>OY728119.1:1182314237-1182939237 GCA_963277665.1 Viscum album | reverse complement strand
ATAGATTTAAGACGTGCTCGTGAATCTCGTTCCCGGCTCCATGTCTCCATGGACACCGGTTAATTACGCTGCTTCCGCCCGAACGCTCCAAGGAGTCTGGTCGGGGCAGCAACCTGCAGTGAGGAGACCGGGTAGCTCTGGGTGTTGGGGGCGTGTCTTAACACTGCGGCTCTGCATGTCTGCCTTCCGTCCCTAATAGAGCTTCTCGAAGGCATGATGGCCTGAGGCATCCCACGCTGGGTGCGGGGAACTGTGTTACCTGAGGTTTTCCTCAGCTTCCCATGTTTAACACGGGGTATGCCGCGAGTTTAACGTCCAGCGGGGACGACATCAGACTGATCAACACGAGAAGTGGATCAGATGACAGAACCCCTTGCGGGGAACCTCCGACGCTGGGGCCAGCACATGGGCGACTTCCCGAGTGAAGTGGAGTGGAATGAAATGGCATGACCCCACCGGGATGTGGCGGCCCGGGTAAGGATCAGGATGGATGATGGAGTGAAGAGCTTGGACCCCGTAGAGGCTTCCTACGTACCGCGCGTTAGCGCGGATCAAAGTCAACGTAGTTCGGATATACAGTTTAACGTCATGCTGGACGTTGACAAGCCGACTCACAAGGAGGTCGAGGCTGCCGGGCGGAGGATTGAACCGAACCACCTCGCACAGAGGGGGATGGAACGGCCGGTTGGATCACAGTTTCACGTCATGCTGGACGCTGAAAGGAGAAATAGAAAAAGGCAGTGGGGAAGCACAATGGAGATACACACGTGCAGTCTCCCACAGGGGCGGATTCATAGGTGAATTGACGCAAGTGTGAACCCGGGAGGGGTCCACTGATGGACGAACCGACGTGAATACGATCGGGACGACCAGGTGGTGGGCTTGAACCTCAGGGAGGCTTCCTACGTACCCTGTTTAGGAGATAGGGATCAAAGTCCACGTAGTTCATTCTGTCAGGACTTACGCACTGAGGCAGCCCGGATGCGGAAAAGCTCAGTTGGAGAGGGACTTGGGTCGAAGGTGAGAGACCTCGATCCCTGTCACGCCCTCTACTGGCTTCGGCAGTGGGGAAACACGATGGAGATACACATGCGCAGTCCCCCACAAGGAACTAGGGGTTTGTAATACCGTACCCCCGTGGGCGAAGGCCACTCCAATCCCGACATCCCTGCAGAGACGAGCGGGTGGGGGCCACATCCAAACCGGGAGGGACCCTGCGTGCGAGGCACGGGATCGGGTGATGCGGACGGTTTAACGTCTTGCCGGACGAAGTACAGTTTAACGTCGTGTGTTGAGGACGAAGCGGACGGTTTAACGTCTTGCCGGACGAAGTACAGTTTAACGTCGTGTGTTGAGGACGAAGATGCTTGGCAGTTTAACGTCTTGCACCGCGGACGAGGTGCAGTTTAGCGTCATGCAGGACGAATTACAGTTTAACGTCGTGCAGGACGAATGCTGTACAGTTTAATGTCTTGTAGCTGGGACGAAGTACAGTTTAGCGTCATGCGGGACGAATGCTGAACAATTTAACGTCTTGTAGCTCGGACGATGGAGGCTAGGCAGTTTGGCGTCGTGCAGCTTGGACGTGGTACAGTTTAACGTCATGTTGGACGAAACACTTGGCAGTTTAACGTCTTGCAGCGCGGACGAGGTGGTGCCGCCGATGGGTCCGTGTCACTTCGCGCAAGCCTAGAGGGCCGCACGGGAAGACAATGCACGGTGCAGGCACCCGGTATGAAGATCATCGGGCGCCACGCAGGCGGGTACCCTCAGGGGGTCAAAGGGGGCGACCCTGGCGGATTGCGCGCAAAAGAGGAGCTTGGCGCGCAATACCGCGGGTCGGCGCGCAAATGGACGGGCTGGCGCGTAATTCGGCCAGCGCTTTGCACGCGGAAAAGGGAGATTGCGCGCACCGGGCTTCGGATAGCGCGCGGGGGCAACGACTCATTCCTTAACGAATGGCCACTTTGAAAAGGGGGGGTGGTGCGCGCAATCGGGCTGGATTGCGCGCACCCGGGGGCAATTGCGCGCAAGAGGCTTCTTTTGCGCGCGAAGGCCTTTGGGTGAAGAGTTAGTTCAAAAGAAAGGAGCCAAAGGGATTGCGCGCGAAGGCGAACCCCGAGGCTTTCTTGCGCGAAAGAAAGGAGGTTACCTGAAGATCGGCATTGCGCGCGGAAGGGGTTGGATTGCGCGAACGAGCGACTCTTCGAATTCCGGCAACCCCAAAATGTCGAGGGTCGCCTTATATTTATAGGCAACCCCGGGCGCGGAATCTGGTTCGCGGGCGCGCAATTTCCTTCGCGGGCGCGGAATCGGGCCCGGCGCGCAAGGGAGTCGCGCGGGCCACGGGCGCGCAAAATTGCGCGCCGGCCCAGCGCATTGCGCGCATCTCGGGAGGTTTGCGCGCGACACTACAACTTTGCGCGCGGGCCTCCAAAATTCCGCGCAAGGCCTCCGGGCCCTCCGAAACATGCTTCTGACTCCAAATATGACCTCGCATTCCTCATCCGGAGCTTCGTTTGGGAACAACGGACTTTTATGGCGTCTACAAAAGCCCCCCCTCGGAATCTGATCGGCGAGAGGTCGCAACGATTGGGTTCCGAGGGAGACGCTTGAATGCCGAAGTCCTGGGTGGCGCGGGACTGTGGCGCGCAAAAAGGGTGTCGGGCGCGAAATTCGATATTGCGGTCACGCAAAGCGCTTTCCGCGCAGCGCAGACACCCGGCCTCGCCTATAAATAGGGGCCCTGGGTCCCCCTGTACCGTACACCGGCCTTCCGCGCGATAAGCATTCAAGCTCTTGTGCGCGAAATTGCCCTTTCCGGCGCGGAATTCACCCGTTCGTCGCGCAAACCTTCTGTATTTCGGCCTGTTTTTGCGCGAACACCCGGGGTTTTACGCGACAGACTTCCCAATTGTGCGTCGTCCACTAGGATTGCGCGCCAACTCTCAAACTTCTCTACCAGCCTCTTCCGATTCCGCACGCCTCATCCCTTAACCCACACGACTCCCGGAGCTTCTGAGATGGCCGCGAATCAAGGGAATGAGGGGGATGCCGCCATTCGCAGAGTTGAGATGGCGGCGAACGGGGAGGTCTACGGAGCCAAGGAGATTGTTTCCAGCAATCAATCCTTGTTCGACTTGCTGACGCCGGCCCAGAAGACATATCCGCTGTCGGACAACCTGCCGATCTGGAACTTTGGCATCCTAGATGAGGTTCCGGTGCCAGGGTTCGAGGTTGATGCGCCACGGACCTGGGTGACTCGGGAGGACGAGCTTCCCCGCTATAACATCACCAAAAATGGGAATCCTGCCAGGGAGACCAGGCACTTAGATGTCTATGTCCTGAACCCGAGGACGCGAACCATCGTCGGGAGTGAGCCTACTGCGGAGAACTCTCCAGCCCTCTACTCGAGCACATATCGCCAGAGTGTCACTGACGTCACCAAGGGCTGGCTGAAGGACTGGGACTTGCGGTCTGGGGGCAATTTCACCAGTGAGTGGGCCTGGGCGTTCTGGGTACGCCACACCTGCGATCACTTCGCGGAGGAGCTGCGGTACATCGGCCTGTTTGAGGCGGTGTGGACGTCGCAGTTCCACTTCTACCAGCAGTCCGAGCTCGGGCCGGAGCTGTTCACCCGCTGGTCCCCGGATACCAACACCTTCCATCTTCACCATGGGGAGGTCAGCATCGGTCTCTGGGACATCCACTGCATCGGAGGTATCCCGCTGGAGGGTTACCAATATGATGAGTTCCTGCCTCCGAAGAACATCTGGGAAGACAGGTCACGGACTCCCATTCTGACATGGCATCTATTTGACCTGGCTACGCAGCGGCTCGGGATCAAGGACTTCCACAAGGACATAGCCTACAAGTAGTGGTTCGGCCAGTTCTTGGAGCATGACCCAGCGGTCAAGATGCCAGGCAGGGGGAAGCGGTGCCCGACCGCGGCTCAGAGGAGCCGGAACGGGTCGTACTGGCGGGTCCTGGAGACGGGCGACTACCGCTCATGGGGGTACCGCGTCATCGAGGCCCGGGACCCAAATGTCCGGTACGCGGCGTTCCTGGCCGCCTTTCTGAGTGGGTGGCTCCTGCCAGTGCGGGACGTGAGAATGGGCGTCCGCCCGGCGACACTGGCGATGGCGGGCGCCATGGCCGCCAACAAAAGATACAACCTCGGGGTCCCAGTGCTGGCGAAGCTGTATGCCATCTTGGGACGCATCTCGCGAGGGGGGTCGCCACGAAGGATCTGTGGGCCCTTTCAATTCTTCCATGGCTGGGTGGTTGCTCACCTCGGTGGGTACACGTTTCCAAACGCCGTCATTCCTCCGGGCAACGGCCTGCGACCCTCCCTGCTGAACATCGCGGGGGTCGCTCCGATGACCCTAAATGAGGAGGGCGTGAGGATTCGGATTGGCAATCACGCCAATTTCAACTTCAGCCCGTTCCCCACTCCCGTTGGCCAGATGATCGACAATGGGCAGGGTCCGCTGGAGCAGCACAAATACTTCCTGAACATGCGGGGCGCGGTGCTCGTGGCTCGGATCGACGGGAAGGTGATCTGCGAGCCCTACATGCCAACCCGGTTCGCCAGGCAGTTCGAGTGCCTTCAACGGATGCCGAAGAGGGTATTCACGGCTGTCTGGGAGGAGACGAACCCTTGCGTCCTTCGCCAGATGTGGCTGATGTTCGCCGCTTTCGGCTCTGGCGACGTCATCACTCTCCCTCCTACCGGGGTCGACGCAGGCTTGGCAACCGAGTACGCCGAACACTGGGCCATCGCGTACCCCGAGGGGCTTCTACGGAAGCCAGTTCGGCGGCTCGAAGTCACCCGTGCGGAGACCGGGCATCAAGGAAGGAGGCGAGGTGCCGTTACGCGGGGGAGAACGGAGGCGCGCCAAGCAGTGGAGCCGGCGCGAGCAGGGACTTCGGCGGCGGGCATATCGCAGGCTGCCGCCACGGCCTCGGCGCCTAGAGAGGGGGCATGTGCGGTGGTCGAAGAGCGGCCCAGGAAGCAGGTAAGGCGTTTGCTCGAACCCTCCCACGATGCAGTCTTCCCAGCGTTGTGGTCGGCCTGGATGACCCTGCGGCAGTCGCTGGGGACCGAAATCATCTGGCAGAAGATAACCAGCGAAGGAATCCATCTGCCAGAGGTCGGGCGCCTCCAGGTCACCGACAGGGTGAACTTCCACCGGCGGTATGCGTATCTGACGGCCATGGACGAGTACGCGCACCAACGTGGTCAGCGTGCGGAGCCGTCCTTTCTGGTGAAGGTGATGCTCGGTCTAGAGCCTGCTCCAGAACAGATGCCGCCGGAGGAAGATGACAGTAACGACGACTCCGAGGAAGAGGAGGAGACGGGGGAGGATGAAGGCTCTGAGGGAAGGTCCCATCAGGGGAGCCCGCGGGAGAGCGGCGAGGTGGCCGGCTCTGGCAATATTGATATCACTGAGCTCCTCGAGGTCCGCTTCTATCCCTACTCAACCTGCTTCATCCATTCTCTTATGCAGCTTCTAACCCATTTCTTCACCTTCCTCAGGAGTGCACAGATGTTGGTCAGGCATCCTCAGTAGGAGTAGGAGAGGCGCCATCAGGACAGGGCGGGGGCCAGACGCCCATCATTGAATTGACAAGCGCTGAGGGGTCCCCAGCTGCAATTACTCCTGCGGCGGCCGAGATAGCGGAAGATGACTCTTTGGATTCCCGTAAGTCTCCTTACCTTACTGTCGGTGCTTGCCGTTGACGATCCGTGACTAACCACGGCATGCCCTGCGCAGTGATCTCAATACTAGAGGCTCGTCGGGCTGCCGAACCCGGGCCATCCACGAGTGGACCAGTGGCAGACATGCCGCCTGCTCTGGAACAGACTTCCCACACCGAGCTGGCCCCACCAACTGCTGATCAGGGGGCAGCGGACGCCGGCGGTGCTGCCATCGGAGAGAGGTCGGGGGCTGACGAGGGTGTCAACGCCGCTGGGGCAAGAGGAGAAGGTCGCCCAGATGTTGGGGAACCTATCCCCCATGAGGACATCCCCGGGGCAGACCCTGCGACAGATCTGCTGGCCGCTTTCCCTGCCTACCGGCCTACCGACCCTGAGGAGATGGACGACTCGGACGCGGAGGCGGTCGAGGAGAGCCGGATAACACGCCGCAGGGGGTGGAAGTGCATCCAGCGGTTCCTCAAGCGAGACCCATCGGAGTGGCTGGGGCACATGGGATCGCTTCAAACCTGGCTGCGCTTCCTGTGTGCCGGGGGAGCTGATGCTCAACGCCTCCATCTAACGGTCCGTGATTTCATGGCCGAAAAGATGCGCGAGAGCCGCCGACGTGCTGACGTCGCACAATGTCGGTACATGTCGGAGAACACGCGGGCGCTCCTCGTGGCGGAGCAGGAAGTCCGACGTCTCGAAGGGCAGGCGGTAGAGAAGGAGGCCTTCGTCACAACGTGCACTGAGCTTGTGGAGCAACTAACGGCCCAGCTGGTTGACGCCCAGGTACAGCTGACGGAGGCGGGCCAACAGATGGTCACACTTCAAGTCGAGCGGGAGCGTGCGCAGGCCAGGATCGGCGAGCTGCGTGCTGCGACCGCCGACGAGGAGAGGGCACGCAGAGAGTGAGAAGCAGCTCTGGAGGCCGCCAGCCAAAGGGTAGCGGCGTTGGAAAGATTCATTCAGCACGCTAATCCCTAGGGGCTTTGTTTTTGCCATTCCCAGAACATTTTGCTTTCGCTACTCAATACTTCGATCCATTTGTATGAACCAATATATTTATCCGCATCTTTTGGCTCAACGTGCTCAACCACAATTCATTGTCTTGCGGGAGTGTTAACCAAGCTTCAGGCATCCACAATTGGGCCTGGAGTTCTAGAGAAAAGAGGGAGGTCATTCCTAGGAAAGGAGACCTCAGACCTAATCAATGTATCACCCCCCCAACTTGTTCCGACACACGAGCGGGACAACGCTAGGGGCGTTAAGATTTTATCCGAACATAGGGAAATGAGAAAGGGTGAATCGCGTGTCCCGAATTCAGAAATCCACGACGGTCGGCCTTCCAGGAAATGCCCAAGACGGCAAGCGGACAATGGATCAATCGACCATACTACTGCAATAGACGGACCGAAGGTCATCATTCATATTGCAGGAGGCGGATCACATGTCATCATCAATACCGCTTTGGGGGTTCCTTCAGGCACAAGGGTGGAAATCCAGATCAACAGGGCATGCGAAGCGTGGGGCGAAGTGACGATTTGTTCGGACAGAATCTAACGCTCTCAAAATTGCGCCACCGTGGGGAAAGCGTATTAGGCGGATGCACTAATCTGGCCGTAAATCACCCCAATTCTCAGACAGAACCTCTTTGACGAGGAAACTGTCGCTTCCCATCATTGCAATGGGGCATCCCGAGCTGCATCGGGGAGAATATCACAACTACACCACTCTACCAGAAGCCAGGCCAGACGGTCGACGACGAGGAGGGGCGGGACTTAGCGATCCCTGAGGCTGGACCCGAGCCGAGATGCCCGGGCGTTCCTACGTACTCCATCAGGCTGGAGATCAAGCCACACGTAGTTCTGAAAGTGCAGTTTAACGTCATGCAGGACGTAGAACCCCGATTAGGGGAGATCTTAGTTTAAGGTCGTAGAGCTTGGACCATAGGGGCAGATATTAGTTTAAGGTCTTAGAGCTCGGACCATAAGAACCTCAAAGTACGCCACATCGTGGTCCTATCCCCTGGATATGCGAAGATTCACTGAGGGATAGTGTCAAGAGTGTCGAGGTTTCGTCTGGCCAGAATGGGAGGTGGAAAATGTAATGTGAATCGTGCGGCCATTCACTCAAGGACTGGGGGCACCGGCGTAACGATATGGGAGTACTGCCGACCGTGGCGGAAAAGCAGCATCCATATCGCACTGACCGTTGATGGAATGAGGTAGCAAACGAGCATCAACCGCTCAAGCGCAGGATTCATATCGATTTGCTGCCCGAGGCCCTTGGGGGCACTAGCCCGAGTCGGTGGGAGAGCACTGAGGCATTGTGTCCAAACCGCTCACGGGGGCTCCACCCAGGGCGTAGGCGATGGGTCCGAATGAAAGGGAGCACGAAGCCTGAAAAGTGGAAGGAACCTGACCAAGCTGAACCTGACCCTCCTGGCAATAAAGCAGAGTACTCTTGACACCGGTGGACCCCTGCAAGGGGTCGAGGGACACGCCTTGAGGGTGACCCGAAGGCGGCGGATTTCCTAGAGAAGGGGGAATCTTTAAGAGGTGGGGGGCTGGACCTGAAGTTTCAAACATCCGGGCGTTCCTACGTATCCCATAAGGATGGGAATCAAGCCACACGTAGTTCTTGAAGCGCGGCGCAACACAATTGGGCACCAGCGCGGGGAAGGGTGCGGGTCTGACCCTCGCACACAGAAGAAGCGGTATTTGATATTTGTTGTTTGTCCTTAAAGGTGGATGGTTTTTCTTTGTGCAGCGACATGCCTGTGATTAAGAAATCCCTGGCGTCGCCACAATAATCAAGCCATGAAAGGCATTGATAAATGGCGTGGTTATTAACCAGCGCCCAACGTGAGTGTCCCCTGAGGAGAACATCACGATGCAGTGCCGTTTCTCGTCGGGCGGCCAAGACGATCACAGTTTACGGTCGTGTGGTAGGACCAGACAACACAGTTTAAGGTCGTGTGGTTCGGACCATGGAGGAATCCGCTTATTGTGATATGGCGGACCCAGCGGAGGTGGGAACATACACAGCCCTGCGGTCACACACGATTCCAGGAGAAGGATCCTGGGATAGGGGCCTGCGTATGTCCATCACCCGAGGGGCAGAGATGCTAGCCTCCAGCTATACTGGGCCCAGAACGTGATTGTTCAGGCGACTCCTTCCTCCTTATGGGGACGAGGGTCCAGCTACACATGGCCCTTAGGGAGGACATCAGCATATATCCTTGGTGCTCAGATCTTGGGAGCCTCGAAAGACACCATTACCCTGGTTGGCCTGCCTAACGTGTAAAGGTGTACTGAAGGTCGGTATGAAGAGAGTGTCGAGATTCCACTACAACGCACGAAGGCGGAGTGTGATGAGAACTGCGCAACCAATGTTCAGATCCTGAAAGAGCCGACATGGTGATCAAGGATGTCGCTGACCATATTCGCAACACAACATCCGATCGCGTCAGCCTAGGATGAGGCAAGCAAACGAGCATCAACCGCTCAAGCGCAGGATTCATATCGATTTGCGGACCAAGACCCGCCGATAAATCGACCCGGAGCGGTAGGAGAGCACTGAGGCATCGTACCCAAACCGCTAACGAGGATCCCTTTGAGTGAAGGCTCGAACAAGAGGAAGCGCGAGGCCCGACAAGAAACACAGGACTTGTCGGGATTGAATCCGACACTACGGTTCATAGACCGAAGTACCCAAAACATGTTAACAGATCACCGGAAAGGGTCGGAGGACTCACCCTGAGAGCAACCAAAAGACGGCAGATCCCCGTGATCAACCAAGAGACGGGGCTGGACCTGAAACACAAGCGTCCAGGCGGTCCTACGTATCCCATAAGGATGGGAATCAAGCCGTACGTAGTTCTTGAGAGGTAGTTTAACGTCATGCAGGACGATGAGGGGTGTGAGGTAGTCCCACACACGGGGGAGGCGTACGGCGCGGCCAGTAGACCAACGGGATTGAGGACATAATCCCCCGCTCACGCCACACGCCTCACACAAAAAGGAGGGGAACTTGGGCCAGAGGCCCAACGCGGGATAGAGATTCCTGGGAAATGGGGCTGGGCCTGAAACATGAATGTCCAGGCGGTCCTACGTATCCCATTAGGATGGGAATCAAGCCGCACGTAGTTCTTGAAGTGCAGTTTAACGTCATGCAGGACGAAAAGAGAAAGGGGGGAGCGGAAGGCATCCCCAAACGTGGGGGGCGTACAACGTGGCGAGCAAACCGACGTGAATGAGGGCATAGCCCCGCGTTCACACCATACGCCGCATATCCAGAGGCAACTGGGCCAAGGGCCCGAGATGGGATGGAAATTCCAGAAGGATGGGGCTGGGCCTGAAACATGAATGTTCAGGCGGTCCTACGTATCCCATAAGGATGGGAATCAAGCCGCACGTAGTTCTTGAGGGGCAGTTTAACGTCATGCAGGATGAAGACGCTTGGCAGTTTAACGTCTTGCAGCGCGGACGTGGTACAGTTTAACGTCATGTTGGACGTATGCTGAACAGTTTAGCGTCTTGTATCTTGGACGAAGTGCACTCAGGCAAATTACTTCTTGAGGAACCTAGCGTTGGTGGGAGGAGTGACACGCTCACCATCCATAGTTGCTAGGGAGTACGCGCCATTGGGATAGACCTTGTGGACAACAAAAGGTCCCTCCCACTTGGGCTCCAACTTGGGTGGCTTCCTACCGGGGATCATTGGCGCTCTTAGGGCCAGTACTAGGTCACCCTGCAGGAAGGAGCGGAGGCGAACCTTCTTATTGAAAGCTCGAGCCATTCTGCTTTGATGCCTCTCCAAGTTGTGCAAAGCGCGAAGCCTATTCTCATCCAGTGCTTCCAACTCGACTAGACGGGCTTCAGCAGCTCTGTCCGGCGCTTGCTGGTCGTAGACCGCAGTGCGCAAGGACAGTAACTGGATCTCGATGGGCAGGACGGCCTCAGCTCCATACACCAGGGAATAAGGGGTCATCTGGGTGGAATTGCGAGTCGTCATCCGATAAGCCCAGAGGGCGTTGGGGAGCTTGTCCGGCCAACTCTTCTTGTTCTGACCAACCATCTTTTGCAGAATGTTAGAGAGGGTCTTGTTAAACGCCTCAATCTGTCCATTCGCCTGCGCATGATAGCGAGATGTATGGTTCGAGCGAATGTTGTACTTGGCGTACAACTTCTTCAACTCGGCTGCTCGGAAGTTGGCTCTGTTATCCGTGAGGATAGCGTGAGGCACTCCAAAGCGATAAATGATGTTGGAGGTCACGAAGTTAGCGATCGAATAGGATTTGACCTCTCTGAGCGGAATCGCCTCTGCCCATTTGGAGAAGAAGTCCGTGGCGGTTAGAATGAACCGGCACTGGCGAGCCGTCGCCGGTGGGTAAGGTCCCACAACGTCCAGACCCCAGACTGCAAAGGGCCAAGAATACCTAGTGGTATGGAGAGGCTCCGGCGGCCGATGCACAAAGTTCGCATGAACCTGGCATGCATGGAACCTCCTGGCATACTCGATGCAGTCATGGATCATGGAGGGCCAGAAGTATCCCAACCTCCGAATCTGGTGGGACAGCTTCGGCCCAGTCTGGTGGGCACCACATGAACCAACATGAACCTCTTGCATGACTCGTGGGATCTCAACTCCTTGAAGGCAACGGAGGAGAACACCATCAAATCCGCGCCTATAGAGGATCTGCTCCAGGCCGGGACTGCTCTGGAGGACAAACTGCGATGCGCGGCGTCGAACCCGCTCGCACTCGGCCTGATCTGACGGGAGAATGCCATGTTGGAGGTACTCCACCAAAGGCGCCCTCCAATCAGGGGCTGATTCGACTGCCATATCTGGGGTACTCGGGGCTCCGGGCACAGGGGCAACCGTGGTGAGATTACTTACCGACGGGCCGCGATCTCCCTCCGGGGTAACGGGGGCGATGAGCCTGCGGTGCGTCACGCGGACGATCAGGTTGTCCTGTTCAGGCTCTGCAAGTGACGCAGCAAGGCTGGCCAAAGCATCTACTCGACCGTTCTGCGACCGGGGAGTATGGACAATTTCTGGCCGAGAAGGGAACTGGGCCATCAGAAGGAGGGTGCACTCCAGCAATGACACAAGTTCCGGCTTCCTGACAACATAGTCGCCATTGATCTGCTTAACGACCAGCTCGGAGTCCCCTTTCACACACAGATGGGGCACGTCGATCTCGAGAGCTAACTCGAGGCCAGTGATGAGGGCATGATATTCCGCCTCATTGTTGGTACAGCCCTCTGACAACAGGAAAGAGTATGGCAGCACAGATTGCTCCGGGGTAATGAAGACGATACCCAAACCCACTTTGTTGAGCTTAGGATTATCGAGCCTTCTGCCGGTGGGGCTCCGGGAGGCACCGTCGAAGTGCATCTGCCAGCATGGATCGGCACGATCGACCGAGAGAATGGCCTCATCAGGAAAGCCTAGATCCAGCGGCTGATCCGCGGAGGTCGGGTGAGCAGCCAGAAAGTCTGCCAATGCTTGCCCTTTGATGGCCTTCTGAGACACATACCTGATGTCGAACTGCTGGAGAATCACAGCCCACCGCGCTAGACGGCCAGTCAACATAGGCCGGCTCAGGATATACTTCAACGGGTCTACCCGAGAAACCAACTGTACCTCATGGTGCTGCAAGTAGTGCCGTAATTTCTGTACGGCAAATACGAGCGCCAGGCAGCTCTTCTCGATGGGGGAATACCTAACTTCCGCATCGAGGAGCATGCGACTGAGGTAATAGAGGCTATTCTCTGTTCTCTCGTTGTTCTTCTGGGCGAGAAGGGAACCAAGGGACCGTTCCAGGGCAGTCACATAAAGGACCAGCGGCTTCCCAGATACAGGCGGCATCAGAACCGGAGGTTGAAGCAGGTACTGCTTGATTTCCTCGAAAGCGGTCTGACACTCTTTATCCCATACATAGGTGGCACCTTTCTTCATGAGCCGAGAAAAGGGCTTACACTTTCCGGCCAGATTCACGATGAATCGGCGTATATAGGCTAAGTGGCCTTGGAACCCTTGCAGTTCCCGGATGTTACCTGGGGGAGGCATCTGGCTAATCGCCTTGATCTTCTCCGGGTCGATCTCAATACCCCGGTACCTTACCACAAAGCCAAGAAACTTCCCGGAGGTGACCCCGAAGGCACACTTCAACGGGTTCATCTTCAGGCAGCAAGACCGGAGGAAGCCGAACACTTTTTCAAGATCTTTGAGATGGTCCTGACGCTGGCGCGATTTGACCACCAAGTCGTCGACGTAGCATTCCACCAGTGTGCCGAGGATTGGCTTGAATATGCGGTGCATCGCCCATTGATAGGTGGCACCTGCATTCTTTAGGCCGAAGGGCATGACCTGGTAACAAAAGATACCTTGGGGGGCCCTGAAGGCAGTGAACTCCTCATCCTCAGGGGCCATCCGGATTTGGTTGTATCCAGAGTATCCATCCATGAAGGAGAGGGCTTGGAACCCTGCCGTGGCGTTAATCAACAGCTCTGTCACCGAAAGGGGAAAATCATCCTTCGGACAGTGGCGGTTGAGATCGCGGAATTCGATGCAGACTCTAATCTGCCCGTTCTTCTTCCTGACCGACACAATGTTGGCCAGCCATTTGGGGTACTGAACTTCCCTCACGAAGTTGGCTTTGATAAGCTTGTCAACTTCGGCCTCAACCATGGCACCGTGGAATGGGTGCATCTTCCTGGGAGGCTACTTGAACCCGCGATGGTTCGCCGGGAGACCAAGGCGGTGGACGGCTACCTGAGGATCTAGCCCCGGCATCTCATCATAGCCCCAAGCGAACACATCACGATGCTGTCTGAGGAAGTCCACGTACTGCTGCCGCTCCTCAGAGGGCATGGCGGCACTGACCAATGTGGGTCTTGGATCTGCTTCGGTTCCGAGATTCACCTGTACTAACTCATCGACCGTGGCGGAGACGCCCTCCTCAAAGGCTGGGGGTGCATCTTCCACGTCCTCTCCACTTGGGGAGGGATCGTCCACGGGAGAGACTACGTTGGGAACTGCATTGGGGCTACCAGATCCTGCTGGGCCGCTGGTGCTGGCACGGGCGGTCGCGGTCATCTCACCAGGAGACTCACAGGCCGTCGAGACCATGGCTACGTCAACCGATGGATCGGGAGGACGTAAGCGTCATCCAAACTTGCCCAGGGATCACTTGCAACAGCGACAGGCTCAACCTCACTTGCCAGGATCTGCTTATCCTTGCTCTTGTAATAGTCCGCGTCCAGATAGCGGTCTTCACATGAGGCAAAAGGAGAGGCATCTCCCTGCAGCACGCCTACTCGACCATTAAGGGAGTATTTAAGGCATTGGTGGTATGACGAGGGAACCGCCGCATGAAGGTAGAGCCATGGCCTTCCCATCAATGCGTTGTACGCAGTGTCCTGAGATACTACCATAAATTCGGTGTTGGCAACCAGGTCACCGAACTGGGTCTTCAAACGTATCTTGCCGACCGGAGTTTTCTCGGTGCGGTCGTACCCCTGGATCCTGAGGTCGGAGGGAATCAAGTCTTCCTCAGACAACTCCAATCTCCGGAGCGTCCGAGTTGGAATCAGGTTAATCCCGGACCCCGTGTCGACAAGACAGCGCCGGACTTCAAGGACATTGAACTGGCCGGTAACATACAACGGACGAATGTGCCCCCGTATAGGAGGGTCTTCATCCTTACCAGAGAACGAGATAACTGCCTGACACTCGGCGTCCTCAATCGTTTCGGTGTGAAAGGCCTCTGCAGCCGCAACCTCTGTCTCAAACTGGAGGGGGCTCTTCAGGGCTTCAGCGAGCGCCTCGCGCATCTCAGATGACATGCGCAGAGCCTCAAGGATGGAGATCCTTGCTGGGATGTCGGCCAAGTGCTTCAGGACATCATACTTTTTGGCCAAGCGCGAGCCCCTGGTTGCAGGAGGTTGCACTGCGGTTGGAGGCATGACGGGCCTTGCCGGTTGGACCGGCAGCCGACTGGTGCTTGGTGCATCTCGCTGTTCATTGGTTGAAGCCCGGGAAGTAGTCACCATATTGGGGTCAGGAGGCCGGGATGGACTCGTGGCAGGGCGGAGCTGATCGCGACGCGGCTGAGGTGGTTCTGCCTGGTCCCACACCACAAACAGTGGCGGAGGCGAATCCGTCATCCCCGGATGGGGGGGCTGCGCACGTTGAGCTCGGTTTTGAGTCTGCTGCCTAGTCTCAGTGGCGTGCACGGCCTGGCTGGAGGTACCAACTGCTGTGCCCCGGCGACTCCTGTTGTTGTGGTTCCTCCGACGGTGGCGACGACCGGGGACACTAGGGAGGTCCACCTGGTGTTCTTCAACGTCGGGAACCGAAAAGGGATTTACCAGCTCGACGGTATTAACCGAAGCGTACCCAACACTGTCATCGGACGAATCATCCACCGCCGGGCGGATCCGAGGAGGGATCCTCATCTCCGGGGGCATGAAATCTCCGAGAATGCGGGATAGTGGCGGAACTGGTGGGGCACGCTCTTCCTTCTTGCGTTGCCGCCGTTTGCTCTTCTCGGAAGAGGCAGGCTGGGACGACGATGCCGAAGCAGCACCCGCAGATTCTGGTGGTTCAGGCTGATTCAAGTGCGCACGGATGATTCCATGGGCGCGAATGATCGTCTTGCGGGCCATCCAGTTATTATACTTCTGGGATCCGCGGTCGGAGACCAGCTTCCATTCGTCCTCATTGCCACTATCGTCATCTGATCCCACGAACACGCCCGCCACTTGTGCTGGGGCTGAGCCCAACCTGATTACATTGTTGTTAATCTGGTCTTGGAGCCATTCCTTAAACACGTAGCACCACCGGATGGTGTGCCCCAGGGCCCGATGGTAAGGGCAGTAGCGGGGGTTATCCGTGAGATGTGCCTCCTCTGGCTTCCAACACTCAGGCAATCGCACAATCCTCTGCTCCAGGGCGCTCCGGAAATAACCGGGGACCTGATCCTCGTGAAATGAGTAAGTCAGGTATCGCGGGCCCCTGAGAGCGTGGTCTTGACGAGGGGCTGGAGGGGCCTACCGAGGAGGTGGACCCTGATTATCTCGCCTGGGTTGCGGCGGTACATTACGCGGAGGGGCCGACCGGTTCTGGGGCTGCCGCTGCTGGGCCGGGAACTGAGCCCGTGGAGGCGGATTCCTGTGAGGCTATGGAGCTGGCCTTGCTGGCAGCAGCTCCAACGGCCTGGGGGCCTCTATCTGGGCAACAGCAGCGGGCTCAGCCCTGCTGACTCTCCTTGCAGGAATCATAGGGGGCAGCGGGTGTGCCTGACTGGCCTGTTGCAGGGCTTCCTCAAGACGTTGAGCTTTGTCTGAGAAGTCCCTGAACCCTCCGGTGTAATTCTGAGTGATCAAGGAAGGGACCAGCTCGGTCTTGACATTCCCGACGCACATTGTCAGCAACTGCTCCTGAGTCAATGGCATGTCAAGGGAATATGTGAGACCCTTCCATCGGGCGACGAAATCTGCGACTCGCTCATCAGGACTCTGCTTGCACTTGAAGAGGTCTGCGATACTCGTCTTCCGGGTCGTGGAACTGAACTGGTAGAGGAACTGTCTACGAAGTTCCTCCCAGCTAGTTATCGACCCGACAGGGAGCTGGCTGTACCAGACAAATGCTGGCCCTTCCAGTGTCTGGACAAAGCAGCGAAGCTTAGCGACCTCCTGCTGCGCCGGAGTTCCCAACATAGGCCCGCACCTTGAGTTGAAATGGGCCAAATGCTGTGGCGGATCTCCAGTCCCGTTAAAGGGGGCGAAAGTGGGGTTCCCGAATCCCGGAGGTGCCGGAATGTCATCCACCCATGCTGGGTATGGCTTGCCGTCCGGTGGGATTGCCACTTGCCGAGTCTCCAAGGCTTCCAAGCGGGCGATGAGTGCCGCCATCGGATCGTCCGGACATGGGTTCCAGTCCTGGCGAGGATCTCTAACCACAAGCGCATTGCATGGCCCTTCAATCGGGTCGTCGAACTCGGCAGCTCGTGGGACGGCGGGCGGAGCAGCCCTTCGGGCAGCGGGAGGAATCCGAGCGGGGTCTCTCAGGTAGTCACGCCGCTCAGGTGGGTGTGGTGAAACATACCGCTCCCTCTTTCCATAGGCAATGGCCTCTCCCCTGTTGGCGAACACGGCGTAATCACGGTTGCCCGGGAGAGTCTCGTCGAGGAGTGGTTTTTCCTGTCCCTGTTGTCCTGGCCTAGGATCACCGTAGTCAGGCCGCTGTTCTGCAGCGTGCTCGGTGAGGAGCTGGTCAACTAGCTTCTTATACTCGGCGAGCTGTTGACGTAGCATAGCCTTCTCGGGATCCTCATCCGCCCTCTGCATGGAGGCAGATGGGTCGGCGGGCTTTACATCCCCGCCGTGCTCTTTACCTTTGCTGACGTTTCGGCTCAACGTCAGTGCTTCAGTGGGCGTGGGGAGACCCAGGAGGTTCCTCTGGTGACGAGTAACTCTCACCGATGGATCCAATAACGGCTTGTCTTCGGGGGGAGATCCCCCGTCGAGAAGTTCCAAGCCGTTCCCCTCTCCTGACAGGTCAGCCATATTGACCGTTTCCGTCCCTGGGGATGTACCCTCAGGGCCACCCAGTGAATCGGGCTGTTGGCGAATCGCACTGAAGCGTAGGGCAGCGTACTGCCCCCATCCACGGATATACATGTGGGGGGTGGCTCCTTCGATAACCTTGCAGAGTACTTGAAAACACTCAACGCATCGTTGTTGGAGGGCCTCGTGGTGCTCAAATGACCCGGGGTGCCGAACCGCGGGGAGCGTGGCCAGGTCAATTTGACGGCACTGCTCACCAATATCCTCCAGGTGCACTTGACTCCTGGGATATGGCATTTGTAGGCAGTGAAGACGGGAGTGAGTCTCCCGGAGAGTTCGGCGGAAGCATTCGAACTCATCCGGGGTGAGTGATTCGGGTGCATCAAAGTCCGGTCCTGCGACTGGCCAAAACTTCTCAGGGAAGTGGCCCTCTGCAAGGACGGTCCAGAAGCTCCACGACTCAAACTTGGGACCCAGGTCTCCTTGGTCCTCTTCAACGACTGGGAATGGACGGGGAACCGACAGTGGTGCCGAGGCGGGCCGCCGGGCCGACGGGCTGGCCGGCGGTGAATACGACGAGCAGGCCGATTGGCCTCCATATCCCGGGCCTCCCCCTGAGGGTGGCGGTGCCCCAGCTACCACATCATGATAGGACGGGCCGGCGAGCGAACATCTTGCCGTAGCGTCGGTGCTCGCCGAGGGTGCACTGGATCGTGGTTCGACCGTCGGTCCCCAGAAAAGGTCTCCGGCTTCTCCGATCGAGGCAGAAGGCGCTTCCAGAGGGGCCGGTACCAACCGCAAGCTCGATCCTTGGGGGTCTACCAGGGCCTCTCTACTCCGGATATACCTTCGGAGAGAAGCGGGGATCATATCGATCTCGCTCTCGGGAAGTACGAGGCTGACGTGCCGCATTCCTACCCCTGCCCCTGACTGGCGGGATCAGGGGGAGGGCTTTGTCGCCGAATCATACTCCACCTCTGTATCAGAGAAACGAACCGGTCGGATCTCTATCCGGAATTCCCTAACATTCTTCCCTCGACGTCGACGCCTCGCCCTCCTGCCCCTGGGTGGTTCTTCGGGGCATGGCTGATCTCTGTCCTGGCGTCCTCTGGCCGCACCAGTGTTGGGGCCAAGAGTACTAGAAACCAAGGTGCGAGGAGCACCGGGACAGATATCAAAGGGGACATGGGGAGAGATGCTTCCGGGCAGGCCTCCGGGCCGGGATCGGGAGGTGGGATGACCCATGCCTCTTGGATCGGCCACACGGAGTAGACCCTGTTGGTGAATAGCGCTACCGTGAGGTGGTCCGCGGTGGCTATTGCCTGTACCAGCAACCGAGAGAGTCAACCCAACCTGCCTTTGGGGCGGTCGGGGCCTCGATCCAGGTCGGGCATAGAAGTGCCCCTGCTCAGGATGCGCAGGGGCCTGGTGACTGGAGCCAGCAGTGGATTGAGCCAACACGGCCGCTGTTGCTAGGGCCCCAAGGTGGGCATCCTCTTCCGCTCATGCCCGACGTTGGCGTTGGGACAGACGAGTCGGGATGAGCGGCGCGGGCTGGTAGAGAGCCTGTTCTTCGACTTGAGAGGCCTGGCGGCGATGTCGTCGTGGCCTGACAGGAGCCCTTATCGCGGATCCTTGGAGAGAATCCCGGATAGGGTGGTCCCGGGCATCTTCCACCTCATCCGCATAGGGGAAGGAGCTGTCGGAGCGTTCCGGGGATAAACTCCCGAAGCGGTTGGACGTCAAGGTAGGCAGCGGTGCCTCCCTGCGCGGCCCTCGGGGGCGGCGTTGGTGGCGAGGTGCAGCTTCTTCGAGGTCTAGGCGAGACATGTCCCTGGTGGGGATGACTCCCTCTTCCTCATATCTCCGCACCAAGTTGTTGATCACCCTTCTCTGGATGACCTCCGAGGGGGAGAGAGGGCGTGGTTGCCCCGCAGCTGCGGCTGCTGGGACGGCTGTGGAATGGGCGGGACCGCGTGGAGTAGCCGCGTCGGTGTTTCCCCTACCCCTGCGCCAGTGGGCGGGCGGCGATCGTGCACTGGATTGGGCGACCTGATTCCTGAAAGCAGGGAGAAGAACCCGTTAACACTGACAGGAAAAGGAATCGACAACCAACCATTAGTGCCACGACGCCTTCCGTGGGGGGAACCTAGGCCATCGACGTCGTGAGACGGAGTGCCCGATTTCCCTTCCCCAGCCCCTGGTGGGTTCCGTGCCCCAGTGCTGAATGCTTGGTCGAGCAGCATGCTGGTCTTCCAACACCTCGGAAAGCAATCGGTCTTCGTATTGAGGAGAAGAGATTCACGTCGGGTTCACCATTTTTCTGTTTCGGTGCGGATGTGCATCGGGTTTCTGTTCCGACGCTGTTCCGCCAGGACGCGTTCGCGCGTGCGCCCGTCGACCCGAGGGGATGGGCGCGCGGCTTGTGGCCCCGCAGTCCCGCTTTCCAAAGGCGGGCGGCATCCGTCCCTTATTCAGGGGCGTCTGCTCCTTGATCGAAACCGGGATGATGGGATGTCGGCTCCTCCTTCCGTGGACGTCTCCTCGGAACTCGTCGCCTAATCCGGGTCTCCCTCATAGATTTAAGACGTGCTCGTGAATCTCGTTCCCGGCGCCATGTCTCCATGGACACTGGTTAATTACGCTGCTTCCGCCCGGACGCTCCAAGGAGTCTGGTTGGGGCAGCAACCTACGGTGAGGAGACCGGGTAGCTCTGGGTGTTGGGGGCGTGTCTTAACACTGCGGCTCTGCATGTCTGCCTTCCGTCCCTAATAGGGCTTCTCGAAGGCATGATGGCCTGAGGCATCCCGCGCTGGGTGTGGGGAACTGTGTTACCTGAGGTTTTCCTCAGCTTCCCATGTTTAACACGGGGTATTCCGCGAGTTTAATGTCCAGCGGGGACGGCATCGGACTGATCAACACGAGAAGTGGATCAGATGACAGAACCCCTTGCGGGGAACCTCCGACGCTGGGTCCAGCACATGGGCGGCTTCCCGAGTGAAGTGGAGTGGAATGAAATGGCATGACCCCACCGGGATGTGGCGGCCCAGGTAAGGATCAGGATGGATGATGGAGTGAAGAGCTTGGACCCCGTAGAGGCTTCCTACGTACCGCGCGTTAGCGCGGATCAAAGTCAACGTAGTTCGGATATACTGTTTAACTTTATGCTGGACGTTGACAAGCCGACTCACAAGGAGGTCGAGGCTGCCGGGCGGAGGATTGAACCGAACCACCTCGCACAGAGGGGGATGGAACGGCCGGGTGGATCACAGTTTCACGTCATGCTGGACGCTGAAAGGAGAAATAGAAAAAGGCAGTGGGGAAGCACAATGGAGATACACACGTGCAGTCTCCCACAGTGGCGAATTCATAGGTGAATCGACGCAAGTGTGAACCCGGGAGGGGTCCACTGATGGACGAACCGACGTGAATACGATCGGGACGACCAGGTGGTGGGCTTGAACCTCAGGGAGGCTTCCTATGTACCCTGTTTAGGAGACAGGGATCAAAGTCCACGTAGTTCATTCTGTCAGGACTTACGCACTGAGGCAGCTCGGATGCGGCAAAGCTCAGTTGGAGAGGGACTTGGGCCGAAGGTGAGAGACCTCGATCCCTGTCACGCCCTCTACTGGCTTCGGCAGTGGGGAAGCACGATGGAGATACACATGCACAGTCCCCCACAAGGAACTAGGGGTTTGTAATACCCTACCCCCGTGGGCGAAGGCCACTCCAATCCCGACATCCCTGTAGAGACGAGCGGGTGGGGGCCACATCCAAACCGGGAGGGACCCTGCGTGTGAGGCACGGGATCGGGTGATGCGGACGGTTTAACGTCTTGCCGGACGAAGTACAGTTTAACGTCGTGTGTTGAGGACGAAGCGGATGGTTTAACGTCTTGCCGGACGAAGTACAGTTTAACGTCGTGTGTTGAGGACGAAGATGCTTGGCAGTTTAACGTCTTGCAGCGCGGACGAGGTGCAGTTTAGTGTCATGCAGGACGAATTACAGTTTAACGTCGTGCAGGACGAATGCTGTACAGTTTAACGTCTTGTAGCTGGGACGAAGTACAGTTTAGCGTCATGCGGGACGAATGCTGAACAGTTTAACGTCTTGTAGCTCGGACGATGGAGGCTAGGCAGTTTAGCGTCGTGCAGCTTGGACGTGGTACAGTTTAACGTCATGTTGGACGAAACACTTGGCAGTTTAACATCTTGCAGCGCGGACGAGGTGGTGCTGCCGATGGGTCCGTGTCACTTCGAACAAGCCTAGAGGGCCGCACGGGAAAACAATGCACGGTGCGGGCACCCTGTATGAAGATCATCGGGCGCCACGCAGGCGGGTACCCTCAGGGGGTCAAAGGGGGCGACCCTGGCGGATTGCGTGCAAAAGAGGAGCTTGGCGCGCAATACCGCGGGTCGGCGCGCAAATGGACGGGCTGGCGTGTAATTCGGCCAGCGCTTTGCGCGCGGAAAAGGGAGATTGCGCGCACCGGGCTTCGGATAGCGCGCGGGGGCAACAGCTCATTCCTTAACGAATGGCCACTTTGAAAAAAGGGGGGGTGCGCACAATCGGGCTGGATTGCGCGCACCCGGGGGAAATTGCGCGCAAGAGGCTTCTTTTGCGCGCGAAGGCCTTTGGGTGAAGAGTTAGTTCAAAAGAAAGGAGCCAAAGGGATTGCGCGCGAAGGCGAACCCCGAGGCTTTCTTGCGCGAAAGAAAGGAGGTTACCTGAAGATCGACATTGCGCGCGGAAGGGGTTGGATTGCGAGAACGAGCGACTCTTCGAATTCCGGCAACCCCAAAACGTCGAGGGTCGCCTTATATTTATAGGCAACCCCGGGCGCAGAATCTGGTTCGCGGGCGCGCAATTTCCTTCGCGGGCGCGGAATCGGGCCCGGCGCGTAAGGGAGTGACGCGGGCCACGGGCGCGCAAAATTGCGCGCCGGCCCAGCGCATTGCGCGCATCCTGGGAGGTTTGCGCACGGCACTACAACTTTGCGCGCGGGCCTCCAAAATTCCGCGCAAGGCCTCCGGGCCCTCCGAAACATGCTTCTGACTCCAAATATGACCTCGCATTCCTCATCCAGAGCTTCGTTTGGGAACAATAGACTTTTCTGGCGTCTACAATGATATGTCATTAGTTTTAATTATTTACACCTTTTTTAAAAGTTATTTGAAAACACAAACTCTCTGTTATAATAATATGGATATATATTTTTTAGATTAATATCTATAATATGGAGAAGAAGAATAGATAGTGAGATTTTATGAGAGGATATAGTTGCTTTTTCTAACTCAAACAGAAAAATTTCTAAAGAATGAACTTTAGGAATTGGAGTTTGATGTTGAAATTTATGTGGTCCATAAATTCCTGAGTATTATTTTTTTTGATGTTTTTTGATACTAAATTGAAAAATGGATTCCCTTATATTGATTTTATAAATTCTACCACAGTGGTTCTGGCCTTAGATGAGTTTAAAGATTAGGCCAAAGAAGAAATGTATGGATTTAGGTAGAGAATAGAGTTTCAAAGTTATTTTCTCATTGGTGAACATGGAAATGGTGGTATAGAACTATAAATCATTATATTATCAATTTTCTACCCATAAATAAAAGAAAAAGTTCTCAATAATATTTACCAAGTGAAAAAACCATATCCATGGCATGACCAATACACTTGACTCTTATGTTTTGAATTATATCATCCACTTCTTATCCATTATAGTGTGAGTCCTCATTCATCACAGTGTAAATAGTTTCATGGAATTTAACACATTATCATTAATTAATATACTCATTGTGAAATGGGTATTATTAAATATCTATTTAATCCTCCATTACTTGGTTTTATCAATATTTCACCTCCAAATGAGAAAGTGCAATATATTAAATATGAAGTGTTTCATCTCCATGGAAAAGGAATGTAAAATTACATATCATTTCATCAATGAGTTACACTTATATATTATATATAGACTCATATATATGGTATTTTAATATTAATCAGAAAAGAAAAATTCCTTATGTATTAGTTCAGCTGAGGGTTTAGAAATTGATTCTATTGATATTTCGAGTTTTATTACATCATGACACATTTCACTAGTGTGGAACTCAACTGAATCATCTATTCTCTTGTCAAATCCATTAATTACAAATTATCCTCATCTTAAAATTTATCCAAAATTATAAAATTTGTTACTGAATATTGAAAATCATTATAAGTGTGTCCATTTTAAAATTTATTAATGAACTTCAAGTAAAATGAATACCCATAAAATTTGTTCCCTAAAAACTAGTTTCAAGATCATTTTCTTCGATTAAAACCTCTTATAATTTTTTATTGGAATCAGAAGTATACACTTAATCCTCTATTTAATTCTCAATATGTTTTCTTCTTATCCATATTCCAAGGAATACATCAAATACTACATTAATATTATTAAAACAAGGTGTGTGTGTTTTAAAATAAATTTCTATAAAGGTGAAAAATTGTGAATCTATAGTTTTATCATCTCCCCAAAGTAGTTTAAATTGTATTTCTTTTCACACCATGATTTCATTTGTCAGGTTTATGAGATTTTTGGGTAATGGATAATGTTCATGATTTCCCTCAACCTCCTAGATTTATTCTATATATATGGTAAAAGGAGAGTAACTTATTATTCCATGATCAATTATAGATGGAACATTGGAAAGTAATACTTAATCTCGGTTTATTCTCAAGAAAAGGATTTCAACATTGGGTACTTATGGGCCTCGTAAAGTTCCTAGATGACCAACCTAAACTCTTAATTTGTTAGAGAAAAGCCTCAATATCCCCTCACCCATCTATAAAATAAATTAACAATCCCATTAATTGGTTAGGGTGAGTCAAACATTGATTTCATTTTTTTATGAAAGTAAAGAAAATATATTTATAAATTATAAAATAAGTAGATATAGATAGATTTGTATCCTTGAAAATGATTCCATATTTTGACAAACTTATCATGTGGTCGTACAAAATTTAATTTATATTTCTCCCAGTACAACACAGTGGTAGACCAGGGACATCTCCAAATGCTCCTATTTTGGATTACTCACTATTCTTAACAAATTAATTAATTTTTAGTATTTTAAAATTTTAGAGAAAAAAATGAAAATCTGTGGTTTGGTTTAATTAAATGAAAAAATTAAATAAAAAATGTATATGAAAACAAAATGATGTTATGAATAAGAGAAATTCTCCCCAGAGAATTACCCTGATTTAAACTTCATTATCTATTTGATGATATTTCACCTACTCAAAGAGCACACTATATCATATGTTTGGTAATATTACTGACCCATTTTGGTGAATATATAGTGTACCTGATAATATCTAAGTACACTTCACATCCACCTCCTCCTTGGTTAAAAATTTATAGGCATCTTAATCAAAATTATCCCCTAACCCACACTCCTAGTATGAAGTCCCACCTATTAAATACCTAACCACAAGGGATTCATCATATAACCCGATGATAATGCTAAGGGGTGGAGAATAGTGGGAGATATAGAAGATAATTCTAATAAAAACTTAGCGAGGACACATTATCACTCTTCCCAACTAATATTTTCCATGAAATAACACAAAGTTAATTAAAAAATTAAACATGAGTGAGAAAATATTTTGGTTCATCACTAGATTATTACATAGACACCTCATTTATGATAGTTTTTAACCAGGGTGATGATTAGATATCACAATATAAAGAAAAAAATTAAGGAGATAACATAAATATAAGGATATGTAGATTAAATTAAAATACATCGATTGAAAATTAAAGAAAAAATAAAAAAGTGACAACCCAAAACTATCATCATTTACTAACTGATAAGATAGGGTTTAAAATCTTTTATAACGAAGGGAAAATATAATTTAAATAGTAGTATATTAGGTACTCAATGTGTATGTGGATATATTATAATTAAAATATTATTATGATTATTTTATTTAAAAAATGAACTTTTAATTCCTTTATCACTGTGAGTTACAGTGCCTCAACATTCTCCTCTTATTTTCCAAGGATTTTCTCCATAGAGAGAATTTTTTTAATATATTTAATTTCTCATGTGATATGGTATTCAATGAATTTATTAACGTAAAAAACATTTATGTATGCATTATAATATGAAGTGGGCCATTACATATCATACATCCATTATGTAAGTTTTCATAATTTCTTACATATAGAAAATTTATCTTTTGAGAAAAAATGGAAAACTTTATGGATCATAGGGAAGATATATAATATCTTATATATTGGATCTATCCATATATATGGTTTTCAAAAACCTTACATATGAATATTTCACAATTATCACTCAGTGACCCATCAGTACTCCTTAATATAATCATTTGTGAACCCTGATACTTTTGAAAATTTACAGGAGTATATATTCAAAATTACTCTTATGCAGAGTCTATTTAAATTTTAATTCTTTTCCTAGAAATTATTCTCTTTCTTATAGACTTAATTATTTATAAATTAATAAATTTAAAATAATGATTTTATAGGGAAATACAAATACAAATAATTATTAAAATAAATTAAAATTACAAATTTAGGTTATTTTCAAAACAGAGTATAAAATATTATAGTGAAACCTTTTTTATAAAATTACCTTTAAATTATGAAATTAACAGATATAAATTAATGGAATTAAAAAGTAAAAATAGTGAAAATGCATTCTCTTCTAGTCACTTTTGAATAAATCTAAGACTTAATATTATTAAGGCGATTTAATATCAACATATTATCTTATTTTTATGTATGAATTATTCTATGTATTTAATTTTAAATACAATTATTTCATAAAATCAATATGCTTAAACCATATTGGTGTATAATTATTTACACAACTCATAGCTTGTGTTAGTGACCCAACATAAAATCCAACTATATTTATACATATCAAAATTAATTCCTTGTATATGGAACATGAAATATTTCATATAAATGATAAGAATCATATGAAATCAACAATCCCCATAATAATAAACCTGGAGCAATAGATAACCAACCCCCACTTTTCTAGATAATGTGAAAGACTCCAATACAGTTAGTTACCCAACCCAAATTCCCTTTACCCATGGACACATCACTCAAAATAGACCTAAATTCAAACCTAATTTTGATAACTAATATATATAAACTATAATAATCCTTTAAATTATATATCATTACCCAATTAAATACAATTTCATGGTACGAGAAAACTAAATCAATTAAGATATCTATCATGTAATTCCTTATATGTAAGTATAGAAATTTATAGTATTAGTTTAACATTAAAACTAAATCAAACTTACCAATTTATAATATTTAATTATAATTATGAATAATATTGGTAATTCCTTGGTGGCACGATTTTTTCCTCATCGACCCTCGATTGAAGTGTTTTCCCAGTTTGTCTCCGATTCTTGGAAGCTTAAGGAGCGAGCGGTCATCGGGTTGCTTGACCGAAGACACATAGTGGTACATTTCGGCTCAGAGGAGGATTTGGTTTCCACTTGGTCCATGGCTCCTCAGAGGTGTGGTGAGTCTTCATTCTTTTTATTTCGATGGAGCTTTTATTTTCACATGCGGCGGGATCCCTCTTCATTTGCAAATTAGGTAAATCTCCCTAGCCATCCACTTTCGTTTCAAAATCCTTCTATTCTCTATGCCATTGGTAATATGATTGGGAGGTATTTGTGCACGGATCAACGGACTGAGTCTGTGACACACCCAATTTTCCCGTGGATCTGTGTTGAGGTCAACGTCGCCAAGCCACCTTTGCGTTGTGTTTGGATTACCGATGAGAATAAATTACACTGGATTTAGGAAGTTGTCTTTGAATCATGGATGAAGTTTTGTGTTGGATGTTGACATTTTGGGCACTTGGAGGCCATTTTCCGCAATGCCAAGGTGGGTATTTTCTCTCGGGTGGTGGAGATGCAGTGTAGTGGTGGCTGTGATCTTGGTGTTGATGAGTGGCTGCCTCAGGAGATTGTGAAGGATAGCTTTGGGACGACTCCGGTTGGGTCAGGGAATGTGAATGGGGATCTGAGTTCTCCTATGGAACCTGCACTATATTCCAATGATGGAGATTCTTCTGGGAAGGGAGGTCGTTTGGAGGCTTCCTGCACATATTTGGCACTTGTTAAGGATATTTCTGATGGGAATTTGGAGAGGGAGATGAGGAAAGGTCTTAATGTTGCTGTGTTGAGTCCTGGTTTTAGTATGAAGGCATTAGAGGTGTCTTTGAACCCAACCAAGCTGCAGGTTTCTGACTGGTTGAGAGGTGACCATGGTGTTGAGTCCCGAACTGCAGCAGATGGGGAAGTCCATCTGCAGTTGGTTCCTATTCCTCAGGAGACTTGGTCTAATTTTGCTTTGGGTTCTATGAATATGGGTACCCCTGTGACCTGTAACCTGTTTGAGAATCTTGAATCTGAGGAGCTTCCACTGATGCTGGAAGATCCAAATATGACTGAAGATGGTGTCTTGCAGGATGTTGTCACTAATATAAGAAGATAAGTGGAAGAAACAGTGGAGAGGGAGCCTTTTGTTGATCTTAGTATTTCTCATCGTGAGGAAAACATGAAATATCTTGCAATGATTGATACTAATAGTCATTTTGAGAAACAGCGAGGAGAAAATAATGGTTGCTAAGAAGTGCATACCTCTGGAAAATGGGGGGATCTTTCAGATAGTGACACGGAGAAAAACAGTGGTAGGAACCGACTCTCTTATAGTGAGATTGTTCTGGGAGAGAAGAAGAATGTGTCGGGGAATGAGAAAGTTGGGACTGCTCTGCCATGGAGGTAGCAAAGGATGGATTATTCTTCCATCCCGAAGCCGATGAATTCTAGGCCCTCTGCCAGCAAGGGAAAAGGAATGCAGTCCTCTTAGGAGTTTCTATATTTGGAAAAGTTAAATCTCAGAAGGAAGTATGTCAATTCCCTGGAACAATATGATAGCTCAGAGTGGGAGTTGGCTACTACAGATGAAGCAATGGATCATGGTTATGGAGATGGGCATGATTTCTATGATATGTAGCTATTTTCATGGCTTGTGTTGTTTTCTTTGTGTACTTTTCTTTTATTTTAATAAATGATCAGGGACTTTGTCTCTGGATGAGCTTTCCTGGTATATTTAAATTCTATTTTGAAAACAATATATGTAATCTAAATATCATATATTTATTATTATTTAAACCTTGATCAAATAAATTATTAAAACCCATTTTGATATGGTTTAAATAGTTTCTTAAATAATGCCTTCTTATTGGAACAACTTAACTTAAATAATTATTAATAATTCAAAATTATAAATATAACCCCTTTTATGTTTATTTTCAATATTATATAATTTTTTAAATTTCTTAAAAATTTTATTTTTAATTTAAATATAAACCATTTACATGAAAATTATATTTCATTCCATATAAATTAAAAAGAACATTATATATTAAAAATTCATGTTATTGAATAGTTTTAATAAATGTTTCAAATATATTTAATTAATTAATTATAAATAATTTATAATTAATTCTTTAATAAAAACTTTTATAAATTAAACAATCATCCCAAAATACTATTTTTTAAAATTCATGAAAAATTTAAAAATCGTTTGAATCAATTCATAATTAAAATACATAAATTTATATATATATATATATATATATATAATTTTTAATGATATATGAATATCAATAGAGGTGATTGATAAGGTTTAAATGTTTACACCATTGATAACTATTAATCATATTTTATGACTAATAACCACAGTCTATGACTCCTTACGTGTCCATATTGTAGTAACACGATGACACAAGCAATTTCCCTTAACAATATGCATCTACTTAGGGAAGACCATATTTATTTGGCACCCTATATAAGAATATATTGGTGGTGGTAGTTTTCACGGCTTATGATATGGAATGATTAAGGGAAACATGACTTGGATATCATGATTTATGATATACCATTATATTTCCATGATGATACAAGGCTCTATTTTTCTATTTTAGATTGAATCCTTTGTAAGATACAATATCCAATATCATATGATAAAATTTTAAGAAATAAAATAAATTATTCTATATCACATAATATAATATATTATATATTCTAGGATAATACCATCACAACTTTTGATATCATTTATCCTAAGGATAACCACACAATATAAACTCAGTTATTTTTATTTTATTTTGAATATAATTTGAATTACAATTATAAAATTCTTAATTTTCAATATGATTTCAAGAATAAAAATGTATGGCATTGATCTAATACCGCTAATAGAATTATTGGGATCAATTGAAACTTAATCAAGTTATAATAAAATATAATAAATAGAAATTCCCAAGAGTTACTATGAATGAAACCTAAAATCATGAAATATAAATATGAAGAACCATGACATTTGTACCATTCACCTAAGATGCCTCTACAATCATGGTAAATAGATTTTTATGAATATACCTTGGTAGAAAATGAAATAATCCCTCCTTTATGGTGTATCCATGGGTTGAATGTATCACCCATCGCATGGGTGGGACTCTCCTTTACTCCTTGACATGCTAGTGCCTCTAATTGAATAAAATAATGAATAAAAGAGATATGGGAATAAGAGTATTTATAAGAAAAATTATAATCTCTAATGATCACCACCTTGATAGAGTTTTCCTCCTAATATAGTCATTAGGAAGCTATAATGAAATAACTCATAAATCCATAACATATTGGTTAATATTCAACCTACCATGCATTCATATCACCAATGAAATGAATCTACCAAGTGTTTCATATTATGAAATGTTTCCATTTAAGGAGATACAAATATAGAACACTCTCTAGTGATAACAATTACTATTCAGTTGCTATGAAATATTAGGATGTTATTGTATTTCGTAGCATATGATTACAATCATAACTCAATATTTCCCAATCACAGAATATGATTGGATAAGGAAATGGCACGAAATCTCTATTCCATGCCACTGTGACTCACCCAATCATATATTATGAATTACCCATAACATATCATATACATATGGGATTTATGGACTTTTTTCTTAAGGTACATACATCAAGTTTGATTACACATGTGTTATAATTAAGTACTAAAAAAATTAAATCAAGTTAAGATAAATGAAACCCATGTAATAGGATTGATTTTTTTGTAAGTCAAAAGTCAATGATTTAGTTGTATTATATGTTTATTTGGATTTTTATGCTAAATTATATTGATATTGATTCTTTTTATCACAATATGTTTTTATTTTGTTAGTATTATTTCTGTTTGTAAATTATTATTTTCTATATGTTGTCTGTTAATTATTATCTACATTAATTTAGTCTTATTATTATCATTATTTATATTTCATCATCAACGTTACCATTTTTATTCAAGGAAAACATCACATAAAAAAGAGCATATAGGTCTAGGGGGTCAGAAATAATGAAGGCCAAGGGAATCCCCCCGGATCAAGTTCACCCCCTCAGTCTTAAAAAGAGACACATGAGAAATACATTGGACCGGGATACCTGGGGTCGCCACAGAAGCCAGGTGGTCCGCCACCTTGTTCCCCTCCCTCCGTGTGTGAGTGACCCAAGATTCCCTAGTAAGGAGTGCCCTGCATTTTCTGATTGTATACATAATACACCACACGCTTTTATTGTTTAATGTATATAAAACAAGTGTTAATTTTTGTATAACTCTAAGATATAATATAAAACCATGAAATTTTAAAATATGAGAATCATATTCATTTGCATATGTGACATGCAATACTATGAAAATAAGGGAATATAAAATCCAGATAATTTACAACATATTCAATATTTAAAATAAATTCAATCTATTATATAGATTTTAATAAACAAAATAATGAGTTTATCTTTGATTACATGAAATAATGACTTTATTCAATTTCTTGCGTTACACACAAGATTGTGTTTTACCAAATAATATTAATATTATTATTTAACATGAAAATTATCTCATAGTTGTTAAATTAGAGGTTATGAATAGGGTTAACTAACTTATAAAAATACTTGTTTGAATTCATTAGTTACTAACTGATTAGAAATTAATATAAATACAAATTCAATATAAGGGAAATGTTTTTACAAAAAAAACTATTTTTATGTGTTGTAGGTGTATAATGTTAATAAATTGAATTAATTATTATTAGTAGACATTATTTATATAATTAATATATTATATATTAAATCAATTTTTTATAGTCATTAAATATATTTTATAGGCATAAGATAAGAATAGATCCAATTTTACTATAAAAGCTATATTTTTCTAAAGGTAGTTTTACCTCCTTTTAATGAAACACATATATTAATAATAAATTGTAACAATTTTATAATTTAAATATGACAAAATAAACTTCATTTTTGAAATAATAAAACTTAATATTATATTAGGGAGATTTTTTGGAATTTATCTGAGAAGTTTCATTTTTTGATGAATATTGGAAATACTAAATTTTAATTTGAAACCGACTTTTGATCTAAATAATTTATAATAATACATTCAATTTTAGAATTATTTAAATTAAAATTAGATCAATTATATATATTAATTAAATTAAGGTAATTTTCATAATTTAAATATTTAATTTAGATATAAAAACATAGAAAACTTTTTAACACTTTAACTTTTAAAACCTAATTTATCATCTAGTGTGCATGATTAATTTTAAATTCATTTCTACCAATTATGTGATTTTAATTTGTAAAAATAAATTAAATATTTCTAGTTAGTATGAATTATAATTTCTAATAAGGTCAACTATTTTATTAAAAAAATTATTAGTTAAAGCAATTAAAATTAATTTCAATGATTAAGATGAAGATTAGTTTTCTTTGTGGTTAAACATAGAATTAAAGGTTTAAAAATGACCCAAAACTTGTCCAAAAAACATTTATTGGAAATATTTTTACCATTAAACATATATTATTGACTTTTTTGTATCATTTAATCCTTTTTATCGGTAAAAACATGGGTACACCTAACTTATTTTAAAAAATCGTAAGAGTATCCTCTCCCTCACTTATAAAAGGCCACCCACTCTCCCCCTTATTAACACCTATAAAACCAAATTGGATCTTCCTTTACCTTCCCAAAACAATCAAAAAACTCACTCACCACATCCTAGAATCATATATTGGTAATAAATCCATATTAGAAACTCATTAGTGAAAATAATAGGAGGATACTTGATGCATATGTAATATCTTTCTAAAAGTGTTTTTATTTTTTTTCATTATCCACCTCCTTAAATTATTTTTAAATAATGATTATATAATAACATCATTATATTATATATAATTATAATTTATATGTTAGGGTTACAAACAAAAACAACACACACTTCCATCGAATGAGATACCCAATAATCGCTCATGTGTACGGTGGACTACCGCCTTGCAAACCGATGTCATTTGTTCTTCTATTACAAACTTTAATTATTGGGAATAACGATGTATTTATAGTTTATATATGATATATATGATATTTATAATGTCTTAATTCTTCTATAATTGTTATATAACACATACCTTCGTTCCTTCCATTTTGTGGGAATACGATAACTTTGTTCATGTTTACGATGCACTAGCACCTCACAAAGCAATGTGACTTATTAAAACATCACATGCAATGTATTAAAGATGGGTTTAATGAAAATAGAAGATATATATTCCATAAATATGATACTATAATGATAATATACATATATATTGTCACATCTAGATTTTCATTTTTACCTCTGATTCGATTTATCTTTTGGGCATGGGTTTTTCTCTCATGTTTCATATTTGAAAAGTTTAAATTTTAATTTTTTGGGTGTTATTTTATTGGCATAAGTTCAGTGCATGATATGAGAATATAGTGTGGCCTTCTCCAGGAAACCATGAGAGCCTTGGGGCTCTTCTGGTTAAGGGAAGACAACCTTTGAACAGTTAGAAAAACAACATGGTAAACATGCGGGAATCCACTGTCTCATGGTATAACCACCCCATGCGGTTCACGAATGGTTTACCAAACAATGACAGATGCCTATATCTAAAAAAGTGTGAGATTCTTAAACAACCCCCTTAGGGGTTTTAACCTAAAACACCAATTTTCTTATTCCCCTAGTTTGTGTGACCCAAAGTGGGATTCTCCCTCCTTTTAAAAGCATCCCTTCCCATGAATGGTGTGGATCTAGTGATTATTAAATATTTTGGGCTATATTTCTCAAGGTAATCCTCTCCTCCCCTATACCCCCCTTCCGCTTTATTTTTTTTTCTTCTTGATATTTTCTTCTCCCATGGTCAAGTGGACCTAGGGTTTATATTTCCCTTGGTTTATGTTTGGAGTTTTTCCTATTTTAATTTACTCTTATTAGATCATAGCATTTGGAACCTTTATGGTGTGATTTTGGGCATGCATTGTTGAAACACTATGAGATTGGGGTAGGTTTACCTTTTAACATGACTTTATGATTTATGATTAATTTATTTCTTGATTTTCTCACATTCGTTGTGAATTAAATAGTGTTGTGTGATATTTGGAAAAACTTTTGTGTGTGGAAAGTGGTGACTTATACATTATTTAGTGATAGATGGAATTTTTTGGTTATATTATACACACTAAGGGGTTGATAAAATGTCTGGTTGTCTTTGTGAGAATTTTGTGATATCTAAAGCATAGTTTGAATTTGTAAATATATTTATGGCATTTGAAAATACGGTCTCGATTTCTTTAATGGATTTTTCATGTGGTTTTGAGTTTAAAATAAGTGTGTATTTGGCTTTTGAAAGTGGGTTGACATGTGATGATGGATTTTGAACTATTTGGAATTTTGATAAAAGTGTATTTTTATATTAAATGTGATGTGAGTGTTTTAAAGGATTTTTTCTAAAATTATTTTGAAATGAAAAGTGGTTTGTTTTCATTATTTTTTGGAAAGATAGTTTTGGTTCTTTGATAAATGTTGTTTTTTTTGAAAAACAACTTGATTCCCATTTAGAAATTTTTTGAAAATGGTGAAAGTGTTTAGAATGAAAACTATTGTTGGATAATTATCTTGTTGAGTTTATTTTTAAATAGGTGGTATTTACTCACTATGGAATCCTCATGACCCATTACATAGTGTGGAAATGGGAGATCCTCAGTGTGGAATCCTTTTTGGTCTATGTGATTTGGGAAAGAGATTGATCCTTAGGGTGACTCTGGTGATGCATGTTGTGTAAATTATTATATATGTGTACGTGATTGGATGATCAGTTGGAATCGGTTTGGTCACCCTATTCTATACATATTGACATGGAGAACCTGGCATAGCTAATGAATTTTATGACAATGATTGCTACAGTAGTTAGGTTATGAACTATCTAGTAGTCTATAGCATGAGGATATATTGAGTTTTATTTCTATGGGATTGTGACCCTTGGTCTATACCATGCTATGTGTGGCTGAGAATATTGACCGATTTGATGTCATCAAGTGAGGCATGCTTTCTAATATGGTTCAATATTTATTAGTATGTTCTAGATAATTCCTGAGCTCCTAGGATTATCCCATGTCTATTGGTAGTTAGTTACATATCATGGATGACTGAGATACATTATTGATTGGTTACTCTTATGTGATTTTTCCTATTTCTATTATTATTTTATTATTTTGGTACCCTCATGTGCGGTGTAATTATTTGGAAATTGATGAGTTGGTTTTCAAAGGATTATGGAATATGGTTTCTCTTAGAAATGTTTTATACTCTATTTTTCTGGTTTTGAAATGAAAGAATCAAATTCCTCCTTTAAATGTAAATGGCTACTTATTGGAAAATAACATGGATTTTAAAAAAAGGGAAATGAATTGTGTTTTTTTAAAGTGGGAAATGTGTGTAAAATCTTACTTTATATATTGCATTTCAAAAATTAATTGGATGTTTCTTTTATTTTAAAGGAATTTCATTGTGAATAGATTTATTTGGGCATTCCTACTGAGTTTTAATACTCACTCCTATAGTTATTTATTATTATTGTTCTTCTGGATAAGGTCTCAACTTGTTTTCAATCGTCGTGGGTGATGGTTGGATTTTGTATCAAAATAGAGGCCCTCGGGGTCACATAGAGATGTGTGGTTGTTTGGTGCAGTTCAATTTTTTTATATTTTCTATTTTTTATAAAAGTTGTCCAGTTCGGATATTTGTATATTATTTGGGATGATTTTTTATCTTTTAATTGTTCAGTTTATTTATTTATGTTGGGTGAAATCATTCCTTCATCTCTCTGTTAATGCATAACAATAGTTTCCAACCCTCAGAGATCTAGAATGCCCTTCAAGACATTCCACAGATCAACTGAGGTGACTAGTTTGGGGTTGAATTAGGTTGGTTTGTGACAAAATGGTATCAAATGGATGGTAAGTTCTTTTATGGACCCAACATTCAAAGCTCCATTTTGTTATTTGGGATTTCATGGTTGTTATTGTAGGATTGTCAGAGTTCAAGGTGAATGTCTGGGGGAGTGTCTGGATAACAGTCTCTAGAATTAACCTTGAGTTTCCATGGGAATTCAGGGTTGTGGGTCTCTTTGGTTATTTTGGTTTGTCTTGTGTTTGGGATATGAAATAAGAGTTGGGATAAAGGTCATATTGAGCTCGTAGGGCCTAGTAAACCATGTGGTGCTAGGTACAAGGTCCTAGAATACTCTCTATGTTGGTGGTGTGATTGGAATGTGGTGTCCGATCATGTGTCCAATTCACCCATCAACACGTTTTTCCCCTCATGATATGTTTTGAATTCATCTTGATTATTAAATTGTTTGGGGAACTATTGTTTTGGCATTGTGAAAACTGGATTAAAAATGGAAATTATGTGTTTTTAGAGATATGGAAAAAGACTTTTCAATTTTATTTTGAAGAAAGCATAATAAAGTGGATTTTTGTCAAATGATTTTTAAGGAAATAAGATTGTTGAGATTTTGAAACATGTTTTGAATAAGATGAATTGGATTGATGTGTTTAATTTAAAAATTATTTTTGGCTTGGTGTTAGTGAGATTTGAAAATATTTGAGAATATTTAAATGAGAATGTTTTGTTTTGACCTTTGGTATATTCCATGGGTTCTCATGTGAATGGATATGTGTGGAAAGTGGATTGATGATGGAATGGTTGGATTAGTTCCTGGTGTATAATGATTTAATATTTGCTCGGATTGTCACATGAGTGTGAAAATTAATGAATTTCAATGTAAAACTGAATTTTTATCTAAATAAATTATAAAGATAAATTATATTTTAAATTGTGTTAAAAGTAATATTAGATCATTTATACCTAAATTAACCCAATTTAGTTCATTTAAATTATCTTCAAATTTAATTTAGATATAAAATCTTAGTAAACTTTTGAACATTTTCACTTTAAAAACCCGCTTTCTTATTCTGTCTTTGAGATTATTTTTAAATTAATTTCTACCACTTATGTGATTTGAATTTGGAATAATATATTCTATACTAAGACTAAGAATTATTTATAATTTTTAATAAGTTCCAATTAATGTTTTACAAAAGTTATTATTGAATGTAATTAAAATTAATTACAATGATTAAGAGAAAAACGAGTCTGCTTAGTGGTTAAACATGTAATATAAGTTGTAAGAATTACCCAAAAAAATTTCAACACCAGTTTTATGGATATATTTCAAGAATTAAACCTCTATTATCTATTTTTTGGTATTATGGATGCCTCTTGTTATCTAAAAACGTTGGTATACATAACATCTTTTCAAACATGCCAAGTTTGTCCTCTCCGTCACTTATAAAAGGCCACTACTCTTCCCCCTCTTCACACATATCAAAAAAATTGGTTAGGCCAATATCTACCTAAATAACTCCCCAAATTCCTAAAATTAATACTAGAATCCATAAAATGGGAATAAATCCAATTTAATAAGTCATTAGTGCAATTCTGAAGAGGTTAGTCGAAGAATAAGTATTGTTTTTGTAAAAGCGTTTTTATTTTATATCCTTATCCACCTCATTAAATGATTTTTATATCATGATTATATAATAAAAGAAGTATATTAAATATAATAAGATGTTTTTATGTTAATATTAATACCTATATCTAAAAACACTTACATCAAATGGGATAAACAATCATAATTCATGTGTACAACATACTACCACCTCGCGAACCGATGTCGTTCGTTCTTCCATTACCACCTATCAATACTGGGAGAAATGATGAATTTATAGTTTTTATGTAATATATAATATATTTATTATTTATTTACGATTATTTAATTATCATATAACACATGCCTCCAGACATTTCATTTTTTGGGAATATGAAAAAGTCGTTCGTGTCTACAGAGGACTACCACCACGAGAAGTGATGTGATTCTTTGACACATTGCATGGAATGTATTAAGGATGTGATTAACAAAAATATGTGATATATATGAAATAAATATGATAATGTAATGATAACATAAATATATATAGTTTTATTTTATTTTTTTCAATACAAAGATAAAATGGATGCTCCGTTCATGCATACATAAGACCTATCGTCTCCACGAACAATGTATTTCATTCCCTATCACTAAATTTAATAGATTAATATACATAAACTTATAATTAATAAATATGATATATTAATCATGTATTACAATATATTTATGATGAAATCATTATTTAATTAATAGGAACAAAACATAATAAGTCAAAACATACTAAAACAACGATACAATTAACACCCAAAATAATGAAAATAATGAAATATTATTAACAAACGAGTGATAAGATGTTATAAAATGATCATATATGATATTATAAATATTAATATAGTTATGGTATAAATTTATAACATGATTAAAACCATTATACAAGATGTTAAATATCATTTAACAAAAAGGGAGCATAAGGTAAAGTATTTCATCCCAATTTACATTCCTTTGAGACTTAATTGTTATTATGCACTAATTCACTTTAATATAGTTTATATACTACCAAATTTTCATTTAATATCACGATTCACTCATAATTCATGGTATTTTAAGTTTCGATTTGAATTATCTCATCCAAGGGGGTTTGTATTGAAAATTATCAAGTGGTAAAAGTAATATTTGTAATCTCACTTTATTTTTTGATTGTTAAATTTATTTTGAAACAATAACTTACTTGTAAAAATTTTTCATTATGAATATAAATTGAATTAGATATAAATATTATTATATGATGTGTAGGATTATTTCATAAACTGTATTCCATTTATATATATGGTGTATATTTTAAAAATTGTTTTGTCATTATGAGAAAATGTTGATAAATCTAGATTCTTCCTTAAATACAGATAATTGATGATAAATAGAATTATTAAATATATTATTTGAAGTTTGAGGAATGTTTTGGACATAATTAAATGAGTGGGTAATGGTTAATGATATCCCCTCAATGCATCTGTTTTCTTAGGAGATGAATCAGTTGACCAAATCAAATTGTTTGCACCCAGTAGTTTTAAATTTAATTGAGAATAGATTTTGATGGTAAAGGTTCATTGTACCTGTAAAACATGGAATCCAATAATTTAGAATTACTTTCATTCATATTTTAGTTATTATTATCCATGATATTTTCACTATAAGAAAATCTATCTAAGCATTTCTTTCTCATATTATTGATAAAATGTCATGTGTGTTCAGTTATTTACCTTACCATATTTATTATTCATTATTGATTCATAATATATTCCATTTTATTAAAAACTTACTGGAAATTTGATCTTACCCTTATTTTGTTTCTTTTACCCAGGTTAGAAAGAATATATCGTTGAATTATTTTTATGGTTTATGTTTTATTTTCGATCCCCAATGTAAAATGGGTATCATGTATATAATCTAGCTTCCCAAACATAAAAAATGATTAGTCCTTTGGTATTTTAATATTTTATATATACTAATGTAATAATGTAAGGAACTGGTTTCAGGATATTAAAGTAGGGGTTTTTCTAGGTAATAAATTTACTGAAAGATAAATTATTATAAGAAACAAAATTATTGAAAATGTTGAAACTTGAATAATGATTACACGATTTTTTCTTAAAAATACGAAATTTGTGTGTTTATCATAGAGAGTTCATTATAAATGATATTGATTAGAGAAATAAGATGATATAATATTATAAGATGAATTAAAAAATTATGTTTAATTTATAACATATTTTTTATTTTTTAAAATTTATGTTATTAAGAAAATAAGTTTAGTAATATATGTTAGTTCACTTGTAGAGTGTATCATGATTTATGAATATATTATAGATATTCTTTGGAAAATCATGTTAAAATGAACAATGTAGTAACAAATTTAATGTTATGAGGTATGAAATATTGGTATGATATTGTGCATGATAAGTTAGAGTAGTTTAATTCATTTTATTATTGAGCATCCTTTAATAGAAATAAAATAATTTGAGATTAGTTAAATTTAGACTATGTAAATTTTGTGAGAACCTTTTATGCAGTGTAATGACATGTGTAGTGTTATTTTAAAAATTTTACATGAATTTTAAATAAAAAAAATGTTCATTTGGTAATTTTTTCCTTAAATATTGAATGATTTTGATTAGTCTTTATTTAATGAAAATTATATTTAAAAAGAGTGTTGTAAGAGGGTTGTTTTGGTGTTCTATTTCAATAAATTGTTTTATAGTTTTATTTTATATAAATTATGGGAAAGAGGTGTTGACATTAATATTTTTAATTATTTTAGTTTTAATGTTTGGAAATTTGGTTTTAAAGAATAATGTAATGATTTAAATTAATATATTATAGAGAATGTTTTACCATGAAATAAAATATTGTGTAAAAACACTATAATGAAAAGATAAAAATTTATATAATGTATTTTTTAGTAGTATTGAAAGAGACTAATGATTTTTTTATTTTCATGATTTTTTTATTTCATTTAACATGGTTGGTCAAAATATAAATAGTTTTTCTATTATTTGTTTCATTAAATTCATTTTTGGTCAGTGGTATGGAAGTGATGAGGTGGTTGTATTGATAAAATAAAATAATGCATGGACTTAGAAATTCAATGGAGTTTTTTTAGTTTTTGTGTTGGTTAATAGAGAAGCTATATTTGAGTAAGTTTTTCCCTTTTTATGTTTTTTAATTTTACTACTATTAATGTTTTATTTAATTGTTTTAATTGACCTTGTTGATTTTTATTTTATAATTTAATACATTCTATTAATATATCCACGATGTTATGAGTATGTGATTTAAGATGATAAATAATTAGATGAATCAATATTGAGATTTTGGTTTGTCACATACATGAATTATTTTAAAGTTATTTTTCATTTACTTTCTATTATTTCTTTATTGTAGCGGTTTACCAGGAATTTTTGGAGAAATGGTTGTTTGTTCAAGATTTGGGCCCAACAGTGAGCCCATTTCTAGATTAAAAAACAATTTTTTTCTTTTATAAATCCTTCATTTTTCTACATTTTTCACCAATTCTACTTCCCAATTAGCCTTCCATAACCTATTCAAACCAACATATCCATTTGGACTCCTTAGGAACTCATAATCATTGTGGATTTTGGTGATTTATTCAGGCCTCAGGCCAACCCGTGAACCAATTTTCAGATTTAAGGAAATAATTTATTTCTTTTATATCTCATTCATGTTTTTAACAATTTTTGGTTCTTCCACCTCTCACTAGAGCCCAATAACCCTATCCTCACCTCAATGTTCCATTTCCCTCTTTGGAGATCATCTTTATTGTAGATTAGGGGGAAGTTCTTCATGATTTCTCAAATAGTTCAGATTTGGAAAGGAAATAGGTTTCTTTCATAAATCAATCATTTGTTACTCTATTCCCTTCATTTCAGTCCCCACTCGACCTAATCAGCCTTATTAGAACCTCACTTTAAATTTTTTCTGTTGGATATTGAACTATTATTGTACTTGGGGAGACTTATTCAATGTTTTTCAATAATGTGAGTTTCCTTCTTCGTTCCTTCCATTTTCTTAAGGTTTGACCAAATTTTTTTGAAGCTCCAAATGTTTAAATGATATTAATTCGTTCATTGAGTTTGATGTTTAGTTTATTGGTCCAATATTGTGGTTTTAGGTTCCTTTTTACTCCCTTGTGGTGTGGCGGTGGTGCGATTGAAGTTTCACATAAAGATTTGACGGTTTTGACACATTTGGTATGTGATTCCATGTGTAAGAATTGTATAATGAGTTAGGTTTCTGGATTTATATTTTTATAATGTTACTCTTTAATTGTGTTTAGTTCAAAAACTATTTTTGGTAGCATTTTTTAAGAGATTGATTTTTAAATTCCATTTTTGTGTGAAAAAGGTGTTTTTCATGTGCAATCCATGTTGCACTAATTGGGGTTGTTCTAAAAATTATGGAATGGTTTTATAAAAATGTTTTAGTGATTCCAATATGGGTTTGATTTATTATTGGTATATATTTGGTTTTAAAAGAGGAGTTCTATGTGGATTTTATGTGCAATGTTTTGTTATACATTGTGAAATTGTTTTATGGAAATTCTAAGTGCTTATTTGAGTTATGTGAGTAGTGAAAGGAATTTTTAGCTACTATTTTGAGTGTTTATGACCAGAAATGGTATTTTTATATGTGAATGACATTTTATATCATGTGGAACTTTTTTAAGAACAAAGTTGGAAACCCGAGTATCTTGGTAGGGGATGTGTACTGGTATGCTAGTTATCCGGAGTGGTTTTTTCCATGTTTCACTTAGCAAGTTTGATATTGACAACACTAACAAAACTATAAGGATTATGATTTGGGACCACTAGGGTATGTTATTTTCATTACCAGTGGATGTTGCACAATAACATATATTTTATTTGGCTACTTTTACATTGATATATGAGGTACCGGGGGCCCAAAGTTAACTAGTTCCTAGGGGTGTTCCCGTGACTAGTGCTCGTTGATTATTTTTGTATTTACCATTGTCTTATAGAGTGTTTGGGTGGAATATTAGGTAGATAAAATGTTTTATTTAAATGTATTCATTATTTAATGTTAACCCTTGAAAACCTTTTTCAAATAAATGTTGCACTTGAGAAATTGTTGCTATCATTCCTTGTTTAAATTTTTTTTAAGCTTTTTATCTTATAATGCATGTGACATGGAATATTTGGGTGGTATGTTATTTGGATTAGGATAAAACCATAATTAAACCTTTTGATATAAGTATACTTTATCATGTTTAATTCAGGTAAGGGAAAAGTCTTTGGAGACAGTGGCTTGGGTTGTTAGTTTCCTTCCATGGTGTGGTGTTGTGGAGACAAGTTGTGGGTGATAAACCCTTATCCTGTGTTGGTCCTTGGGCTATATTTAATGATACTTTTGTTGTTTTGGACCTCTTGTGACATGTTTAAAACATTTTATTTAGTTCTGAATTTTATTTAAGGATTTTTTGGATAGTAATTTTTAGATTCCATGTACTTATTGATATTGTCGGTATTTTGTATCCTAACTCGGGTAAACAGTTCTCAAATCATTTTTTATCATACCCAGGGAATTGTTCCAGCCCATGGGGATAAGGAATGCCCTTTAGTTCTTAACATGGACCGGGTCAGGTGCCAGTTTTAATGGAAACCAGATTCGGTTCGTGGAAACATTGTATCAGAGGAGGTTTATCTTTTTGGGTCATATTGTTATTTTGGGGTGAGTCTAGTTAGAATGAATCAAGGATTGGTGGGGTTTAGAGTTTTGGTTATGAGTAGGGTTCCTGGTTAGTACCTCTCATGGAAAACCTTTAGTTTCCATGGGATGTTGGGATTTTTTTGACTTCTCTTTATGGTGGGATGTGCGGGTTGTAAGCTGCACATAGACATCGTGTGGGAGTGAAGTGGTTGTTTATTTCATTGTTGTGATGTGTTTGACTTATTTTTATTTTACGAGTTGCTGAAATTTTTCAGAATTATTGTACTGATGATTTCTTTTTTGAGTATTTCCTTGTCTTGTAACATGCCTCCCTGAAAAGCTCCCATGCACCCACGAGGGGATTCTAGAGAGAGTTCTCCCAAACTGATTGATCAAAGGATGATAGAAGTTGTGGTCAGGTATGTCCAAGCCCTAATATAAAGAGAATATCCAACTCCTACTCTATCTAGTGATGAGAAGTTTGGTACTAGGAAGGATAAACTCCATGAGTTTCTAAAGAAAAGGACTCCTACTTTTCAAGGTTGCACAAAACCCTAGGAAGCAGAGGAGTGGATCGAGATGATTGAGAGAATGTTCGAGTTTATTAACACACCTGAGGAGGTTAGGGTGATGTGTGACTCTTTTATATTATAGGGTCCAAGCCGCAGGTGGTGGTAATCAGTGCTTCAATGTGGGAAGTATGAATAAATGAGTTGAAAAGACTTCAAGATTACCTTCAATGACCATTACTACCCTGATGTCTTGGAAATTGCTAGTGTAAGAACCCGAATCTTCATTTTCAGGTATGTTTTACTTTTTTGGTCGTTTTTGAGAGAAAGATGAATTTATGGAAATTTCTGAAGTACATGCCATGTACTTTATGAGTAAACGCCGTATACTCGGTTACCGTGGGTAGCCGTGTGCTAGCCGTGTAGCGGCCATGCACACGACCATGTGGGGGTGGCTGGAGGCTGCCTAAAGTGGAGTACAAAAAGGGAAAGTACATTTCGTGTACTTCTGAAGTACACGTCCTGTACTTGTTTTCATTAAACGAACCAGGGTCACGTCTAATCGCTAGAAACACCTTTTTCTAGGTTTGGTTTGGCTGAGAGCTCCCGTACGGCCACGATCTTCCTTCGAGCCCCCGACCGAGCATCCGATCTTTGATTCGACCTCCTTTGATTGTGTTGGGATCACCTCAGTAAGTTCTCCCTTCTGCTTGAGATCCAGTTCCCAATACCTCATCTTTCTCAAGTTATCCTCTATTTATCTTTTTAGACGTTTTTTTAAATCTTTGGCATTATAAATTGATTCAATCCCTGAGACTCATGTATATTAGTCTTCCAATGCCAAGGTAGGTGGTTTTTGCCTTTCTGTTTAGATTCTTTGAGTTATATGTGCAATTTTTCCCAATACCCATGAACTGGGTATTGCGTGTTTACCATTTTTTCCATATTGTTTTCCTTATATGATTATATGCTTGAGTAGAGGTTAATTTAATGTTAATAGGGTTAATTTCTATGATTTGGATGTGTTTTCTGATGCATGTTTTTCCCATTTTGACTGCTAGGTCTAGTATGCCTGTTAGGCTGTTGTTTACTTTCTCATGCCTAGTTTTAGGATGGTGTGACTGTTATTCTGACATGATGATATGTTGTAGACTAATATCCAAGTAGTTATCAATGTTTACTTTGGCCGATACGCGCTGCTATGCTTTCTTGAATTACACAAGGTTGTGAGAACTTGGTGTCGTAGACCATTGGGAGAATGGACGTTGAGGGCTTCTCCAAAGTGTCTGTCTTACATACGGTGTGAGACCACCGGGGGAATTGAGGTTGAGTGCTTCCTCAGAGTTTCTGTAGGTCCTCAACATAGGCCACATAGGGAATGAGACGTAAGAGTTTCCCTATATCTCCTTTAGTTTCCGATATGAGAATATAAGAGGAATTGATGGTGAGTGCATCCTCAGAGAGTCTATGCTTAAGCTGAACCAGAGAGGTCAGTCTATGAGTACTTATCGTAGGGTTACCTGTTTATGTTTAGTTTCTTGATTGTGTTACTAGGTAGGATTAGAAGGTATAGGTTGTGGGTACTTCTAAAATGGTTGCCGATTTTTGATTATCTGCTTTGATTAGTTGTTGCTGGATATTTGAAACTGTGGATTGTTATTGCTGATTACTTCCTTGTTTGATGCATTTATTTACTTATGACCTACCATATATTCACTAAATGTTAGGAACATATCTTATGGTGGTTTCTTTTTGGAATTTATTATCACACCCTATTCAGGCCATGCTTTTGGGCCCAAACAAATTATATTGTTGCAGGTATAGATAAGGGAAAGCGCCCTTCTAGTTTAGGTACTTGATTTTCTATGGAGCTGGAGAGCATGGGACCAATCTTTGTCTTATGATGATGAGGAGTTGTTTACTTTATTTCTTTTTTTACTTTGGTTTACTACTATTTTATTCCAGCATTGTTATTTTTTTTGCAACTTTCTTAGATATATGTCCCATGAATCATTCATATATATATGTGTGTGCTCCAGTTTATTATTTCCAGTCTTCCACTATTTACATTTGTATGAATTATTCCTGCTTCTTCTACTGCTATTTTTTTTACTTCCGTTGTGTTACTCTACCAATGACAGAATAGTTTCCCCACTATCACACCCAAAACCGTTGCTGTTGGTCGGCAGCCTCTGGCGTTCAGGGAAATGCGCTTGAATCCATGTGACCAACCAGGTACGGGGTGCCTCTAGGTGTATTATAGAATAGGAACATTACAAAGTGGTATCAGAGGAATTCTTTTCTCTTGACTTACTATTTGGATCCTTTAGCTAGGGATAGGAAGGAATAGGTACTTGGTAATAAGTTGTGCTAGGGAGTAGCTAACTCATGTATAGGGAAAAGCCAATCTACCTCGTTTATTGTAATCTTTCTGGTTTTGCAAGTTTATGGTTTCTTTGATTTTCACCGTTGGGTGACTCACATGTTTTGTGCTATTACTATTGATTTTATTGAGGTTTTATTTCTTTTTAAACCTAATGAGATTAGTGTATGCCATCTCATGCATCATATAGTCACTTGGTAGAAATCACATATCATGCACTCATTCCATGCCATTTAGAGTGCATGAGAAATTTCATGTTGTTGTGATAGATGTTGTGTAGAATATGTATGATGTTGTGATAGTTTCCTTGATATAATACCTGTTATTTATAGGGTATCATTTGTGTAAGGTTTTGTTTAAATGAATGCCAAGTTTTGGTTCCTGAGGTGTTATGGGCCCTCATGGACTGGAACTTGGTGGATCATTGCCTCATTTTTGCTTGTTTATAACATGTGTAAGATTCCAAGAATGTATTTCCAGGGAATATGGGCCCTAACAGATCGGAATTTTGCACTTTAATGTTCATTTATGTGTTTTATAGGCTCTATAGTAGTTTCTAAGGCTTAATATCTGGAAAAACCCAGAATACACGCCATGCAGTTTTTGACTACACACCATGTATTATTCTGTTCGTGAAGAAATTTTGTTTCTTAAGTACACGTTGTGTACCATATGTACACGCTGTGTAGTCTATAAATGTGTCATAGTTTGTGTGGGTAGAGACACGGGATAGTGAAATACTACGGTGAACATGCCGTGTACCATCCATACCCGCCGTTTTGTGTTAACCTCATGTCCGCCTGTGTAACCAACAACACGAGTCAGTTCTATCTTTCATAGAACACACCATGTTCATATGGAACACGTCGTGTGGTGTGAGCAGTGTATCCGACTGTGTCACTAACAACACTGGTCGGTGAAGCTCATCTAGTACACGCCATGTCTGGCACAAACACGCCATGTAGTATTATTCTATGGAGAACCATGTGGTTATTCTATGTAGAAGGACTCAGTCAGGGGAAGAGGATTTAAGTACATGCCATGTGTTAAGACAACATGTCGTGTGTTTTGGGGTGTTAAATGACCAATTTTGGTAGGATTACATGCCCATGGGTTTGTCTTATGGGAACACACCGTGTAGGGAACGTACACATCGTGTCGTCATGTTCTGCAAAACATGAATGTTTTCTTTAACCTGTTATCTTCTTATAATTTAGGTTCTCAGTCCGTGATAATCATGATCTAAGGTGTGAGGTTTACCTTACAGATTCATGCCACCGATCCGTCCTCCGGTTGTTCTCCAATTACAAGGAGATGATTAGACACCGGATGTTGCTGATCAGGTACTTCTTGCAGATCCTCCTATTGTTCCAGCCTTGGCACCAACTGTTATACCAGACATAGGTGCTGATGCACAGTTCAGGGAAGTCTTTATGAGGATGATGCAGACCTTTCAGGGAGCACCCCCTATTTCCCCATCGATGGTATAATTGACGTGGGTCTTTCAACAGCAGCATCCTCCCACCTTCATAGGGGAATGAGGACCTCAGGCTGCAGAGTAATGGTTAGAATCCATGCTTACTATCTTCGAGCATCTGTAGATTCCTCCAAAGAGGAGATTCATGCTTGATACTTACATGCTTCGGGACTCTACCAAGAGATGGTGGGATGTGATCTCACAGTGTGGATGCCAGCATGTTATGGCGTGGGATGAGTTTCAGGGAATCTTTTTTGACTAATTCTATCCAGAGGTCTTTAGGGATGATCGATCATGATAGTTTATGATTCTGGAGTAGGGTACTCTTTCGGTTATGGATTATTCCTCTCATTTTACCGATCTGTAGCATTTCATTCCTATTTCAGGATGTGATCAGTTATTCCTGGAAAGGATGTTTGAGTATGGTCTGAGGCACAACATCCGATAACATGTGAACATATTCCGGTTGACTCCTATCACTTTTATCGTCAACCAGGTGACGATCACTGAGCGCAATCTTAGGGATTTTGGAGTTGTGAGACAGGGTGGATTGACATTTGGAGTTAGTATCCCTCCTACCGACAGCAAGAAGCGCTGTAGGGAGTCTTCGTGTGGAGATCCAAGGAGGCAAGAAACTTCCTCTAGTAGTCAAGTGGTGTGCTACCAGTGTGGGAAGAGTGGGCATACGATGCCACACTTACCAAGAGACCAATTGGAGTGTCGATCTTGCGAAGAGATGGGCCATCTTCAGCGCTTCTATCAGATCTTCTCACCAGCAGCTGGTGACAGGGGTTCTTCTATGACTCCTTATTTAGGAGCAGCACCACCAGTTTCTCACCAGTCATGGAACTTGAGTTTTTCCTACTATTCAGGCTGAGGAGGAGGTCTTGGTCATGGTATCCATTTTCTCGGTTTTTAGTGACAACAGGGTGGATCAGCTCAGGGTGGTCAAACTTTTGAAGTGGAGCAGACTTAAAAGGAGAAGGATCTCGAACCTTCTACAGTTCCAGGTACGATCTTAGTTGCCTTAGTTTTTGATTCAGCACTTTTCGATATAGGGGTTTCCCATAGCTTTATATCTGTTTTTATTGTGGCGATCCTTGGGCTCTGCATCTTTTCATCTACTAATATCTTGACGCTAGACACTCTGTTGGGGACTAGAACGGTGGGAGTACGTCACTGCAAGGAGTTACCTCTAGAGGTTGGTGGGTGTCACTTATTAGGGGACCTTTTTGTCCTAGAGATGACATGATATGATATCATTCTTGGAATGTATTGGTTAGTTACCTTATAGATATTCATCAACGGTTATCTCCATAGGGTGAGTTTTACATCACTAAAGGGTGTATTGTTTCTTAATAAGGGTGATTGGGATGTCCAGGCGAGCAGAGCGGGACCAAGGCATCATGGGTTGAGAGGAGTTACAGCCCAGATTTCTAGTATGTTTCTGGATTACTAGGGGAATTCATAGTTAGACTTCCCTCTAGTGGTGGATAATTTCAGGGATGTCTTTCCAGAGGACTTTTCAGCTTTTCCTTCGAAGCGAGAGGTGGAATTTTTTATTGAGATTGTGCTTGTAGCGACACCAGTGTCCATTCCTCCTTATAGGATGGCTACACCAGAGTTACAGGAGGTCAAGAAGTAGTTAGAGGATTTGAAGGAAAAGGGTTTCATCTAACCCAGTACTTCTCCTTGGGGTATGCCTGTCCTGTTTGAAAAGTAGTCAGACGGTACCCTTAGACTTTTTGTGGACTATCGGCAGTTGAACCAGTTGACGGTCAAGAACCGATATCCTTCACCGTTGATTGATGATCTCTTTGATCATATTTAAAGAGCCCGGGTGTTCTCATAGAATGAATTGAGGTCCAGTTACAATCATTTGTTCATTAGACCATCATACATACCTCTTAAAACGTTTTAGACCAGGTATGGTCTATACGAGTATATGGTTATGCCGTTTGGTCTCACGAACACACCTGCAGTTTTCATGGCACTGATTAACCGAGTGTTCCATCCATACTTGGATTCCTCCATGGTGGTTATTGTGGATCAAAACTTGGTGTACTCTCAAACTTGACGCGACCATGCCACCCATATTGAGATCATTTTGAGTACACTAAGAGGGCATCAGTTATATGCTAGGCTCTCATTTCCACTTATGGATGGATCAGATTCACTACTTGGGTCATGTTATATCTGAGACCTGAGTATCAGTATACTCACAAAAAGTGAGAGTAGTTGTCTCTTGGGAGCATCCTAAGAACATCTTTGAGGTATTGAGTTTTGTAGGGTAGGCTGGATTCTACAAATGCTTCATTCAGGACTTCTCACACTTAGCAGCGCCACTTATAGGCCTAACTAAGAAGGGTGAAAAGGTCATGTTGATAGATTCTTGTGAGCCAGCCTTTCAGAAGATGAAAGGGAGGTTGAATTCAGCACCAATAATAGTCTTGAAAGTTCCAGGAAAGAGATATATTGTGTACTATGATGCTTCAGGTATCATTCTAGGAGCTGTTCTTATGCAGGGAGAAGGAGTCATTATGTACGGGTCTTGGAATTTGAGACCACATGAGAGGAATTACCCGACACACGATCTTGAGAGGGCATCGGTTGTTCATGCCTTATGCTGTTGAAGACATTATCTTCTAGGAGATCATTTTGTGGTTTTCACCAACCACAAGAGTATCAAGTACATCTTCACTCAGCGTGATCTGAATTTGAGATAGCGAAGGTGGGTTGAGTACCTTCAGTCTTTTGACTTTGAGCTTGCCTATACGCCTGGGAAATGCAACATACTGGATGATACATTAAGTAGGAGGACTTAGATATAGGTAGATTAGGAGGCCAGTAGTTAGTGGAAGCTTATGGCTCTGTTCTCTGAGATGCATTTGATGGTTCACAACAAACAGGGGCAGGCATTTCTTTATTCTTTAGTTGTTACCTCTACTCTTATTGATCGATTGCAAATGAGGTAGTTATCAAATTCGGAGGGCCTAGTCCTATGGGAGAGCGTGTTAGGAGAGGATCATATTTTAGGATGGTTTATAGGTGAGGATGAGATCTTGTGTTTCTAGGGGAAAGTATGGGTTCCAGCAGACATACGCGAGGAGCTGATGCAGGACTTTAATTCCTCATTTTGGGCAGTTCATCCTAGTGTCACCAAGATGTATCATGATCTACACTATCAGTATTGGTGGGCAGCTATGAAGAGAAAAGTTTCTAGTTTCTTCATGAGGTGTTCCACCTATCAGCAGGTGAAGGCAGATGATTAGCAACCACCAGGGCTTTTAGAGCAGTTACCCATTCTCGAGTGGAAGTGGAATGATGTCGCGATGGATTTCGTGACAAGTTAACCGAGGTTGACTCGAGGTAATGATGTTTTTTGGGCTGTCATTGACAGACTCACGAAGTTTTCTTACTTCTTTCCAATCAAGGATCCCTTCAGTGTTGATGATGTAGGACGGCTGTATATCCATTATATTGTGCACTTACATGGACTTCCACACTCCATCATTTCAGATAGAGATGCACATTTTACTTCTCGGGTTTGGAAGGGGTTACAGAAGGTGTTCGGTATACGGGTACTTTTAAGTAAAACTTACCACCCCCAAACAAATGGCCAGTCCAAGCATACAATTCTGGTTCTTAAGGCCACTCTTCGAGCATGTATTCTGAATTTTGGAGGTTCTTGGGAGAAACACATACCTCTTGTGGAGTTTCCCTACAATAATAGTTTTCAAGTAACTATTCAGATGGAACTCTTTGAGGCTTTGTAAGGTATGCCATGCTGATAAACCTTATGTTGGCTAGTGGTAGGAGAGGTATCTATGCTGGGACCTCATATTGTCCAGGAGACCATAGAGCAGATAGTGTTGATTCAGAAGAGGATGGATGCTGCACAACCTCGATAGAAGTCTTATGCTGATCAAAAGAGATGACCTCTATAGTTCGAGGTCAGAGATTACGTTTTTCTATGTGTAACACCGAGGTTGGGATATAAGAGTATTAGAAGAAAGGGTAAGATTTCGCCGAGGTACGTCGGGCCGTTTGAGGTGTTGGAGAGAGTTGGGCCGGTTTCCTATCAATTGAAGTCACCACAGAGGTATCAGGCTATGCACGATGTTTTCTATGTTTCTCAGCTTCGACATTAATTCTCAAACCCATCTCATGTTTTCCAACCCGATGAGGTTGACTTGGAAGTGTATGCATCGTTCGAGGAGCATCCTATCCAGATTTTCGATCACAATACAAAGGTCCTCCGTGGCCAGTCTATTTCTCTGGTACAAGTGTTATGGCGGCACATGCGAGTACATGATGAGACTTGGGAGAGGGAGGCAGACGTATGATCATAGTGGCAGGAGATTTTTAGGTTTTTTTTATTCTATGCTTCTTTATTGGGGAAATTCGAGGTTGAATTTATTTAAGGGGGGAAGTTTGTAATAACCCGGATCTTCTTTTTCAGGTATTTTTTCCTTTTTTGGTCATTTTTTGAGAGAAAGTAGAATTTCTAGAAATTTTTTAAGAACACGCCGTGTACTTTATGAGTACACATCGTGTACTCAGTTACCACGGGTAGCTGTGTGCTGTCTGTGTAGCAGCCATGCACACACCCATGTGGGGGTGACCTGGAGGCCGCCTAATGTGGAGTACGAAAACGGCAAGTACACGTCGTGTACTTCCAAAGTACATGCAATGTTTTTTCTTTTTTTTTTCATTAACCATACCGGGGTCATGTCTAATCGCTAAAACACCTTCTTCTAGGTTTGGTTTGGCCGAGAGCTCCCATACAAACCACGATATTCCTCCGATCCCCCATCTGAGAATCTGATCTCCAATTCAACCGCCGTCGATTGCGTTGGGATCACCTCGGTAAGCTTTCTCTTATTCATCATCTTTGTTTCCCAATTCCTACTCTTTCTCAAGTTATCCTATGCTGAAAATTTTATATGTTTTTGTAGATCTTCAGTGTTCTAGAGTGATTCAAGACCTAAGACTCAAGTATATTGATCTTACAAAACTGAGGTAGGTGGTTTGTGCCTTTCTGTTGGGAGTCTTTGAGTTATATGTGCAATTTTTCCCAATACCCTTGAACGAGGTATTGTGCGTTTACCGTTTTTGACCTATTGTTTTCCTGCTATGCCTGTATGATTGATTAGAGTTTAATTTAATGTGAATAGTGTTAATTTATATGATTTGGATGTGTTTTCCCTTGCATGTTTTGCCTGTTTTGACCACTGGGTCTAGTCTACCTGTTAGGCTGCTATTTACTTTCTCATGCCTAGTTGTAGGATGGTGTGATTGTTGTTTTGACATGCTGATATGTTGTAGATAGAAAGACAAATAGTTCTTGAGGTTTACTTTAGCCGATACATGATCCAATGATTTCTTGACTTACATTGGGCCATGAGAACCTAGTGTAGTAGACCATAGAGAGAATGAACGTTGAGGGCTTCTTCAGAGTGTCTTTTTTTACTTATGATGCGAGACCACAGGGGAATTGACATTGAGTGATTCCTCAGAGTGTTTGTAGTTCCTCGACGTGGGCCACAGAAGGAATGAGACATATTTTCTTACCTAGAGAACCTTTAGTTATCGATATGAGACTATAGGAGGAATTGACGGTGAGTGTTTCCTCAGAGAGTCTATTCTTAAGCTGAACCAGAGGGGTTAGGCTGTGAGTACTTCCCAGAGGGTTTCCTGTTTGTGTTTAGCTGCTTGCTTGCTTTTCTTGGTAGGAAAAGAGGGGATAGGTTGTGGGTACTTTCTAGAGGGTTACCTATTTGGGATTATCTGCTTTGATTAGCTGTTGTTGGATATTTGAAACTGTGGATTGATACTGCTTTGGACTTCCTTATTTACTGCATTTATATACTTACTACCTATTATATATTCAATGACTATTAGGTACATATCTTTTGGTGGTTGATTACTGAGATGTAGGATTACACCCTATTTGGACCATGCTTTTGGGCCCAAACAGATTATATTGTTGTAGGTACAGATAAGGGAAATCACCCTTCTATATCAGGTACTTGATTTTCTGTGGAGTTAGAGACCATGGGACCAAGATATGGCTTGCGATGCTTAAGATTTGTTTACTTTCTTTATTTTGTACTTTGGTATAGTAATGTTGTATTCCAGCATTGTGATTTGTTTGGCTGCTTTCCTAGACATATGTTTCATGAATCATTAATATATATGTGTGTGTGATCCAGTTTATTATTTCTAGTCTTCCATTGTTTACTTTTGTATGGATTATTCCTGCTTCTGCTAATTCTATTTGTTATACTTATACTGTGGTAATCTAAAAATGAGATAATAGTTTCCCCACTATCACACCCAATGCCATCGCTTCTAGTCGGTAGCCTCTGAAGTTCGTGGAAATGTGCTTGAGGCCATGTGACCAACCGGGTACGGGGCACCTTTGGGTGGCTTCTGGAACTGGGATGTTACAAATAGATCCTGGGAGTTTATAGAGTTGGTTCAGGGGGACCTTTTAGTAATGGAGTATGCCAACAGTTTTAATAAGATGGTCTGATATGCTCTATAAATGGTCTCTAATGAGCAAATGAAGGATCATAATTTCATGTGGGGTTTGTGGTCAGGGATCTATTCCCAGGCCTTCTTTTTCAAGTTGAAGACTTACGCTGAGGTAATTGATAGGGATTTTATGATAGAGATTGACTCAAAGGGGAGGTATGGTTTCCTTGTAGTGGTGTCAGTGATGGGCAGTGGAAATTATTTTGAGAAGAAAAGTAAGCAAGAGGAGCAGGGGAAGAAGGGAGGTGGTAATTCATTCCAACCATCCAGGTAGTTTTCTTCAATGGATTTTGATGCAAGGTCCGTTGTGTGCCACCAGTGTGGGAGGCCATGGAACACCTGAAAACCATGAATGTATCCTTTTAAGACCTACTATTCGTGTGATGGAATGAGACACTTGCAGCATTTTTGCATGATTGAATGCCCATTACATAGTGGGGTAGGATCAGTGGCTTCCACGGGAGTGCTAGTTCAGTTAAATCCATCGTGGTTGGGGGGATCATGGTTTGGTGGCCATGGAGGAATGGAAATATCATATTTTGGGTATATATATATTAGGGTAGATCCACAGGTGAGAAACTATTCTCAGGAAGAGAGTAGGAATTTTCATACGGTGGAGCAGGCACCAGCAAGATCAGATGTGGGGCCTTCAACAGTTTGAGGTATCATCTTGATTCCATCTTCTATTTCTGATGCTCCTTTCAAAACAGGTGCATCTGTTTCATTTATCTCCACCTGTTTTGTGAGAACACTATATTTTACCACTGTTTTCTTATCCGTTGTGATGGAGTTGATGACGCTGCTGGGTAAGAAGAAGGAGTAGGGTCTTAGGTGCAGGTCGTGTGCACTTATTGTTTCAGGGATAGAGATGTATTGGGACCTCTTCATCTTGGATATAGATATTCTTTAAATAATCCTCATCATAGATTGGTTAGTGCACTTTTAGGTACACACTTATTTCTATATGGAATTGGTGAGTTTCATGACACTTGATTGTATCCCTTGGTTTTTTCATGCGGAATGAGATCCTCAGTTTGGTCGTGTAGGACCTCCACTTCCTATGTTGGGAAATATTGTCTTCCAGTTGTTGTCACTCACACTAGAAGATGATGGTCAGGATCTTGAGTGTGGGTTACCTTATGTAGTGGATGAGTTCCCAGAGGTATTTATAAATGATTTTTAGGCTTACCCCTAGATAGGGATGTGGAGTTCTCGATCGATTTAGCGGTGGGAAGACAACTGATATCTCTTCCCTCAGATCGTATGGCCCCCACAGTGGAGAGGAAATTAAAGATACATCTGGATTATTTTTAATCCAAAGGATTCATTCAACTGAGAACCTATCCTTGCGCCTCTCCTGTTCTGTTTGTGAAGAAGGATGAAAAATATCTTCGGTTGTGTATTGATTACCCTAAGTTGAACAAGGTAACCATCAAGAACAAATATCCTTTTCCCCAAATATATGACTTGTTTGATCAGTTTAAGTGGGAAAAGTGGTTTTCTAAAAAATACTTTCATTGGAGTTACAATCAACTCAGGGTGAAAGAGGTGGGTATCCTGAAGAAAACCTTCTAAAGCAGGTTCGACCACTTTGAGTACTCTTTCATGCCCTTTGGATTGACCACTTCTCCATTAATATTTATAGTACTCAGGAATAGTGTGTTCCACTAGTATCTCAACTCTTTTATCTTCATATTTGTGGATGACATCTTGGTTTACTCTGGATCTGAGGATGATCATGAGGATTATTTGTGGATCATGTTGTGAACTTTGCGGGATCACTACCTTTAGGTAATTCTATCCAAATTCACCTTACGGGTCAGGGAGGTGAAATTTTTGGGGAATGTGATCTCGGAGCAGGGAGTTTTGGTGGATCCTAAGAAGATCAATGCAGTGATGTCATGGGAGTAGCTGAAGAACATGTTTGAGATCAAGAGTTTCTTTGTCTTAACAGGATACTACTGGCAGTTTGTTCAGGATTTCTCTTGGCTAGCTTCTCCTATGAACACCTCACCCAAAACGAGGTGAAGTTTTTTTGGGGCCTATAATTTCAGGCATCCTTCGAGGAGCTGAAGCGGTGGTTGACTATTTCTCCCATGTTGATCATTCTATAATCTGAAAGGGGTTATGTGGTGTATTGTGACACTTCAGGTATCAGTCTTAGGTGTGTTCTTATGCAGGATGATCATGTGGTGGCGTATGTCTCCCTCCAACTCCGACGACACGTTAATAATTACCCAACCCATGAATTGGTTCTAGAAGTTGTGAATTATTCATTGAAGGCGTGGCATCACTACCTCTTTGGGGAGAATTTTTTGGTCTATTCTGATCACAATAGATTAGCCTAAATCTTCTCACATAAGGTTCTTAACTAAAGGTAGTGGTGTTGGATCGAGTTCTTCCTAGGCTTCGACTTCGATATCATCTACACCCTAGGTATGGGTTACATGGTGGCTGATTCCTTGAGAAGAATAGTATTAGTGAAATAATTGAGTAATTCCAGTGATGAGTGGACTCTAGTGGGGTGCTTTACTCATATTGATGCGGAGACCAAGAAGCATAGTGGAGGTTTGTTCTTGGTGAGTGTTCTGTCGACCCCTTCTATTGTAGAGATGATTCAGTGGGAGCATCCTGGTGATGAGATATTTCATCGGTCGAAGTAGTTTCTTCATGGTGGGGAGATGTCTTTTGATTTGTATTTATCCCCTGAGGGTATATTGTGCTTCAAGATCCATTTAGTGGTGAATTTATCTCTACAGAAGGTGGTGATGTAGGATTTCCACCTGTCTTAGTGGACTATCCATCATGGTGTCACCAAGATGTATTATGATGTTCGTCACTAGTTTTGGTCTCCAGGCCTAAGAAAAGACATAACTGACATCATATCAAGATTCTATGCTTGTCAGCAGGTGAAAGAGGAGCATCAAAGGCCCTTTAGTTTGCTTCATCCAGTACCCATTTCCACCTGCAAGTGGGATGATGTTTCCATGGATTTCATAGTTGGATTTCCCCATACACCCCAAAGAAATAATTATATTTGGGTGGTGATTGATCATCGAACCAATTCTTCAAATTTCATTCCAATCAAATATTTGACCAATGTGGAGGAATTAGGCCAATTGTATGTGTAGGAAGTTTTGAGTCTCCATGATGTTCCACTAGCCATATTTTTTGATAAGGAACCTCATTTTAGCTCTTAATTTTTGAGTGTCCTTCATAAGGCATTGGGGTCACAGATTAAGTTTCATATGACATACCACCCTCAAACGAATGGTCATACGGAGTGGGTAATTAGATTCTAGAAGACATTATTTGGGCATTTTTGTTGGATTTTAGTGGTTCAGGGTATTTCCATTTGGGTTTGGTAGAGTTTTTCTATAACAATGGCAACCAATCCAAAATCAATATGGCATTGTTCGGGTTGCTTTATGGTTGGCTGTGTCGATATCCTTTGTGTTGGGTGTAGGTGTGTGCGACCTCATTATTGGGTCCAAGTATTTTGTAGGAGACTTCAGATAAGGTTTAGTTGATTAGAAAATGGTTGTTGATAGCCCAGAGTCAATACAAGTTTTATAAAAATCAGAGGGGTCAAGCATTTGAGTTTCCCATGGGTGGCAGGGTATTCTTGAAAGTGGAACTATAGCATCCCGTATTTTTATAACATAAACTTTCATTTCATTACACGGAACTGAGGATCTTTAAGGTTTAGTGTCTTGGAAACAAGGAATAATATACATGAAAACAACATAAAACATTCTTCTTAAACACTTGAAAGGATTCTCTTTAATTTCATCCTAGGTTCATTACTGCATCTCATAACCTGGGGACATACATCAAAAGAAAGGGTGAGCAGAAGGCCCAGTAAGGGAAACAAGAGAAACATTTTACATGTGAACTTGAGATACTTCAATAAGGACATGAAAAGAACTTTAAGGCATGAGAAAAAATCATGAGATACATCATAATAAAAATAAAATTTTTCATAACTTGAAGGTGTGGCTGCAACATTTAATATTGACAATCATTTCGTTTCACCAAGGTCCATCCCTAAGGTGTCATTAAAAATTACCAAGGTTATTCACCAAGGTATCAGTCTAAACAGTCATCTCTAGAGATTAAGTCTTTACCCAATGCATTAGAGCGCTATCTGGGTGCACCCATGACATGTATTTATTATCATGTGATCCACATATATCATCATCAATTATTTCATAAAAAACCCATATGGCATAAAAGAAATGGGTTTCATTTCATAATCATAACGTTTTAAAAACTGCTTTAAAGACATGAACTTTATGTCACTTTAAACCCATGGAAAGGGAAAGCGGGTTTCATGTATGTAAATCCCAGAATTTAAAATAGAAATTTTTGTTATATATGTGAATACCCCTATAGAAATAAGAGCTTTGATTATTCACTTAATAACATAAAATAATTTTGAGAAAAAGAGAGAGAGGCATTTTGAGATGAAAATTCTGCAGCATAACGGCTACGTTACAGGGTTTTAGAAAACTTTGAAAAGAGAGGGGACATGGGTCACCCACTCATAAATGATCTATAAAAATAGTATAGGGACAGAATATAAGGGATATGAATCATGGTAATGAAATTTTAAGGACATACCCTTTGAAATAAAAAATATGGAAGTAAGACAAAAATAAGATTTCTCTTATAAAAATTCGGCAGCCTAACGAGGTCACTTAAACTTTAATAAAAAAATGATTTGAAAAGATAAAATAGGGTCTCTCATCATATGATCATAAGAGATCAGTATGATAGATATATAGATCATACCACAATATAATAAAAAGTAACTTGAAATACTTGACATGAAAATCGAACTTCAAAAATGAGAAGGGTGAAAGAATCCCTTAAAAATTTGGCAGCCTAACAGCGTCACTTAAACTTTCATAAAACGAAATGATGAGAGTAAGTGGGGATCTATAATCATATAAACATGAAAAGGGCAGTAAGAGGAATATAAAATGACATCCTCTCACATAAGAACATGGAGCATAAAAGGAATGACATAAAAGATATTACATGAAAATAAAGAGAGAGGTCGGATCCCTTACCTTAAAATGTAACTCTTAAAACTCAAAGGTTTGGACCATGAGGGCTTGGGGGAACCCTGGGAGGACTCCTTGGGAGGTAAGGAGACCAGAACTTCGTTGGGGGAGAGTTGTGAGTGAAAAATAAAGGAGGAAAGGGTGGGTATATATAGGTAAAGTGAGGGGACAAGGCATTAATGGCCAAGGGACACCTCACAAGTGCTTTTCTCAAAACCATGTGCTCTCCCATGGAATTTACCAAGGAGTTAGGCCACATGGGGCCCCCAAAACAATAATTCATCACCCTTGGCCGGCCAACCCTTAAAATATCTCATGACATCATCATGACACAGTTATGATGTCAATAAACATAGAGAAACCCTAAAACTGCATTTTTACTATTCATTGAAAAATTCATCTTTCTCAGAAAAATATCAAAATTTACCATTAACCAAATATCAATGCTCTAAGTACATTTATGAAATCCATTTTAAGAAAATAATTTTCTAAATATTTTTATGTTTATTTTTAAATAAAAGAACTATTCATCGAGAATTCATTTTTTTTCAGAAAAATCCCCAAAAATTACCATAATATAATATCGATGCTCTGAGTTCAAAAATGAATTCCTTTTTATAAAAATAATTTTCTAATTATTTTTAATTAAAAAACACTATTCACTCGAAAAAAACTAATACTTGACTAATCATTTATGAAACCGTTATTTACCCATTTTATTGAATCACATTACTTAATCTAGGTGTCTAAATTATATTAAAACTTTCTTTGAGTGAAATTACTATTCCATTTTTCACATTACTAATCCTAAGCATAAAATCACTATTCATAATTTACTATTCATAAAAAATTATGTTGATCTTATTAGACTCCAAATTCCTTACTGAACACTTTTGTATAAGACCATTTTTTGAAAATCATTGCACATCATTATTTATTTAGGGTTTACATAAATATTTTAAAATATCCTTTTTTCAAAATTCATCAATAAATTACATCCTAAAATTATCCAGACATTTGAAATTTCACAAACATCACTAAAGGAATAAATCTAAATCCATTCATCCCAAAGGATTACACAAATAAGCTAGGGTCTCGTCACATAGCCCCTTATAAAACCAGCATATGACCTAAGTGTAAGGTGTGATATGGTGAGAGAATATTAGGGAGGCTCAGATAACATTGCCCTAGTAGTATTCTCTACTAACTTGAACTTCTCCCATAGGCGTTTCCGTTCAAGCTTGACACGCTGGAGTTCAGCTTGGGCTTGGTCCAAAGCGAATCCCAAAGATGCCACCTCCTTCCCATGCTCTAATAAGTGGGATTCATAAGGTTCGAGTATACTGGATGAATCCACCGACTCCTCTTTCTGTATTAACCATTAACATCTCTATTAAATCGTTAAGAGTAAGTTAATATACTATTTAAAAAGTTTGGGTCGTTACATTCTTCCCCCCTTAAGAAATTTCGTCTTCGAAATTTATACTTGTGGTCTAGTCGAAAAGGTGAGGGTACTTTTTCTTCATCATTTCCTCAGGCTCCCAAGTCGCTTCTTCATATTTATGATTCCTCCACAACACTTTCACAAGGTGGGTAGTCTTGTTTCGTAGAACCTTGTCTTTACGGTCTAAGATCTCCACTGGACGCTCCTCAAAAGAGAGGTCATGTTCCAGCTATACCACCTCTGGGTTCAGTACATGCGAAGGGTCGGGTATGTACTTCCTCAAGAGAGATACATGGAAGACATTGTGAACTTGATCTAGGTTCGGTGGAAGTTCTAAACGATAGGCCACTGCTCCTATGCGATCAAGGATTTCATAGGGGCCAATGTACCTAGGGCTGAGCTTCCCTTTCTTCCCAAACCGCATGACTCTCTTCCATGGAGAAATTCGAAGGAAGACTTTTTCACCAACACCAAACTCCAAGTCCCTTCGACGATTGTCAGTATAGCTCTTCTGCCGGCTCTGAGCAGCCTTTATGTGTTGTTGGATGGCATGAACCTGTTCTATCATCTCTTGCACAAGATCAGGCCCACGAAGCTTTCTCTCACCAGTTTCATCCCAACAAGTAGGAGTTCTACATCGTTTTCCATACAGAGCTTCATAGGGTGCCATCTGAATACTCGAATGGATGCTATTGTTATAGAGGAACTCAACTAATGGGAGGTGTTGATCACATCCACCTTTAAATTCCATTGAGCATAATCTCAACATGTCTTCGAGTGTCTGAATAGTCCTTTCAGATTGGCCATCAGTTTGAGGATGATAGGCCGTACTAAAATTCAATTCACTATTCAGAGCATGTTGAAGACTTATCCAGAATTTTGATGTGAATCTTGGGTGACGACCAGACACGATGGATAGTGGTACCCCATGCAGCCTTACCACTTCCTTCACGTATATCTTGGCAAGCTGATCCAGAGATAAATCTTCCCGAATAGAGATAAAATGGGCTGTCTTGGTGAGACAGTACAAAATAACCCATATCGCATTGTTTCCTTTGGATGTTTTAGGGAGACCAGTTACAAAGTCCATAGTGATATTATCCCACTTCCATACTGGTATGGGTAGTGGTTGTAATACCCCCTTAGGAAGTTGTCGTTCTTCCTTTACTTGCTGACACACCAGGCACCTTGTAGTGTAATCAGCAATCTCCCTCTTCATGTTATCCCACCAATAATGATCATGAAGGTCTCTATGCATCTTAGTGCTTCCCGGATGTATAGAGAAAGTAGAGCTATGAGCTTCATCCATCAGTTTTTTCTTTATCTCCGTAATAGATGGAACACATAGTCTTGTACGAAATTTCAATACACCTTCTTGATCAATATTGAAATCAGGAAACTTCCCATCCTTTACAGCCTCAAACTTCTCCTGCAGCAAAGGATCTTCTTTTTGAGCCTTCTTGATCTTCTCTAGTAATGAAGGTTGAGAAATCATTTGGGATAGGGTTGATGATGTCCCTTTCCTTATAATTCCCATGTCCAGTTTTACTAGATCTTTAATCAAGGGATCTCCTAGGATCCTCATTGTTTCCAGAACAACATGGTCTTTCCTTCTTAACGCATCCGCGACTTTATTTGTTCTTCCAGGGTGAAAATTAATTGAACAATCATAGTATTTAATAAGCTCCAACCATCTCCTTTGTCTCATGTTCAGTTCTTTCTATGTGAAAATATACTTTAGACTTTGGTGGTCAGTGTATATATCACATTTCTCCCCATAAAGATAGTGCCCCCATATCTTTAGAGCAAAAACAACTACTGCCAGCTCTAGATCATGCGTAGGATAATTCTACTCATGAATCTTCAACTGTCGAGATGCATAAGCAATTACCTTTTCATTTTGCATGAGGACGCACCCAAGCCCTTTTAGAGATGCATCGCTAAAAATAACGAATCCTTCTCCGATAGAGGGTAGTGTTAACACAGGTGCAGTAACAAATCTCTTCTTCAGCTCTTGGAAACTTTCCTCGCATTCCTTTGTCCTGATGAACTTAACCCCTTTTCGAGTCAACTTGGTTAGTGGATTAGAAAGCCGTGAAAAGTTTTTCACAAACCCCCTATAATATCCCGCTAAACCAAGGAAACTACGAATCTCAGTTACTGTTGTGGGTTGAGGCCACTTCTCCACAACCATTGTCTTTGTAGGGTCAACCGAGATCCCTTCATTGGTTACGATGTGCCGCAAGAAAGCCACTTGTTGTAACCAAAACTCACACTTTTTGAACTTTCCAAAGAGCCTCTCCTTCCGTAGAGTTTTCAAAATAACCCTCATATGATCTTCATGCTCCTCACGAATTTTCGAATATATCAAAATATCATCAATAAAAACTACCACAAAGTTATCAAGGTAGTCCTTAAAGACTCTATTCATCAAATCCATGAAAATAGAAGGATCATTAGTCAAGCCGAAGGGCATAACAGTAAACTCATAATGCCCATATCTTGATCGGAAGGCAGTATTTGGAATATCTTCCTTCTTCACCCTCAGTTGATGATAACCAGATTGAAGGTCAATCTTAGAGAAGAATTGAGCACCACGAAGTTGGTCAAATAAATCATCAATTCTTGGAAGAGGATATCTGTTCTTCACTGTGATCCCGTTCAGTTCTCTATAATCAATGCATAGCCGCATTGATCCATCCTTCTTCTTCAAAAAGAGAACTGGTGCCCCCAAGGAGACACACTCGGTTGGATAAACCCCTTCTCCAACAAGTCTTGGAGTTGTTTCTTTAACTCTTCTAGCTCAACATTTTCCATTCTATACGGGGTCTTTGATATCGGTTGTGATCTAGGTAAGAGTTCAATGGAGATGTCGACATCTCTTTCTGGGGGAGGTCCAGGTAACTCCTTAGAAAATACATCCATGTATTCCTGAACAATTGGAACATCTTCTATTTTTATGCTCCCTTTTCCTTCTTCATCATCACCGATTAACTCCATAAAGAAAGCTATAGGAGGTGCTTCTAGATAGGGATCAGTTCGGGATATCTCTCCTTGAAAGATAACTGTAGGTTGTTTATTTAAGACTAATGAGATTTCCTTACTTCTGCATTTGATCTTAGCATTGTACTTTGAGAGCCAGTCCATCCCTAGTATAACGTCGAATTCCAACATGGGAATGACTACTAGATTTGCGATAAGATTGTGCTCACTAAAGTAAAAACTAGAGTCTCTAAACACTGTTGATGCATGGATTATCCCACTTAGAGTCCTGACTGACAACTCTACCTCAAGTAGTTCAGGGATTGATTCTATATTCATTGCAAACTTGGAGGAAATAAAGGAATGCGTAGAACCAGAATCAAACAAAGTAGTTGCTAGTTTTGAGAGGACAACAAGAGTACCTGCTACCATGTCATTCTGAGCTTCAACTTTAGTTGTTGTGATAGCAAAAGCACGACCTTTCTCCCCTGGCCTTTTCTAAGGTTGATGGTGATTCCCCTCCACTGCCCTTGGATTTGGACATAGATTAGCATAGTGCCCAAGCTGTCCACACTTGAAGCAATGGACTTCAAGTAAGTCCAGAACCATCTTTCCTCTGTCATTAGTGTTGGGGAGTTGAGGCTTCACCCCACTACAACAATTCCGAGCAATATGGCCTCCTCTTCCACACTTGTATCACTTGCCACTTCTAACCAAGCAGTTCCCTAGATGCTTCTTCCCACATTTATTGCATGTGGTAAGTTGCATTTTCTTTCCACCTCTTCCCTGATCAAAAGTCTTCCCTATACTAGGCTCTAATGATCTCTTCTTGTCATTTGATTTATGAGACCACTGTGTATCACCAAACTCTAGCTTGACTTTCATTGCACTCCGCACGATCTCCTCGTAGCTATCGTAGTCCCAGTTGGCTAAATTCTTCTGCAGATGAGGTCTTAGTCCACCGAAAAATCTATCAACCTTCCCACTTGGATCCATGACAAAGCTAGAGGTATATCGTGAAAGTCAGGTGAAGTTCATCTCATAGCTTCCGACAGATTCGTTCTCCTTCTGCTTCAGCTCGAGAAACTGTTTCTCCATTCTCGTTCTCATGGAACAAGGGAAATACTTGTTAAAGAATATTTCCCGGAATTCATCCCACTCCATAGCTTTCATCTCTCCTCTAGGCTTCATATTTTTGACTGGTGACCACCACTGATCAGCCTCTCTCTCTAGGCGATAAACATCAAGGGTGAATTTTTCTTGTTCCGAACAAAGGAGTACAGAAAAGATCTTTTCAATGGAGCTTATCCATTGTTCCACAACCAAAGGGTCAGTAGATCCACTGAATGATGGTGGTCGTTGACGCATGAAGGACTCAACAGAGTGTTTTTTTCTTTTGTGGTGAGGTCGGCCTCTCATCTTGATTAAAGTTATTACTCATAACTTGAGTCAGTTGGTTCATCATTCGCATGAATGTTTCCATTCCGGCTTCCATCGGAGGGCCATCAGCACATGGTGCATTGCGGTCACCATCGGCACAGTTCCTCTTATTTACCGCCATTTTCTAAAAGAATAAAATCTTAGTGAGAAACTTATTTCATTTATGAATCTTTTAACTAAGACTTCATGCTTAGACAATTACACTTCTCTATAATTCCTTCATAATGATTCATAAAAAGCTTGTGATTAACCAAACATATCCCCCGGGAGTGTCGTAACCAAGAGTGCAGCAAGGCCCGTTATCGTGCACCAATTCCCGTTCAAGTATATCTCAAAGCGGTGTTTTCCGGTTTTACCCCTATGTACATCTGTTCCAGAGCTGCCTCTACCTGCTCGTATCCAGACAGGGATGCATTTGTTTGATAAACCACTTACTCAATACTTACCAAAATACCAGGAAGTTTTACTATAATTATACTTTTCTATAGGGTTCTTCCTAAAGTTTTTATATCCTAATTTCCACAAATAACCAAACCATCCTTTGATACCAACTATATCATCTCATCTTTTTATAACATAAACTTTCATTTCATTACACGTAACTGAGGATCTTTAAGGTTTAGTGTCTTGAAAACAAGGAACAATATACATGAAAACAACATAAAACATTCTTCTTAAATACTTGAAAGGCTTCTCCTTAAGTTCATCTTAGGTTCATTACTGCATCTCATAACCTGGGGACATACATCAAAAGAAAGCGTGAGCAGAAGGCCCAGTAAGGGAAATAAGAGAAACATTTTACATGTGAACTTGAGATACTTCAATAAGGACATGAAAAGAACTTTAAGGCATGAGAAAGAAATCATGAGATACATCATAATAAAAAAACATTTTTCATAACATTAATATGTGGCTGCAACATTTAATATTGACAATCATTTAGTTTCACCAAGGTCCATCCCCAAGGTTTCATTAAAAATTACCAAGGTTATTCACCAAGGTATCAGTGTAAACAGTCATCTATAGAGATTAAGTCTTTACCCAATGCATTAGAGGGCTATCTAGGCGCACACTTGAAATGTATTTATTATCATGTGAGACACACATATCATCATCAATTATTTCATAAAAAACCCATATGGCATAAAAGAAATGGGTTTCATTTCATAATCATAACGTTTTAAAAACTACTTTAAAGACATGATCTTTATGTCACTTTAAACCCACAGAAAGGGAAAGCAGGTTTCATGTATGTAAATCCCATAATTTAAAATAGAACATTTTGATATATATGTGAATACCCCTATAGAAATAAGAGCTTTGAGTATTCACTTAATAACATAAAATAATTTTGAGAAAAAGAGAGAGAGGCATTTTGAGACGAAAATTCTGCAGCATAACAGCTACGTTACAAGGTTTTAGAAAACGTTGAAAAGAGAGGGGACATGGGTCAACCACTCATAAATGATCAATAAAAATATTATAGGGACAAAATATAAGGGATATGAATCATGTTAATGAAATTTTAAGGACATACCCTTTGAAATGAAAAACATGGAAGTAAGACAAAAATAAGATTTCTCTTATAAAAATTCGGCACCCTAACGACGTCACTTAAACATTAATAAAAAAATGATTTGAAAAGATAAAATAGGGTCTCTCATCATATGATAATAAGAGATCATTATGATAGATATAGAGATCATACCCCAATACAATAAAAAGGAACTTGAAATACTTGACATGAAAATCGAACTTGAAAAATGAGAAGGGTGAAAGAATCCCTTAAAAATTCGGCAGCCTAACGGCGTCACTTAAACTTTCATAAAACGAAATGATGAGAGTAAGAGGGGATCTCTCATCATATAAAAATTAAAAGGGAAGTAAGAGGAATATAAAATAACATCCTATCACATAAAAACATGGAGCATAAATGGAATGACATAAAAGAGATTACATGAAAAGAAAGAGAGAGGTCAGATCCCTTACCTTAAAACGTAACTCTTAAAACTAAATGGTTTGGACCTTGAGGGATTGGGGGCACCTTGGGAGGACTCCTTGGGAGGTGAGGAGACCAGAACTTAGTTGGAGGAGAGTTGGGAGTGAAAACTAAAGGAGGAAAGGGTGGGTATTTATAGGGAAAGTGAGGGGACACGACATTAATGGCCAAGGGACACCTCACAAGTGCTTTTCTCAAAACCATGTGCTCTCCCATGGAATTTACCAAGGAGTTAGGCCACATGGGCCCCCCAAAATAATAATTCATCACCCATGGCCGTCCAAAACTTAAAATATCTCATGAAATCATCATGACATAGTTATGATGTCATTAAACATACCGAAACCCTAAAACTGCATTTTTACTATTCACTGAAAAATTCATCTTTCTCAGAAAAATATCAAAATTTCACCTTAACCAAATATCAATCCTCTAAGTGCATTTATGAACTCCATTTTAAAAAAATAATTTTCTAAATATTTTTAATTTAATTTTTAAAAAAAAGCACTATTCATCGAGAATTCATTTTTTTTCAGAAAAAATCCCCAAAAATTACCAGAACATAATATCGATGCTCTGAGTTCAAAAATGAAGTCCTTTTTATAAAAATAATTTTCTAAATAATTTTAATTTAATTTTTAATTTAAAAACACTATTCACCCGAAAAAAACTAATACTTGACTAATCATTTATGAAACTATTATTTACCCATTTTATTGAATCACATTACTTAATCTAGGTGTCTAAATTATATTAAAACTTTCTTTGAGTGAAATTACTAATCCATTTGGTCACATTACTAATCCTAAGTGCAAAATCACTATTCATAATTTACTATTCATCAAAAATTAAGTTGATCTTATTAGACTCCAAATTCCTTACTGAACACTTTTGTATAAGACCATTTTTTGAAAATCATTGCACATCATTAATTATTTAGGGTTTACATAAATATTTTAAAATATCCTTTTTTCAAAATTCATCAATAAATTACATCCTAAAATTATCCGGACATTTGAAATTTCACAAACATCACTAAAGGAAGAAATCTAAATTCATTCATCCCAAAGGGTAACACAACGAAGCTAGGGTCTCGTCACATAGCCCCTTATAACAATGGCATATGACCTAAGTGTAAGTTGTGCTATGGTTAGAGAATCTGAGGGAGGCTCAGATAATATTGCCCTAGTAGTAATCTCTAATAACTTGAACTTCTCCCGTAGGCATTTCTGTTCAAGCTTGACACGCTGGAGTTCGTCTTGGGCTTGGTCCAAAGTGAATCCCAAAGATGCCACCTCCTTCCCACGCTCTAATAAGTGGGCTTCATAAGGTTCGAGTCTACTAGATGAAGCCATTGACTCATCTTTCTGCATTAACCATTAACATCTCTATTAAATTGGTAAGAGTAAGTTAATATACTATTTAAAACATTTGGGTCGTTACAGGCACCTTAGTTGGGTCATCTCCATCTTGGCAAGAAATTGAAGCTAACACCAAGGTATGTTGGATAATTTTAAATCATTGATAGGATTGGTAAGGTGGAATATCATTTAACTTTTCCCTCTCAATTGAAATCGATCCATTATGTGTTCCACATCTCCCACCTAAAGGAAGACAATATGGATCAGTCCCATGTTTTGTGTGGGGAAGAGTTGGAGTTGGAACTGGAACTGTCTATGGTTGAGAAACTAGTGTGTATTGTGGAATCCCAAGAAAAGATGCTTTGAGTGAAAAATATTCCTCTGATTTTAGTCCTCTAGAAACATGGGACTGATGGGCATGAGACATGGGAGTAGATGTCTTGTATCGAATAAGAGTTTCCATTTATCATATCCAATCAGGCATGAAGATGACTTTTTGAGGGTGTAAAGTTTTTATGGTGGGTAGAACTGTCACATCCATGACTTCTTTTAAATGAATTTTCATGTACTTACTATTATTTATTTGTTTTAGGGTTTTCCATAGAATTTTTCTATAAAAGGGTTGTTTCTTCAAGATGTGGCCAAACAGTGAGCCCATTTTTAGATTTTAAAAACAAATTCCTCTATAAATCCTTCATTTTTCATCAGTTTCACTGATTACACTTCCCACCTAGATTCCCCTAACCTATAAATACCACCATATTCATTTGAAACCCATAAGAACTCATAATCATGGTGGATTTGGGTGATTTATTCAGACATTGGGCCAACCCATGAGCTCATTTCCAGATTTAAAGAAAAAATTTATTTCTTTTATATCTCAATAATTTTTTATGGTTTTTGGTCATTCCACCTCTCACTCGAGACCATAAAACCTAGGCACACAACCATGTTCCATTTTCCTAATTTGGAGCACATATTTTTCATTGATTTGGGAGATTGTCCTCGAGGTTTCTCAAATCATCTTGGTTTTCAAAGGGAATTAGTTTCTTTTGAAAATCATTCATTTTTTACTATTTCCCCCATTTCTATCCCCACCCATCCTTCTAATCATTATTAGAACCTCCCATTGAATTTTGGAGGCTTTTAGATTCAAATATTAGTGTATGTGGGGTGATTTCATCAAACTTTTTCAAGTACGTGAGTTTCCTTCTTAGTTTCTTCCATTTACTTAAAGTTTCTCTCTCTTTTATTAAAGCTCCAAATGTTCCAGAAGCTATGTATTCATACCTCTTTCCGACTCTTTTGTTGGGGCGTGCAGATCTGTCTATTCTGTAGGATGGGGATACACTAATTGTTTCCCCGCATTCCCGCTTTCCAAAGGCGGGTGACAACCATCACCTTTTCATGGATGTTTGCTCCTTAATCGAAATGGGATGATGGGATGTTGGTTCTTCCTTATACTGATTCCTCCTCGGAACCCTTCTCTTAGTCTGGGTATCCCTCATATATTAATACATTGTTCATGAAACTCTTCCTAGTTCCATGTCTTCATGGATGGTGGTTAATTACACTGCTTCTGTCAGGACATTCCAAGGGGTCCAATCAGGGTAGTAACATTTAGTTGGGGGACTAGTCACATTGGACATCATTGGTGTGTCTTGACATTGGAACACAAGCACGTCTGGGTTTCTTCTCCTTATTATAGGGCTTCTTGAGGGTGAAAAATCCCGAGGCATCCCATGATGAATGTGGGGAATTATATTCCATAGGCATATCTCTATGGTTTTCCTCAGCTTCTTTTGTTTGACACAGGGTATGCCATGAGTTTACTGTCTAGCAGAGATGGATCAGACTAATTAGAACACTGACTGCAGTGGATCATATGGGTTTAAACACTGGAGGGAACACTGATGTTAGGAATAACACATGGTTAGTTACCCGAGTGATGCTAAGAGTAGTGAAGATGTGAATTGGCATGATCTCATAGAGATGTGGTGGCCTGGGTAAGAATAAGGATAGATGATGGACAGTTAAATGAAGTTGTGGGGAAATGATATGGAACCGTCGTGAAGGTGATAGTAGTGTTGGGATAGATCCTTCAAGGGACTTCCAATGTTTACTCATGGAAGCGAATCAAAGTCCACGTAGTTTAGGATGGGGCATTGAATTGGGGTGTGTGCAGAGGACAAAGACCCGATGACATGCAGGGTCTTACACGTGGTTAGAAGCCCAAAGTTGGTCTAATGATCGAGGGATGACTAGAGATGTGTGTCCCAATAAAGGGGACTACAACGACTTACTACTAGGTTTGTGTTTACAATGGCTTACTATTGAATGGGGTTGAAAATGACTTACTGCTGAATGTGGATCACAATGGCTTACCGCTGGATGGGGTTGAAAACAGCTTACCGCTGCATGGGGTTGACGATGGATTACCACTAAATGGGTATCACAACGTCTTACTATTTGATGGGGTTGATATTGGCGTACCACCGAATGGGGTTGAGAACAGCTTACCACTGAATGGGGATTACAGCTGCTTACCTCTGAGTGGGGATCACAACGGCTTATGGATGGATGAGGTTGAAAATGGATTACTGATGAATAGGGGATAGTTTAGTGTCATTCCGGAAAAAAGGTGTTTATAGTTTAACGTCATACAGGACGGGTGTAGACCGATGTAGAGTGGTCGGGACCAATAGGCGTTGGGCTTGAACCTTAGGGAGGCTTCCTACAAACCTTGTCTTGGAAAGAATCATTGTCCACGTAGTTCGGAAGTGGTGTTGGTGAACTGATGTGATGTGGTTGGGACCAATAGGTGTTGGTCTTGAACCTTAGGGGGGATTCATACGTACCTTCCCTTGGCAAGGATCAACGTCCTTGTAGTTTGGAAGTGGTGTTGGTGAACCGGCGTGAAGTGGTTGGGACCAACAGCTGTTGGGATTGAACATTAGGGAGGCTTCCTATATACCTTGCCTTGGCAATGATCAAAGTCCACATATTTTAAAAGGTGTGTTGGTGAATCGATGTGAAGTGGTCAGGACCAATGGGTGTTGGGCTTGAACCTCTTGGAGGCTTCCTACATACCTTGCCTTGGCAAGGATCAAAGTTCGTGTAGTACAAAAGGGGTGTTGGTGAATCGACGTGAAGTGGTCAGGACCAATGGGTGTTGGGATTTAACCTTAGGGAGGCTTACTACATACCTTTCCTTGGTAAGGATCAAAGTCCATGTAGTTCGTAAGGGGTGTTGGTGAACCAATGTGAAGTGGTCAGGACCAATAGGTGTTGGGATTGATCCTCAGGGAGGATTCCTACATACCATACCTTAGGAAAGCTCAAAGTCCACGTAGTTTGGGAGGGTTGTTGGTGAAATGACGTGAAGTGGTCTAGACCAAAGGGTGTTGGGCTTGAACCGTAGGGAGGCTTCCTACATACCTTCCCTTGGCAAGGATCAAAGTCCTTGTAGATCAGAAGGGGTGTTGGTGAACTGATGTGAACTGTTCGGGACAAATAGGTGTTAGGATTGAACCTCAGGGTGGATTCCCACATACCTTTCCTTGGAAAGGATCAAGGTCCGCATAGTTCGGAAGGGGTGTTGGTGAACCGACGTGAAGTTGTCAGGACCATTGGGTGTTAGGCTTGAACCTTCAGAAGGATTCCAACGTACCTTTCCGTGGCAATGATCAAATTCCCTATAGTTTGGAAGTGGTTTTGGTGAACCGAAATGAAGTGTTCGGGACCAATAGCTATTGGTATTGAACCTCAAGAAGGATTATTACATACCTTTCCTTGGAAAGGATCAATGTCCATGTAGTTCAAAATGGGTGTCGGTGAACTGACGTGAAGTGTTCGGGACCAATGGGTGTTGGGCTTGAACATCACGGAGTCTTCATACGTACCTTGGCTTGGCAAAGATAAAAGTCCATGTAGTTCAGAAGGGGTTTTGGTGACCTGATGTGAAGTGGCCGAGACTAATAGGTGTTGGGATTAAACATTAGAGAGACTTCCTACGTACCTTGCCTTGGCTAGGATCAAAGTCTCTGCTGTTCAGAAGGGGTGTTGGTGAACCGACATGAAGTGGTCAAGAAAAATAGGTGTTGGGGTTTATCTTCAGGGAGGCTTCCTATGTACCTTTCTTAGAAAGGATAAGATTCCACATATTTCGGAAGGGTAGTTGGGCTTACACGCTAAGGTGGCCCATAGAGGATGTCATGGTGGATGCTTACTCTATGCCCATGTGAGTCATGCTCTGTGTGAGAAATGAGAGACAACAAGGACATGACTATCACGTCGTGAAAGGTGAGTTCATGGAACATGGAGTGGGTCTTACATGTGGTTAGTGGCCCAAAAAGGAAAATAGCCCCAAGAGGAAATAGGGTCTTACGCATGGTTAGCAGCCCAGGGAGATGAAGATTGGGATGTACTCCAGGATGGAGGACCGGGTGTCAGAAAGGCCCAGCTGGAGAGGGATTTGGCACGCAAGAGAGGAGTGTTCCAGTTCCTATCCCCCCTATGGTCCTTGGCACGGAAGAAGAAATGAGGAGTAAGTATACTATCTCCTGAAAGAAATATAGGGGCTTACACCAAGATGGTTTCCTTTCCCCGTGGATAGGCACTGCTCCAACAAAGAGGATCTCATTCCATGAGAGGATGATCATACTCCCGTGGAGATGAGAAAGCGTAGAGAATATCCGAGATGGGGATCCTTGTGTAGAAGGAACGGGTGAGGCCGTAGTTTAAGATCATGTGCTGAGGATGATGACACTTGGCAGTTTGACGTCCTGCAGCTCGGACGAGATGGGTTCACTCCGCACCCCTCGGACTTACATAGTGTGGCTATGTGAATAACCAATAGAAGTTAGGATGTCTGGGTGCCGCTAAGGAGCGGCAATGGTGAATGGGGATTACACATGGAAGCAGCCCGTAATGTCTTCCTCATGTCTGTCCATGAGGGAATCCCAACTCACTAGTGGGTTGAGGAATATAATTTGGGCCAACACCTATGCGTAAATACACAAGCGAGATAACACCAAGGGTATTGGAATCCATCCGAACAAAGGGAGATGAAAACTGCAAATCACATGCCCGACATTCCTAATGCGGTGAGGGTGGCGCGGTGATGGAGGATAACTTTTGACCGTGTTTGAAACGCAAAATCCATATCGTGTTAGCCTGAAATGGGGACAGATGAATGTGGGTCGACTACTGACTATCTTCCAAACACAGGACCTGAATCGAAGTGTCATCCAAAGTCTTCCAAGGAGTTGTCCTAGAATGGTATGTGAGCCATTTCGGCATGGGACCAGGCCATTAGGGGGTCCCTTAACACATGAAATAGGATGAAGATCTGAATGAAAGACATGAAAATCATGAGGTGGAGTGATGGAATGTTTGTACGATTTCCAATGCTCTCATAATTATGCCACTGTAATCATGGAATGAGGTATCTTATGCATGTAACATAAGCCACCATTTATTTGGAATACGAGGCATACTATTATTAAATGACAGGTAATGCTATAGTTTATAGTCTTGTAGAGAGGAATATTGGCATCTTATGCTTGGAGCATAAGGCATCTCTAGTTTGGAGAAAGAGGCATCCTATATTTTTCACATAGGGAGTACTAAAATTTAATGTCTTGTAGAGAGGACTATTGGCATCTTATGCTTGGAGAATAAGGCATCTCTTGTTGGGTGCAAGAGGCATCATATTATTGAATGAAAGGGTGTACTATAGTTTAAAGTCATCTAGATAGGACTATTAGCCTCTTATGCTTGGTGCATAAGGCATATCTTATTTGGAGAAAGAGGAATCCTATTTTTGTAACATAGGGTGTACTAAAATTTATAGTCATGTAGAAAGGACTGTTGGCATATTATGCATGGTGCATAAGGCATCTCTTATTTGGAGCAAGAGGCATCCTATGTTTGTCAGATAGGGTGTATTGTAGTTTATAGTCATGTAGAAAGGACTGTTGGCATCTTATGCGTGGAGCATAAGACATCTCTTGTTTGGAGCAAGAGGCATCATATGTTTCTCAGATAGAGAGTACTATAGTTTATAGTTATATAGATAGTATTGTTAGGCCTGAGTCACCTAGAAATGGTTGGTGTTGGGACTTACGCAAGAGCAGCCCTTTCTGGTTCAATTGGCATTGGTGTCAGGTGATGGGGTTTGGATGAGTTGCTTGAGGAATAGTTCGACTCAAGGTACTTAGGGGATTGATGATGATAATCTCAACTCATGGCGTGGGAAACGAACCAAGAGTAATATATTGACTCAAGGAGTTTCATGGTGTGTGGAGGATTATATCAAATCATGGTATTCCATAGGCGGAAGGTGGGTGCACATAAGGTCCCAAAAGAAATTCCTGACGTCTCGACCCAAAAAGTTCAGGGTGAGACTCTCCATTTTTCATGGAGATCAGTGACCGTAGGGTAGGGACTAGCCTAGAGGGCCAAGACCGCAACCCGACAGTGATCCCGAGTGGGAGTGTGGGGTCGTAGCCCCCACAGTACAAACTAGCAGGCGCATGACTATATACTATTGCACGTAAGATGAGCTACACGCAGGATATGTTGCGTGTAAGATTAAACTGTGCGACATAGGTGCGCGCAAGATTGAAGTCTTGTGCGCTAGATTGGAAGTTTTTCATGTAAGAATGAAATCTAGTGCACACATGACTTAGAAAAAAAAAGAGGTCGTGTGAGGGTCAAACCACTGTGGGCCCGCGTGAAAGCGGACCCATATGGGACTCGTCGTGAAAGATCTCACATGGAGGGTTCCATTCTTCCACACGGGCATGGAAGAGGAGGTCTTATGATCAGCAGAGCGGCAGTTGACCTCCGGAGACCTCCCTCTGAGGGTAGTGGGTGCACTTGTATTTATAGGTGAACTCGAGAGCAGTTGCGCGTAAGATTCCAGGTGCGGAAGTGAGCTTACGCGCACCCTACGACGGGTGTGTTCACAAAGGGGTGTTTGACGTCGCATCGGGCATGTAAGAATCTTGTGCGCGGATTCTAATCTTGTGTGCACATCTCAAAACTTGTGTGTGCCTTCCTTAGGCGTTTTTTGGGTGGCCTCGACGGAAGATGACATCTCATTGGGCACGTAAAATGTTTGCGCGACATGTTGCGTGCACTATTCTTTTCGTGTGCACAAAATATCCATTCTTGTACACAAAACCATACATTTCCCCAAAATCAGACGGATTTAGTAGGAAATGTTTTTTTTAGTTTAAGGGGTAGGGCGTTTATTAATTGGGGAAAGGGGGTGGTGTAGCGCCACTTCAAGTGGCGCTTTGCACCACCACCCGCATTACACACCCACACCCCTTTAACCTTACTCTAATGTATATATTATAAAAAACATAATATAAATACAATAAATTTATTATAAATATAAAATACGATATAAATAGAGTTTAAAATATAAGAAATATAATAAATATATGTGTAAATATATTAATAAATAGAAAAAAATATAATTATAAATATAATAAGAAATAATTAATTGTAAGAATTTTTTATATTTACATAAAATTATAAATAAATATATAATAAATATATTATTACTATAATAAATATATTATAACTATAATAAATATATTATAATTATATAATAAATACATTATAAATATAATAAATACATTATAAATATAATAAATAAATTATAAGTATAATAAATATATTATAAATATAATAAATATATTAAAAATATAATAAATTCGTAATAAATATAAAATATTATATATTTAAAAATATTATAAAAATATTATTTCTTTAAATTATATACACTTATTTATAATTATTAAAATATAATTATATATTTTTATATATTTTTATATTATATAATTATAAATTTTTCTTTATAGTGATATTTGTAATTATATTTATTAATTATATATACACATAAATTTATATAAATAAATTTATATAAATAATTTCATTTTTATAAGTTCATATTTATAAATATATAATTATAATTATATATATATAGTATTTATTTATAATTCTTATTATGTAATATATATATATATTATAAATCTTTCTTAATAAATCAATATTTATAATTATATATAAATATAATAAATATATAAAATATATGACTGTGAATATATAAATAAATATTTTATATTTATAATATATTTTTTAAATTTAATAAGGACTATATATACATATAAATCAATATTTATATAATTATTTTTTTAAAGAATTCTATATTTATTATATTTATAAATATTTATTATAGTAATTATATATTAATTATAAATCTATTTGCATGTATAATGATAGTTAAAATTTTAATATAATTATTATTATAATTTTATATTTATTACAAATATTAAAACATATTTATTTATGATATTAATGAAATATTTATTATAAATATTTATACTTATATATTTAAAAATAATTTGTAATTAAATTATAAATATAAAAAAATATAATTTGATGTGGTGCTTTGACCCCTTCGGCCCCACACCACCCCCAACCCCCATATATATATATTATATATAATAATAATAAATTTATTTATAATAAATTTATTTATTATAATAAATATAATTACTAAAATAAATATGTAATTATTATAAATATTTTACTATAGTAATAAATTTGTAATTAGTAATAAATATTATTATAATAAAAATATTTATTTATAATAATATTTAGACATATAATTATAAATATAATTATCAATATTATAAATATATATAGACAAATATGAATATAGTAAATATATAATCACGAAGAATAGTAAATTATAATTATAAATAAATAAATATATAATTTCATATATTAATGTTAAATATATATATATATATACATATATTTAGAAATATGTATATATATGTAATTATATTTATTCATAACTGTAGATATATATTTATATATAATTGTTAATATATTTAAAATGTATATATAAATATATTTTAATAATTATATTTGTCTAAATATCCTTAGAAATTTATAATTATATTTAGAAATATATTTATGTAGTTATAAATATATATTTAATTTTAAATAATTTTATAATATTTTTAAACATATAATAAATTATAAATAAATATTTATAAATAAGAATTTAATTTTATAAATATATATATATATATATAATACAATTAAAAATCTGTCCCTATAAATAAATATTTCTAGTTATATAATATAAATATTTATTATGAATATAATAAATAAATTATAAATATAAGATATAACAAATGCATAAATATAAATATAATATATATATATAATTATAAATATAACAAATATATGATAAATATAAAATAAATATTTATATATTTACAATTATATATTAATTATATTAATAATTATTAAATAATAAATATCAATATAATAAATTTATAATGAAAAATATAACAAATATATAATCATAAATATAATAAATATATAATTATAAATATAATAAATATAAAATTAATACATATATATATATATATAATTATGAATATGTATATATTTATAATTATATTTTTTTATAATTTTTAATATATAATTTTATATTTATATATGTAGTTAAGTATATACATATAATTATATTTATTTAGAATTTAGAATTTATATTTATATAAATAAATTTATATTTATAAACATATATTTAATTAATGAATATATAAATATATATAATAAATATATAATCATAAATATAATAATTATATAATCATATATATATACTCATAAATATATAAAATTATATATTTATAATTACATTTAAAAATAATAATTAAAATTTTAAAATTATATTTATAAATTTGTATTTAAAAATGTGAATTTATTTATAATTATATATATATAAACCTTATATTTAAAATTTAAAAATTTAAAAATAATTATTTAAATACATAAATAAACCAAATTAAATTTATTTATAAATATATATATATATATATAAACATTATTAAAATTATTTATATTTATATAAAAAATCCTTATAAAATATTAAATAATTTTTATAATTACATATTTTTAATAATTATACAATTATTATAATCATATATTTATTATATTTATAATTATACATTTTTATATTTTTAATTATATATTTATTATATTTATAATTATATAATTATTATAATTATATAATTATTATAATCATATATTTGTTATAGTATTATATTTATTATAATTACATATTTATTATAATTATATATTAAAGATATATTTATAATAAATATATTATAATTATGTATTTATTATATTTATAATTATGTATTTATTATAATTATATATTTAATATAATTATATATTTATTATAATTATATATTTACTATAATTATATAATTATTATGTTTATAATTATATATTTATTGTATTTATATATTTATTATAATTAGATATTTATTATAATTATAAATTAATTATAATTATAGATTTGTTATATTTATAATTATACGATTATTTTATTTATATATTTATTTTATTATAATTTTATTATAAATAAATATATATTTATAAATGTGATAAATAAATTTATTAAATATATTGATATATTTATATATAATTATATAAATATAGGTTTTTAATTTTATAATTATTTTTATATTTATAAATATAATTAAAAATAATCTCACTTTTTTTAATTTATATTTATAAATATATTTTTAAAACTGTAATTATTATATATATATATATATTAATAGTTGTTTGAGGATAGAGACCCACTTCAATTGGCGCTCTGGTGGAAAAATCAGTAGCGTCACTTCAAGTGTCGCTATTGAGACGCATTTTTTAAAATAAAAAAAGTAGACCCATTAAAATATTAAAAAATCAAACACCCCTAATAACCATTTTGCCCCCCAAAATCATCCTGGACGGCCATTTCCAGTAGCCTGACTTCGAACGACCATAACTTCTGATCAGTAACTCTATCTGGGCTCCACAATTAGTAAAATCTATTCTTTTGAAATGATCGACGCTTTGAGATCATGCTCAGAATCATTTGGTGAAATTACATGGACAATTCTTCTAGTGTTAATAAATGCCCCCCCTAAGAATGGGGTCCAACAAGGACGAGGAGGATGAGTGAGACCACATTCTAAGGAAACTTCCATGGAAAATGCATGCTCTAGGGGCCTCTTTATCTCGATCATATTGAGGAAATAACCAACTATGCCGCTAATCCCACGTGAGTCACGTTCAGTGTGGGAAACAAGCGACAATAAAAAATCATTCACCTGTATGAGAGTGCCAAACAGAGGAAGATTTGTTGGGATCAGAATAAGACATCGATCACCTTTGGGAGTGCCTAGCCTGAGAGGGGTTGTGACTGGAGAATTGGGTTATCGGAACAAACAACATTCATTTCCCAATGTGATCTAGTACACGAGTGGGGTAACACCAGGGGAATTAGAATCAGTCCAAACATTGGGGAGTGGAAAGTATAAATCATGATACCCAAAAGTCAGAACATTGTGGGGTGGGGTTACAATAAAGGATAACTATTGACCATGTTTGAAACACAGTACCCCTATTGCATTAACCTGAAATGGGGATAAAAATCGAGGTCCGACCGCTCACCATGTTTGAAAAATGGGTCCTGACTCAAAAATTTTTCCATTCATCTTCTGGAACATTATCCTGGGACAATAGGTGAGCCATTGGCTGGGAATCCATTCTATTAGTGGGTTCCTTTAGACGTGAAAGAGGACGAGTGTCCGAATAAAGGGAACACAAAGTGTGGAGAGTGGAGTGATTGGTTGTTTGAATGGAGTCCAACACTCTTAAAATTATGCCACTGTGGTGGAAACACATAAGGTGGGTGCATCAGTCTGATCAGGGATCAAACTTACTTCTGAACAGGACCTCTCGGGTAAGGACCTGAAATGCTCTGTAGTTTTATGTCATACCAATAATGATGATAGACATGTAGTTTAAAACGATGTATGGTGAGGATGATGTACATAGTTTAAAGGTCATACTTCCTGGACTAAGATCGGGGTAGAGGGCCTAGAAGGGTTAGTAACCCTTGGAATGGGCCCAAGTTGAATTTCTTGGGCGTCTATATATCCCACGAAGATGGGAATCAAGACAAATGAAGTTCTTGAAGTAGCATGGTAGGGTACCAATGCCGGCAGGGGAAATCCTCTCTGGTGAGGAAGCTGATGCATCCCATAATTAGCACATGACATCTTAATCTTGTTCAGGGAAGAACCGATGTTTAATGTCATGCATTGATGACATGGCTATCTAGAAAAGAAATGGGTGGTGTGGTACATACCCTAAGGTGAATGAGGACCATAAGAGTCTGTTCCACACTACACGCTCTCTGGAGAATCCCTATGTCAAGGGACTAAAGGTGAGAACTATGTTGGGACCAAGACAATTTTTTGGGCATTCCTACGTATCTAGTGAGGATGGGAATCAATCCACACCTAGTTATGAGAGTGTAGTTTAACATTAACCAGGACAAAGGGCATTTGTAACTCTAATGCACTAGTACACATCCTACCACAACCAATAATCCCAAGCGATTCTTGCTCGATGTGGGAAGTATGGAGTTGTGATGGGACTTTCCTAGAACTGGGAGGCACATTTTAGGGGCGATGGGAAGCTAGGTGAATGACGTCCCAATAATACTGAACTGCCTACTTAACACACCTAGATGTGCGAAGGGGTAAATCTATGTATGTAGGACTTCCACTTGAACATAAGGGAGTGGAAGGATGTGGATCACGATTCTTGAGATCTGGACCACAATGATAGTGGCATGATGATAGATGATAACTACTAACCATGTTCGAAACACAGTATCCATTTATCATTATCTTGGTATGGGGGCAAACAAATTAGGTTCGACCACTGACCATGTTGGAAACACGAGACCTATCGAAAATGTTGGCTGAGGTCTTCAGGGACGTTGGCCCAAGAAGGTAGGTAAGCCAATGTGGCATGGGAGCAGGTCGTAAAGGGGCCCCTTTCAGATGTGGAAGACTACGAGGATCCAAATAAAGGGCTTATGAAGCATTGAAATGAAATTAAGGGATGTTCAAGTTAAAATTACACACATTGGGCTCTTTTCCATGCCACATTTGAGTACGCCAATGAGATGTGTTAGATAGGGGAAGTCGAATCCCATTCCGAGGAGAATGGTCTTTGGGTCGCACACTCCTAGTTTAAGGTCATATAGTTGAACATTAATGGGGGACCCAGTTTGATGGACTATGCGCAAGGTAACGAAGTAGCCAAACCCGACACTTAGTTCCCATAGATAGATCTTAGTTTAGGGTCATATAACTCAAACCGGGTTTGGAAAAGACAAAGGATTCACATGGTGGGGCTGTTGAAAAACCCTATGTGAATGAGAACCCAAGAGTTACTCGCCACACCACATGTTCCCAAAAGAGTTCTGGCCAAGGGGTCAAAAAAGGGAAAGATTTAAGGTTCTTGGGGATAGACCCATAGATGGATTTTCTGGGTGTTCCTACGTATCCCATGAGGATGGAAATCAAGTCATACGTTGTTCTAGAAGATGTTGAGTAGTTTAATTTTATACGATAAGGACACTGAGAGATATTATTTTTAAGGGTCTTAGAGCTCAAACCATATATGGAAATGAGGGTGGGCGACATGTGGCATATAAATTATTATGCTTGACGTGAATGATGGCATCAGGAGCCATATCACCAAATGCTCCCTAGAGAGATTTTAGGATGAGGGAACAAAGATTAATGTTAGGATGGGACCAAGGAAAAGTGTGTGGGAATTACTATGCACCCCATGATAATGGGAATAAACCATATGTAGTTCTTAAACCTGGTGTGGTTGGAGACCAACGTTGATAGGTAAATCCTCTCTGGCGATGGATCTGGTGCATCCCATAGTTATTATAGGGCATCCACAAATTGTTCAGGGTAGAGATACAAATTAATGTCATTCAATGAGGACATAAGGACTCTTGAAGTTTATCATTATAGGATAGGACATGGATGATGTAGAGATCCCAAAATGGAATATGTGATGTTGTAGGTATAATCCCAATGTGAATGAGGACGCAAGGAGTCTGCACCACAACATGTATCCTCAGGGGAAGTTAGATTGGATAAGGGACCGAAAGTGAATGTTATCCTGGGCTTGAGGCAAAGTGAATGGGTGTTCCTACGTAACCCATGATAATGGAAATCAATCCATATGTAGTTCTGGAGGTGGCATGTTAAAGTACTAGTGCTGGGGATAATAAGGTCGTGCGGGTCTGGTCCACGAATCAAAAGCAAGCAACATTTGATAAATCTTGTTTTTCCTTTTGGATGGTGTGTGTGTTTTTTTTGTGGAGTGATAGACCGAGGATAGAGAATCCTGGTGTTGATATGGGAATCAAGCCATATGTAGGCATTAAAAAATGGTATGGTGGATAACCAATACCCAACACGATTTCTCCTCGAGTGAGGACACCACGATGAAGTGCAGTTTTTCAGCGTACGACCAGGACGATAATGTCACAGTTTAAGTTTATGTGGTAGGACCAAACATGCATTTTAATTCCATGAAATAAAGAAATAATAGTTTAAAGTCATGTGAGATCATGGGGGGAATGCACACGACATGATAAAGTATACCCGGTGTGAATGAGGATGAGGTCCACATCACCCCATGCACGATTCTGATGAAGAAACCTCGGGCCAAGGGGCCAGAAGAGGTCAGAAAATACAGGGACGAACCTACGGATGAAACATCCAGGTGTTCTTAAATATTCCACGAGGATGGGAATCAATCCATACCTTGTTCTGAGAGTGTAGTTTAATGACATGCGGGACATAACCGTTTAAGGTCATATAGGACCGTATGTAGTTTAACGTCATGCATGATGACATACAATTTAATGTCATGTGGGACAGGATGTAGGAGGGACTAGCTCCTAGAAGGGGAGTATGTGGTGCGACTATAGAAAACCCGATGTGAATGAGAACATAACCCCTCACACGCCACACCATACAATCCTTTAAGTGTCAGAGCCTAAAAGGATAACAAGAATAGATAATTAGTGGAACTTGAGGTGACCTAAAGATGAGATGTCTGGGCATTCCTACGTATCCCATGATCACAGGAATCAAGTTATACATAGTTATAAGGGTAGGAAATATAATGAGATCTTATTTTATGGTCTTATTACTTGGACCATGAGGAATAGAAACTCTTCCATGTGAGTGAAGACCTCGATCTGATCCCTAATCCCACGTGAGAAAAACTCAGTGTGGGAAACAAGGGATGAAGAGGTGTTTGCAACACATGGGATACACATTAAGGGGAAGTAGTTGTGGATCCCCGAATGATACCTTACCACAGATTTTTCCTTGTAACATGAAAATGCGCACTGAGGGATAGTACCAAGAGTGTCAAAATTCCACTTGGGCAGGATGGGGTGGAAAAGGGTGTGAATCATGCAACCGAAATTTAAGTATTGATGGGGTTGGAGTGACGATGGAGAATAACTATTGACTGTGTTTGAAAGATAGTATCCATATCATGTGATCTGGAATGGGTACAACAAATGAGCGTCAACCGCTGACCATATTCACAATGCCGTACTTGTATCAATTTGTTGTTCGAAACACTCGAGGACATTGGCCCGTAATGGTAGGAGAGAGCTTGGCCCGAGAATCCAGGCCATTTGGGGGTCCCTTGAAGTGTGATATATAATGAAATCTCAAATTAAGAGGAACACAAAGCCTAAAAAATGGGTGAAAGCATGTCCAAGTAGAATCCTACACTCCAAGTTCTGAAATAGAGTACTCTTGGGAACATTGGGAAATCACCAAAGAGGGTCAAGGGACCCAAATTAAGAGAAGACAAATTCAAAATATGAGTGTCTGGAAAGAGAGAAAAGGGATCCTATGAGAGATAGGTATGTGGCGTGGTTGTTACAAAACTGACGTGAATGGGGACATAAGCCCATACAACACCGCATACCCCTCCCCTGGAAGGACTCAGGCCAAGAGGCTAGAATGATAGCGGTTTCTAAGAGATGAGTTTGGACCTGAAGACCAGTTGTTTGGGTGGTCCTACGTATCCCATATGGAAGAGAATCAAGATACACGTTGGTCTAAGGAAGGATGTTGTGCAGTTTAATGTCATGCAGCAAGGACAGAAATATGGGTAGGGTACCCCAACGAGGGATGTGTATGACACAGTGAGTAGCCTATGGTGAATGAGGGAATAAGCTCATACCACATCATACAATCCCGAATGAACACTTGGGTAAAGGGGCCAAAATGGTTTTGGGACCTGAAATGGGAAGTTTCAACCAGTTCACAGTTTAACGTTTTTAGTGAGGATGATGGTTCTCTTAGTTTAGTGTCGTAGGGCTTGGACCATAGATACCTAGTTTAATGTCATATTCACAGGAAAAATGATTGGAGAGGTAGAATCATCATTTCTATGGAAAACCATGAAACGACAACAACAATAGAGGATAACTGTTGACCATGTTCGCAATAGAGTATCCATATTTATGTGACCAGAGTTCGGTGTTGAACAATTGAGCGTCGACCATTTACCGCATTTTCAATAAGAGACTTTTCTCAATTTTTTGATCCAAATCCTAGAGTAAGTTGGTTCGAAATGGTAGGAGAGCCCTTGTCCCAAGCATCTATGCTATTCGGGGGTCCTTTTAGATATAATACATGATAGAAACCCAGATGACGGGGCACGCGAAGCATAGCGGGGCCTGTTCTCATGGAAAGGATGATCGATGAAGGAGCTATGTCTCAAGGGGATATGTGTGGTGTTGAAAAATAGCCCAATGTGAATGAAGATGTGATTCCATACAATGCCACACAATCCTAGATGAGGACTTAGTCTAGGGGGCCGAAAGGGTCGAGGGACCTGAAACAGGAAGTCCCGACAAACTATTTCCATATGACCCCTCATGCGGGTATTGGCTTACCACAACTCCTAAGACGATGGGAGAAATTCTTGGTGTGGGAAACAAGGAGTAGGACCGGGCTCTCCATAGCATATAGGGGTACGACAGATGGACTCACACTCCTACCCAAGGAAGACTAAAGCTTGAAGAGACAGTGGGGCAGAATGAACCAGTACACCCAATATTTGGGACATATGGGGGTGGCGACAATGATAATGGATAGATTTTGAACAAATTCGAAACACAAAATCTATATCGTGTGACCTGAAATGGGAACAACCCATGATCATCGACCACTGACCATATTCTCAATGCGAAACTTATATCAAATTGTCATTCGAGGTCCTCGAGGGAGTTGGACCGAAACGATTGGAGAGCCCTTAGGATAAGTACCCATACTGTTCGAGGACCTTTTGGATGAGAAAGGTGGTGGAAACCCAAATGATGGAGTGTATAGAGTGTAAATGTGACCGTTTCATTTTACGTTATGTAGGATGGTAAAAGAGGTGGAGATCAGTAGGGAAGGGGTTATATTGTGCGGTCATGATGAATCTGACATAAGAGAGGGAAAAATTCGGCACCACACCATGTTTTCGGAACCATGGGGAGATTTTAATGTTGGGGCTAGGCCAACAGACAAAATGTCTGGGAGTTCCTACGTATCCCATGAGGATGGAAATCAATCCATTTGTAGTTCTTGAAGTCCATGCAGTTTAGCATCGTGTGGTGAGGACATGGGAGAGTAGAAGAATTTGGAAGGGAGAACATGGTGCGATCATCGTAATCCTTAAATGGGTGGTCCAAAAGAAGACTACACGACACCATGTGGGATCCTCCAAGAGAACTATACCCGAGGGGGTAGTCAAAGAGTTGACTGGGGGAATGACTCAAGATTAAGCATCCGAGAATTCCTACATATCCCATGACTATGGGAGTCAATAGATACGTATTTCTTGTATTTTATTTTCTGGTAGGATGAAATACAGTTTAGTGTCATGCAAGACATATCAGTTTAAGGTAATGCGAGGCCATATACAATTTAACGACCTACGGGATGACATACAGTTTAATGTCATGCAAGACATAATAGTTTAAGGTCATGTAGAACCCAATAGTTTAAGGTCATGGAGGACCAGATAGTTTAAGGTAATGTAGGACCGAACAATATAAGGTCATGTAGGACTTCATTTTCTCAGAAAAAATATCTGCTTGAGAAACTTGGAATTGGTGGGAGGATTTACATGCTCACCATCCATGGTAACCAGAGATTACTCACCATTGGGGTAAACCATGTGAATAACGTATGTTCCTTCCCACTTGGGCGGTTTTCTTCCAGGTATCATCGGTTTTCTCAAGGACAACACCAAGTCACATTCTAAGAACGATTAGAGGAAAAATTTCTTGTTGAAATCCCTTTCTATCTTGTTCTGATGCCTTTTCAGATTGTGCATGGCACGAATCTTGTTCTCTTCAGGTGCTTCCAATTCAGCCATATGGATTTCAGCTACTTTATCTAGTGCCTGATGATCATAGATAGTTGTGCGTAATAAAGGAAACTAAATCTTGGTTTGAAGGACGACCTATGTTTCTTACACTATGGATTATGGGGTCACCTGTGTGGAATTACGAGCCATCGTCTGATAATCCCAGAGGGTGTTGGGGAGTTTTTTTTCAAACTCTTCTTATTCTAGCCAACCATTTTCTGTAGAATGTTAGAGAGGTTTTTGTTGAATTTTTCAGTCTGCCCATTTTCTTATGTGTGGTAGTGGGAGGTATAGTTAGAAAGGATGTTTTACTTGGCGTAAAATTTATTTAGCTCGGCCGCTCGGAAGTTAGTTACATAATTGGTGGGGATGGCATGAGGGACTCCGAAATGGTAGATGATATTGGATCTCACAAAGTCAAAAATAGACCAGGCCTTGACTCGATTGAGCGGAAAGAATTCTTCCAACTTGGAAAATAAATTCATAGTAGTCGAGATAAACTGGCACTTGCGAGCCGTCGCTAGTGGATATGGTCCCATGAAATCGAGTCCCTAGACTATAAAGGGACAACAGTACTTGGTAGTATAGAGAGGCCCTGGCAGCTGATGCACAATGTTGGCATGAATTTGGAATGCATGGAACCTCATGGAAAGCTCAATGCAGTCAAAGATCATGGAGGGCCATAAATATTCCAGCCTCCAGATCTGGTGAGATAGTTTCAGATCGGTCTGATGAGCCCTGTATGAACCGGAAAGTACATCCTGCATGACTTGAGGAATCTGAGATCCTTGAATACAATGGAGGAGAATCCCATCAAACCCACACTTGTAGAGGTCCTTCTTAAGACTAGGACCACTCAAGAGGGTAAACTGTAGCGCGCGACATCAAATTCGCTCACACTTGTCCCGATCTACCGGTAAATTACCGTTCTGGAGGCATTTGACAAAGGATGTTCTCCAGTTGGGAGTTACCTCAATCATTGCATCTGGGTAATCTAGAGGTCCTAACGTGGAGGCATGAGCGATAAGGTGGCTTAACTGTGGGTTGTCATAATCATTTGGAGGGACATGAGTGATGAATCTCTAGTGTGCCACATGAAAAATTAAATCATCTTATTCAGGCTCTACAAGTGATGTAGCTCGGCTAGACAAGGTGTCAGCTCGACTGTTCTAGGATCAAGGAAAATGTGTAACTTCTGGATAATATGGGAACTGGGCCACTAGCTGGAGGGTGTGCTCCAACAGTGGTACAAGCTCTGGATTTATGATGACATAGTCACCGTTTATCTACTTGATGACTAGTTCGGCATCCCCTTTCACATGAAAGTGGGGAACATCAATCTCTAGGGCTATCTCGAGGCCAGTGATGAGATCCTGATACTCTACCTCATTGTTGGTGCAACCTTTTGACAACAAGAATGAATACGACATGATGACTTGTGCTGGAGTAATGAAGATGACACCCAGGCCTACTCTGTTGAGTCTGGGGTCATTGATCCTTCTTCTAGTGGGGATCTGGGAAGCACCATCAATGTGAATTTTCTAGCATTGAATGGATTGGTCTACCGAGAGGATTGCCTCATCAGTAATTTCATGGTCCAGAGACTTGTTTGTGGGAGATGGATGAGAGGGGAGGAAATCTTACAGGGCCTTCCCCTTCATATCATTCTAAGGAATGAACATGATGATGAATGTATGAAGAATCAATTCCCACCGAGTTAGACACCCTGTCAATATGGAGAGGTTCAGGATGTACTTCAACGGATCAACCCATGACACTAGTTGTACCTCATGGTGCTATAAGTAATGTCACAATTTCTGTACTGCGAATACCAGTGCAAGGAAAATCTTCTCGATATGGGAGTATCTGATCTCTGTACCAAGGAGCATGAAACTAAGATAATAGAGACTGTTCTTAGTTCCCTCATTATTCTTCTAAGTGAGAAGAGCACCGATGAATCAGTCTAGGGCGGTCACATAAAAGACCAGCAGTTTTCTAGAAATGTGTGGATTTAGATCTAGAGGCTATTACAGGTACTACATTATTTCTTTGAAAGCAGTCTAATAGTCTTTGTCCCACTCATAGACATTGCCTTTCTTCATGATCCAAGAAAAGTTATTAGAGTTTCCAGCCAGATTCATGATGAATCAGCGTATGTTGGCTAAGTAGCCTTGGAAAACTTGAATCTCCAAGAGGTGGCTTGGGGGAGACATCTGGCTGATGGCCTTGATCATTTCTGGGTAGATTTCAATTCCCCGATATCTGACAACGAAGCCAAGAAACTTTCTACCACTTCAATGGATTCATCTTCATGTGGTAATAACAGAGAAATCCAAACACTTTCTCATGGCCTTTGAGATGGTCCTGACACTGGCGAGATTCGACCACCAGATCGTCCATGTAGCATTCCACCAATGTCTCAAGGATCGAGTTAAATTTTCGACGCATATTCTGCTGATAGGTGGCACCTTAATTATTTATACCAAAGGGCTTGACTTGGTAAAAGAAATTATGTTGTGGTTCCCTGAAGGCTGTAGACTTATCATCCTCAGGAGCCATTCATATTTGGTTATACCTGGAGTACCCATCCCTGAAAGAGAGGTATTGGAACCCAGCTGTAGTGCCAATCAACAATTCTGCCACAGGGAGGGGAAAATCATCCTTAGATCAATGACAGTTGGTATCTCAAAAGTTTATGTATAATCTGATCTATCTATTTTTCTTCTATACTGGCATAATTTCATATATCCATCTGGGGTACTAGAGCTCCTTAATGAAATTGGATTTGATAATTTTATCGACTTCAGCCTCAACCATTGCTCCATGAGAAGGGTGAATATTTATGGGAGGCTACATAAACACACAGTGATTTTATGGGAGGCCAAGGTGGTGGATTAATACATGAGGGTCTAGTACTGGAATCTCATCATAACTCTAGGAAAATACATCACGATGTTGTTTGAGGAAGTACACATACCATTTTTTATCCTCGAGAGGCATAGCCGCACTGATCAATGTGGGTTTTAAATCCTCCTCGCTACCGAGGTTCACCTATAGCAATTCATCGACTGTGGTGGAGACACTATAAGAACCCGAGCCTTCTTTTCATGTATGTTTTTCCTTTTTATGGAGTTTTTGAGAAAAGAGGAGTTTCTCAAAATTTTTGATGTACACACCATGTACTTCGATGCTGCGTGAGGCCATCTGCTGGCTGTGTCTGGGCCGCACAAACGTCCATGTAGGGGTGATGTGGAGGCCTTCTAAATTGGAGTATGGAAAAGGAACGTACACACCATTTACTTTGTTTTTTTTTTCATTAAACGGACTGGGGTCACGTCTAATCGCTAGAACACGCTTTTTCCCCAGCTTCTTCGACCAAGAGCATCCCGTATGACAAGAACTTCTTCGATTCCCTGTGCCTACATCCGTTCTATGAATCGATCGTCATCGATTGCGTTGGAACCGAAGCAGTAAGATCTTCCTTCTTCTAGAGAAACTTTTTCCAAATCCTCGTCTTTTTCAAGTTATCGTGGGTTGAACATTTTGTGCATTTTCGTAGATCTACAACTTTCTAAGGAGATTCAAGCCTCATGGTTCAATTTTATTGATCTACTAGCATCAAGGTATGTGGTTTGTGCCTTCCTGTTAGAATTCTTTGAGTATATTGTGCAAATTCCACCAATACCCTTGAACGGGGTATTGCGTGTTTACTGTTTTACCCCTATAGTTTTATTGCCTTTCTTTTATTCTTGTGTAGAGGTAATTTGGTTATGTATGAGGATAATTTCTCTGCTTGGATGTTTTTCCTAGGCCTTGTTCTGTTTACGACCTTCTGGTCTTGCTCTGCCCTTGGCTTTTATAACTGTTTTCCATGCCTTGTGACCGTAGGATAGAGTATTGTTCCCTGACATGCTTGTTATGCTATAGACTTGTCGGCCAAGTAGCTCTGTAGTTTTACTTTGGCCATATATAATTATTATGCACTGACTTGTATGGGGCCGTGATAACCTGGTGCTATAGACTATAAGGGGATAGACCGAGTGAGCTTCCTCAGAGAGTCTTGGACATTATAGACTACAGGGGATAGACCGGGTGAGCTTCCCATAGAGTCTTGGATATTATAGACCACAGGAGGATAGACCGACTGAGCTTCCTCAATGAGTCTTTAGATTTATAGACTATACGGGGGTAGACCAATTTAGCTTCCTCATAGAGTCTTTGTTTTTCTTGAATTTACTTAAACCATTCCTAGGCTATAAGAGGAATTGACTGAGTGAGCTTCCTCTAAGAGTCTTTGTACGACTTGTGGTTATAAGAGGAATTGACCGAGTGAGATTCCTCAGAGAGTCTCTAGACCTTGGGGCTATAAGGGGAATTGGACACGTGATCATCCTCATAGAGTCCCTGACTACCTTAGACTATAAGGGGAATTGACTGAGTGTTCTTTTTCAGAGAGTCTTATAATTTTGTAGGAAAAAAACAGAGGGGTTAGACTGAGTGTATTGTCCATAGGGTTATTTGTACTTCTTGGATATGACCAGGGGAGGGCTGTGAGTACTTTCCCAGAGGGGTTCCTATTTGTGGTTTGCAGTTTTCTTCACTACTGCTTGTTGATCTATGGATTGTTTACTGTTGTGTATTATCCTGTTCACTGGTTACTATTTACTACTTACTGTACTATTACCTGTCATATGCTCACTGACTGTTAGGCACAGATCTTCAGGTGGTTGCCTACTGGGATTTAGTCTCACACCTTGTTTGGTTCATGATTTTAGGCCCAAAAAGATTATATTATTATAGTTATAGACAATGGAAAGTTCCCTTCGACTTCAGGTACTTGATTGTGTTGGAGTAGGAGAGCATGGGACCAAGCCGAGCCTTGCGATGCTGAGGAGTTGCATATCTGTTTTTCTTTTACTTTGGTTTAGTATTGTATTCAGCATTGTGACTTTTTTGGCTGATTTCCTATGTACTCTTCCAATGAGGGCATAGTTTCTCCACTATCACACCCAAGGCCCTCGCTTCTACTCAGCAGCCTCTAGCATTTTGGGAAATGCGCTTGAGGCCATGTGACCAATCAGGTATAGAGCGCCTCTGGGTGGCTTCCGGAACCGGGACATTACAAAGTGGTATCAGAGGAATTATTTTCTATTGACTTACTGTTTAGAGTCTATAGATAGGGATGTGACAGAATAGGTACTTGGTAATAAGCTATGCCTGGGAATAGCTAACCCGTGTACAGGGAAATTCCATACTACCTCGTTTATTGCAGTTTTACTAGTTTTCACTTTTATAGTTGATTTGATTTCACCGTTGGGTGATTCACATGACTTGTTATATTAAAGTTGCTATTATTGCGGTTCTATTTCTGTCGCAACCCGATGAGAGGAGGGTATTCCATCTAATGCATCATATAGGCACTTGTTAGAAATCACATGCCATGCATTCTTGCCATGCCATCTAGGATGCATTAGCAATTGCATGTTGTTGTGATAGAAATTATGTATATTATGCATGATGTTGTGATATTTTCTTTGATAGAATCTCTGCTCTTTGATAGAGAATATGTTCATACAGTACTTTTCCTAAATGGATTCCAAACTCTGGTTATTGAGGTGTTATGGGCCCTCATGGACCGGAAATTGGTGGATCATTGATTTTTTTCCTTGTTATAACTTGTTGGAGATGCCAAGCTTCAGTTAGTGGGGATTATGGTTCCTCAAGAATCGGAATTTGGAACCTTAACTTTTGTTTTCTATGTTTTTTGGGATTTAGAGAAGTTTCTGAGCTACTTCCCAGAAAAACCTAGAATAGACAGTGTGTACTTTATTAATACACAATGTGTAGTTTTTCAACCGTGTCACTGACTGTGTGGGAAGAAACACGGGGTTGTGAAAAATCATCAGGAACATGCTGTGTATGGTACGTACACGTCGTGTTGTAGTGACCGTGTGTCTACCCGTGTGGATAACAACACGAATGCATGAAACTTTGACTTTACACGCTGTGTTCTTTTATCACACGTCGTTCCATGTAACCTAAGTACCCGAACGTGTCATGAGAAACATGGGTTAGGGAAAACCTTCAAGTACACACCGTGTTATTAGGGAGAACGACGTGTAAGAGTGAACTGTGTAGTCGCCCGTGTAACTAACAACACGGGTTGTTCAAACCTTGTCTAGTACATGTTGTGTCTTTCGTAAACACGCCGTGTAATCTAGGATTAAGAGGACCATGTGGGTTAGCCATGTAAGGAGACTCAGGTAGGGTAATAGAGTTCAAGTACACTCTGTGTTGTTTGGGCATTACATGACCAGTTGAGGCAGAAGTACATGCCCATGTGAATGTCTTAAAAGAACATTCCGTGTAGTTTTTTTACACGCCATGTAGTCATGTTTTGTAAAACTTGAATGTTTCTTTCTCCTTTTTCCATCATGTACTCTGGTGTTCTCAGTCCTTGATAATCCTAATCTAAGGTGTTCTTTTGACCTTTCAGAGATATTCCACCGAGACATCCTCTAGTTTTGTGTTAGCTGCCAGATAGTGATCAGACACCGGATATGGCCAATCAGGGACCTCCTATAGATCCTTCTACTGTGCCAGCCTTGGAACTAGCAGTTATTCCAGTTGCAGGTACCGATGCGCTGTTTAGGTAAGACTTTCTGAGGATAATGCAGACCTTCCAGGGAGCGCCGCATCCTGCCCTGTCGATGGAAGAGTTGATGCAGGTTTTCTAGCAGCAACATCCTACTACTTTCTCAGGGGATGTAGGACACAATCTACGGAGTCCTGGCTAGAGGCCATGATGAAAATTTTCTAGCATGTGGAGATACCTTCAGAGAAGAGGGTGAATATCACTACCTATATGCTCTGAGACTCCACCAAGAGGTGGTGGGAGGTGATCTCGCAGTCAGGATGCTAGAAGAGTATGACTTGGGATGAGTTTCAGATCATCATCAATGATTACTTCTACCTGGAGACATTGAGGGCCGATAGAGCCCAGGAGGTTATGACTCTAAAGAAGGGTACCCTATCTATTATGGAGTACTCATCTCGCATTACCGAGATGCAGCGTTTCACACCGATTCTAGCAGGTGATGAGTTGTTCCTGGCTAGGAAGTTTGAGGATGGTCTTATGCAGGAGATCCATTCCCAGGTGAACATCTTCAGGTTGACTTCGATATCCTCTATTATCGACCAACCTCTGATTACAAAGCACAATCTGAGGTATTCTGGGGCAGTGAGCCGGGGCAGTTCGACATCCAGAGTCAGTGTTCCCCCTACTGATATCAGGAAGCACCGCATGGAGTCTACTTGAGGAGATCAGAGTGGGTGTAATGTATCTTCGAGCAGCCATGTAGTATGCTACTAATGTGGGAGGAGCGGGCATACTAGGACTCAGTGTCATAGAGTCTCGATGGAGTGTCGATCTTGCGGCAAGATGGGATATCTTCAGCATTTTTGTCAGATCTTCTCACCTACAGTTGGGAGTAGGGGTTCTTCTATGACCCCGCGTTCATGAGATGCATCGCCAGTTTCTCACCAGTCTGGGAAATGGAGTTCTTCTGGCTGTGCAGGCCGAGGTGGAGGTCGTGGTCATGGTGTTCAGGCACCAAGTTACCAGTGACAGCAGAGTGGATCAGCTCAGGGTAATCAGCCAGGGTCACAGGGTCGTGGTACAGGTCCGACTTTCACTGTGGATCATACCCATCAAGAGCAGGATGCCGAACATTCTATAGTTCGAGGTACGATCTTAGTAGCCTCAGTTTTATCTTCAACTCTTTTCTATACTGGTGCTATGAATAGATTTATCTCTGTTGCTGTTGTGGAGAGCCTTAGGCTCTATATCTTTTCCTCTGTCGATATCTTGACGCTAGACACACCGTTGGGGGCTAGGATGGCTAGTGTACGTCAGTTCAGGGAGTTCCCTATAGAGGTTGAGGGGTGTCACTTCTTATGGGACCTCTATGTCCTAGAGATGATAGGCTATGATGTTATCCTCGGGATGGACTGGTTAGTTCCCTTCCAGGAAGTCGTCAACTGTTATCACCGAAGGGTGAGTTTTATATCACCAGAGGGTGGGACTTTTCTTCATAGAGGTGAGTGGGATGTCCAGGCGAGTCGATCAGGACTCGAGCATCATGGGCTAGGAGGAGTTACAACCCAAATCGCTAGTCTTTATTTGGATGACTAGGGGACTTCATAGTTAGAATTTCCTCTAGTGGTGGATCGTTTCAGGGATGTATTTCCATAGGACTTCGTATGTTTCCCTCTGGAGTGAGATGTAGACTTTTCTATTGAGATCGTTCCAGGAGTGGCACCAGTGTCCATTCCTCCCTATAGGATGGCCACACCTGAGTAACAGGAGCTCAAGAAGAAGTTGGAGGATTTGCAAGAAAATGGTTTCATCTGACCCAGTACTTCTCCTTAGGGTTCACCTATCCCATTTGTGAAGAAGGCAGATGGTACCCTCAGGCTTTGGGTGGATTATCGAATGCTAAACCAATTGACGGTCAAGAACCGATATCCCTTACCGAGGATTGATGATCTCTTTGATCAACTTCAAGGAGCTCGAGTGTTCTCGAAGATTTACTTGAGATCCGGTTATCATCAGTTGCATTTTAGACTATCTGATATACCTCTTACAGCTTTCCGGAGTAGGTATGGTCTATATGAGTACTTGGTTATGCCGTTCGGTCTCAAGAACGTGCCTGCAGTCTTTATGGCACTGATGAACCGAGTGTTCCATCCATACTTGGGTTCCATCATGGTGGTTTTTTTGGATGACATCTTCATGTACTCTCACACTCGACATGACCGTGATACCCATCTTGAGATCGTTTCGAGTACACTGAGGGAGCATAATTTATATGCTAAGCTCTCAAAATGCCACTTTTGGATGGACCAGATTCACTTCTATGGTCATGTTATCTCAGAGACAGGAGTATCAGTAGACCTAGAGAAAGTGAGGGTAGTAGTTTCCTAGGAGCATCTGAAGAACATCTTTGAGGTGCATTGTTTTCTAGGGCTGGATGGATTCTACATGCATTTCATACAAGACTTTTCATGCCTAGAAGCACCACTAACAGGTCTGACCAAGAAAGGGTAGAAGTTCTTGTGATCAGATTCTTGTGAGTCAGCCTTTCAGGAGCTGAAAGGGAGGTTGACGTCAGCACCGATACTAGTCTTTCTAGAGCCGAGAAAGAGCTATACTATTTATTATGATGATTCAGGTATCGGTCTGGGAGTTATGCTTATGCAGGGAGATAGATTTGTTGTGTACAGGTCTCGGCAGTTGAAGCCACATGAGAGGAACTACCCGATGCACGATCTAGAGTTGACAGTCGTTGTTCATGCATTACTCCATTGGAGACATTATCTTCTAGGAGAGCACTTTGTGGTGTTTACTGACCACAAAAGTCTCAAGTACATCTTCACTCAGCGTGATATGAATCTAAGATAGCGCAGGTAGGTCAAGTATTTTCAGTCCTTCGACATTGATCTTGCCTATACACCATGAAACGATAACGCAGTGGCTGAAGCATTGAGCAGGAGAACTCAGATACAAGTAGTTCAGGAGTCCAGTAGTGAGTGGTAGCTTATGGATCTATTCTATGAGATGCATTTGGGGGTGCACAATAGACAGGGGAAAACTTTTCTATCTTCTACAGTTGTTACCTCTTCTCTTCTCGATCGGGTATGGATGAAGCAGCTATCAGACTCAGAAAGCCTAGTCCTACGGGAAGGTGTGTTAGGGTAGGGCCCTCTTCCTGGAAGGACAGTGGGTGAGGATGAGATCTGGCATTTACAGGGACTTGAATGGGTGCCAGCAGACATACGTGAGGAGCTGATGTGGGATTTTCATTCCTCAGTTTGGGCAGTTCATCCTGGCATCACCAATATGTATCGTGATATACACCGTCAGTACTGCTGGCCATGTATGAAGAGGGACATTTCCGGTTTCATCATGAGTTGTTCCACTTGTCAGTAGGTAAAAGCAGAACACCAGTGACCAGTGGGTCTTTTACAGCAGCTACCCATTCCTGAGTGGAAATGTAATGATGTCGTGATGGACTTCATTACTGGGTTACCGAGGTCACCTCGAGTGAACGCCGCACTTTGGGTTGTTATCGAAAGTCATACTAAGGTTGCTCACTTATTGCCGATAAAGGAGACATTTAGTGTTGATGATATGAGATGGTTGTACATCTGAGAGATTGTACATCTACATGGAGTTCCACACTCCATTGTTTTAGACCAGGATGCACATTTTACTTCTCGAGTCTGGAAGGGGCTTCAGAAGGCTTTGGGTACACAGGTACTTTTGAGTACAACATACCATCCCCAGACAGATGGTCAGTCCGATCATATAATTTAGGTGCTTGAAGATATTCTATGATCTTTCATTCTAGATTTTGGAGGTTTTTGGGATAAACATATATCTCTTGTGGAGTTTGCCTACAACAACAGTTTTCAGGCCACTATTCAGATGGCACCTTACAAGGCTTTGTACGGTAGGTCATGTCCAACACCTTTATGATGGATGGAGGAAGGAGAGGCGGCTTTGCTGGGACCTCATCTTGTTCAAGAGACCTCAGAACAGATAGAGTTGATTCAGAATAGGATGGATACGGCACAGTCTCGACAGAAGTACTATGTTGATCAGTGGAGACGACCTCTGGAGTTCAAGTTCGGGGATCGGGTTTTCCTACGTGTCACACCAATGATGGGGCACAGAAGGATTCAGAGACATGATAATATTTAACCAAGGTACGTCGGGCTATTTGAGGTGTTGGAGAGAGTTGGGCCGGTTTCCTATCGGTTGCAGCTACCTCATAGGTACCGGGCTATGCATGACGTCTTCCACGTTTCCCAGCTCCAACGTTACTTTTCAGACCCGTCTCATGACTTTCAGCCTGAGGAGGTTGAGCTCGAAGCGGATGCATCGTTTGATGAGCATCCTATCCAGATTTTCAATCGTAGTATGAAGGTTCTTCATGGCTAGTCTGTTCCTCTAGTAAAAATGATATGGCAGCACGAGAGAGTACAGGACGAGACTTGGGAGAGGGAGGCCGATGTACGATCGTAGTGGCCGGAGCTGTTCGAGTTTCTTCTTCCACGCCTCACTAGGGAGATTCAAGGACATATTTCTTTAAGGGGAAAGTCTGTAAGAACTCGGACTATATTTTCAGGTATGTTTTTCCTTTTTCAAGATTTTATGAGAAACAGAAGAGTTTCTCGAAATATTTGATGTACATGCAGTGTACTTTATAAGTACACGCCGTGTACTTCGATGTTGCGCGAGGCCCTGTGCTGGTTGTGTCCGAGTCGCACACACCACCATGTAGGTGTGATGTGGAGGCCTCCTAAAGTGGAGTATGGAAAAAGAGAGTACACCCCATGTACTTAAAAAGTACACACTGTGTACTTTTTTTTTTTTCATTAAACGGACCGCGGTTGAGTCTAATTTCCAGAACACACTTATTAGCCAGCTTCTTCGACCGAGAGCATCCCGTATGGATGGAAGTTCTCCAAGACCCCGTGCCTCCATTTTTTCTCCTAATCGACCACCATTGATTGCGTTGGAATCACAACGGTAAGCTCTTCCTTCTTCTAGAGCATAGTATTCCAATTCCTCTTCCTTTTCAAGTTATCGTGGGTTGAATGTTTTGTGCGTTTTCATAGATCTACTACATTATAATGAGATTAAATCCTCGTGGTTCAACTATATTGATCTCCTAGCATTAAGGGAGGTGTTTTGTGCCTTCCTGTTAGAAGTCTTTGAGTATATTGTGAAAATTCCACCAATACCGTAGAACAAGGTATTGCTTGTTTACTGTTTTGCCCCTGTAGTTTTCCTACCTTGCTTGTATGCTTGTGTGGAGGTAATTTGGTTATATATGAGGATAATTGTTATGTTTGGATTTTCTGCCGATGCCTTGATCTGTTTATGACCTTTTTGTCTTATTCTACCCTTGGCTGTTATACCTGTTTTCCATGCCTTGTGACCGTAGGATAGAGTATTGTTCCCTAACATGCTTGTTATTCTATATACTGGTTAGACAAGTAGCTCTTTAGGTTTACTTTGTCCATATATCATTATTATGCACTTACTTGCATGGGGCCGTGAGAACCTGGTGGTATAGACTATAAGGGGATAGAACGAGTGAGATTCCTCAGAGAGTCTTGGACATTATAGACTATAGGGGATATACTGAGCGAGATTCCCCAAGAGTCATGGATATTATAGACCACAGGAGGATAGACCGACTGATCTTCCTCTGATAGTCTTGAGCTTTATAGACAATTCGGGGGTAGACCGAGTGAGCTTCCTCAGAGAGTCATTGTTTTTCATGAATTTCCTAAAACCATTCCTAGGCTATAGGAGGAATTCACCAAGTGAGCTTCCTTAGAGAGTCTTTGTACGACCTGGGTCTATAAGAGGAATTGAGCGAGTGAGCTTCCTCAGAGAGTCTCTAGACCTTGGGGTTATACGGGTAATTGACTGCGTGATCATCCTTAGAGAGTCCCTAACTACCTTAGACTATAAGGGGAATTGACTGACCGTTCTTCCTCATAGAGTTTTATAATTTCATATGACCAAACCAGAGGTGTTAGGCTGAGTGTACTGCCCAGAGGGTTGCTGGTACTTCTTTGATATGACCAAGGGGTGGTCTGTGAGTACTTTCCAAGAGGGGTTCCTATTTGTGGTTTGCTATTTTCTTCAATGATGCTTGTTGATTTGTGGATTGTTTACTGTTGTGTATCATCATGTTAACTGGTTAATGTGTACTACTTATTGTACTATTACCTATCATATGCTCACTATCTGTTAGGTACAGATCTTCGAGTGGTTTCCCACTGGGATTTAGTCTCACGGTCTATTTGGGTAATGCTTTTGGGCCCAAACAGATTATATTGTTGCAGGTATAGACAAGGGAAAGCGCCCTTCGACTTCAGGTACTTGATTGCGTTGGAGTAGGAGAGCATGGGACCAAGCCGAGCCTTGCGATGCTGAGGATTTGCTTATCTGTTTTTATTTTACTTTTGTTTAGTATTTTATTCATCATTTTGACTTGTTGGTATTTTGTCCTAGACATATGTATCATGCATCATTTCATATATATGTGTGTTCTCTAGTTGTAAATTGTTTTATTCTTCCGTTGTTTCTTATTGTTGGATATTTACTGCTTATGATATTGCTTTGGTTTATCTTCCCCTATGTACTCTACCAATGAGGGCATAGTTTCCCCACAATCACACCCAAGTCCATCGCTGCTAGTCGACATCCTCTGGAATTTAGGGAAATGCACTTGAGGCCATGTGACCAACCAGGTATGGGCTCCTCTGGGTGGCTTCCAAAATAGGGACGCCACAGACACCCTTTTAAAAAGTGGGTAGAGAATCCTATTAATCCACTTCTTCACATATGGAGGAGGGATCCTCAGCGATAGGAGTTTCCTCTGAGTTAACAGATCCTAGTGGGAGGTTGTTACCAGCCTAAGCGATAGTGGAAACTACATCGGGGGACTCCTGTGCTGCCGAAACTATAGCGATGAAGATTGTTGATCTGATCCCATCTGGTATTTAGCCCAAGAGGGAATTCTTGATGATATCGAATCAACTGTGGTGTTTCAGTTTGATCTGGTTTATCCCATCCCAGAGAAACAAGAAAGTATGACGTATTTTCATTGCCATGGGGTGGACATCCCAATACCTTATGGGAGTAGGAGGCTCTGGGATCAACCGATCCTAATTCATATAGGTGTATGAGGTGATCTTCTATCATCGCTTAGACTTGGGAATGTGATCCCACTCATTCCATAAACATTGAAGTATTATACCATGACTGGGGTTGTAGCCTCCAATTAGTGGATTGGAAATATGTAGGCATCATCTTGATTTGTCCATGGGTCAATCGCAGCCGTAGCATGCTCAACCTCATTTTCCTAAATCTACTTGTCCCTGCTCTTGTAATAGTCAGAATCCAGGTAGCGGGCTTCACAAGAGGAGAAGGGAGATGCATCACCTTAAAGTATGCCCACTAGACCATTAAGGGAATACTTGAGGCACTGATGATATGATGTAGGAACAGTCACATGAATATGGTGCCACAACCTACCCATCAATGCGTTGTAAGAAGTGTCCTATGAAACAACCATGAAATCGGTGCTGGAAACTAGGCCACCGAACTACGTCTTCAACCGGATCATTCCGAATGGTGTCTATTCTATCCTATCATAACCTTGTAGTTTCAAGTCAGTGGGACTCAGATCATCCTCCAACATCCCCAATTTTCGCAGTGTCCAAGTCGATATTTGGTTGATCTTGGAGTTTGTGTTGAACAAACAGTGATGAACCTCCACGCCATTAAACTGGACATTGATATATAGTCAGCGGATGTGCCCCTATATGGGGGAGCCTTCATCTTCTCCAAAGAACGATATGGTGGAATGGCACTCAACATGCTCGACCACCTCAGCACGAAAGGCTTTTGTGTCTGCTACCTCCATTGTGAACCGGTGGGGGGTTATTAAAGCCTCTACAAAATATTCACACATATCTGCTAATACGAGAAGGGACTCAAGGATGTGGATCATTTCTGGAATGATGGAATGATTTTTGAGGACATCATAATTACGTGCTAGGAGTGAGCTTCTGCTTACAGGAGGTCGCTCTATGACATGAGGTATGGTGGGCCTGGACCGGCAGCTTACTGGTGCTGGGAATATCCCGGTGCTCACTAGTCGAAGCCTTTGGAGTGACTACTAGATGAGGGATAGATGGATGAGACCAGTCTTTAGAAGAGCGTGGATGATCACAACATAGTCGATGTGGCTCTTCCAGATCAGGAAACACAAAAGGGGACAAATTCGGATTTAATGACACCAGATGAGAAGGCTATACATGCTGAGCTCTATACTGGGCCCGCTTCCTAGTTTCGGTAGCATGCAAAGCCTAGATAGAAATACTGAATGAGGCACTTCGAAGACCCATATTGCCACAGCTTAGTCAACTTTGATGTCAACTGGGAACATTGCGAGTATCTGTCTGGTGCTCCTCATCGTCAGAAATCATGTAGGGGTTTACCAGCTCTACAGTGTCAACCAAGGAATACCCTTGACTGCAAGTTAAAGAATCATCCACTACTGAATGGATTATAGGTGGTATCACAATATCTGAGGGAATCAAGTCGCCGAGAGTACAAGATGATGATGGAATTGGTGGGGGACTTTGTTTTCCCTTGCACTACCGGTTTCTTCTTTTCTAAGAAGGGGAAAATGAGATGACGATGTAGAAGTAGTAGTTGCAGCTTATAAAGGCTCTGGTCAATTCAGTCATGCTTGGATAATACCATGGGTTTGGGATACTATTTTACGAGCCATACAGTCATTGTAATTCTAGGATCCATGGTTAAAAACCTGGTGCCACTTGCCTTCACTATCACTATTGCTATCAGGCTTCACAAACACACATGCCACATGTGTCGGAGCTGGGCCCAACCTGACTACATTTTTGCGGACCTGGTATTGAATCCAGTCCTTAAAAATATATCATTGTTTATGGGTGTTCCCCAGGATCTAGTGACAGGGGATGTAGTTGGGGAAATCAGTGAGATCTTCCTCTTCTGGTCTTCTGCATTCAAGAAATCATACAATTCCCTATTCCAGGTCACTACAGAAATAACCAAGGACCTGAGCTTAGCTGAATGAGTAGGTACAATTTCTTCTATTTGGGAAGGGGGATCTAGGAGCCTCACCCTGACGAGGGGCTAGAAGATCTTGTCGGGGAGGAAGAGATTGGTTATCTAACCTGGGCGGTGGCGGCGCATTGCGCAGGGGCGCCTTCTAGTTCTTAGGTGGTCGCTGCTGGGTTGGAGGCTACACCTGGTGAAGGGCCTCAGCGAGGTTGTGGAGGCGACTCTACTAGTAACAATTCCAGTTTCCTGAGGGCCTATATTTGAGCCAATGTAGTGGGCTTGGCCCTGGCGGCCCTTCTCACGGGAATTGCAGGAGGCAACGGGCGTGCCTTCTTGGCCTACTGAAAAGATTTCACTAGGCACTGGGCCTTGATAGAGAAGTGTCATAATCCCACAGGGTAATTCTGGGTGATTAGAGATGGGACCAGTTTTGTCTTGACATTCCCCACACACATCGTCAACAGTTTCTCCAGAGTTAGTGGCATGTCGAAAGAGTAGGTGAGCCCTTTCCACCGAGCGACAAAGTCAGCGACGCACTCATCAGGCCTCTGTTTGCACATGAAGAGGTCTGAAATACTTGTCTTCAGAGTGGTGGAACTGAAATAGTAATGAAATTTCTTATGAAGATCTTCCCATCTGGATACTATTCCGATGGGTAGCTGGTTGTACCCGACAAACACATGTCCTTTCAATGTTTGTACGAAACATCAGAGTTTTGTGGCCTCTTGCTATGTTAGAGTCCCCAACAAGGGTCCACACATTGAAATTAAATGTTCCAGATGCTGCAGTGGGTCACCCATCCCATTAAATGGGGAGAAGGTGGGATTTCTAAAACCCTATGGTGCTAGTATATCATCCTCCCATGCTGGATATGGATTACCATTAGGCGATATTTCCACCTGTTTCATTTCTAATGCCTCAAGGTGGGAAATGAGCTCTACCATGGGATCATATGGGTGGAGATTTTTGTCTTGATGGGGATACTAGACTACCTGTGTGTTGGTAGGTTCTTCAACATGATTGGCAGGCCCAGTGACTCATTGAGCGACAGGAGGGACGACCTATGGAAAATATTGGGGAAACTGAGCTGGATCTTAGAGATTTTCTCACCACTCTTGTGTATTTGGCAACACATAACCTTCCCTCTTTCTGTAAGTTCCAACCTCAACCCTATCTGCATGTGCATGATGGCCAGGGTTTCTTGGAGGCAATTCGTTGGGGGAAATTTGTGTCTTCCCCTACTTCCCCAGCCGAGGATCACCTTATTCTAGTCATCACTCCGTGTCAGGCTCAGCAAAGATGTCATTGACCATGTTCTTATGATCCATGAGTTGTTTGCGCCATGTGGATTTATTGGGATCGTCCTATGTCTTTTGTACTGAGCTAGTCGGGGTAGAGGGTTTGATGGATTTGAGGTGCTCCATGCCCTTATTGGGATTCTGGATGAGGGTTAATGAATTAGTAGGTACATGAAGACCCTATAAATTTCTTTTCTGGAGAGTGATACTTCCCAACATATCCAATTGTTTTGATACACCCTTAGGGGGTAAGTCTTCCCCCAGAACCTCTAGCTCATTCTCTTCCCTTGTTAGGTTAGCCATGTTAACCGTAACCCTACCTAGAGGCCTATCCTCGATATCACCTAAAAAGTCAGGATGGTGTTAGATGGAGCTTAAGTAGAGGGTAGCATACCGCCACTAGCCACATATCTTCATGTGTGGGAAGCCTCTTTGATAATCCTGCCGAGTAGTTTGATGATCTGCACACATCTTTATTGGAGGGTCCTATAGAGACCTGGTTACTCAGGGCGCTGGGCCACGGGGAGTGTAGCCAGATCAATCAGACTATATTGTTGGACGATCTCTTTGAAATTTGCTCGCCTTTTGGGGTAATACACTCATCGATAATGAAGATGTAAGTGTGTCACCTAGAGAGTCTGAAAAAAGCATCCAACTTACTCCTGGGTGAGTGATTATGGTTCACTGATGTTTGGAGCTACCATCGGCCAAAAAATCTCTGGGAAATGGTCTATGGAAAGAATTTCCCACAAGTTCCTCGGTCTAGACTCGGGGTCTTGCCCTTCATTGCCCCACTCATCAACGAGGGGCAGTTGGGGGACCAGTAGTGTTATTGAAGTAGACCACTGAGATGGCAGGCTGACCAGTGGAGAATATGGCGAGTGATCTGAAAACCCATCACATCTCAGACTATCCTTAAAATAGTTCAGTGACTTGGCCACCATGACCTGATAAGACGGGCTGGAGGCCATAGATTTTGGCAAAAGGATTGTGGTTTCTAGCAGAGGACCATGCTATTGATCATTCTCCATCGGTCCCCAGAATAACTCATAGTGATCTCTGGTTGAGGTAGAGAATGCCCCTAGTGATGATGGTGGTGATTTCATGGCCGGACCCTAGGGAGTTGCAAAATTTTCATCCTCCTGGATGTATCTACAGAGGGAGGCATGGATCTAGTGGAACTAGAATTCTGGAAGTATGAGGCTGATGTGCCTTGTTTCTGCCCTGGCCCTTAACACTAAGGATCTAGGTGAGGGTTCCATTGCTGAATCATATTGTGCCTCAAAATCTGAGAAGCAGACAGATTTTATATTAGTTTCAATCTTTCTGGTATTCTTTTTCTGGCGGTGATGACCTGTCATACTTCCTTGAGATGGCTCTTCGGGACAGGGTAGATTTATGGCTCAAGGAGGTCCTTTAGCCGAGCTGGTGCTGGGTTAGAGAGAATTTTCACCTGAATGATCTGGGGTGTGAGAAGCACCTGGAAATATGTCAAAAGGAACATAGAGAAGACCTCCATGTCCACTAGATGACACGCGAAGAGGATCTCTGTGGGAAGTGCTAGAGCAGGTAGAAGCATGGGTAGGGCCTCCATTCTTATTTCCCCTAGCAGCGTCAATGTGAGGAGGGTCCTGATACTGGTCATTCCAAACACGATTATGACCTCCATGATAGGTTCCAATGAAACGAGGCTGACCTTCACTCCTCTGATTTTTGGGGTGAGGAGGACCTTCGACAGCTGCCGTATGGACATTGGGGAGGCCTCCACACTAGATATTGACCGAGCATGTAACATCTCCACATCGACAGCCTATGGCAGGATGAATGAATCCATACCTGATGTCATGAGCGCAAAAGAGGCTTCTGTAATGAGTGTCCCTAAAATGGTGAGGATTCTCATTTAGATTGAAGTTGGATTGGGGTGGAACTTCGCACCGATCGTGGAAGCGGAGAGGACCCACACTCTCAATGGTGGCAGTATAGGATGGACCTTCGTACTGGATATCATTGTTGTGGGTCGGTCCGCGGCGGGCACTACCTACGTCGATGACCAAATGAGTCGACCTAGCCAACCCGTGGGGTGGTTGGGGGCGCGATCCAGGCTGGTTGTATGAGTTCCCCTACTCAGCATGCATAGGGGATGATGGTTTACTTTGTCAGTGGCATGAGCCATGGTAGTTGCTGACATTGACGCCCCTCAACAGGGGTCATCCTTAGCCGGTGCATGATGCTAGCATCGGGTTAACAAGATTGGGGCTGGTGGTGCGGGAGCATAGCTTACCCGCTCCTCGACTCGTGGGGTTGGGTGGTGGTGATGGCGCGGCCTAGTGGGTGCCCTCTTTGGGAGCCCTAGTAATGGGATTCCAGTCATGTTGGCTCGGACATCCCCCACCTCATTAGAATTGGTGAGGGAGTCATGAAATCATTCCAGGGAGAGGCTCCTGAAATGGTATTGCATTGGAGTGGGGAGCAGTGGCTCCCTACGTGGCCCTTGGGGGCGGCGGTGGCGATAAGGTGTATATGCTTCTAAATCCTGGCGGGCCATATTCTGAGTCAGGATAATCCCCTCCTCCTCATATCAGAAGACGAGGTTGTTTATCACCCTTTGCTGAACAAATTCAGACAGGGAGATGGGGTGTGGGCGCCCAACAATTGTTGATGTGGAGACTGTCTCATAGGCGGTAGAGCCATGCGGGACTGCCGTGTTGACATTTCCCCTACCCCTGTGTCAGTGGATGGGCGATGATCGGTTTCCTATTACGGTAGCTTGGGCCCTATAAGAAAGGTATATTAAACCATTAGTGCTGCAAAAAGAAAATCAACATCCAGTGCTCTAATATCATTCCATATTCCATGGCCGGTAAGATGGATCCGTGCTGACAACATCACAGATAAAGATGTCCAACGTTTTAACTACCCTAACTTCTGGTGAGTTTCAGGCTAGGCCCGCTATTTTCTTGATGGGACCTGGTGCCGGATAACTGGATTCGGTGACACAGTATTCCACTTATGTCTCGAATGCTACTAATCTATACATTGGGAAGAAGAATTTCACATCGGTTTCACCATTTCTATTTTCGATGCTTTGGTTGGGGAACACACATTCATCTGTTCTAGAGGACGAGGACGCACTGACTATTTCCCCACATTCCCGCTTTCCAAAGGTAGGTGGAATCCATCACCTCTTTAGGGACATTTTCTCCTTGATCGAAATAGGGTTATGGGATGTTAGTTCCTCCTATTGTTGATTCCTCCTCAAAACTCATCACCTAGTCCGGGTCTCACTTATAAATTAAGATGTTTTTCCTGAAACTCTTCTTAGTGCCATGTCTTCATGGACACCAGTTAATTACACTTCTTCTGTCAGGACATTCCAAGTGTTCCGATCAGGTATACAACCTTCGGTCGAAGGAGTAGTCACGTTGGACATCACTGTCATGTCTAGACACTATAACACTAGCATTTATGGGTTTCTTACCCTTATTATAGGGCTTCTCAAGGGCAAAAAAGACCAAGGGATCACACTTTGAATGTAGAAATTATATGCCCTAGGGATATCTCTGAGGGTTTTCTCAACTTTCCTTGTTTGACAGAGGGTATTCTGTGAGTTTAACATCTAGGACAGATAGATAAGACTGATTATAACACTGAATAGAGTGTATCATATGGGTAAAACCCCTAGTGTGAACACTGATTCTTGGGATAATAGGTAGTTAGTTACGTAAGTGCTTCTAAGAGTAGTGAAGATGTGAATTGGCATGATCTCACCGGGATGTGGAGGCCCATGTAAGAATCAGGATGGATGATGGAGAGTTGAATGAAGTGGTTGGGGAATTATATGGAACCTTCATGAAGGTGACAATAGTGTTGGTTTGAGACTCAAATAGACTTCATATGTATCCCCATGGTAGGGAATCTAAGTCCACATAGTTCAGGATGGGGCATGGAATTAGGGTGGGTGTAGAAGACAATGACCCAATGACATTCTGGGGCTTACGCATGGTTAAAATCCTGATGATGGTCTAACACTCAAGGGATGACCAGAGATGTGGGTTCCAATAAAGGGGAAAACAAAGAATTACCACTAGGTTTGGGTTGACAACAGATTACCACTGAATGGGGTTGATAATGACTTACCATTGAATGGGGATCACAACAGCTTACCGCTAGATGGTGTTGACAATGACTTACAACTAAATGGGTTTGACAATGACATACCACTGAATGTAGATCCCAACATCTTACCACTAGATGTGGCTGACAACAGCTTACCGCTGAATAGGATTGACAACGACTTACCATTGGATAGGGATCACAACAGCTTACCGCTGAATGGGGATCACAATGGCTTACCGCTGGATGGGGTTGATAATGGATTACCACTAAATAGGGTATAGTTTAGTGTCATGAAATATAGAAAGGGGCATACAATTTAATGTCATGTAGGATGGGGGTGTACCGATGTAGAGTGGTCGGGACCAATAGGTGTTCGGCTTGAGCCTCAGGAAGGATTCCTATATACCTTTCCATGTCAAGGATCAAAGTCTACGTAGTTCGGAATGGGTGTTGGAGAACCGACATGAAGTGGTCAGGACCAATAGGTGTTGGGATTGAACCTCAGGGAGGCTTCCTACATACCTTTCCTTGGTAAGGATCAAAGTACACATAGTTCTGAAGGGGTGTTAGTGAACCGACGTTATGTGGTCGGGACCAATAGGCAATAGGATTGATCCTCAGAGAGGGTTCATACGTAACTTGCCTTGGAAAGGATCAAAGTCCATGTAGTTTGGAAGGGATGCTGGTGAACTGACGTGAGGTGGTTTGGACCAATGGGTGTTGGTCTTGAACCTCAGGGAGGCTTCCTACGTACCTTTCCTTGGAAGGATCCAAGTCCACATAGTTCACTAGGGGTGTTGGTGAACTGATGGGAAGTGGTTGGGACCAGTGGGTGTTGGGCTTGAAACTTAGGGAGTCTTTTTACATACCTTTACATGGAAAGGATCAACATCCATGTAGTTCCTAAGGGATGTTGGTGAACCGACGTGAAGTGGTCAGGACCAATAGGTGTTGGGGTTGAACCTCATGGAGGCTTCCTTCGTACCATGCCTTGGAAATGATCAATGTCCACGTAGTTCATAAGGGGTGTTGGTGAACTAACAGGAAGTGGTCGGGACCAATGGGTGTTGGGCTTGAACCTCAGGGAGGCTTCCTACATACCTTTCCTTGGAAAGAGTCAATGTCCCTGTAGTTCAGAAGGGGTGTTGGTGAACTGATGTGAAGTGGTCGGGACCAATAGGTGTTGGGCTTGAACTTCATGGAGTCTTCCAACGTACCTTTCCTTGGAAAGGATCAAATTCCTCGTAGTTCAAAAGGGGTTTTGGTGAACCGACATGAAGTGGTCGGGACTAATGGGTGTTGGTATTGAACCTCAGGGAGGATTCCTATATACCTTACCTTGGCAAGAAACAAAGTACACGTAGTTCCGAAGGGGTGTTGGTAAACTGACATGAAGTGGTCGAGACCAATAGTTGTTGGGATTGAACCTTAGGGAGGCTTCCTACGTACCTTTCCATGTCAAGGATCAAAGTCCACGTAGTTCGGAAGTGGTGTTGGTGAACCGACGTGAAGTGGTCGGGACCAATGGGTGTTGGGATTGAACCTTAGGGAGGCTTCCTACGTACCATTCCTTGGAAAGGATCAAAGTCCATGTAGTTAGGAAGGGGTGTTGCAAACCGATGTGAAGCGGTCGAGACTAGTAGGTGTTGGGCTTGTACCTCAAGGGGGCTTCCGACATACCTTTCCTTGGAAAGGATCAAAGTCTGCGCAGTTTAGAAGGGGTGTTGGCGAACTGACGGGAAGTGGTCGGTCCCAATAGGTATTGGGCTTTAACCTTAGGGAGTATTCCTACATACCTTACCTTGGCAAGGATCATAGTCCATGTAGTTTGGAAGGGTTTTGGGGATTACACGCTAGGGAGGCCCAGAGAGGATGTCAAGGTTGATGCTTACTCTAATCCCATGTGAGTCATGCTCGGTGTGAGAAACAATAGACAACAAGGATCTGACGATCACATCGCGGAAGGTGCATCCATGGGAAGTGGACTGGGAATACATGTGGTTATCAGACCAAAAAGGAAATAAGGGCTTACTCGTGGTTCACATCCCAAAGAGGAAATAGGGTCTTATGTGTGGTTATCAGCCCAGAGAGATGGAGATTGGGACTTATTCCAGGATGGAGGTCCGTGTGTCGACAAGGCCCAGCGAGAGAGGGATTTGGCATGGAAGAGAGGAGGGTTCTGGTGCCCATACCTCTCTGGTCCTTGGCATGGAAGAATAAATGTGGAGTAAGAAAACTACCTTTTGCAAGAAAAAAAGGGTATTACACCAAGATTGTTTCCCTTCCCTGCGGACAGGCACCACTCAAGTAAAGAAGATCTCATTTCATGTGAGGAAGATCTCACTCCTTTGGAAATGAGAGATCACAGAGAATATCTGTGATGGGGCTCCCGTGTTGAAGGCATGGGGTGAGGCCACAATTTAACATCATGTGCTGAGGACGATGGCGCTTGGCAGTTTAACATCCTGGAGCTCGGATGAGGTGGGTTCACTCCGAACCCCTAGGACCTACATAACTAATACCCGTCCACCCTTGGGGAAGGGAAGGAATCAACAATTATATGGATAGGGGGTGTTGGGGAGTGATCCACTGAGGGTCCCACATTAGCTTGGATATGCGAAGAAGCAAAATCCATTCGCGTGTCTGGGTGCCACTAAGGAGCGACAATGGTGAATGGGTCTTATGCATGGAAGTAGCCTGTAATGTATTCCTCATGTCTGGCCATAAAGGAATCCCAAATCACTAGTGGGTTGAGGAATATAATTGGGGCCAACACCTATACGCAAGTTCACAAGCCAGATAACACCAAGGGTATTGGAATCCGTTCGAACAAATGGAGTTGAAAAGTGTGAATCATATGCCTGACATTCATAACGCGGTGAGGGTGGCGTGACGGTGGAGGATAATTTCTGACTGTGTTTGAAACATAGCATCCATATCGCGTTATCCTAAAATGGGGATAAACAAATGAGGGTTGACTACTGACCGTGTTCAAAACACAGGACCTGACTCGAAGTGTCTTCCAAAGTCTTCCGAGGTGTTGGACCTGAATGGTAGGTGAGATAATGTGACATGGGACCAGGCCATTAGGGGGTCCCTTCAAACATGAAAGGGGATGAAGATCCAAATGAAGGACATGCAAAGCATGAGGTGAAGTGATGTAATGTTTGAACAAATTTCAACACTCTCGAAATTATGCCACTGTAATCATGTCATGTGGTATGTTATGCCTGTCACATAATCCATATCTTATTTGGAACAAGAGGCATCCTATTGTTGAATTATTGTGATTTCTATAGTTTATACTCACGTAGAGAGGACTATTGGCATTTTATACTTGGAGCATAAGGCATCTCTTATTTTGAGAAAGAGGTATCCAATTCTTGTCACAGAGTGAGTACTATAGTTTAATGTCATTTAGAGAGGACTATTGGCATCTTATGCTTGGAGCATAAGGAATCTCTTGTTGGGTGCAAGAGACATTCTATTATTGAATGATAGGGTGTAATATAGTTTATAGTCATATAGATAGGAGGGTTAGAATCTTATGCTTGGTGTATAAGGCATCTATTTTTTGGAGAAAGAGGAATCCTATGTTTGTAACATAGGGTATACTAATGTTTATAGTAATATAGAAAGGACTGTTGTCATATTATGTATTGCGGATAAGGTATATCTTGTCTGGATCAATAGGTTTCCTATGTTTTTCAGATAGGGTGTGCTACACTTTATAGTCATTTATAAAGGACTATTGGCATCTTATGAATGGCGCATAAGACATATCTTGTTTAGAGAAAGAGCCATCCTATGTTTTTCAGATAGATATTACTACAGTTTGTAGTCATATAGACAAGAATGTTAGGAATAAGGTGCCTAGAAATGGTTGGTGTTGGGACTTATGCAAGGGCAGCCCTTTCTAGTTCAACTTGGTATTGGATTCAGGTGATGGGGTTTGGATGAGTTGCTTGAGGAATGGTTCGAGTCAAGATACTCAGGGAATTGATGATGAAAAGCTCAACTCATGACTTGGGAAACAAACCAAGAGGAATATGTCGACTCAGGTTGTTTCATGGTATGGGGAGGATTATCTGAAATCATGGTACTCCATAGGTGGAGGGTGGGTGCATATAAGGGTGCAATGGAAATTCCTGACGTCCCGACCCGAAAAGTTTATAGTGCGACACCCCATTTTTCATGGGGGTTAGTGATGATAGAGAAGTTACCAGTTTGCGACTACATCCCAACAGTGATCCTGAGGGGGGGTGTGGGGGCGTAGCCTCCGCAGTACAGACCAGCGGGCGCATGCCTGTATACTATTGCACATAATATGGGTACACACAAGATAGGCTGCGTGAAAGATTGGACTATGCTGCATAGGTGCGTGCAATACTCGACACCTTGGTACTGTTTAGTGAAAGATTGAAGTCTTGCATGCAAGATTAGAAGTTTTGAGTGAAATAAAGGAATCTTGTGTTCACATGACTTAGATAGAAAAAAGGTCGTGCGAGGGTCAAACCACAGTGGACTCGTGCAAAAGCGGACCTATATGGGACCTGTCATGAAAGATCTCACATGGAGGGTTACATTCATCTGCACAGGCATCGAAGAGGCAGTCATACACACAGTAGAGTAGCAGGTGACCTCTGAAGACCTCCCTCTTAGGGGAGGGGGTTGCACTTGTATTTATAGGTGAACCTATGAGCGGTTACATGTAAGATTCTGGGTGCAGATGTGATCTTACGCACACCCTGAAGTAGGTGCACACACAAAGAGGAGTTTGACATCGGATTGGGTGCATAAGAATCTTGTGCGCTGATTCTAATCTAGCACGCACATCCCAAAACTTGTGTGCACCTTCTATAGACATTTTTCTGGTGACCTGGGCAGAAGATAACATATCATTGAGTGTGTAAAAGGTTTGCAAAACATGTAGCGCACAAGATTTTGTTGTTTCCCATAAGATTCTATTCATTCACTCAAAACATCAATTATTGAATGCAATATTTCAATTCTTTCTCGCAAAACCATAAATTTCCCCCAAAATCATCCTGGATGGCCATTTCTAGTAGCCTGACTTCGAATGGTCAAAACTTCTGATCCGTAACTCTGTTCGTGATTGATGAATAGTCAAATCGAAGCTTTTGAAATGATCTACACTCTAATAGCATGCTCAGAAAAATTTGGTGAAATTACATGGATGTGGTTCCTAGTGCCAACAATACCTAGGGTTATTTTAGTTTCTTGATCAAATATTATGGTTTTAGGTTTTTTTTCACTTCCTTGTGGAGCGGCGGTGGTGCGATTGAAGTTTCGAACAAGGATTTGAGGGTTTTGACACATTTGGTAGGTGATTCCATGTGTAAGAATTATAAAATGAGTTATCTTGCTGATTTATATTTTTATTATGTCCCTATTTTCTTGTGTTTGGTGCAAAAACTATTTTGGTAGCATTTGTTAAGTGATTGATTTTGAAATTTCATTTTTGTGTAAAAATTGGTGTTTTTATGTGAAATCCATGTTTCACCAATTGGGGTTGTTCTAAAATTCATGGAATGGTTTTATTAAAAATATACTGAGCTACCAATTTTGGTTTGGTGTATTCTTGGTATGTGTTTCTTTATAAAAGAGGGGGTTTAAGTGTATTTTATGTGAATAGTTTTGTTATACATTTGGAAATTGTTTTATAGAAATTCTAAGTGTTTATTTGAGTTATACGAATGGTGAAAGGCATCTTTAGATACTATTTTGAGTGTGTATGAACAGAAATAGTATTTTTATAAGTAAATTACATTTGATAACTTTTGGAACATGTTTTATCATAAAGAGGGAAACCCGGGTATCTAGGTGGGTGGACATGTACTAGTATGCTAGTGATCTAAAGTTTTGTCTTAGTTTCACTTAGCAAGTTTGACATTAACAATACTAGAAAACTATAAGGATGATGATTGGGGACCACTAGGATATGGTTATGTTCCTTAATAGTTAGAGATTACACATATGATGTATAAAAATATTTTTTTAATATAAGGAGATTTGATAGGAGTCACCTTTATGGGCATAAAACAAATTAAGTGAATGATATAAATCATGATTTTTATGGTTGGTAAAACAAAGGGTGATGAAACCGTTTTAGAAATTATATATATATTTTAGATTTAAGTTTGGTTGGTTCAAGGTGTATTATTCTAGGGGATTAAATTAGTTTATTTTTCTATATGAAAACATTAGTAGTATGAGTTTTCTATGGTTTATGGTTCCCCTAAATATGGGTGAGTATTTGTATTGTTCTTTTGGGTGTTCATAAAATTATGGGTCATTATTTATAAAATAGTTTGGTTAGTATTAGAGAATATAAATAGATATGAGTAGTTTAAAATGTTCATTTCATTAGAAAATATATTTAAATAATGTTTGGTGATTTCAAATTAAATCAATTGTACATGACATGATTTTTCCTTATTCTCCAAAAATTCAATTGAAATTGAAATTTTCTGTATTGGTTTCTTAGAATGTGGAATTGTTTTAACTTTAGTGGTAATTATAAGTTAAAAAAAATAAAATTTAGTGTATTTTAAAAAATTATAAATGGTTATTAAAATTAATAAGAATTTGTTGAAAATTAATGCCTTGTTTTGTTTAGATAAACTAATTAAAACATGATATTATAAGTATGAACGTTTATTATTATTATTAAAGGAGTACTGGTTGGTAAAATGGTTTAGTTATAGATGATTTGATTGATTAACATCCTATTTTAAATGATATTTTAATCTTTTAGTTTGTAAAATAACTATTTGAGATGTATCTCATGTAGTGGTTGGAAATTTGGGTATATATTATTAGAAAAAAAATACTATCATAGTGATGGGTGTTTTTATTGAGTAATGTTTGTGATTAATATATGTCGAGTTTGATCACGTTCATCCTTATATTTTAGTGTTTAGTTTTCAAGGCTATATATTTTCTTTGGATTTAGATAGTAACTCTTTTGGGTAAAATCAGTCTAGTTTGAGAGGTATCATCCCTAAGTATTTTTTTTGAAATTTCTTTTCCCTAGTTTGGTATAGAATTTTGAGGTAGATAAAATTTTTATTGGTATCTAATATATAGTTTCATATTTTAATCAGTCTGTTAATTTGTGTTTTGGAAGTTTTTTGGGGGACGTGTTGGATCTTGAAATGAATTTTGTGGTGTAGTACAGAGTTTGGATTATTAGAGAGAAAAACTGGCATGGAGAAATCCACTTTGCAGAGGTATAAAAGAGGTTTGAGTTAGTGGATGGGCTTTATCATAGTTTTTCCTCTTTTTTGGGGATGTGTCATGGATCATGCCATAGTAACACAACCCCATTCAATTATTTGGTAAATATTAGACAAAACTATTAAAATGTATAACCTAATGCTATTAAAGATGGCCCCATATGAAAATATTTATAATTGAAGAGGATAATGATGAGAGATAGTGGGAAATGGTTTGTGAAATTTTCATGATATTGTATTGTATTTTCATGGCATGTTCCAAAATTTTGACTATGAAATTTTATTTTAAATTCAGACCTCCTCCATCTCTCATTCAGTCCTCTCATTTCTCTTAACAACCATATGATATAAAATGCTCAATTTTTGTGATCATTCAAATTGGTGATTAGTATTTAGCTTATTAATCTACTATATACATCACTTCTTTATATGATGTGATCGTTCCTCACTTATCTTGTAACCTTTTTCTTTTTATTTTGTTCTTATTTCATTATTTCTTCTCAGTATACCATGGTAAGGTTCAATATATTGCATTTTAGTTCTTAATCAAGGTTTTAATGATAGATCATTGTGTAATGTCTTTGTGGTGGATCCTTGTGTGTTAGTTAGTGTTTTAATATCAATTATTCCTTTTTCTTGAACAATGATCACTGAAGCTTCTATCAAAGAAGGGGATTATAGGACTATATTGTTATATTATTATTTAAAAATAGAATTATTGTGATTTTTTATTCTTTATGAAAATGGTTGAAATTAAACTAAATATGTTTATGAAACAAAACTGAGGAATTGATAGAGAAGATGCGATTTACCTATGTTTTATATGTTTTAATAATTTTTGTTGTTTGATATAATCTAAATTGATTGAAATTGTCATTTTTTTGATATCATGATTTTTATTGATAACTCCCGCAAATTTATAAATGATTAATAACTTAAATATGTTAATAAAAAAGTGATATGGAAATCTAAAATTTATATTGATATTGAGTGTGCCTAATGTGTTAAATATAATATTAATAATGATTAAAATAACTAATGTATTTTTTTATGATTATATATATATTTTATTTAAATAATACTATTTTAATTCAGTGTTAGTTATTTAATTATATTTTTATGTTCTTATTTTTATAATATTTTGATAGAAGTGGTATTAATATAACTTCTTTAATGAGTTAGTTTAGTGAATCATATTGGAATTGAATAAATAACTTAATTTTTTTATATGATCTATTCAGATATGAAATATATAATTGTTGTGGTAGGTATATAATGGTATATCTCACAAATTCAAATAAATTTATTATTATTTTTAGAAATCCACCTTTTATACTAGTGGTAACCACCCAGTACAAAAATGTGGTAATAGTGATATTGTGGGCATTGAAATGATTATTGATATATAAGATGAATATGATGTTTTTGTAGATAATGTAATATTTACTAGGGATATGGATAAAAAATCTATTAAATGAAATATTTGGAAATCAAAATGGGAATGCGTTGAAATGAATTTTTTATGTGTTAAATATAAAATGAATAATAATTAAATAAAATGTGGGGAACAAATGATATAAAGAGAGTATGGATTTTTAATGATGTAATTGTCAGTGTTAATATGTTTAATAAGTATAAGTGACTAATGTTGAAAAAAATGGAAGTAAATATAAAATATAATGATTTATGAACTTTTGTTCTGGTTATGTGAGAGAATAGTTGGTGGAAATTGATGTGAAAATTGAATATAAATGTGTTTAAATTGAAATTGAATTAATTAATTTTTGGTTAATAAAAGATACATGAATAATTAACATGTAAATTATGATGATTTAATAATGTGAAGTAAATATATTTATGAAATAAGATAGATATTATTATTTAAATAAATGGAAATATGGTGTATTAGTGGAGTTGGTTTGAGATTATAATGATACCAACATACAACAAATGAGTCTCTAGTCATAGTGTTGTAGTATTAAGTAGTAGACCCTTAGGTTTTTTATGTTTGATTATATATATTAATTTTTGTTTTTTAGGTATTATGTACCAATACCATATTCAAATAATGTGATCGATGCCCATAGGTAGTTTTGGGTTCCATTTTTTCACCAACATCTAGTTTGCAGAGGATGAAGATTACTGATTGCATCCCCTTCAATGCACTCTATTTTAGATTTATAATAGGATATTATGGATTTGTAGATATATTTCTGGTTGTAATGGATCAATTTTCATTATGGTTGTAATGTGGGTGCATGGTGGGGGATTCCATGAAAGTAGGAGGGATGATGTTATATCCTTTATGATTAGTTACCCTATCATGATCTGTATATGGATATGTGATTATATAGAATATTGTTTGGTATCTGATCATTACTAAAATGAGGGCATGTGGTTATGTTGTAATTTATTTATGGATTGGATATTAGTGTGAGGATATAATCCATTCGTTTATGAGGGAAACTAGTTTAAAATGGAAATTGACATAGGTTACCTTCTCTTTTATGCCCAAAAACTTATTTTTATTGTTATTTTATTTATTTATTGATGTTTTATCTTGTACTTGAATTTCTGGATAAACCCATTTGAATATTAAATATTTTTAATAAATTTTATTCTATCCATGATCTACACACGATCACCACATGGTTAGTAAAAACCATATGGATGACCCTCACACATGATAGATGAGATGCTTGAGTTGGGGAGAACATTTTAAGAGAAACTGTGTGTGTTACCCTTGAAAATGGACTTCTTAGTTAATTTTTGGATATTCATTGTTAGTTTTCATGGTTATTGCATTTCTAGAAGAGATTATCCAAGGTTAATCTAATATGTTTATTGTTGGGCACATGAGTTTCACATAGTTAGGATAAACCGTGTGAAAACTATTCAAAGGATTATACCATTTAACATACTTATATTACATTATTAGTCCACATTTTTTCAAACCATTAAAAAACCATGCAATTTTCCAAGAATTGTAAAAATGGTATTTTAATTTTCTTACACTCTCTATTTTTAAACCAATTCTTCTTCTCCTTCCTCACTCGGCTTGAGAAACCCCTATGGGATTTCCTCTTGGACACCATTTCCTTATATGGAGATTCTATGAATTTTACATGGTATTTAGTGTTGTTTTCTTATGGTTAGATCATCTCATCCTTCCCTCTATTGATTTATTTCCATTTCATTTCTTCTAATTTCTGCAGAACGGTCTTAGTGACCTAGGTTTAATGTTTTCTCAATTTTTAATGGGTGGGGGGTTGGTTGTTTTTGAGTTCCTCATGTTATTTTTGGGTTTCTTCACACCCACTTGATGTGAGTCGATACCAGGGATATTGAAAGGGATATATCTAATATAGGTTTCCACATGAATTAGGATTTTAATTATTGAACCATGATTTCTTGTTTTTTTTAAATATACATTTTATATATGAAATGATAGCATTAAATGTGTTTGAGGATTATGTGGAAAAAATGAGGTCTTGAAATTATTTTCATTTCATTAGAAAGGTTTCATAAATTAAATACATATTATAAATCCATTTTTATTTAACCTCTCACACAAAGTGCTTGGTAAATTTACTAAACATATATTATAATTGTATTTCAAAATAATGAAAGGAATTTTGGTCTGTAAACAAGTTTTCAAAGGAACTTATTGATTCTCAAATGTGTTCTTAGTCCCTTATAAGGGTAGTTTCAAATGTTCATAAAATTTTGGATATTTAGAAGTATTAGATATCAGTTTTAATTTTGGATTTTTACTTTAATTAAATATAATGATTACACATCCCGATTGGCACTTTGTGGAAAATATTTTCCTAGTGGAATCTTACCCATGCATAGCTCCCCTTTCATGTTTACTTTTTAGGAATGAGATTTTCCTCTGTATAAGACATATTTTATATTGTCTAATGCCTTTTTAATAATGGGTTTTTTCATTAGGGGTTCTTGGGGAGATAACTTGTTTATGATTCTAGATTTATGTAATTATATATATGTACATGTATTTACATTCATACTATTGATTGTTAAATTTTGAATTTGTTCAGTTTTATTTTATATATATCATTGGAACCAAGAGTATCTAGTGGAATTTCTATGATCACATTCTACACTAGTTTAATATCATGCTCTATCTAGTGTTCCCTAGGTATAATTATATCTACATGAGTGGTTTTTATGCTTGGTTAATCCTGGTAGGGTATGATAGAATGTTTGGGTGGTTTGATTGCATCATGTGAATTGATATGATGAATCTTAATTTATACTATTCTAAACATTCCCTTGAGATCTTAGTTATTTCAACGACTTTCGGTACTTACATAACATATATTTCTACATTTCCTTTGTATATATATGATAATAGATATTATTGTTTCTTTTTTACCTTATTTCATTGTTACATTAACCCTTTCTATTGTAATTTCTACTTTTTATTTTTTCACTCCTTTCATTTTAAAAAAATACTACTGATATAAGGCTTTAAAAAAATGGTTTGGAATTATTTATATAACATATTCAAAAGAAATTATATATTCAAATTTTTTAACTCCCATATCTTATAAATAAACCATTTTAAATAAAAAGGGAAATAAGATGTTAGTGGATTTTAAAAATTATCATAAAAAACCTATCATTTTGTAAATTATAATAAAACTAGCATGAATTGGTTATTTTGTTTAAATGTGACTCATGTGTTTTGGTTTCATTGATATACCAACTATGTTTCTTAAAAATAGCTATGATATTTTTAGATTAAGTTTCAGTGTTTTATTTTTCATGGAGTGTTTCTTGTATCAGGTTTTGGATGGTGACTCATGCTGTCACATAAGGATTGAGTTGGGAATTATCTTAGTTTCATTTTTCTTATTTTTTTGTATTATTCAAGTAGGTGTTCATAGTAATTGATAAGTTTTTTTAGTTTTATTTCTTTATATTGATAATCTCATTTATTTATTATAATTTGTTTGGTATGGTAGGTTTAAAAATATGTTTCTTTTGTTTTACATAATTGTCCAATTTATGGATGAGTCATGTAAGAATTTTGGGTAAATTAAAATGTTAACAAGATTGTATTTATTGGAAAATGTAATTCCATATCATATATGTTTGATTCTTTGGTGCCTGTATCTAGACTAAGGGGATTGAGAACGCCCCTCAGGTATGTCATATGGTGGATTAGGTTCCTCGAATCAAGGGTGTTCTGGAGTTAGTTCTTGTAAAATGGTTTTATTGATTTGGTTATTTATGGGAACTAGTATCATAAATTCCATTCCAATTGAGGGATTCATGGTGGACATGAGGTTGGATCATCTAAACTTGAGGTATGAGTGATATTGAGTGTGTGATATACACTTTTAGCACTGAACTCTTGAGAATCTAGGGTTATTCGGGATGATGTTTTTTGCAATTTGAGTTTGGATCCTTATTATTTTTGAGGTGCTAAAAATTTTGTTAAGAATTTATATTTTCAATTTATATTTATTGAGTTTTATGAGATGTTTTGGTTTTAAAGGTGAAATTGAGAATATATACAGTGTTATAATGTTATAATTTAAGATTTTGAAAACAAAGTGCAATCTTCTCATAGTTTTATATATGGATTATAGTGGTGAATCTCATGGTTAGTGATTGGTTTTCCCAACCATGTGTCTAAACTATGCATAGTTGAATTTTTTTTCTATTTTTAAAATTTTTGTTCCTTAAGTGTTTTTAGTTAGTGTATCATTTAATATTATTTTTTAAGATGGATTGATATATTTATTATAAGTTATTGATGTTATTGGGGCGGAATTTATTTGGTTATTGTGATTTATCCTTTGGTGGTTATTTTTAAATTAGGTTATGTTTTATAATGGAAATCTTTTGGTTTTTGTAAATTGTTTGAAAATGTTAATAATTTCAAAATATTGATATCTTAAAATTTAATTCATCTTATGTTACAAGTAGATTTGGAAAATTATTTTTAAATGACCACGGATACCTTGATAACTAAATTTTTCCAGTTTTTCAAATAGGATCTATAATTTTAGAAATAAATTTCATTTTTTCTTCTAGATGGTCGAAAAATGTTTTTATAGTGTATTATATTTTATCAAATAATTTTAAACTCTTTATTTAAAATTATTGGTCTTGAAATAATAGTATATATTTTTAAAATTATTTTAGTTTAGTGTGTTGTATTTTAGGGAATGTATCTTGGTTTAGATTAAATTTAATTTATTAGAGTGTGGATTATGGAATACTAGGGATTATATTTTATGTTAATGTTTTTCCTCCCAGAAGGGTCCTGATGAAAAGGGTGAAGTATTCTATTTGGGATGATCCATAGGATGTCTTCCCTCCATTTTATTTATATAATTACATTTTAAAGTGGTGATGTTTATATGTGTGGGTCTTTTTCTTGATTATACTAGAGTAGATAAAGTTCATAGAGTAGTGTTTTATTGGTTTTTTGTTTTGGAGTTTCCCATTGATTTCTATTTAGGTAATGTTGATAATTTAAGATTCTTTTACTAATCATATGTTATCTTTTTATTCCATAGTAATCAAAGATGTTTTGTTTGATCTTTCTTAAAGGGGTTGTGAATTGGGTGACTTGGGTTTTTTTAGGGGTAAAAATGACGAGTGTTAAACACTAAATTAGGTTGTACCCTATTTAGTACCTTATTCATTCGGATGGGTTCTCAAGGGTTTCAATGTTCCATGTTTGATGAAACATGTTTCTTTCTATTATATATCTATTCTATGGATAATATTATTAGTTCTAGTTCAAGAATAAATTGTTTGAGGTATTTTCCTACCATGTCTTATTTTCTCAAGTCTGAATTTTTTTTATTGTCTTCACCCAAGGTGATATTAGTTTTGATCTATTAGAGATGTTGTATTATTATATCACTTACGGATTTTAGTTGTGACCTTTATTACTCTTATTGTATTTCCTCCTAGGATAATGAAAATATTTATTTATTTTGGTAGTAAGTGGTGTTTGATAATCAACGTGTTGGTCAAATTTTAATATTGTTGGGAGACCACCATCGATGAAACCTTCATGAGATTATATTTCTAAAAAACCCAACTCCTATAACCCAAATCACGGGTCTAATTTATTAAATTGTAACTAGATATAATTAATCACAACCCAAAAGAGACAATAGCATATTAGTCTTGAAAACCTATAAAAATACATGATTCCTATATTATATTTGAAATTTTAAAATCCAAACATAATAAATGTAAAAGTTCTATATCCATTAAACACAATCAAATTATTCTTCTTCATAACATATGGAAAGAAAATAATATAATGTTGAGTTGAAATGATTAGTAAGGGTTATGTACACTAGATGATTTTATGAGTAACTAAGTAATAATCTATATAGAAAGTTAAATAACTAAAAAAATCTCATTTAAACATTAATCGGAGTACGAAATGAATCCATCGATAATATCAATGATGTAAAATCATGGATAATAAAAACTAAATTATAATGAAGGAAATTTATACTATCAAACTTCATTATCTCAAGCATCATTCTCTACCGACAATACCTTGTACCAAGATAGTTTAAAACTATGGGTAAAGACCCATTTAATTTAGCCAACTAATTTTTCTCATGAGACCTGTCTAAGCATTGAGAGGATATATAATTCCATGCCCCAACTATCACGGAATGTCTACTTCATTATTCATATATTGAATGATCAATTTAATTCATAAAAAATATTTCTTATTAACATATTTAGAAATCAAGTAAAAAATATAAATTATGAATAATTCCTCAGTCAATAAATATCTTTAAAAGTAAAAAATTGTATGTAGAAATTGTTTACAATTTAGGAAATAATCATATATATGATACAAAAAATATATATTTAAGATAAATATGATATCCAAGGAATAATTATCATAAATAAAAAAATTGTAGTATATGAAACATATAAAATAAATTAGGGGTGTAATATTAAAATATACCTCAAAGAAAGGAAATTGATACAGAATCCCTTACCTCAAGTTTGATTTGCCTCATAGGTGATCTAACCTCTTGTGTAAAATTTACATTTATTGTAATTGATTTCTATAACTATATTCATATATATAATATCTTATATGGTCTATTTAGTTCATTTTATCACCCATTTTTTAAAAATATTTTATTATTGTCCTTATTTCGTGTGTTAACTGCGTTTTTTCAGTATGTTTTGATTCGATAGTTCCAATAATTATACCTTTACTATGGTTCCATAATCTATACAATATTATTGATGGTATAAATATAATATATATTTAATATATATATTTTTACATTCACCCATAAAATATAGAGATAGAAAAATGAATTACACCGTTCATGGAGACGACAGGCTGTACATATGCATAAATATTTTTTCCACTATTCAAAGGATTAAAAAAAGGGTGATAAATAATAATTAATCTTTAAAAATTAATTATTAAATAAAAAATATCTTATATATTCCTTAAATATATCCTTGTCACATTTCATGTAAATCATAAAAGAAAAGTGGTTCACATCGCCCCGTGGTGGTGGTAATCCACACGTACACAGAAGTGGTGTTATAATTTTCCAACATATTTGAAGTTAAGAATGTAGATATGATATTATATTTACATAATAATAGATATTAATTAATAATTAATAATAATCATTAATCCCATATTCATAATTATCCAATTAATTTCGTGATGAAAAACAAATTAGACCACTACATGGACACGATAATCCATAAGTACACATGAATGACATTTTCACTTTTAATAGGATGGAAAAGAGATAGAGAATGGTGATACCATAATCATAATAACATCTAATTATATTTATGATATTGGATTTATTATTTTAGGATTTATAAAACACTTTAATATGAAGTAGAAAAAGAAATAAACATGGATGATTCAGAAAAGAGGATTATATGTTCCTCGGTAGACATCATTTAGACTCTTGTTAAGGGAACTAGGGATGATATTTTTGATGGAACAAAACGTCTAAAACTTTGTTAATAGTGTTAATAAGAGGAATATTTTAGGGGTATGTTAAAATATATGGTTCAATTTATCATAAAAAATTGAGATAAAGGATGTTCTTTTATAAGTGAGTAGAGGGCCACTCTTTGAATATCATAATGTATTAAATTAATATAAATTGTATTTCATCTCTAAATGGATAAAAATTTATATAAATTAAATATACAGTGATATATGTAAAAATAAACTCATATAATAAAATTTCGATCAGTTTTAGTTGTGGTTTCACTTTTATTTTTTTCTTTTAACCCCTCATTAACACTTTTGATATTTACCATAATATTAATATTTTCTACCATTAAAGGATAATAATGTTGTTATAAAATAAAAAAAGACCCATAAGTGGACCATTTTTTATTTTTCAAACCAGATATAATTACTTTTACCTAATATAATTTTTTTTGGGTTTTAAATCATTTTAATAATGTATTATTTATTATAAAATATTAGTAATATCTATTTTGTAACTATCCATATAATTTGAATTTTAAAACTATAAGATACCATTTTAATTAGAATTAAATGAATAAAAACATCTATAATATGTTATTTACATCTAAAAAATCTTCAAACACAAAAAATAACACAAAGAATATTATTTTTACAGTTTTCAAAATCATTTTATTTATTTTTTACAACATGCAGAAGCACTATGTTAGTGTTTCATAAGCATTTTAGACAATTATTTCTTCACTAAAATTTCAAAATAATTTAACATGAAGAAAAATATAATTTATATTTCAAATTAATAATTATAAAATAACATACCCTATATTTATCCCTATGTTAAAATTTTAATGATATCAAACGAAAGAGAATGGCATTTTTTACTTTTGTTTATATAAAATTATATAAAGGATAAAAATAAAGGAGAAATTGATAAAAGTCCATATATTTGAATTTTTTATGATTACATAAGAGTTGTAATCATCCAATAAAATTATGTCATGTGTTATGGTCATTCTTTATTTATTATAATTTTATTTTTAACCTTATTTACTTGATTTACCCTTTACCATGGTAACAAAATTACTAAAATTACTATTCATAACATACAAAATGGGACATATTTATGAAATTTAGATACCCTAATTGAAAATATGGAATCTAGTTTTTAGGATTCAATTCCCAGAAGTTTAAAAAATTACATTTCATTTATACTCCAAAAAACAGAAAGAAAATAGTTTTTAGAAAATGTGTTTTTAAGAAAAAAGTGTTGATACCCAAATCAAGAATAATGATGATTCAAATAAATTTAATTAGATTGGAAATTATTTAAAAAATACTTATGTTACTTTTATATTAAATCCAAATCACGATGAAAATTGTTTAGTGAAAATAATATGACAGGTTTACAATAATCGTTATTTTTCACTATTCACTAAAAAATCAATATTTTCTAAAAAAATTTATAATTGCACCCAAGTATTATTTTGATGCTATAATTTGAAAAATTAAGATCATTTACTTAAATAAATTTTCTTATATTTTAATAATTAATTATTTTATATTCTTACAAAAAGTAATATAAATCATTTATGAATAAAACATTTTTTAAGAATAAAATGACTTTACTAGAAAATGAGTGTTTGTTAAATAATAAATAATAAATAAATTTATATTGATTATTACCTTAACATAAATTTAATAATGTTTTTAATTTAATTCATACCTACCAATTTAACATCTATTTTATAGTGGTCATATTTAAATATTATTATTTTTAGTTCTTTTCAGCTCGGTGTTGTGTGTTTTATAAAATGTAAAATATAGTGTTATTTTATAATATCAGGATACTCCATTATTCCCTCCAAAAAACATCATTGTAATAAATTTCGTTACTATTACCTACTAGATAAATGATGGGGGTTCTTCTTCATAATATCACTTGTTTCTCCCATTGCATCCTCTATTTTATAATTTATCCAAAGTACCTTTACTAGTCGAGTCATCTGATTCCTAAACACTAGTTCTATATTTGTAAGAATATAGATAGGAACATAAAAGTAATATATATCATGTTGCAATTTTATTTATTCTTATATGAGTATATTTATTGTTTCTAACATATAATTCCTTACCAAATAGATATGGGACCCATCATATACTTTTGAGAGTCTTTCTGACATAACCAATCAGTAATCCAAAACATGAATTATTTCTTGAATTTTAAATGGTATGATATAATTGGGGATTGGTTTTTTCTTTATTACTGAACCTTAAAACACCCTTCCATGGAGATACATTATAGAAAACATGATCTCCCACTATAAATTATAAATCATTCCTTCAGTTATCAATATAACTCTTTTGATTTCCTTGAAATTATATAATATGAGTATGAATAGCCTTTACCTTTGAAATTTTATCTTGAACATATTATGGGCCTCCAATATTCCATTCAAATAATTAATCCTAACATGTTGGTTTATGAAATTTATTTCCATATATTGTTTTAAATGATTCCATTTTAATACTTTATTAGAAACAATTTCATAGGAAAATTTCACCAAAGGTAAATATTGATCCCACATACCATGAAATTTGAGATATCATGACCTCAACATGTATTATGAAGTTTTAATTTTCCTTTTGGAATGTCCTGTAGTATGAGGGTGATAGGAAATGATCAAGTGAATCTCAGTATCCAGAGCATTCTAAATAATTTTCCATAATTTCGATGTATATCATCGATCATGATTAGACAAAGTTGAAAGAGGTTCACCATAAAGGATTTAAATATCATTAATATCGATAATTTTCAGGTGATCAAGAATGAAATATTATCTTATAGTGAGATAATTTACATATTTGGTGAATTGATCACTAATTACCTCTATTGTATAATTCTTTCTACGAGTATTTTGTAATATACTGAAAAATTCTATAGCAATGTCATCCATTTTACACATAGGAATAGTTATAGGTTGCATGAATCCTCTAAGATACTGTATAAAATCATTCAATTGTTAGAAAACCAATCATCTAGACACATAGTAAGCAATTTACTACTTCATATTTCCACATAAAAAATGTTCCTTCAAATATCTATAAATCTTGGTACTACTAGAGTGTATAGAGAAATTTAATCATTTATAATCATCCAATAATTTCATTTATAACTAAGGTATAAATGGGACACATAAAATGTTTCCAAATTTCAAAATTCATTCTTGATATATTCAGTCTTCCAACATTCTAGCATTCACGACATTAATTTTCTTTTGAAAATTCTCATCATCAGACTGAGAACTCTTTATTTTTTCTAATAATGATTGTTTGTAAATCATTTCATAAAGGTGAGATGTTTCTAATTCATTAATAATTACCACATATATCTTTACTAAATCTATGAACATATGATCCCTATTAATACTCATTTTGGCTAGGACTCAATGATCTTTCCTACCCAATGTATCAACTACATTATTTTCCTTCCATGGGTGGTAATGTATTACAGAATAATAATCCATGATTAGCTTGATCCATATTATTTTCATGATATTGAGATCATACTATGGTAAGATGCAATTTAGGATCTTTTGGTCTGTGTAAATATCAGATATTTCACCATATAGATAGTATCTTCGTATCCTCAAAGAAAATATTATAGCTTCCAACTCAAGATCATTAGTTGGACAGTTCTATTCATGAGTCTTTAACTACATTAATGAATAGGAAATAAATTTATCATTATATATAAGGAAAAAACTAAGTCCTTTATTTTATGCATCAAAATATATCACAAATCCATCATTTACTGATAGTAGATTCAAAATTGGAGCATTCATTAATTTCTACTTAAATTCTTGAAAAAATTATTCATATTTTATTATCTATATGAACTTTTCCCCTTTATTTGTATTCTTGTTTAATGGGTTATCCAATTGTGATTTTTTAAAAAATATTAATGATAGTAAACTACCAAACCAATAAAAATACATACCTAAATTATGTTTATTGGTGTCTACCATTGTTTGACTAATTTTTTCTTTTCAGTATCAACTAAGATTCCATATTTAGATCAAATATAACTAAGAGAATAAACTTTATGATGATATAATTTACAGTTACTAAATTTCTCATATAACACTTTTCTTCTAAAAGTTTTAATAATTACCCATAAGTCATTCTCATTCTCCTCATATATTTTATATTACACTAGATATCATCAATAAGTACCAAAAAAATTATCAAGTTATTTCTTGAATACTATATTATTTATATCCATAAGGAAAGAGGGTTCATCAATCAATAAAAATAGAATAACTAAAAATTCATAATGTACGCACCTCATTCTAAATGCTTCCTTTTGAATATCTAATTTATTTATTCATAATTTATTTATTCATAATTTATTATTCATAGAATGAATTTCAATAACTAAAAAAATGTAAGGTATATATATTTGATTGAATCAATTATAAATTTGAGGTAGATGATTCTAGTTCTTTATCATAATAACATTGATCTTCCTATAATCAATTCATAACCTCATAGATCCATATTTTTTTATTAATTAGTAGAACATAAATTCCCAAAGGTGAAACACTATTGCATATAAATCCCTTTTCACATAAATCCAATAGTAGATTCTTCAACTCATGTAATTACATAGTGGCCATTCTATATAGAGTGTCTGATATTGGTCTTGAATCATGGATTAAATCAATAGACAATGCATTTAAGAAATGTACAACGTGTTGAGGGTCGAACGAAGCTTTATTCTCCTCGGTCGCAGCCGCAGGTTTTTTTGTCAGTTAACAACTAGGTTTCTATCTATTCCACACATAAAAAATTTCATCATCCCCTTCAGAAAACTTCTGAGGTGCTTTTTTCTGCACCTTTGGAAAGTGGGTGCTGCATTATCTTAGCACCATTTGATTTATACATAACACTATCAGAATTATTTCCACCTTACACCTCTTATCACAATGATACCCTTGAGATTCTCCAATATCTATTTCGACATTGAAGGAACGTCAGAAAATTTCCTCACAACTATCAAAGTCACGGATCGCCAGGGATTTCGGTAGTCTAGGTTTCAAGACACCAAAGAAGTGGTCAACCTTGCATTTGGAGGTATCAACAAATCCAGCGACATATCGTGTATGCCTTTTCAAGTTTTCCTCGTATGCTCCGATGGACTCATCTTCTTTTTTCTTGAGGGAAAGGAAGTCCCATTCCATCTTAAGTCGGAGGGTGCAAGGAAAATATTTGTTGATCTTTTTTCCAAAAATCCTTCCATTACAACTCCTCGATCTCCTCCTCAAGCTTTGTATTTTTTATCAATGTCAACCATTGATCAGATTAACCCTCTATATGACAAGCAGCCAAGATAACTATGTCTTTCTCGGACCATTGAAGGATGGAGAAGAACTTTTCAGTGGATTTGATCCATTATTTAACAATTGAAGGATCAAATGATCCATTAATAGTATGGGGAATTTGTCTCATGAAGCCCTCGATTGTGAATTGTTCTTTATTAGGGGGGAGGTTGAAAATTCCTCTGGACTCATGATTATATTAAAATATTGATTTAATTGAGAGAGTATCATAACAAAGTTGTAACGCCCCGACCCCAGCTACCCAGAGCCGGTGCGTTACTTCGTAACATTGGCATGATCACAAAAGATCAAGTCTCGAAAGACCGATTAGTTTAGTAGCCTTGGAAACACTAGATACATTCATAAGTCTTACATTACATCATAAAGTGAAAAACTACAATAACAAAGTCTCCATAGACCACACTCATATCCTCTTATGAAAATCCCTACAGGTCATTCATAAAATACTTCTTCACATCCTGGAAAATATTAAAACATTGAAAGGGGTGAGCTCAGATGCTCAGTAAGGATAACAATATAGCGGAAGCTTTCATAAATAAACATTAACATTTAAGGCAATGTATAACTAAAACAAAAGCCTTTTAAACTTGAACTTCAACATAATATGGCAAAAGTAAAATGAGATAATGCCATTTACTTCTTCACATGGACATTCTACTGGTCGAATAATCACATGCAATATCAATAACCACTTTCATAATGAGGGAATGTATAATGCCAGACTATCATAACCACGTAGTCAAGGCCTCATGCCAAGACCACAAATAAGATTTTGTCAAGGCCTCGTGCCAAGACACTAGTTTGTCTCATGAGACCTGCCGATACATCGAGGAGCTATAGCGGGCTCCACCCGTCACTTATTAAGTCCAATGCATTCCTCATATGAATAGGTTTAAACATATCATAAACCATAACATAATCGTATCACATAAAACATGCATAAAGGAAACATAAAATTTCCACATTTCAATCACAAGATATCAATACAACACATTGATATAATAAAAATTCTTTCAAAACCATTTTCAATACCAAAATAAAATAAAGTTAAAACTGTGTATTTATTTTTCATCAAAAAAAATGATGGCTTGTAGAGGAAGCCGAAAATCAAATAATGGTCATGGCGGCGGAGAAGTCGTTGTCGCCGCATAAGTACGGAAAGAAAAACATTCCCTTTTGTCGTTTAGCAAAACGCTTCGTATAAAAAAGATTCCTTTTGAATAAACGTAAAAGTCAAAGGGGTTTATACACCGTATAAAAGAAAGTTGTGTATAAAACCAAATATGCCTCAATGAAAGGGGATTGAGACGAAGTCCTTAAAAAGATCAGTTTTTTTAAATAAAGTACATCTATAATGTGTATTCACTATAAGTACACAAATAAAGTAAAAATACAATATAGGACATAATAATATCATGACATAATTTGAAAGTAGGAGATTAACCCAAAGAATGGAAGTTGGGTTAAGAAGTTCCCTTACCTTGTGTCCGACTTGACTCAACCGTTCTTTAACCTCCTGAATAATAAACTAGAGTTAATATCTACCTTATTAAGAACCATTTTCAATTTCATTATCCTTTTTATATCACTTATTACAATGTTATGAACATTATGTAATTATTTAAGTTAATAACGGTCGTTTTGTCGATCTTTGGTACTTGAGTCAACAATAAACTTCTTATAATTACAAGTTGTTCATGTGGTAGAATATCCATTATATCCAGAATTATATTCATGATTTAGATGTCATATATATCTTATATATCCAGTATATACATTCATTTATAATATTACGTAACATTTAGAGGTAAGAAATGAAATGCACCGTTCATGGAGACGGTAAGCCGTACGTACGCATGAACGCTACTTTCATTTCAATTTCATATTTAATGGAACTAAATCATAATGATATAAATGTATAATATAATTCCGGTATAATATAGTGTATAATACCATTTACTCCATCCTTTATACACCCCACATATGGCATTAGCGATTCAAATCACTTTGAGGGGGCGGTAGTCCGCACTTCCTAAAATGAAATTATCGCGTTTTATCCATAATGGAAATCATAAAGTATTCCATAAATGAGAAATACAGAAGCATAAGTAAAACATAAACATATTATATATCATATATAAATATAGTGACATCTTAATGGCCACCTTTGAAGGTGTTATATGAGTGTTGAACAATCATCGTTTCGTGAGGCAGAAATTCGCCATCCACAGAAACTGTATGTTCTTTAACCATTAGATGTAGGTGTGTGTAAGTGTAGCTCGAATCCTTCTTATAACATCATCCTAGTATATTTAGGATACTGGTGTTGTTACAAAAGAAATTAATAAAAAGAGTTTAGGGGGTTGGAGAAGAAAAATAAAACAAAACAACATTAGAGAAGACATTACCTGAAAATCGGGTAACTCTTTTTGATTTGAGCCAAAGGCTTCCTTGGGAAGAGTTCTGCCCAAAGTGAGGCTTCTAGGAGTAATAGAGGGATGTTGGGAGAGTATTTGGGCAGAGGTTGGCCGAGCCAAATGGCTTGAATGAGTGAATAAGGTGGTAGAGGTGGGGGCCTTTTATAAGTGGAGAGGAGGGGAACTTTTGGAAAGATTGAAATGTTATATTATTTCACAATGCTTTTCGGATTCTAAAGGCCCCACACTTATATAATTCGAGGCTAAGGTGATAAGGTTTCGAAATATCCTCATCCAATAGGCTTTGGACAAGTGTAAGCCTTGGATTTTGCATTATCTTCTGATTTTATTTAAATCGTTAAATAATGAGGTCATCGCTGCATCATAATGATGTCATAAATAATTTAATTTATTTAATGTCTAAAAATTATAAAAAAATACTATGATGTAGGAAATCGTTTTAGCTTTCTAATGAATATTTATAGTCAAAATTTGGACTTGTGTAACCCCACATAAAACTGTTTTAGTAAAATAACTCATGTTTGTGTCAATTTAATTTTAACATTAAATAAATATATATTAATGTCATTTTCCAACTAAAGTGGCTCCATGGGGTCCCCAAGTTGACCCATGGGTTGTCTTGGTCGGCCATGACTCATACAGTAGGAGTAGGACAAGTTTCATGCTCATCTCATATTATTAAAACATTATTTGTACCTTTAACTACACTAATTACCTCTAATCGCCATTAAGAACTTAAAAGTTACTATTCACCAAAAAATTGTTTTAATCTCATTGAACCACATTTTACTTCTTAATGACAACCATGTATGTCGGATTTTTGAAAATAAAATCACAGAAGTGGTAATATTTCATTTAAACGAAAAATCAGTTATTTAACTACCACTTAGTGGTTTCACTATTCATCAAAAATTGAAGTTTTTCAGAACAATGCCAAACTTTCACCCTAAGCTATAATTGATATTCCGAATTCAAAAATGATGTCTATTTTAAAAAATTCCAAACATATAAGTTGAATTAATTAATTTTATAATTAATTCCCGCTGTTACAACAAATAGCGTGTTTTAAAGAAACAATTTATATCAAAAGATTGTCAATTGTTTATGTCCAATTTCAATGTTAAATTAATTCTAATGACCACCATTGGATAAAATGGTAAAAATATATTCTAATTATACTTTAAAACCACTAAATAGTATAATTTATCACTATAAATTATTTTGATTAAAAAAGTTGTTTTTAAGTAATTTTCACTATTCATAAAAAATTAGAAGTTCTCAGAAAAATACCAAAAATTCAACATAGGCTAATTTTGATATTACGAATACAAAAATGAAGTCCATTTTGAAATATAAAATTTATATAATTTTAAAAAGTGGTTATTACTATTCATAACGGCTACTTTGATTAGTCGCGGTGTTTTAGAACTCGAAGTTGCGTACAATGCAAGCTATTGCATTATTGAATGAGAAGCGTATCATGGAAGCTCGGGGTGTTACATTCTCCCCTCCTTCAATAAATTGCGTCCTCGCAATTTGAAATTTTTCTTTGAAAATAAAAGGTTGAAAAGAGAAAATACCTTTGTGGAAAACCCACATCGGAAATAAGATTAATAAAATTTAGCCTTAATAAGAGGGAAATGGAAATGAAAAAGTCACCACCCAATTATGATCTCGATTAGGAGAACATTGGTGGCAATTAGAGACATATAATTGGAGGAAAAACGTAAATATTTGTAGGGAGTGATTGAGGTCTCCAATCACAATCAACTGTCAAATTGAGGGCCTCAAAGCCTTCAATCTATGTTGATTTAAAATATCATCAGTTCCACAAGACATAAGGTATTAGGATAACACATTTTTTTGTTTTAATATCCCTTTAATAAAGTTTAAGAATTAATTTATTCATTGAATAAGAGATAGGTATAAATATATTTATGGTTGACAATTAGAGTTTCAACCTTCAACTCATCTTTCACTCAAAAAGATAATAAAACTCAAAAATATTATACTTATCCTAATTGTATAAGGTTCCAAATGTTAACACATGACATTTAGATTAGTAAAATTATTTTGTAATAACCAGGGACTTCCTGTAGGCTAGTGGTAGGAAATAAAGGCATGTCGCACTAGGATTGTGGGTTCGATTCCTGCAGCTTTGTCCGACGCGACGGGTTATTCCCCACCCTGCAGGTTGTCCTTTTCCTAAAAATATAGTACTATACTATTCCAAAAATAATCTTCATAAATGTTTTAACCTTAAACAATACTATCCAAAGATCAACTTAATCCACTCCAACCTTTATAGTTATCCAAAATACCTCTGTCCAGACTTTCTCTAAAAGGTCTCTTAATTCCAAAATCAATTGTAACATCAGATTCCCAAACAAAGAAAAGTTTCTCTTATTGTAACATACTAAAAATATGATTACCTTAATCATATTAAAACCTTACTGAAATCAAAAAGTACTGCAGTACAATCCATATATATATATATCACATTATTCTTATAACCAGAATATAATCCTTGAGTCCAAAAGCACCAATACATTAATTATTCTGCTTCAACTGTAGTCATAGCATAAGATTGGCCTTGATCCCTTGGCCTTTTCTGAGGTAAGTTTCCTTGACGCTTAGGACATTCATTTGCATATTGCCCTGTTTCCCTACAATTGTAGCATTCAACTTTGACAGCCTCTTTCTTTCCCTTGTAATCACGAGCCTGGTGACCCTTTTCTCCACATTTATAACAAACTCCCATTCCTTTTAGGAAAGTACCAGGGTGATTCTTCCCACAATTATCACATAATGGAAAATCCTTCTTTCCCTTTTTCCCTTTATCTGTCTCTTGTTCCACCGTTCTCTTCTTATCTTGCTTTACTTTGTTGTCATAAGACATAGAGAATTCCTTTTCGGTCTTGATAGCACACGAGACAATATCTTCGTATGATGAGAAGGATTGTGATACTAAAGCTCGACGGAGAAATGGTTTTAACCCATCAAAGAAATGATCAATCTTACTCCTTGGGTTACGTATATAATCGGCAGCATGCCTCGCTAACCTTGTAAAGTTAGCCTCATACTTTGCGACATTCTCATATTCCTTCTGCCTCAAACTCAGAAATTGCCTTTCCATATCTGCTCGATGGTCACGAGGAAAGTATTTTTCTAATAAAAGCTCTTTGAACTCCCTCCATTCCATATTCGATACGTCATCATCTTCCTTTGTGTTTTGAATCAGCGACCACCACTGATCGGCATCTCCAGTGAGGCGGTAAACTGCCATGACAACCTTCTCCCTTTAGCTACTCCCCAAGGCATGAAATATTTTCTCTAAGGAGTTTATCCATTGCTCAGCTACTAATGGATTTGTACCCCCATTAAATGTTGGTGTTTGTTTCCTCATGAAGCGGTCTAACAATGATCCTCCACGTTGCGGATCAGGGTGCTCCATACGAGTAAGGTTATTATTCATAACCTGAGTGAGTTGTCCCAGTATGGTAATAAGTTGATCTGCACCAGTTTTATCTCCAGATCCACAATAATTATCTTGAGCAGTAGGACAATCCCTACACGGAGTTCGTACATTGATACGGTTTCCATTCCTTCTACTAGGCGCCATTTCTAAACAATGGCATAAACTAGATTAGTTTATGAATCAAAATCCATACTTATAAAATACTTAACATAAATTGAACAATTTATGGATATAATCCATAATCATAAAAATGTTTTCTTTGAGGAAGTATATACTCATAAACCCTTCATAATGATTTTTAAAGAAAATGAGAGTTATCCTAAGCATATCCCCCGGGAGTGTCGTAACCAAGAGTGCAGCAAGGCCCGTTGTTGTGCACCAGTTCCCGTTCGAGTCTAGCTCAAAGCAGTGTTTTCGGGTTTTACCCCTAGGTACATCTGTGCCAGAGCCGCCTCTACCTGCTCGTATCCAGACAGGGATGTATTGCTCGGAAAACTCATAACATCTCTATAATACCAAAATTCTAGGAAGTTCTTCTATACTAATCCTCAAAGTCTATCTTTGGGCTATGTGCTCTAATCAGAGTTTATCTAAATCTAGCTTCCAAGGTTAGTACTAAACTACCTCTGATACCTACTGTAACGCCCCGACCCCAGCTACCCAGAGCCGGTGCGTTACTTCGTAACATTGGCATGATCACAAAAGATCAATTCTCGAAAGACCGATTAGTTTAGTAGCCTTGGAAACACTAGATACATTCATAAGTCTTACATTACATCATAAAGTGAAAAACTACAATAACAAAGTCTCCATAGACCACACTCATATCCTCTTCTGACAATCCCTGCAGGTCATTCATAAAATACTTCTTCACATCCTGGAAAATATTAAAACATTGAAAGGGGTGAGCTCAGATGCTCAGTAAGGATAACAATATAGCGGAAGATTTCATAAATAAACATTAACATTTAAGGCAATGTATAACTAAAACAAAAGCCTTTTAAACTTGAACTTCAAAATAATATGGCAAAAGTAAAATGAGATAATGCCATTTACTTCTTCACATGGACATTCTACTGGTCGAATAATCACATGAAATATCAATAACCACTTTCATAATGAGGGAATGTATAATGCCAGACTATCATAACCACGTAGTCAAGCCTCGTGCCAAGACCACAAATAAGATTTTGTCAAGGCCTCGTTCCAAGACACTAGTTTGTCTCATGAAACCTGCCGATACATCGAGGAGCTATAGCGGGCTCCACCCATCACTTATTAAGTCCAATGCATTCCTCATATGAATAGGTTTAAACATATCATAAACCATAAAATAATCGTATCACATAAAACATGCATAAAGGAAACATAACATTTCCACATTTCAATCACAAGATATCAATACAACACATTGATATAATAAAAATGCTTTCAAAACCATTTTCAATACCAAAATAAAAGAAAGTTAAAACTGTGTATTTATTTTTCATTAAAAAAAATTATGGCTTGTAGAGGAAGCCGAAACTCAAATAATGGTCATGGCGGCGGAGAAGTCGTTGTCGCCGCATAAGTACGGAAAGAAAAACATTCCCTTTTGTCGTTTATAAAAACTCTTCATATAAAAAAGATTCCTTTTGAATAAACGTAAAAGTCAAAGGGGTTTATACACCATATAAAAGAAAGTTGTGTATAAAACCAAATATGCCTCAATGAAAGGGGATTGAGACGAAGTCCTTAAAAAGATCAGTTTTTTTAAATAAAGTACATCTATAATGTGTATTCACTATAAGTACACATAAATAAAGTAAAAATACAATATAGGACATAATAATATCATGACATAATTTGAAAGTAGGAGATTAACCCAAAGAATGGAAGTTGGGTTAAGAAGTTCCCTTACCTTGTGTCTGACTTGACTCAACCGTTCTTTAACCTCCTGAATAATAAACTAGAGTTAATATCTACCTTATTAAGAACCATTTTCAATTTCATTATCCTTTTTATATCACTTATTACAACGTTATGAACATTATGTAATTATTTAAGTTAATAACGGTCGTTTTGTCGATCTTTGGTACTTGAGTCAACAATAAACTTCTTATAATTACAAGTTGTTCATGTGGTAGAATATCCATTATATCCAGAATTATATTCATGATTTAGATGTCATATATATCTTATATATCCAGTATATACATTCATTTATAATATTACGTAACATTTAGAGGTAAGAAATGAAATGCACCGTTCATGGAGACGGTAAGCCGTACGTACGCATGAACGCTACTTTCATTTCAATTTCATATTTAATGGAACTAAATCATAATGATATAAATGTATAATATAATTCCGGTATAATATAGTGTATAATACCATTTACTCCATCCTTTATACACCCCACATATGGCATTAGCGATTCAAATCACTTTGAGGGGGCGGTAGTCCGCACTTCCTAAAATGAAATTATCGCGTTTTACCCATAATGGAAATCATAAAGTATGACATAAATGAGAAATACAGAAGAATAAGTAAAACATAAACATATTATATATCATATATAAATATAGTGACATCTTAATGTCCACCTTTGAAGGTGTTATATGAGTGTTGAACAATCATCGTTTCGTGAGGCAGAAATTCGCCATCCACAGAAACTGTATGTTATTTAACCATTAGATGTAGGTGTGTGTAAGTGTAGCTCGAATACTTCTTATAACATCATCCTAGTATATTGAGGATACTGGTGTTGTTACAAAAGAAATGAATAAAAAGAGTTTGTGGGGTTGGAGAAGAAAAATAAAACAAAACAACATTAGAGAAGACATTACCTCAAAATCGGGTAACTCTTTTTGATTTGAGCCAAAGGCTTCCTTGGGAAGAGTTCTGCCCAAAGTGAGGCTTCTAGGAGTAATAGAGGGATGTTGGGAGAGTATTTGGGCAGAGGTTGGGCGAGCCAAATGGCTTGAATGTGTGAATAAGGTGGTAGAGGTGGGGGCCTTTTATAAGTGGAGAGGAGGGGCACTTTTGGAAAGATTGAAATGTTATATTATTTCACAATGCTTTTCGGATTATAAAGGTCCCACACTTATATAATTCTAGTCTAAGGTGATAAGGTTTCGAAATCTCCTCATCCAATAGGCTTTGGAAAAGTGTAAGCCTTGGATTTTGCATTATCTTCTCATTTTATTTAAATCGTTAAATAATGAGGTCATCGCTGCATCATAATGATGTCATAAATAATTTATTTATTTAATGTCTAAAAATTATAAAAAAATACTATGATGTAGGAAATATTTTTAGCTTTCTAATGAATATTTATAGTCAAAATTTGGACTTGTGTAACCCCACTTAAAACTGTTTTAGTAAAATAACTCATGTTTGTGTCAATTTAATTTTAACATTAAATAAATATATATTAATGTCATTTTCCAACTAAAGTGGCTCCATGGGGTCCCCAAGTTGACCCATGGGTTGTCTTGGTCGGCCATGACTCATCCAGTAGGAGTAGGACAAGTGTCATGCTCATCTCATATTATTAAAACATTATTTGTACCTTAAGCTACACTAATTACCTCTAATCGCGATTAAGAACTTAAAACTTACTATTCACCAAAAAATTATTTTAATCTCATTGAACCACATTTTACATCTTAATTAAAACCATGTATGTCGGATTTTTGAAAATCAAATCACAGAAGTGGTAATATTTCATTTAAAAGAAAAATCAGTTATTTAACTACCACTTAGTGGTTTCACTATTCATCAAAAATTGAAGTTTTTCAGAACAATGCCAAAATTTCACCCTAAGCTATAATTGATATTCCGAATTCAAAAATGATGTCTATTTTACAAAATTCCAAACATATAAGTTGAATTAATTAATTTTATAATTAATTCCCGCTGTTACAACAAATAGCGTGTTTTAAAGAAACAATTTATATCAAAAGATTGGCAATTGTTTATGTCCAATTTCAATGTTAAATTAATTCTAATGACCACCATTGGATAAAATGGTAAAAATATATTCTAATTATACTTTAAAACCACTAAATAGTATAATTTATCACTATAAATTATTTTGATTAAAAAAGTTGTTTTTAAGTAATTTTCACTATTCATAAAAAATTAGAAGTTCTCAGAAAAATACCAAAACTTCAACATAGGCTAATTTCGATATTACGAATACAAAAATGAAGTCCATTTTGAAATATAAAATTTCTATAATTTTAAAAAGTGGTTATTACTATTCATAACGGCTACTTTGATTAGTCGCCGTGTTTTAGAACTTGAAGTTGCGTACAATGCAAGCTATTGCATTATTGAATGAGAAGCGTATCATGGAAGCTCGGGGTGTTACAGAAGTTCATGATTTCCTCTCCAATTCGATTGGGAATCTCATTAAAATAGTCATCACATTGATCTTCGCATCGGTTGTTAGCATTAGTTATCCTATTACTGACAATTGTCTGGAATAAAAGGAATATTAGGGTTAACACATAAAGGTTAATCCAAGGAAAAATGGATTACTTATAAATAACTTTTATTTCCTTAACTTATTAATCTATATTCTTTAATCTATGATATCCATGATATACTTCCCAAAATATATTATTTGGGGTATTTTTTTATTCCCTTAACAATGGTTTATACCAAGATTGTGAATTTACCAAATCATATCCCCTATGAGTGTCATAACCAAGAGTGTAGTAAGGCCTGTTGTTGTGTACTATGATACCCCAGGTCAATCAAGAAACTCCTTGTCAGAGTTTTCACTCCTAGGTACATTTGTTCCAGAGCCGCCTCTATATGCTCGTATCTAGACATAGATGTATTTTCTTGATAAACCACATACTCAATACTCATCAAAATGTAGGGATTTTTTTATTATACTTAGTCTTATATCTAAGGATTTCACTAGGGTTTTCTAATCCTAATCCCTAAAATAACTAAACCTATCATCTAATACCAAATATAACAACTCTTCTCTTTATTTCACACTTAAACATATTTTATTACATAAAACCATCACTTGATACAACATAAAAGATCCAGTGGTATACTATCTTTAAGGATTAAAAACATTACATTACAACTTAAAACATGAAATACACATCTTTTTTGAAAAATTATTTTACATGACCACACACATTCATTCATACTTATCATTGCATGGGATAACTTGAGGACATACATAAGAAAATAGATATCTATAAAGACTAGTACGAGAGTAAAAAATGCATTACATGAAGAATACAGTACATGTTAGAAATAGGCATATCAATAGAGCATAATAGAAACATGAACATAAAGGAATGATATAGAAAAATTATCATAACATGGAAATGTGGTAACAACACTTAACATGTTATTTTCATGATCCAAGGCTCATTGCACATGGAGCATGTGGAAAACCTAATTTAACTTGAATTAGCATGAGTGAGACTTTATTGCACTTGATGTATCATGATACTAATCTTTACCCAATGAATTGGAGTGCTATTAGGGTGCACCCTTCTTAAACATTTCATTTCATGCATAAGTGTGCCACATGGACCATACAACATGGAATCATTAAAGATCATCATTTATTCTATGATAAAAGAATGTGAAATTTATACATGAAACTCAATAGTCAATAAGTAAACCATCATAATAGTGAATACCCTTGATAGAGAAATGGGCATGGTATTTACAACACAATGACTTTGGCATTGAAAGTCTTAGTGAAATTTCGGCAGCATAACGGCGTGACATAAGAATTAATAAAAATGGTTGATGAGAGGGAAAGGGGTGTCTCATAATATTTACATGAAATAAAAAGTAATGGGGTCATATAAATACATTTCCCAACATAAGTAATGAAATTTTAGATTCAGAATACTAAAGAATTGCATGAATGTAAATGAGGAGAGAGAAATTCCTTACAGAATTTTAGCATTATAACAGGTGTACATGGGAGGAATTAAAATGGAATAACAACCTAATGAATTTTGGACAAAAATGAAAAAGGAAGAAATCCCTTACTTGGAAGTGTTATACCTAAGGCTTGGGAGGAGCTTGAGAGAGGCTTCTTGGGAGATTGGTGTGACTTGGTAGGATTCTAGAGAGAGGATGGCATAGGTTGGTTTAGCTCCAAGGTATTTTAGTGAAGAGGAAGTGGGATTTTGGGTGGGATTATATAGGACAAGTGAGAAACTTATTTGTTTTTTTAGGTTTTGGACCCTACACATTAAACTAATCATAAAAAAAACCATCCCATAGCTTTTTTACCATGGATTTTTTCCAAAGGAGAGTGGAAAACAATATTTTATAAGTCTAATAGTCTAAATTCATAAAACATATTAGGCTTGCTTAGGTGGGGTGAGTCACACTCTCAAGGAAATCATTTTAACAAGATAAAATGTTTTATAAGTCTTGGAGGGTCCACTAAGGCTTTGTAAAATAAACAAAATAAACCTAAAATTAATTTATTTTAATGGTAAAACATATATTTGCCGAAAATAATGTTTATATTATTTTATTACATCACTATTGGGTCATTATGATGTCATAAAACAAATTATATATTTAAATGGTATTTAATTTTTCACAAAAATTCAACTGTCTTATAAAGTTATGAAAAATTCACCATTGGATAATTTCAACATTCTGATTCCAAAAATAATATTAATTTTATCTAAATATTTTTCTAAATATGTGAATTTTTACTTTTTAAATAAAAACCAACATTTATAAAAAATTCATGGATTTTGACAAAAATAGATTTCAAACCTTTATAAATATTATAATTGTATTCATAAAAATTATAAGAATATTTATATTTAAAAAGTAATTTATTAATAATATTTAATTAAAATAATATTTAATTCTATAGTCCATTAATTCATCAAAATAGATTTATTAATTGAATATTAACTAAAAAATACTATTTGTACTTTAAAAATTATTTACAATGTAACACTAATAAAATGAATGTATATTCTTAATTATATACAAATATAATGCACATAATCATAGTGCTAAGGTCTTATTACATAAACCCTTATAACACCCATATATGACCTAAGGGTAAGATGTGCGACAGTGACACACTCTTGGGGTGGCTCAAGAAAACATTTCTCAAGTAGTAATCTCTATCAAATTTCACTTCTCATGAAGGAGGTTCTATTTGAGATTTACGTGTTGAATCCCAGCTTGGGCTTGGTCAATAAAAGAGAATAGTGATTCCACCTCCTTTCCAAGCTCCAACAAGTGGGCCTTGTATGGGGAAAGTCTAATTTATGAGGCCATTGCTTCCTTTTTCTGAGTAAATTGGATTTGTAAAAGCCCTATATTTATACTAATAATGTGATCACCATTCAACGACTATATTAGAAAAATTCTAAAATCTTTATGTTATTTTAAAATCCAAAAACATAAAACGAAATATGTGAATATGTTTTATATAACCATTTAACAAAATAAGAAATTTATTTTGATCAAGATGATTTTTCATTAGTAAAAGTTTTGTCATTGGAATCACCCCCACTTAAGAAATTTCTCCCTCGAAATTTTCTTTTCCCACACTAAAACAGATGTTGGTACCTCTGCTTCATCACTTCCTCTGATTCCCACGTCTCCTCATCAAACATTTTCTTTCACCACAACACCTTAATGAGGGGAATTGTATTATTTCATATAACTTTTTCCCTACAATATTAGATCTTCACCGACTTCTCTTCATAAGAGAGGTCATTATCCAAAGGTACTACCACTAGATTGAGTACATGTGGTGGGTCAGGTATTTACTTCCTCGAGAGTGATACATGGAATACATCATGTACTTGAGATAGGCTTGGTGGGAGTGATAGTCGATAGGCCACTGCTCCAATGCAATAAAGGATATCAAAAAGGATGATATACCTTGGACTAAGCTTTCCCTTATTTCCAAATCTCATAAATATCTTCCACGGTCATATGCATAGGAATACTGTGTCTCTAACATCAATATCTAGGTCTTGTCAAAGATTATCAGCATAGCTCTTTTATCGACTCTGGGTATCTTTAATGTGATTTTGGATGGTCTTAACCTTCTCCACCATTTCTTCGACCATTTCTTGACCTAAGAGTTATTTGTCCCCAACTTCATCCCAACATACTTTTGTTCTACACCTCTTCCCATACAAAGCTTTATAAGGATCTATTTTGATGCTTGAGTTGAAAGTGTTATTATATGAGATCTCAACTAGAGGGAAATGTTGATCCCATCCTAATTTGAAGTCCATTGAGCGTGCACTCAACATGAACTCAAGTGTTTGGATAGTCTGTTAAGATTGGCCATCAGTTTGAGGATGATAGACCATACTAAAGGTCATCTCAGTATTCAGATAATGTTGAAGAATCTTCCAAAACATCAAGGTGAATCTTGGATCTCGATCAGATAAAATAGATTATGGTACTCCATGAATCCTTACCACATCTATGATGTATATCCATTTCAATTGATCCAATGATAAATCCTCTCGAATTGCAATGAAGTGTGTAGTCTTTGTAAGATGATCCACAACATCCCAGGTAGCATTGTTTCCTTGGGATGTCTTCGGAATTTTGGTGACAAATTCCATGGTGATGTTCTCCCATTTCCATGCCGGTATGGGTAATGGTTGCATCATACCCTTAGACTTATGCCTCTCAGCCTTAAGTTGATTATATACTAGGTACTTTGATGTATACTCAGTGATCTCCTTCTTGATGTTATCCCACCAATAATTCTCTGGGAGATCTCAATACATCTTTGTGTTTCTTGGGTGAATAGAAAATTTTGAACTATGGGCATCATAAAAAATTTCCATTTTTAACCCTGGATTTTATAGAACACACAGTCTTGACCCAAATCTCACAATTCTTTCTTCAGTGGCATTGAACTCTGAGGATTTACCTTTTCTAATAGTTTCCAACTTCTTCAAAATTACCACATAATCCTTTTGAGCATCCATTAACCTTTCCAACAGATATGGTTGAAAAATCCTTTGTGAAAGGATTTATGATATTCCCTTCTTTATGATTCCCATGTCCATCTTCATCAAATCTAAGAAGATCAGATCCTTTTTAATTCCCATCAATGATAGAATTGTTGGGTCCTTTCTACGTGGATCATCTACCACCTTGTTTTATTTCCTAGGTTGGTAATGGATTGAGATTTCTTAGTTTTGATCATCACTAACCATCTTCGTTGTCACATGTTCAACACTTTCTATGTGAATATATACTTGAGGCTTTTGCGATCCATATATATTTTACACTTCTCCCCAAGGAGGTAATGTCGCCAAATCTTTAAAGCGAAGATCATTACAGCCAAATCCAGATCATATAATGGATATTTTTTCTCATGAAAATTAAATTTCCATGAATCCTAAGCAATTAATTTGTCATTTTACATCAACACACATCTTAGGCCCTTCTTTAAAGCATCACTAAATACCAAAAAAAGTTCTCCACTTGTGGGTAGTGTGAGAATGGGCATAGTGATGAGACTCATTTTCAAATAATTGAAGATATCTTCACATTCATAACTCCAGGAAAACGTGACTCCCTTCTATGTTAGCTTGGAAAGAGGGTTGGAAAATCATGAAAAATTTCTCAAAAATCGGTGATAATATCCCGCTAACCCCCGGAAGCTACAGATATTTATTACCGATGTTGGCCTCGATCATCCATTAATTGCAGCTGTCTAGGAAGGATACATAGATATCCTATTTCTTGTGATTATATGTCCCAATAATAAGACCTCCTTCAACCAGATCTCATACTTACTTTACTTTTCATAGATCTTCTCCTTTCGTCAGGTCTCTAGTGTAGTTCTTAGATGCTCCTCATGATCCTCCTTAGGTTTGGAGTATATTAGAATATCATCTATAAAGACTACCACAAATTTATCAAGGTAATCTCTGAAAAGTCTATTCATCATGTCCATGAAGATTTCTAGATAATTAGTGAGTTTTAAAGGCATTACTATGAATTCATAGTGTTTTTACCTTGTACAAAAAAAATCTTGGGGATATCCTCTTTCTTCACCCTTACTTGGTAATATCCCAACCGCAAATCTACCTTGGAGAGTTATTGTGCTCAACATAGTTGATTGAACAAGTCATCAATTTGGGGAAGAGGATAGTTGTTATTTATCATTATTTTTTTGAGCTCACAATAATCAATTAAATGGCACATTAACCCATCCTTCTTCTTGATGAAGAGGACGGGTGCACCCCATGGTGAAGCACTTGGGCATATAAACCCTTTATCCAAGATTCTCATATAGGTGTTTCCTCAGATTCTCAAGCTCCACAATGGCCATTCTATATGGAGTCTTGGATATTGGAAATTCACCAGGTATAAGTTTAATTGATAATTCAACATCACTTCTTGGAGAAAGACTAGGAAATTCTGTGGGAAATACTTCAGCGAATTACCTCACAATAGGCATGTCTTCAAGGATGGTTACTTACTTGGACTCAATCATCTGATCCAGATATAAATTCTCATAGGGTAGTAATATCCATGCTTGAGATTATGGTTCTAAGGAAGATTCATCCTCCTCCTTGCACTTGTATTGAATCAGGGGTTGATTCTCTATATGGAGAGTGATTTACCTCTCACAGAAATTAATGTTGGCTCTATATAATGAAAGCCAATACATACCATGAATTGCATCGAATTCCACTAGATGGAGTATGACGAAGTTTTCTGGGAAGTTCAATCCACAAATTTTGAAAGGGGTGGATTAATATTCATGGGATTCAATGATTCCCCATTTTTCATACTCACCATCATCTTTACATCCATGATTTGTGGTGGTGTTGGGATTGTTCTACTAAACTTTTGGGATATAAAATAATTATTAGAACCATAATCAAAAAGTATGTTCTCTATTTTTGAATGAATAACTAGTTTACTTGTCACCAATTCATTGTCGGCCTTCACTACGATCGTAGTGATGGAAAAAGATCACCCTAACTACCTTGGAGGTTGTTGGTTTTTTATGAAAACCCATGGATTTGGGCACATATTTTCAAGGTACCCTAGTACTTTGCAGTTTATGTAATAGACAATGCATTGAGGGTCGAATTAAGTTTTCTTCTCCTCTGCCGCAACCATGTGTTTTTCTTGTCAGAAGTAAACGACTAGGTTCCATTCTCTTCCACACCTAAAGCATTTCCTCGTCCCCTTCAAAAAAATTTCGAGGTGCTTTTTTCCGCATATTTGGAATGTGGGGTGCTGAATTTTCATAGCACCATTGGATTTATCCATCAGACAACCAGAACTGAATTCCACCTTATGCTTCTTATCCCCATGATATCCCTAAGATTATTCGATCTCCATTTCGACCTTGAGGGCACATCAGACAATTTTCTCATAGCTATCGAAGTCAGGGATCACCAAGGATTTCTGTAGGATAGGTTTCAGCCCACCAAATAAGTGGTTAACCGTGCATTCAGGGGTAACGACAAAGCCAGAGGTATATCGTTAAAGCCTTGTGAAGTTTCCCTCATATTCTTCGATGGACTCATCATCTTTTTTCTTGAGGGTAAGGAAGTACCTTTCCATCTTATGTCGGAGGGTGCGATGAAAATATTTGTCAAAAAACATTTTCTCAAAATCCTATTATTCCAATGCCTCGATATCCTCCTTAGGCTTCATATTTTATTCAATTTACACCATTGATCAGCTTCACCCTCTATATGATAAGCATCAAGGAGAACCTTATCTTGCTCGAAACATTGAAGTATGGAGAAGATCTTTTCAATGGAGTTGATCTATTTTCCATCAATTGATGGATTAGATGATCCATTAAAAGAAGGAGGCATTTATCTCATGAAGCTCTTGATTGAAATTTGTTCTTTCTTGGGGGGGGGGTTGAACGTTCCTCTTGACCTATAAATTTATTCAAATCTTCAGTTTACTGAGAGAGTATCTTGACTAAGATCGTGATTCCCACTCCCATTGGATTGGGCATGACATTAGAATAGTCATCACATTGATCTTCACATTTGTTTTTATGCCAAGTCCTCTTATTACTGGCCATTGGTTGGAATGAAAGGAATGTTATGGGTAACACATAAAGGGTAATACAAGAACAAAAATGGATTACTTATAAATATCTTTTATTTCCTTAACTTATTAATCTATAGGATTCATTCTATGTTATCTATGATATACTTCCCAACATATATTTTTAAGAGAATTTTTTTATTCCCTTAAGAATGGTTCATAATAAGCTTCTGAATTTACAAAATTATATCCCCCAGGAGTGTCGTAACCAAGAGTGAAACAAGGCCCATTATCTTATACTAGGATTGCTTGGGTCAAGCCCGAAACTCCTTGTTGGAGTTTTCACTCCAAGGTACATGTGTTCTAGATCCACCTCTACCTACTCATATCCATACATGGATTTATTTGATTGATAAAAAACTTACTCAATACTCACAAAAACATAGATATGTTTTTATTATACTTAGTCTTATCCATAAGGCTTTGACTAGGGTTTTCTAATCTTAATCCCAAAAATAACTAAACATATCCTCTAATACCAACTATATCAACCTTGCTCTTTATTTCACACATAAACATATTTTATTACATAAACCCTTAAATTGATATAACATAGAATATTGAGATGTCTAGTGTCTTTGGGGCTTAGGAACATTACATAACAACATAAAACATAAAATACACATCTTTATTGAAAACGCCATTTACATGACCACACATATTCTTTCATACTTAACATTACATGGGATAACGTAAGGACATTCATAAGAAAAGGGTGAGATATAAATCCCAGTAAGGGAGTATACAAGGAATAACATGAAGAATACAATACATGTTAGTAAATGAGCATATCAATGGAGCATAAGAGAAACATTAACATAAAGGCAAGATATAGCACAATTATCATAACATGGAAACATGGAAACAACATTTAAAATGGTATTAGCATGAGTCAAGGATCATTGCACATGGAGAATGAGTAAACCCTAATTGAACTTGAATTAGAATTATTAAACCCTCATTGCACTTGATGTATCATGATAGTAATCTTTACCAAATTCATTGGAGCACTATTAGTGAACACCTTTCTTAAACATTTCATTTCATGCATAAGTGTGCCACATGGATCATACAAAATGGAATAATTAAATATCATCATTTATTCCACGACAAAAAATGTTGAATTCTGACATTAAACTATATAATCAATAAGTAAATATTCATAATGGTGAATACCCTTGATAGAGAAATGGGAATGGTATTCACAACACAATGACTTTGGCTTGGAAAATTACGATGTAATTTCAGCAGCTTAACAGCGTGACATAAGAATTCATAAAAACAATTATGGAAGAGAAAGGGGCGTATCATCATATGTACATCAAATGTAAAGTAAGGGGGTCATATAGATAAATTTCCCAACATAATTAATGGAATTTTATATTCATAATACTAAATAATTACTTGAATAAAAATGAGGAGAGAGAAACTCCATATGGAATTTCTTCATGGTAATAGGTGTTCATGGGAGGAATTAATGAAAGATAAAGAGGTCTATCATCAGTATAACATAAATAGATCAGTATGTGGGAGGTGAAAAATTATACCCCAACATTTTTAATTGAAAATAAAAGTGCATTAAAACATAATGAAATTTGGACAAAAATGGGAAATGAAGAAATCTCTTACTTGGAAGTGTGATCCCAATGTCTTGGGAGGGTCTTGAGAGAGGCTTCTTGGGAGCTTTGGGAACCTTGGGAGGATTATAGGGAGAGTAGGGAAGAGTTTGGTCGAGCTCCAAGGGATTTTAGTGAATAAGAATTGGGAGCTTAGGTTGGTTTATATATCAAAAGAGAGGGTATTCTTTATTATTTAGTTTTTGGACCCAACACATTAAACTAATCAAAAACAGAAACCATCCCATGGTTTCTGGCCATGGTTTTTTCCAAATGGTCATGGAAAAAAATATTTTATAAGACCATTGGTTGAACATTTTAAAATATTAGGCTTTCTTATGTAGAGGTGAGTCACACTCTCAAGAAATCATTTTAAAATGATGAAATGTTTTATAAGTCTTGGAGGGTCTATTAAGGCTTTGTAAAATAAATCAAATAAACCTAATATAGAATTATTTTAATTTTAAAACATATATTGGCCAAATATAATTTTTATATTATTTTATTACATCTCTATTGGAATAATATGATGTCATAAAACACATTATATATTTAAACGGTATTTAATTTTTACCCAATAATTCGACTGTCTAAGAAAATTAGGAAAAATTTACTATTGGATAATTTTGACATCCTGACTCCTAAAATAATATTCATATTATCTAAACAATTTTTTATATATATTAATTTTTACTTTTATAATAAAAATGGAAATTTATCGATAATTCATGGGTTTTGACAAAAATAACATTCAAACCTCAATAAAAATTAAAATTGTATTCATAAAAATTATATGATAATTTATATTTAAAAGTTAATTTATTAATAATATTTTATTAAAATATTATTTAATTATAAAATCAATTAATTCATCAAAATATATTTCTTAATTGTATATTAACTAAAATAATACTATTTGTGATTTAAAATTCATTTAAAAAGTAACAATAATAAAATGAGTGTATATTTTTACTATATACAAAAATAATGCACATAATGATAGTGCTAAGGTCTTGTTACATAATCAATTATAACACTCACATAAGACCTAAAGTTAAGGTGTGTGATGGTGACAAAATCTAGGGGTGGCTCAGAAAACATCGTTGAGGTGGTAATCTCTATCAACACCCACTTCTCTCGTAGGCAGTTTCGTTCGATCTTAACGTGTTGAAGTTAGGATTGGGATTGGTCAAGAATGAATCCCAATGATTCCACCTCATTTCTGGTCTCCAATAAATGGTCTTCGTCTGAGGCTAGTCTATTGGATGAGGCCATCTCTTCCTTTTTCTGAGTAAATTGGATTTGTTAAAGCCCTATATGTATACTAATCATGTGATCATTGTTCAATGACTATATTAGCAACATTCACAATTATTAATGGTATTTTGACATAAAAAAACATAAAACCAAATAAGTTAATATGTTTTATATAACCATTTTACATAATAAGACATTTAATTAGATCAAGAGGAATTTTTATTAATAAATGTTTGGGTCATTACTTGAGTAATTATTCATTTACCCACAATTCAATCAATTAACATCATTGATTTTTATTACCCTTGTATTCAGCAGCTAGATGAACCTTATCTTTTCACTTATAATATATTCCCTTGACCTTCAATTATTTTTGAGGATGCTTCTTTAAATAATTTTCACATGATTTGAATTTCATTATTTGCTTCCTCTTCTTTTATTGTTTACCTTTTTCATTCTCATCATCCGACCTCTACTTCTCTTGATTTCCATTAAAGATATATGTTCTAGAAAATTTACTTATATATTATTATGGAACATAATACTATTTCATCATATGATGAAAATGTTTCAAAAACTAGTTACCTACGGAGGATTGTCTTAAGTGAAAAAAATAAATGGTAAATATTTATCTTTTGATTGTGTATATGATCTATAGAATACTTGGATAGTCTTGTTAAGGTAGACTCATACTACGTTACACTTTATTTATCCATTTTCTTTTATTTGAGGTGTTTTCTCTTCAATTTAGTTTATTTATCATTAGGGAAATATTAATTGAATAATATTACTTTAGAATTTTTTCACTCTATATGTTGTATTTCTTCTTTATCCTTATTATTCTTGATCAAAAAACACTATTGGTCAAAACAAACTCTAAGAAAATACACTTCCATCAGAACCATTTCTCATTTATTATATCCCAAGGTGAGAAATATCTTTTTATAAGACTTGATCCATTGATGAGTTACCACTATATTACTAGTTCCACTAAATTATATAGGCTTTTATCACATGAAACAATCCAATATATGTGTATCATGCCACGAAACAACATGTTGCTATATAAATGCAATTTTACTAGACATAAGCTTATTAAGCAGCCCGAATATGGGAATGATATCTCTATCTCCCAAACCAATTGTATTGGCTTGATTGGTGGGAAAATCACAATATTTTCCATGAGTATGGATTATATTTTTTTATTTTGGCTCTATAACTGAATAATGGAACACATGAAGTTAGCTCATGATTATCATAAATATTTATCTAGAAAGTAAAAATACCTATAATTGTAAATGTTTTCATATACTATAATGGATTATCAGATTTATGTTGTTAGATATGTTTATTCAAAATATAGTTACAAAGGTTTCTACTGAACATGCTCTAATACCAATTGTAAAAACCCCAACTCAAATAACCCAAAGATAGTGTTTTATTTATTAAAATAGAAATATATACAAGTAATCACACACCAAATGACATAATAGTTTAGTATCCTTGAATAACTAGTTACAAACATGATTTCTATTGGTTGGAGTGAGTATCTCAATAGGGGTTGAACTGATTACCCAATAAAAATTTCTATTCAAAATGGATTAAAACGATTCCCTCAATTAATTTAAAAATGGAGTAGTTAAAAACAACAATAGATCATTATTAGTTTAAATCTTTTAAAATATTTCTTAGATGATTGATTAGGTCTAGGATAAAATATTATATAATATTACTTGATCCTTTGAAATCAGTTTACTTAATTAAATTCTTATGAAAAACTAATGAAGGTTAACAATAAAATTATTCATTTTTCTTATAAACATTTTTTAGTTTCAATGAATATATTCAAAATAAAACATACGAAGGAATTTTAATACAAGAGGTTCAGTCTCAAGATGAGACATATTACTCTCCACTTGGTGATCACCTGTCACAAATAAATTTATATAAATAAACAAATTTTTCCACAACTTTGATCATGTTTTAAAACATCATACAAATATCTTGACCACGCAATTCATTTTCCACTTTTATCCATAAGAGTACAAAATATAATAGTACACCCAAGACATCTTACATAGTTTTCATGGGAGTATAGGTGTAAAAAGACTTGATAAGATATCTATGTTTCTTCAAGTTATAACAGTAGATAGTGTGATGTGAAATAAACAGAGAGACACACACTTCTCATAATGTAAAAATAAATTAACAAAATGAGCTATCTAAAATTATAATGGGATAAAGAAGCTCGATTTACTATGCAGTGAAGCTCATGACTCTTTATTTTGATTTTTAGGGAATCATGAGTCACTCTATCATGAAAAATTCAGTAAAAAAGACTATTATATACACTTTTTTTCTTGAGTGCCAGAAGGCACTGGATGTGTAATGAGTTTCATCTTCCTGAGTCAAATGAGAAGGATGCAATAGGTAAGTACTTGCAATGAGTTTCCTCTCTGTATGTGTTATGTATGCAACCTCTCACTTATTCAAATATATGAACAATGAATTCATATTATATTCTAATAATTAATATTATTAAGTAGGAATATGCAGATCCTATGCTTCATGGAAAACACATCTAACACACATTTTTAATGTATCGTGGAAGTATGTGTTTTAAAGATGTTTCTCTGTAGTAGTGCATAAGTTAGGTGGTGAGACTTTGGAACAATGTCACAATGATGGTGGTGTCTCATTTTGGTGGCATATAAAGCTGGAAATGTGACATTTTTAACTTAGACAAATTTCTATGATGGCGGTGACTCATCGGATGGTGAGTCGTCCTTTTGGTAGTGAATCCTATGATTGTAGGTTAGGCTGGTTGTGTCTCATAATTTACTAATTTTATGAGTTAGTGGTATGATACATATGATTGTGAATTAAATATGATATTGAGACATTGTTTCTTGTGTCTCATACTTTGTCAAAATTCATTTATGATGGTATGCAATTCTATCAATGTGTCATTATATGGCAGTGAGTCAGTCTCAATGGTGACTCATCCTCAGTGGTGTCTTAACCTTAATGGTGACTCATAATTAGGAAAATTTCATCTCCCATCTCAGATTATATGATACTTAAGAAAACATGAAACTCATTAATATTATAATAAGCATTATTTGGTAATATTTAAAATAGGGAGGATAAAATTTTTCCCCTTTTTGATGATCATATATCATGTCATCAATGGTAAAAAATTCATGACATCAAATGTAAGATCAAACCAAAATATCATAGTTAAATTATAGTAGTGCATATATATTTTTGTGACATCGAATAAATAGAAGAAATATTATTAAATAAAGATAACTATAATAAGAAGAAATAAATTAAAAATAAATTCCATAATTCTCTCCTTATCCCCCTTTTGGGATTATAAAAAAGGTAAAACATAATAAAAAATAAAAAAAATAAAGGCAATAAGAAAAGGAAAACCAAAGAACATAGGAACAAAGAATTTAGAAAGAGAATGAATAGATAGCTAAAATATTCAATCATAAAGTTATTACAAAACATTCCAATAAAAATAAAAAGTTTAATCTAACAAACTATTTATGGTTTGGAAGAAGGGACCATATGATCTTTTTCTTTTTCCATGGTTTTTTCTAGATCTGAGATAGTTGGAGCACCAGGGGTTGAAGAATCTCCAGGTAAGGTAGTTATAACATCAAATAGGATTCTAGCTATAGATTGAGGAGTTCAAGACTATATAATAATAACCGACCAGATTTGTGTCATTTCATAGGAAGGAGAAAAAAGGGAAAGGATGGAGTTTGGCAGGCAGAGGTGCATTGGGATCCCTGGTGACTTTTGATCTTAAAGATTCCCAAGCGGTAATCGGTATTGCTTATTTAGAAGAAATAACCATACCATGCACATGGAGATATGGTTTTATATGGTTGATGAAATCCATTATTATGAAACCAACTTCCTCCATGGAACTAAAAAAATATCCTTTCTCTTCCATAAATCGATTCCACACCACAGTCATCTCCTTCAATGGCCTGACCTTCTCCTTAAAGGCTTGAGTAAAAAGTGACATCCTCAAATTCATAGCCAAAAACATGAAATTGGAATCTGTGTCCTGTTTAGTATAAACCCTTGAGATATAATACCTAATTTTCTTGGTTATTGTTTCCCTTTCTGAGTTCATATCCTTGGAATACATTCTTATGATCAAGTGATCATGTTTAGTACTCTACTGTGACTTGTTCAACATTTCAAAAGCAATGAAAAGTTCACAACATAGAGGTCCACTAGTCATAGTATAAACTTCTTCTCTAACCATAGTTCTGATAATATCACCCTCAAATGGAGGTACATTAGAGGTAGGATTGTCTGAAGAGTCATCTTCAAGACACTTAATAATTCCATCCAATGAAGCTATAAAACAAGAAAATAAATATTTAAACATTGATTTTACTGAATATAGATCACCTCTAATCTTATTATTTTCTATCCTTGATTATTCTAAAAATTATAAAAATATGAAAGTAACTTCTCTTTGAAAACATCCAATTCTCTCTTTATGACTATATCTATCGCCAAAGGTGGAATATCAGGTGACATTTCTTGCAAAAAGAAAAGATTTTCTAACAAATTGACAACATCAACTTGGGAAACCATTGGTCCCTCTGGATCCCTCTCATCTCAATGATGATATCCACCATTATTTGGTGGAAACTCAACTCTACTTGAGAAGTTACCCCATTTCTATGAAATAGGATCAATCCATCTACCAGACATTATAACCAAAGAGGATTCAGTAATGGTTTGTACCACTACAGTAGGTGCATAAATAGTAAATTCAACACTTCTTAGAGAATATTCACTCCATGCAGCAATAGTAGGCTCATTAATAGTAAGGTATTGTTCCATATGAACATCATCTTTCTGAATATCAAAAAAATATGATTCAACTTCCAAATTCCGATCAACAGAAGGCTCACCAGAAGAAGCAATATCAACTAACTATTCATCATCAACATTCTTACTAGAAATAAAAAACATTTTCATTTTTTCAGGTGCATGGTGCTCAAAAACAAAAATAACTAACATCTTCTCAGCCTTAGAAGAATAATATATAGTCTTATCATTAGCACTTAGAGATTAATCCCCCTCAATGAATGCATTCTTTTCCCTATAAGCTGGGTCCACCTCTACTAGAAAGATATGTCTATCTGGAGAAGCAAGTAGATCTGAAGGTATTTGAACATCTCTCTTTCTAATTCAGAAAACTGAACCATCAGAGTCAAAATCGTCATCATCATCATCATATTCAGTATCACCATTGTTACCATTTCTAACATCTCCACTTCCTCTACCATTTCTATTATCATCATAATCTTCTTTTTCATCCTCATCATCATCAGACTTTGAAATTTTTTATACTATTCCTCTCTAGAAACATTAGTTTCTTCTTCACCAATTTTCACAAATTTTTCTCTGTTGGTCGGAGTGGTTTACTCAAGAGGGGGGTGAATTGAGTACCAATTAAAATTTCTGTATTTAAAAACCGTGTCTTAAAGACCCCCAAATAAAATAATAAATTAAACTGTAGTGAATTTATTTTAAAGTAGAGGTTCTGTTAGATTCTCAAGGGATTGATTAATTCCCAGTTAATCAACACAGGAGTGTGTGATTATCTTTTGAAACTAACTTACTAATCTACACTTAGCATAAACACTTGCTAGTTTAATTATCAAAGTAACTTTAAAAACAGTATTAGTTTTAAAGTGATTAGCAGCGGAATAAAACTTTGAAAGAGATGGCACAACAGTGTAACCAAGAGGTTCAGTCTCAAGCCGAGACTTAGTCCTCTCACAAGTTTATATATAAAAATGATCCACACCCTGGATCGGGGTTCAACAGTTTACAACTGTCCAGGTCCAAGACCTCTACCACTGTTCTTCGTGGGAAACAGTACAACAGCACCCAGCTGTCCAGGTCACACATGACCTCTACCACTGTTCTTCGTGGGAAAGAAAGAATGAAAGAGTTTGGTAAGGATTTACAAATCCTTCAGTTTGAGTACAGGAGACAGTGTATGTGTTAGATACAGCAGATAACACACACTGCTCGAAATGAATGATAATAAATCACAGAACAAGAGATGTAGAGTTTAGAAGTGGTTCTGGTGATCTTAGTGTAGCTCTGGACTTCGTTAGATTCGGTCAGAAGTGAGTTTGAGTCCTCTTCTCGTTTCTGTTTGAGAAACAGAGTGTCGTATGCTCCAGGTTCACAGGTAGTGAGAATGTAGTCGATGAAGTTCTTCTTGTATGCACAGAACACTTCTCGAGTATGCTTGATTGTCTATAAGCTTCTCTGTGTTCTTCTCGTGCTTGTGTCGTTTTTGGTATATTGGATGCACCGCACTTTTCTGGTTCGCTTCTTGTTGTTTTTCCTTCACACGTTCGCCGCTTTCTGGTATGTAGTCTTCTCGTATTTATCTCCCATCAGGGGACAGAAAAGATTTCTTTTCAGCAGGTACGAGGTACGGGTTCCTGACATCCGACAACCTTTATCAGATATTTGACAAATCATTAAAATGTATGATATGACCATTAGATAGATTAAATATAGGAAATAATGAAATTCAAACAGTGAGTCGAGTGATCGGTAGGTAATCAGCATCGGTAGCTTGAACATCGGTAGCTTGAACATCGGTAGCTCGAACATCGGTAGCTCAATGTCATTAGTTGCTTTGACTCTATTGGTGGCTCTTTGTGTCGGTTGGTACATGCTTGTATCAGTGACTGCTTATCGGTAGCTCCATGCATCGGTAGCTCCATGCGTCGGTAGCTGTGAGTCTGTATCGGTAACTCTTATTCCATTGGTAGCTATTTATACTTACACCGGTAGCTCTATGTTTGTATCGGTAGCTGTCTGTAAGTCAGTAGCTTACATTTATAAGTACATCGGTAGCTCTGTGTTAAGTCTATCGGTAGCTGTCTGTCGGTAGACTAAGTCTATCGGTAGACTGGTTACCGGTAGCTCTTTATCAGTAGCTATAGGCAGATTACTTATATGTTTTATGCAGAACACATCTGATTGTGTTAGAATCAATTTATAACTTGTATAAACATGGATAAATGAGGATTAACATATTTCAAAGACGATTTTAAAGATTATTATTGGTTTGATCATAGATTTGAAAGAATTAATGTATAGATCAATGATACTTAAAAATATCACATAGAATGAAAACTTAATTGGGATTTTCAACACAAATGAATACATGATTGAGATTATCAAAATAGGTGAGGTCAACAATCTCCCCCTTTTTGATAATCACAATTTATGATATGGGCATTTAACATAGTGAAAATATAATAGTAAAGAGTATAATATTGAATTCAATTTTCTTATTGAAAATAGCACCAGGGATAATAAAAATAGTATGATATAGACATAAGTTATCAGAGGTAACAATCATAAGGTACTAAATAGACATAATGTATCAGAGGGAAAAATGAAAAGAAGGGTAAAGAGTCTCCCCTTATTCCTTATTTTTCTCCATTGAAAATATTTTTCATTCTCCTTGGTCTCCCCCTTATTTTGTCATTATGTTCTCCCTATTATTCTCCTTATTATTCTCCCCCTTTTTGATAATCAAAAAGTGGGAAAGCATATATATATATATAGGAGACAAATAACACATGAGAAGTAAAAAGAGTTCTGTATTAGAGTAGTCAAAAAGTACAAAAACAGAATACAAAGGAATTCCTATCAAAAAAAAATCCTGGCCACTGATTCAATCCTGATCTGCAACGAGAGATTTTCCTTTAGGATCAGAAGGAGTCTCGGGTGGTGAGGATTCAGGTGAAGGTTTGGGAATGCCAGAAAAGATCAAAGGAGGCTGGGCCACTGACACAGAGTCAGGCCTGTAGGTTGAAGATTTTTGGGTGATCATTGGTGTGAGGCTTTGAATGGCTTGAACAGGAGTCAGCTGGACTATGGAAGCAGCTGAGGCAGAAGCAGGCAAAGCAGGAGGGATGATGACTGGTCTGTCATCAACATGCAGGAAGGGCAGCAGCAGATTTCTAAAGTCCATAATAATTCCTCCTCCTCTTTCCATAGCAGAGATGAAATCATCTTTGTTTTCCATGAATTTCTCTAAGGCAGGAGTCAGTTCTCTTAGCTTGCTCACTTGTTCTCTGAAAGCTTGAGTGACTGGTGGTAGCTTCATGTGTTCCAACATTAGCTTGAAGTGGTGTTCGAGTTGATGCTTGGTGAAAATTTTGGAGAAGTAGTAGTCCAATTTTCTTTTTATGGCTTCCTGAGAGGCAGAGGCTTCTCTCATAAAGTCTTGAACAATCTTCATTATTTCTCTGGAAGAATCTCTTGTAGAAAGCACCACTCGGCTCAATTTTGATGAGTCCACAGAGCCACTGGTAGAAATAGAACCAATCTCCTCCTTTAACATTGCGCGAACTTGATTCAGGTCAACTGATAGTTTGGATGTGAGAGGCCCAAGAGAGAAGGAAACAGTTTCTTTGAAACTCTTAGACAAACCACTGATTAGACTTTGAACTTGAGAGTCTTACAATTGAACATGATCCTTCACTGAGGTTTTGAAACTTTCAAACACTGAGACAAACTGGCTTACTACACTCTTCACATAAGCTAGGTCCTTGTCAGCTTGAGACTTGGAGCTCATATAGGAATCCAAAGCAACAACTAATATCTTGAGAGCTTCCAGATCTGCTTCGATTCTTGAAGACTGAGTCTGGCACTCTTTCACTTCTTCCACAAGCTCAGACACAAAGGAAGATAAATTACAAGCCAAAGATAGCTCGAAGGATCTCTCTAGCATTTTCATTTCTTCATAAAAGCTTTCCTTCATCTCAGTGACTGATGTACTGAATGATTCTTTCAGCTCATTCTTCATGAATTCAAGATTTGATTTAGAGACAAACTCATTTGGGATAACTGCAGCAGATCCCCTTGCTGAGGCCAAATTAACTACAGAAGTAGTCATTATTGAATTAATTGAGGATGCAAGAGAGGTTTCCATTAACTTTACTTCTTCAACAAAACTGGATTTGAGGTCCTCTTTCAGCTTATTCAGATCATGAAATCTGACCACATCATCTGGCAACATCTCAGAGGCAAGATCATAATTGATCTTCGGTCTATCCACAGACACCTCATCATCTGAATCTGGATAATCCAATCCACAGACTATAAACCCTGGGTCTTCTACCCAGTCTCCAAGCTCAACAGCTACTGTAACTTTTCCAAGCACAGACTGATGCTCCCCCTCAATGGGTGCATTCTCATGTATCACAACAGCCTTTTCTGCTGGTCTTTCTTCATCAGAATCTTCCACAACAACTTCCATCTCAGCAGCAGTAAGGAGGTTTTCTGAAACAGGTACAGCTTCTTCTGTAACTTTTTCTACTTCATCAGCAGGCATAGCTAAGTTCCCAATCAAAGGGCTCATACTTAAACTACCAGAAGCAGAAAATTCAGATACATTTTCCTTTTCCTCTTCTTCTTGGTGAGGTACAGACTTGTCTTCCTCATGAGTAGATACAATTTCCTCTACTTTTCCTTTCCTAGAGTAAACCAGTTCTGCAACAGGACTTGGGGGCAAGTCTGGATCTCCTCCAACATCCATAGGAGTTTCTTCTTCTTCTTCTTCTTCTGTTTCATCACTATAAACAGGTTCCTCTTCATCAGGTCTCAGACTCGGATCTCTCATATCCTTTGGTCTTGAGGGATGATCCACAGGATTAAACCTATCATAGATCTTCTGATCATCACTGAACCATTCTCCCTTCCATGGGTTCCAGTTAATTTTCATATACTTGCAAACAGTCGAGGTGATACAGAAATTGTTCTTGACTACAACTGTCTCATCCTGAGACTCAGCTATTTCTTTCACTTTTATCATCACTGAAATCAGCTTAGCAAAGAACAAAGCATTGGTTTTTGACTTTAGTCTAATCATGTCTTCCATTTGAAGCATCAACAATCTGCATAGATTGATTTTTACACCATGTCTTAGCAAATGAAGAAGATAGATATCTTGATATCTCAGATTTGCAAAATCTCCTCTCCTCGGTATCAACACATGCTGAACAAACTTGAAAAGCAGTCGATTCTCTCCATCCATTTCAGCAGCTACCACTTGCCTTTGATTTCCATTCCTAGTCAGCTCTTGTAAGGCGGTCTCACAATAAAAAATGTCACTACTAGGTGGAATTGCTCTTGATACATACCCAGAGACACCTTCATGTGGTACTTTCAAACTCTCAGCCCACTCTACTGAAGAAAAAGACATCTCTTTTCCATTTACAAAAGAGCTAACGCGATTCTCATTCTCAGACTTCTCGAAAGTTACAAACTCATAGAATTGCTTTACCAACTTCGGGTAGTATGGGCCATTGTTATTCGAGAAACAATCCACCCATTTCTGGTCTTCCAGAATCTCGAGTACTAAGGATTTGCTAGGCAGTAGCCATTCCACGCACAGTTCCTTCTCGATTACTATGTCTCTATTCAGAAAGTGAGGATTCACTGGTCGCCTTCCCGATCTAGTTTTGACTTCACTAACACTGGCTTTATGCTGTGTCTTTTGCTTTTTAGCATTTGGTTCTACACTTTCATCTCTGAATATAGGAAGCTTGGTTTTTGCCATCGCGGGTTTAGGGTTCTTGGTCGATTTGGGAGGTAGGGTTCGAAGGTGAGAGGTTTTGAGCTCGGTGAGGTAATAAGTGGCTTAGACTGAGTTTTATCATTTAGGAATTCCAAATAAACGACTAAAATAGAGTAGTAAAATAGAATAAAACGATTCGTATTCTTGGCGGCAGACAGAAGTTTTAAAACCTTGCATCGGTGTGAGTTAATCATCGGTGAGAAAAACAAATCGGTGAGAATTTCTACGTCGGTGAGAAACTTACATCGGTGAGAATTTTCACATCAGTGAGAATTTCACATCAGTGAGAATTTCACATCGGTGAGAATTTCACATCGGTGAGAATTTCACATCGGTGAGAATTTCACATCAGTGAGAATTTTCACACCGGTTGTGATTAAACATTCCCAGTTCATGTCTTATGTAACTTAGCCTATCCGAACTTAAAGGTTTAGTGAAAATATCAGCCAATTGATGTTCAGTGCCAATAAATTCAAGAGAAATATCACCTTTTTGATAGTGATCTCTTAGGAAATGGTGTCTTACATCTATGTGTTTGGTTCTAGAGTGAGATATAGGATTCTTAGAGATGTTTATTGCACTTGTGTTATCACAGTTGATTGAAACATGTTTAAAAACATATCCATAGTAAAAAAGAGTGTGTTTCATCCACAGAATTTGTGCACAGCAACTACCAGCAGCTATATATTCTGCTTCGGTAGTAGATAATGCAACTGAGTTCTGTTTCTTACTACACCAAGAAACTAAGGATTTTCCAAGCAAATGACATGTTCCTGATGTGCTTTTTCTATCTAACTTACAACCAGAAAAGTCAGCATCTGAATAACTCATTAACTCAAAGGATTGTCCTTTTGGGTAAAACAAACCTAAGTTAACCGTGTGTTTGAGATATTTAAAAATTCTTTTAACAGCAAGCAAATGAGATTCTTTTGGGTTAGCTTGAAATCTAGCACACATACACACACTAAACATAATATCAGGTCGACTAGCAGTAAGATAAAGTAAACTACCAATCATACCTCTGTAATTTGTTTGATCAACTGGTTTCCCAGTTTCATCTGCATCCAATTTACAGGTAGTACTCATAGGAGTTTCACTTCCCTTGATACTATCCAGACCAAAACGTTTTAAAAGATCCTTTGTATATTTACTTTGATTCAAAATAATACCATTTTCATTTTGAAATACTTGAAATCCAAGAAAGTACTTAAGCTCTCCCATTAAGCTCATTTCAAATTCATTTTGCATACTTTTTGAAAAATCAGTACATAAAGAGTGTTTAGAAGATCCAAAAATAATATCATCAACATATATTTGTACAACTAAAACATCTTTAGAAATTCTTTTAATGAAAAGAGTTGGATCAGCAATCCCTTTAGTAAAACCTTTTGAAATAAGGAAATTGCTAAGTCTATCATACCAAGCTCTTGGAGCTTGTTTTAAACCATACAAAGCTTTAGAAAGTTTAAAGACTTGATTTGGAAAATGGGGGTTAGTAAATCCAGGTGGTTGTTCTACAAAAACATCTTCAATTATAAAACCATTTAGAAATGCGCTTTTAACATCCATTTGATATAACTTGAAATCCAGATGTGCAGCATATGCAAGTAAGATCCTAATGGCTTCTAGTCTAGCTACAGGTGCAAAGGTTTCCTCATAGTCTATGCCTTCTTCTTGACTATATCCTTGTGCAACTAGTCTAGCTTTGTTTCTAACTATATTTCCAGATTCATATATTTTATTTCTAAAAACCCATTTTGTGCCTATGGTCAAAGTTTCCTTAGGTCTGTCAACTAATTTCCAGACTTTGTTTCTTTCAAACTGATTTAATTCTTCTTGCATAGCCATTACCCAGAATTCATCATTGATAGCATCATTGATATTTTTGGGTTCCAGCTGTGAAAGAAAGGCTTGATGTTCAACCTGGTTTCTTAGAGAAGCTCTAGTTTGTGTTCCTCTATCTAGATTTCCTACAACAACATCTAAAGGATGATTCTTTAGAATCCTCATTGATCTGGTAAAGGTTGGACTAGAAATCTCAGGTTCATCTATAGGTTCGGGTTCAACAGAAGCAGATTCTGGAAAAAGTCCAGAACTGGATGTTTTGATAACAGGTTCTTTAGATTTATCATTGATGTCCAGAATAGACAAATCTTCTTCAAGATTCTCAAGAGAGGTTTTAGGCTCATGTGGATCAGTTTCATCAAACTTGATGTGAACAGATTCTTCCACACATTTGGTTTTCTTATTGAATACTCTATAGGCTTTACTTGAAATAGAGTAACCCAGAAAAATTCCTTCATCACTTTTGGAAGCAAACTTATCCAGATTATCTTTAGTATTCAGAATAAATACTTTGCAACCAAAAACTTTAAAATAATTAATCTTTGGCTTTCTATTGTTCCACAATTCATAAGGGGTTTTCTTAAGAACAGGTCTGATTAAGACTCTATTAATGACATAACAAGCTGTATTTACAGCTTTGGCCCAAAAATAAATAGGCAGATCATATTCATTGAGCATGGTTCTAGCAATTTCTTGCAGGGTTCTGTTTCTTCTTTCTACTACACCATTCTGTTGGGGTGTTCTAGGGGCAGAGAAGTTATGAGTATAGCCATTGTGTGAGCAATAAAATTCAAAATCTTGATTTTCAAACTCACGACCATGATCACTTCTCAGGGTCTTAATCTTAAGTCCACTAAGGTTCTCTACAGACTTGGAGTATTTGACAAAGTAAGAACAAGCTTCACTTTTGTGAGCTAGAAAATATACCCAAGTATATCTAGAAAAGTCATCTACAAGAACATAAACATAGTGCTTCCCATTTAAACTAGAAACTCTTGATGGTCCAAACAAATCCATGTGAACCAATTCAAGTGGTTGAGAAGTTGAAACTTCTTTCTTTGATTTAAAAGAAACTTTGTGTTGTTTTCCCTTTTGACAGGGGTTACACACTCTATCATTTGGGAATTCTAACTTAGGTAGGTCTCTAACTAGGTTTTTCCTAGAAAGTTTTCTAAGTGAGTGAATGTTGCAATGTCCTAATCTTCTATGCCATAGCCAAGATTCTTTATGAAAAGCATTCAAACAAGTAATATTCTGCTTAGCTAAAGAATTCAGATTAACAGCATAAACATTCTCATTTCTTAAGGCAGAAAACACCAAAACCTTCTTAGAATTAAAAACTTTGCAAGAATCATTTTCAAATTTAACATGAAAACCATCATCACATAACTGAGAAATACTTAATAGATTGTATTTAAGGCCATCAACAAATAAAACTTTAGAAATCAAAATTGAATCAGTGTTACCAATCTGGCCTAGGCCGATGATTTTCCCTTTTGAGTTATCACCAAAGGTGACAAAGCCTCCATCAACTTTTATTAAACTCTTGAAACAAGAGAAGTATCCTGTCATATGTCTTGAACATCCACTGTCCAAATACCAGGTCTCTTTACAGGAGCTCTTCAAGCAAGTTCCCTACAAAACAGATTTAGATGGGAGATGATTTTGGTACCCAGATTTTCTTGGGTCCAGACAGGTTAGCCAATAACACTTTAGGTACCCATATTTGTCTAACGGGTCTCCTATAATTTGTAGAATTGACATGCTTTGAAAGATAAACTTTAATAGATCCATAGCTATGTATATAACTGGTTGAAGCATATGAAGTTCCAGAATTACCTTCATTCTGTCCAGATTTAGAAATGAATTTTGTTTTGGCAATTTTCCTTTGTCCAGGTTGGTATCCTATACCAGTAGTATATTTAGGTGCTACTTGCTTTCCTAGCATCTGTGTTAGGGTATTTTTGCCATTGGTGAACTTCTCTAAGTCTTTTCTAAGTTGCTCATTTGACATTTTCAGTTCTGTATTTTCTTTTAACAGTTGAGCAGTTTTCTCTTTTTCAATAGTGAGTTCGGTTTTGACTGTAGTGGTGAGAGCATGCTGTTTCTTTAATGACTTGTATTTATCCTTAAGTTCATTACATGTCTCTTCCAACATATCACAGTATTCAAACAGTTCAGATTTAGACATGTTATCACCTTCAGAATCATCTCCAGAATAATATGAATTTGAAGCAGGAGTTTCAGCAGTTACCTCAGAAGTGTTTGTCATAAAACACATGTTGGCTCGATTCCTTTCAGAGTCTGAAGATTCAGCTTCACTTGTGCTGTCTTCTGAAGCACTCCAAGTAGCCTTCATGGATTTCTTAAACTTATTGTCCTTATAATCATATTTCTTTTTATACTTCAGCTTTGGACAGTCGGCTTTGATGTGTCCTTTTCTCTTGCACTCATAGCAGACAACATCATCTGACTTGTCATTCTTTTCCCAATCCTTTTTCCATTTGCCTTGGTGATCATACTTACCCTTGTAGTTTGTTTTTCTCAAGAACTTCTTTTTCCTATAGAATTTCTTAAATCTTCTAGCAATGTGAGCTATCTCAGCATCACTGTCAGAATCACTTTCACTGTCTTCACAGCTTGAACTTTCAACTATAGCTTGAAGCTTTCCTTTGTCCATATTCTTTGAAGTTGAGGATTTGAAAGCGACAGACTTTCTTGCAGGTTCATTTTCTTCCTCCTTATTCACTTTAAGCTCTTCTTCATACATCATCAGCTTTCCAATCAGTTCCTTGACAGGTAGAGCTGCAATGTCACATGATTCTCTGATTGAGACAGATGTGCCTCTCCATCTATCAGATAGACATCTCAAAATTCTCATAATTTGTTCCTTCGATGAGACATCCTTTCCCAGTGAGATCATTGTATTGACAATTTCATTGAACCTGAGATACATGTCAGAAATGGGTTCGTCAGGCTTCATTTTAAAATTATCATACTTGATAGTATAAGTATTCAATCTCATTTCTTTAACATTAGTTGTTCCTTCGTGAGAAACAGCTAAGGTATCCCAAATATCAAAAGCAGTTTTGCAAGAAGAAATTCTGTTAAACTCTTCATCTCCTAGAGCACAGTAGAGGGAATTCATGGCTTTGCAATTATTAATATAAGTAGCCTTAGTAGGTTCATCCCAAGTAGATCTAGCAGTAGTAGGAATTTTGTATTCTGATTCAATAGCAGTCCAAATATCAAACCCTATGCTTTCTAGATGAATTTTCATTTTCAGTTTCCACTGAGCATAATTGGTTCCATTGAAGAAAGGTGGCTGGTTAGTAGCAGCACCCTCAAGTCTATTGTCCATGATGATAAAATTTTAAAGAAATAAAAATTTAGATATAACAGAAATTTTAAGAACTTTAAAATACAACTAAAATCACAGTTCAAAAGCAGAGTACTTTAGAAAGTATTTTCAACCTCTGATACCAAGTGTTGGTCGGAGTGGTTTACCCAAGAGGGGGGTGAATTGAGTACCAATTAAAATTTCTGTATTTAAAAACCGTGTCTTAAAGACCCCCAAATAAAATAATAAATTAAACTGTAGTGAATTTATATTAAAGTAGAGGTTCTGTTAGATTCTCAAGGGATTGATTAATTCCCAGTTAATCAACACAGGAGTGTGTGATTATCTTTTGAAACTAACTTACTGATCTACACTTAGCATAAACACTTGCTAGTTTAATTATCAAAGTAACTTTAAAAACAGTATTAGTTTTAAAGTGATTAGCAGCGGAATAAAACTTTGAAAGAGATGGCACAACAGTGTAACCAAGAGGTTCAGTCTCAAGCCGAGACTTAGTCCTCTCACAAGTTTATATATAAAAATGATCCACACCCTGGATCGGGGTTCAACAGTTTACAACTGTCCAGGTCCAAGACCTCTACCACTGTTCTTCGTGGGAAACAGTACAACAGCACCCAGCTGTCCAGGTCACACACGACCTCTACCACTGTTCTTCGTGGGAAAGAAAGAATGAAAGAGTTTGGTAAGGATTTACAAATCCTTCAGTTTGAGTACAGGAGACAGTGTATGTGTTAGATACAGCAGATAACACACACTGCTCGAAATGAATGATAATAAATCACAGAACAAGAGATGTAGAGTTTAGAAGTGGTTCTGGTGATCTCAGTGTAGCTCTGGACTTCTATAGATTCAGTCAGAAGTGAGTTTGAGTCCTCTTCTCGTTTCTGTTTGAGAAACAGAGTGTCGTATGCTCCAGGTTCACAGGTAGTGAGAATGTAGTCGATGAAGTTCTTCTTGTATGCACAGAACACTTCTCGAGTATGCTTGATTGTCTATAAGCTTCTCTGTGTTCTTCTCGTGCTTGTGTCGTTTTTGGTATATTGGATGCACCGCACTTTTCTGGTTCGCTTCTTGTTGTTTTTCCTTCACACGTTCGCCGCTTTCTGGTATGTAGTCTTCTCGTATTTATCTCCCATCAGGGGACAGAAAAGATTTCTTTTCAGCAGGTACGAGGTACGGGTTCCTGACATCCGACAACCTTTATCAGATATTTGACAAATCATTAAAATGTATGATATGACCATTAGATAGATTAAATATAGGAAATAAAGAAATTCAAACAGTGATTCGAGTGATCGGTAGGTAATCAGCATCGGTAGCTTGAACATCGGTAGCTTGAACATCGGTAGCTTGAACATCGGTAGCTTGAACATCGGTAGCTTGAACATCGGTAGCTCAATGTCATTAGTTGCTTTGACTCTATCGGTGGCTCTTTGTGTCGGTTGGTACATGCTTGTATCAGTGACTGCTTATCGGTAGCTCCATGCATCGGTAGCTCCATGCGTCGGTAGCTGTGAGTCTGTATCGGTAACTCTTATTCCATCGGTAGCTATTTATACTTACACCGGTAGCTCTATGTTTGTATCGGTAGCTGTCTGTAAGTCAGTAGCTTACATTTATAAGTACATCGGTAGCTCTGTGTTAAGTCTATAGGTAGCTGTCTGTCGGTAGACTAAGTCTATCGGTAGACTGGTTACCGGTAGCTCTTTATCAGTAGCTATAGGCAGATTACTTATCTGTTTTATGCAGAACACATCTGATTGTGTTAGAATCAATTTATAACTTGTATAAACATGGATAAATGAGGATTAACATATTTCAAAGATGATTTTTAAGATTATTATTGGTTTGATCATAGATTTGAAAGAATTAAAGTATAGATCAATGATACTTAAAAATATCACATAGAATGAAAACATAATTGGGATTTTCAACACAAATGAATACATGATTGAGATTATCAAAACAGGTGAGGTCAACATTCTCTTTTGGAAATTCTGCTAGGTGGGATAGGAGCTCTAAAAGTAATATTAGTTGATTTGGGAGACAAATTGGGGCCACTAACCTCATCAACTAAATGTTATTTCTCATATATTTCTTTTGATAAAACAAAATCTTCTTCATACACATTTAAATACTCAACAACCTCATTAGGTTCTAGAGCCCGTTCAAAAATATCCCATCTTCTAGATGGATGATCCATAGTGTTAAAATACATTTATATTTTATCACCATCAGCTAAAAACTACTTCTTCCTGGGGTTCCAGCTGACTCTCATCCATGAAAAACTTTCATTATAAATACAAAAACCATTACAGACTATGAACTTTTGTTCATCATATAAAACTAACTATTTTTCTTTTAATAAGGATGAAGTATAATTTGGGTTAATTAAAGAATTAGATCTTAAATAATACTTGATCACTTTAGAAAAATGTACCACATGATACCTACACAGATTGATCTTATATCCTCTTTTCATAAGATATAATAAGTAGAAATCCAGATACCTTAAGGTGTAAAAATAATCTTTTCTTAGGAAATTACATGTGCTTTATAAACTTGAAGAGAAATATGCATTCCCCATCAAACTCAGAAGATTATGGTATTTTGGTAATTCCATCACCAGTATGTTTGGGTAAATAATCTGTATACACAAAAACATTATCTTCTTCAAGAATAGATCCTTGGTAATTATTAAAAATACCTTCATGAGGAACTGTTAATTATTTGGTCCATTGAGTTGAAGAAAATAAAACTTTACAAACATTTCTTCTTGTTCTTAACCAACTTTCATCATGTTTAAGAGAGAACTCCAAAAACTAATAGAAATGATTTACTATCATAGGATATAATGTTTTCTCATTTTAAGGTAACCCACCTAACCATCCTTGTAATCGTGGGACTTCTAGTACTAAAGACATACTAGAGAGCATCCATCCAACTGAAACTTTCATTTTGGGTACAACTATATATTTTTCAAGCTTGGGCGGAATTGTTTCAACTGCAACCACACCACCAGACTCTTCTTTTTTGTTTCTTAGTTGGATGCAACTTAAATGGTGTAGAATTAGAAGGGTGCTTGACTCTTTCCATGAGGATTGGTCTAGTAATATTGGTCAAAGGATAAGTTAAAGGTTAAAGGTTTGGAGGTCATAAGACAAAGGGTTTCACTTGACACGAGATAGAATAGAAGGGAATGAGAAATAAAGTGCATTGGAAAAGAAAAAATGTATAATTTTTATCATTAGGGATTTATGTATTTGAAAAATAAAAATTCAAATTTATAATACAATAAATTATTCATTTTGGGTTATAGAAACAAAATAAAACATAAGCAAAAAAAATTGGTAGTTTAGAAATATTAGAAGAAATGAATATTTTCAAAATCATAAAAATGAATGGTGTGATGTTCATAATGGACTGAATAACACAACGGTAAAATAACAACAATGGTGAGAAAACCTCAATGGTGGGAAAAACCAATGGTGAGATAAACATAATGGTGATACAACCCAATGATTTATCATACCCAATGGTGTGTCATACCAAACGATGTGTCACTAGAAACTAAAACATAATCCCAATTAATCATACTTAGCTCATGTTTGAGGCAATTAATTCTCTCAGAATTTAAATTATTTTTAAAGATATCAACTAATTTATTTTTGGTAGCAATGTATTCATGATAGATATTAACTTTTTGAAAATGATCTATCAATTTTTTTCTTACATCAATATGTTTTATTCTAGAATGTGAAATAGGATTCATAGATATGTTTTTTTTGAGAAAAACAGATATCATTAATGAAGAATATCAGCAGACATACAAATGAAAAGCCACGAAGGAAAATTGTCCAACCAGAGCTGGTTGGCCTCGAAGGGGCCTGATGTTTCGAACTGGTGGGTTGCATTATTTCCTTCTCTTTTGGAAAAGGAGAAGGTGCAGAATGAAAATCATTGGAAGAGTGAAAGAATTCTCCTGATAATGAGGCCAAAAGACTGGAGTCTGTTGTTGTTGTGGTTAATGGCATCGATCACAATGAGGCAATCAGATTCAATGAAAATATCAACCCACCCACATTCCAAATCCAGCATCAAAGCTGCCAGGATGGCATTAGCATCAGCCATAGTAGGTTCCCAAAAGGCATTATGTGATTCATACTTTGCTGCGATGATTTTCCCCAGATGATTTCGGGCCAGGAGACCGAGGGAGACAAGTCCATCCTTTGGGAGAGACGCGTCCACGTTGATCTTAATAACACCTTCCATTGGGGTGTTCTAATGAGGGGGGAAGGAGGGGGAAGCATCAGGCATTTGATGTCCGTTGTGGTGATTCCATCCCTCGATCCATGAGGTGGCCCGTTCTATCCAGAATTTAGGAGGTTTAAACCTGTGGTGGAAAACAGCATCATTACGTCATACCCAGATGATCCAGGCCAGGGTGCAGCATGACCCTGCCTTAACCACTAAGAGAGAGGAGCACCATTGCGCCAGGAGAGCGGGGAGGTCAGAAGCTGTACCCAATGATGCATCTGGGGTTGGGTCCCATTTATTCCAGATTTCCTTAGCTTCTGGACAGTGAAAGATGGCATGCAAGGGGGTCTCTGGGATGTTCGGGAAAACGGGCAGAAAGCGGCATTGGACATATGTCGGTACTCGAGAAGGCTCATTGTTGGGAGGGTGCCCATGCAGACCTTCCACCAAAAATGTTGTATTTTTTGGGGTATGTTTAGCTTCCAAAGCGATTTCCATGGTCCCTCATTTTGGTCGGTTGGGTGGTTTTTGAGAGCAAGCCTGTATCTGGATCTCACCGTGTATTCGCCCGAAATGCCATTGCACCAGAAGAGATGGTCAGGGCCTGCATAAGGTACCCAGTGGAATATAAGGATAATTCTTTGGCCTATTTCATTAAACCATTCAAAAATATTATCCACACACCACCTCGTTCCTTGGTCGGAAAGGAGGATTTGGACAGTGGCATCTTCAAAGCTAGGTTGTGCGTGGGATGTAGCCTGCATAACTACCATATCAATCATCCATGGGTCAGACCATATTTTAACAGATGAGCCATCCCGTATCCTCCATCCCAGTCCTTTTTCCAAGAGCTTGCGGGCCCCCCAAATGCTTCTCCAAAGGAAGCTAGGATGCAGGCCATGTGAGGAAACCTGGAAGTCCGTGTGGGGAAAGTACTTAGCTCGTAATACCCATGCACAGAGGGATGATGGACCGTTAAGAAGGTTCCACCGATGCTTGGCCAATAGTGCGTCATTAAAGAGCAGAAGATTCCGGAATCCCATCCCTCCCTCAGTCTTGGGGATGCAAAGTTTCTCCTAGGACATCCAGTGGGGTCTATTTCTTCCATCGTTTTCCCCCACCAGAAGTTGGTAGTGCTTGTATGAATCTAGTTGACGATGGTCTTCAGGATCTTAAATAGTGACATAACATAGCTTGGGATAGACTAGATGACAACTTTAATAAGGTTCTATTTTCCTGCTTTTTAGATTCCTTTTGGGTTCCAACCTTGAATTTTATTCTCAATCCTGTCCACAAGAGATGCAACAAATTCTTTTTTGGACCAGCCAATTATCGTGGGTAGCCCGAGATACTTTTGGTGTTTCTCAATCATATGTATTCCAACTACTATGTAGAGTTCATCACTCTTGGGGTGAGGCACCACTGCACTGAATGAGATTTCTGATTTTCTGTGATTGATTTACTGTCCAGACGCCCTCTCGTACTGGTGGATCGCATGGCTGATCACCTAACATTCATTAATAGTTGCTCTGGAGAAAAAGAGGCAGTCGTCAGTGAAAAAAAGGTGCGACACTGGTGGACTTACATGAAAGACCTTTGCCCCATGAATAGTTTTAGCAGATGTGGCCCTGGATAAAATTTTAGAAAAGACATCAGTCACCAAGATAAAGAGAAATGGGGAGAGGGGATCTCCATGACGCAGGCCGCGGGATGGCACAAATCCTCGAGTGAGCTCCCCATTGACCTAGATTATAAAAGAGATGGTCGAGATGCATTGTATGATCATATCTATCCACTTAGTGCAGAAACCCATTTTCAGCATCACAATTTTGAGGAAGTGTCATTCCACTTTAGCGTAAGCCTTGGTCATATCCAGTTTCCAGGCCATGGTTCTTCTTTTATGATTGGATCATTTTTTCATAGAGTGAAACACTTCATGGCCCACTATTGTGTCATCAGTTATCAGCCTCTTGGCCACGAAGGCACTCTGGTTTTCCGAGATAATATCAGGCAACCACGGTCGCAGTTGATTAACAAGGATCTTAGAGAAGATCTTGTACGTGACATTGCATAGGCTGATAGGCCTAAAATCAGGGGCCGCTTGGGGATTCATAATTTTGGGAATGAGGACGAGGAAAGTTTCATTGATGGCGGCAATACTTGTTTTCCCACCCCATATATTCCTTATCATTTTTCATATGTCGGGACCGATGATGTGCTAGTATTTCTTAAAGAACAGGGCGTGGAATTCATCCGGTCCCGGGGCCTTAGTGGGGTGAATCTGTTTCATCGCCAGGCTTATCTCTTCATCTGACACATCTTTGGAAAGCTGCTGATTGATCTCCTCAGTGATCATTGGTCGGATACATTCTTCCACTTCAGCCGAAATGAAAGGATTTTCTGAATTGAAGAGGTTTTGGAAGTAACATGTCAATGCTTCGTGAATTCCCTTATTATCAAAGACTTTGCTTCCATATGATTGTGAGATGCAATTGATAAAATTTTTCTGGCACCTAGCTGATGCTTTCTGGTGAAAATATTGGGTATTGGCATCCCCTTCTGAGATGTGGGTATCCCGTGCCCGCATAGCCCGGAAGCTTTCCTTCATGCGCTGGGTCGCATCCATCTCTCTTTGAGTGGCTCCGATCAAGTCAAGAGTGCAACTGGATGGGGGTTTCTTGATTAGGCTGTGAAGTGTATTTTTGAGGAAAGCACAGTGCCTCTCCGGATGGCGGGATTTCTTATTACTCCAAGAAATCAGACCGGATGCGACCTTTTGGAGATTGGGGCCAATATCTTCATGAGTGATATTCCAGCTTGATCTTACAATATCTTCGCATTCCCGGTCCTTTAACCAGAAGCCTTTAAATCTGAAGGGTCTACAAGGTTGTTTGATGCGTTCACCTTGAATACAGTCAATATGAATTGGGCAGTGGTCTGAACAATTGAGCTTCATGTGGACGATGTGGAACATGTTGAAGAGATTAATCTAATTTGTTGATCCCAGAAATCTGTCAAGTCACTCGGCGATGCGTGTGTCATCCGTATTACCTCGGAACCATGTGATGGGATTACCTGTGTATCCCAAATTGACTAGGTCTGCCCTAGTGACCGCATCCTTGAAATTTTCCATCGAAGTAGCGTGTCAGGCATTTCCTCCTCTTTTTTCCTTATGGAACATAATCTCATTAAAGTCTCCACCAAATAGAATAGGGCTTAGAAGCTCGTGACGAAGTTTGCAGAGGAGATCCCAAGATTTCCCCTTCTCATTATGGGTCGACCAACCATAGAATCCCACAAAGGTCCATGGAGGGGTGTGGTCCGCCTGAACAGTCGCAGCCACGTGGTGCGAGGAGAAAGACAAGATCATGATGTTGAGATGATCCTTCCATAGGAGACAGAGTCCCCCAGAGTGGCCTTGTCTGGAGACCGAGAGATAGCATAGGAAGCCACATGTCTGAGAAATTCTAGTGGTGTACTTGTTTTCCAAAATGGTTTCGGACCGGAAAACCATATCAGGCCAACTTTGGGCACAATTGCGATGGAGCATGCGAACCATTCGTGGGTTTCCAAGCCCACGACAGTTGCAGCGTAGGAAAATCATTGATCTAGGTGGGGATGGGTCTCACTCGCCTCTACCTTTGAGTTATTGGCACTTGTTATTCCACCCATCGTTTTTCCTCTCTTTGGGGAGTTCCCCATTGACTAGCATGTTTCAATTTGTCTTTTCCGATCCCCAGGTTTAGGGTCCCTCATTTTACCAGCACTTACTTCGTGTTGCACCTTTTTCTAGGTTTGATGAGTGATTGGGACTGGTGGTGAAGTTCCAGATTTTCCATCTTTATCCTGTGTTAGGATGTCAACCAAGTTCATTTCTGGGTCAGGGTCGGGATCTGGTGGTTCAGCGTGCATCTGCATTGACCTTGCTCTTTGTTCTGCAGGATCTTTTGGCATGTTCCCCGGCTCAATAAGTGTTGAGGCTATGTTCTTCAGGGGGGGGGGGGTGTATACATGTTGTTAATCCTGTGATTGGTTGGGCTCTCTTTAGGGAACTCTGGCGGTCCAAGCCTAATGATCGTTCCCTGTTCGGTTCCCGCTTGACTTGTGTGAGCCACCTTGAGACGTTCACGATCCTTTTGTTTTTCCACCTCAGGAATGAAGGCGTATCTGGTAATTTTTTCCCGGAGCCATGGGCTATAATGAAGAATGATATTACCTGCTCCCTCCCCTGGATTTGAGCCACACGCTCTTTTCAGATGGCTGAGACGTCCATTGAAGAAGCAGAAAATTGGGAGTTTCTCGAATTCGAATGAGATCCAGTTGTCTTCATCATCGATTTTCAAAAACATTCCCCTCATCAGGGGCTCCTACACTTCAATTCTATCTCTAATACGAACCTCGGGTCCCCATTGGATAGGGTCTGTGTAGTACAATTCAATGAATTGGCCAATGATATCCCCAATTTCTCTCATAACACGTTCTGTTCGTGCATGAAGGGGAATTCCTTTAATCTGTATCCAGAAAGGGGATAGAGTTAGCTTAATTTTCTGGATGTCATCCCCACCCCCTCTGAATTCTACCATGAGGAGGAGTTGATTATCAAAGGACCACGGTCTGCCGCTAAGAATTTTATCTCTATATCTTTTGTTGAAGAACTCTAAGACAATGCGATTATTCCCCGTTTCACGAATGGCCACACCCTCTTCCAATTTCCAAAGGTTCTTTAGAGTGTTTTTAAGTGCCCCTTGGTTGACTGAAATATTTTCCACAAACATTCCAACCAACAACAGTGACATGTGTTTTTCTAATAGTGTATCTTTGCTTCTCCAAGCTTCAATAGTCGCTTTCTATTTATCCGTCATGGACATCCTCTTCCAAAGGGTCAAAATATCCGCCTCCATTATTCAGTGTATGTGGGATAAGAAATAGCTCTGGACAGACCCGTTATCCACCCCTCTTGGGTCAGCCCACGAATGTCTGAAACCCCAAAAAACTGGGCATGGTACCCCACTCTACAGCCTTGTTTTGCAAAGGGGCCACACGACCACGACCTTTGTGAAGAAGAGGCTCCGTGGATAGGGATCCTCAAACCCTTACTACACAAGCACACCGCAAAGCAGAACCATCTTCGCGGAGTGGTTCACCGCGGCGGAATCTCACAAGCTCCCTTTGCGAGAATCTCATCCCAAAACGAACGAATATCCTTTGTTCCTAGATCCTCCGTGAGATCAGCTTACTTCAAAATCAATATATAGAGTCGAATAATGTGTGTTTTATCCACAAAAGTTTTGTATAGTAGCTATCTATAGCTTTGTATTCATCTTCATCAGTAGATGGTGCCAAAAATATTTCCTTCTTACTACACCCTGAAACTAGATACTTTCCTAAAAAGTGACATGTTTCAGATGTTCTTTTTCTACCTAATATACAATCAAAAAAATAAGCATTGTAATTACTAACTGAATGAAATTATTGTCCTCTAGGGTAAAATAATCCTAAATTTGATAGTGTATTTGAGGTAATTAAAAATTATTTTAACAGAAACAAAGTGTGACTCTTTTGGATTAGCTTAAAAGTGAGAACATATACACAAACTAAAAATTATATCAAGATGTCTAGTAGTCAAGTAGAGAAGACTTCCAATCATACATCTATAACTGGATTGATCAACTGGTTTCCCAACATCATTAAGATCATTTTACAAAGTGACACTCATAGGATTATCACCAATCATAGTTCTATCCAGGTTAAAATGTTTTTAATAATCCAGAGTATATTTACATTGATTTAAAATGATTCCATATTTATTTTGAAAAATCAAATATCCATCAAAGAATTTGAGTTCACTCCTTAAACTCATTTCAAAGTCATTTTTAATTATTTTAGAAAAATTAGTACATAGATAATTTTTTCAATATCCAAAAATAATATCATCAATATAAAATTGGACAAAAAACATCTTATAAAATTAATTTTATAAAAAGTGTAGGATCACCTATAAATTTTTAATATCCTTTTAAAATAAGAAAATTGATGAGCCTATCATACCAAGATATATGAGCCTATTTCAAACCATATAAAGCCTCAGTTAATTTCAAATCCTAATTTAGAAAATTGGTATTCTCTAAAATAGGGGTTGTTCAAAAAAGATCCTTAACAATAAAACCATTCAAGAAAACACTATTAACATCCATTTGATAAATATTGAAATCTATATGACCTAAATAAACTAGTATTATTATAATGGATTCAAGTTTGGCTATGATTGAAAAGGTTTTCTCATAATCTATTCCTTCTTCTTGACTATAACCTTGTTCAAATAGTCTTTCCTTATTTATAACTATTTTTCGTGACTCATCTTCCTGGTTTTTGAACACCCATTTAGTGACTATAATTAAGGTGTCCTTGGGTATATCAAAAAGTTCCCACACTCTATTTATTTCAAACCAGTTTAATTCATATTTCATTTCCATCACCATGAATTAATCATTACTAGATTCATTGATGTTCTTAGGTTCTAATGGAGACAAGAATTCTTGATATTCATCCTGATTTCTATGAAAAGATCTTATCTATGAACCTATATCTTGATATCCAACAAAATAATATATGGTGTGATACATAAGAGTTATAAAATATCTAGAAAAGGCAGGGCTTTTCACTTTAGGTTGTTCTACAGGTTCAGGATCTAGAATTTCCAGAAATTAGAAAATCATGATGATTTTTATAACTAATTTACTGTAGAATATTTATTATTATAATTTAAGTTCAAAGAATAAAAATTATCCACAAGGTATCATATGGAGGTCTTAGGATCATGTGGATATTTATCATCAAATTTGGTATGAAAATATTCTTTACGGTCTTAAACCTTTTATTAAAAACTCTATAGGATTTATTAGAAATTGAATAACCCAAGAAAATTCCTTCATCACTTTTGGAATTTTTTTTCCAAATTATCCTCAGTACTAAGAATAAAGTATTTACAACAAAAAATCTAAAGTAATTATACTTAAGATTTATATAATTAAATAGCTCGTGAGGGGATTTCTTCAAAATTGGTCCAATTAAAACTTTATTGACGATTTATTATGATTTATTCATAGTCCATTCGAAAAAATAGTGTGGTAAAACATATTCCTTTAACATGATATAGGTTATCTCTTGACGAGTTATGTTTCTTCTTTCTATAACTCTATTCTACTGAGGGGTCCTGGGAGTAGAGAATTTAGGTCTATATACATTTTTTGAGAAAAAATATTCAAAGATTATAATTTCAAACTCAAGACCATGGTCACATATTAAGGTCTTAATCCAATTTCCACTACAGATCTATCTTACTTGGTGAAATAAGAATAAGCTTCACTCTTGTGATATAAAAAGAACACCCAAGTATACCTAAAAAACTCATCTACTAATAAAAATACCTAGTGCTTCCTTTTAATCTATAAACTCTAGATGATCCAACTATAATCCACACGAATCCACTCAAGAGGTTAAGAAATTGACACATCTTTCTTTAATATAAGAAAAATTTGTAATGCTTTCCTTTTGGACATGGGTTATATAACTTTTTTGGGGAACTATAGTTTAGGTAAATCCTTGACTAACCCATTCTTAGTAATATTCCTAAGTGAGTGAATATTTAAATGGCCTAGTATCACAATCCATATATAAGATTCTCTTTGAAAATAAATCAACTAATACACATTTAGAGAAATTAAATAATTAAAATCAATTGTATAAAAATTATCATTCTTTAAGATAGTAATAATTAAAGAATTTTTAGAATCATAAACATTACAGGTTTTATTCTCAATATTAAATATAAATACCAACATCACACAATTATAAGATTATAAGAAGGTTATATTTCAAACCATCAACAAACAATACAATAGAAATTAAAACACAATTACTATTACCAATTTACATAGGATGATGATTTTACCTTTTTCATTATCACCAAAGGTGACATGACCACCATAAACCATAATAAAACTCTTGAAGAATAAATATTCTCCCATAATATGTCTTTTAAAACCACTATCCACGTATCATATACCTCTACACGAGGCATTCAAAGAGTTTTCAAAAAAAAAATAGAATTTATACAAAGAATGAATTTGCTACCCAGATCTATTTAAGTCTAGATACCTTAGTAATTACTAATTTAGAAACCCAAATGTGTTTGATAGGTTTCATATAAACATACTGAAGACTTTTTGAAATAAATACTTTTTTAGTTACTCTAGAAAAATAATTTATAGAATAACTTTTAGGTTTTAACTTAGGTATAAATGTACACTTTACTACTCTCATATGTCCATGTTGATATCCTAGACCAGTAATATATTTAGTTGAAACTTTATTTCTTAAAATCTATTTTAATTTTTCTCTAAAATTTGTAAATTTTACCAAATAATTATTTTGATTCTCAATTTAATTTTTATGTTTAGTATTATCTTTTATGAGTTAATAATTATTTTCCTCCTCAACAAACATATGCATATTTAATGTTTCCAAATAAAGCATGATGTATTTTTAGAGTTTTATATTTGTCTCTTAGTTCATTAAAAGTATCTTATATCATTTTAAAATATTAAAAAATTTCATCTTGATACATGTCATTATCATTATGTTCATTCTTAGAAATATCATAAATATGATCATTATGAATTGGTAAAATGTTAGAAACATTAGGTACCTCATTGAATGTTGTCAGAAAGAACATGTTGGCTCTTTCTAATTTCTCTTTATGAGATGAATTTGAATCACTAGAGATGTCTTTAGAAGAGCTTCATGTGAATTTCATTTATTTTTAAAAATTTTGATCCTTGTCATCATAATTGTTTGTGTATCTTAGCTTTGGACAGTCTTCTTTGAAATGTCCTTTCCTTTTACACTCATAGTATGTGACTTCATTTTTATCATTCTTCTAATATTTATTCCATGATTCTATAAAATCATACCTTCTTTTTACCTAGGTTTTATAAGAATATTTTTCTTCCTATAAATTTTCTGGAATCGTCTAGTCATATGGGCCATTAACTCGTCACTATCCGAAAGTGACTCACTGTCACTTGATCTAGAAGCTTGAAATTTATCCGTTTATTTTTAAATAGATTAGTATTAAAGGCAATATATTTTCTATTTGGTTATTTATCATCTTCTTAGTTAACCTTTAATTACTCATTATATTTCATCAGTTTATGAATAAACTATTTTACATGTAGCCTGCTGATATCACATGACTCTCTAATTGACACATATGTTCCTCTCCATATTTTAGGTAAACATCTAAGAAGTCACATGATCTGGTCCTTTTTAGATACAAGATTATCCAGGAAGATCATTATTTTCACAATCTTATTGAACCTAAGATAGATTTTAGAAATAGTTTTATCATGATTCATATTAAATTTATCATACACAACAGTAAACATTTTAAGTCTTATCTTCTAAACATTAGTTGTTACCTCATGTGAAACAGATAAAGTATCCAAAATTTCATATAATGTTTTGCAAGAAAATATTCTATTAAATTATTTATATCCTAAATCATAGTAAAGGGAAATCATTTTTTATAAATATTATTATAAAAAAGTTTTGTATCATCATTCCAATCATTTTTGGTAGTACCCGAGTGGTAAGGGATCCTGCTTGGCATCCAAGAGACCCAGGTTCAAAACAGGGTGGAGTCGAATTTTCGGGGGGAACTGTAGCAGTGCTGTAGCAGGAAATGTAGCAATACTGTAGCAGGTACTGTAGCATTACTGTAGCAGCCGAACTATTCACCTGATTTGGATTTCGGGCCACTGGTTTGGGCCTATGGGTCTTAGGGCCTTCGGGCCATCAAAGGCCTTCAGGCCATAAGGCCTTCGAGCCATTGGAGACCATGAAGCAGCCCATTTCACACAGAGCATTCCCCAGATGAGGATCAGAGCACTAGTAGTAGTCACCAGAAGCAGAGCTAACTGGATTGGAAGAATGAGAGGGTATGACAACCGCCATCGGGACCAGGCCCCGTGCAGCTTTTGTATGGGGCAATGCTAGCCGATTAGCAATGCAGGTTGGGAGATAAAGGCAATCAATGATGCAGAAGCTGTGGAGGGGCAGTTCTAGTGGACTGGGCCTACGAGTCATGTATTGGGCATGGTATGCCTCTCAGCCTTCGGGTCATGTATTACGGGTCATGTCGGGCGTTGTGCCTTGGTCCTACGAGTTATGTACGGGTTCCACTTCAACCCTTAAAAGGGGGATTGTCTATAATAAAATAAAAAATAAGGCCTTCGGGCCATTCAGGCATTTTCATTTTAATCTTCCATTGAGAAAAATTGTTACCATTGAAAAAGGAAGGTCTGTTTGTAGATAAACATTCTTGTCTAGAATCCATTTAAATAACAAAATTTCGAAAAAAATATATAGATCTATGATCTTTAATGCATAAAAAATAATAGTGGGATTGTTTTCGAAAAAATTTGATACCAAAGATTATATCTTTGATATCAAATGTTAGTTGTAGTGAGTATCTCAAGAGGGGGTGAATTGAGTACACAATAACAACATCTATTAAAAATGGATTAAATGTATTCTAATAATTAGTTAAAAAATGGACTAGTTAACCAAAACAGATTCTCGTTATAAGTTTCAACCATTCAAAATATTTTTTAGAATATTGATTAGGTCTCAGATGAAATAGTATATAATATTAATTGATCCTTTGAAATCAATTTAAATAATTAAAATCTTCTAAAAACAATAAATAATTTTAACTATAAAGGTATTAATTTATTTACAGTTTTAAACAATTTTAAGTTTCAACGGATAGATTCAAAAGAAAAAAATTAAAAAATGCAAAATAATTTTAATACAAGAGGTTCAGTATCAAGTTGGGATATAGTCTTATCCACTTGGTGTTAACTCGCCGCCAATAAATTTATACAAATAAAAAACTTTATCCACAACCTGGATTGTATTTTATAATAGTATACAACTTTCTAGACCAAAAAATTCCTCCAATATTATTTATGGAGTAAAAAATATAAAATAACACACATGACATATTTCGTAGTTTCCATAGTAGTAATGGTGTAAAAAGAGTTTAGAAGATATCTCTGTATATTCTAGCTATAAAAAGAGATAGTGTGTTGTGATGTAAAAAATTCAACACACACACACACTACTCATAATATAAAAAGAAATGAAAAAACTAAGAAATTTAAAATTATAAAGGGGTAGATATTCTCTATTTGTTATGATGTATAGTTTACGACTCTTGAAATTGATTTTTAGTGAATATTGAGTCAGGTTCCCATGAAAAATTTAGTGAAATAGAGTGTCATAGATGCTTTTGTTCTTGAGTGCAGGAAGAAACTTGTTGTGTAATGAGTTTCATCTTTCTCATTCGAATGATTGGGATGTATCAGGTTAGTTATTACAATAAAATTTAGATCTTTCTATGTTCAATATGCAAGATCTATCTTCTTCACATATATTCATCAGGGAGTATTCTTCTCTTCTTAATAGTAGCATCATAAGGTATGAATATACATATCCTCTACTTCCCCACACAACACATCTGATAGGAATTTTTAATTCATCTTGAAGATATATATTTGTAATAGTTTTCTTCTGTAGTGGTTTCTAGGCTTTACAGTGAGACATTGTAATAGTGTCACAATGCTAGAAGTGTCTTGTTCTGGAGGTATACTAAGTTGTCAGCATGAAAATTTTTACTTAGAAAAATTTATATACAGGTGGTGACTCAGATAATGTTGAGTCATCCTTCTAGTGGTTACTCCTTTAATGGTAGGACAAGATAGTAGTGTCTCATACTTTACCAATTTTTTATTCAATGGTATAAAACATCTGATAGTAACTTATAGTCTAAAGTGGTCCATTTTTTATGGTGTCTCATACTTTTTGAAAATTCCTTTCTTACATTATAATATCCTTGTTGTGAGTTAGTATCAATGGTGACTCATTCCTAGTTTTGTATCAACCATAATGGAAACTCATACTTAGAAAAATTTCATCCCATGTCTCAGATTATAAGAAACATATAGAAAACATGAAACTCATTAATATTATAATAACATTGATTTTGTGATCATTAAAACAAGGAGGCCAAGAGTTCTCTTATTATAATGAAAATAAAAAATACAAATATAACAGAAGTAAATATTATGCATAATTATAAATAATTTATATATTTGTTCTTCATAAACCTGGGAAAGGATAAAATAAAGGTTATCTCGAATGATTAGTGACGGTTATGTATAGTGGAAGATATTATGATTAAATAAGGAATAAAGAATATGGAAAGGTAAATAACTAAAAAGATATTCCATTTTATCAAAAACTTAAGCATGAAATTAATTTATAAAAAATATATGAAGTAATATCATAGAAAAAATAACACAAATCTCAATGAAATAAACTAATACTATTATATTTCATAATGTATGACATCATAATATATCTACCATTAAGACCCTACACCAAAAAAGTTTAAAACTATGGGCAATAACCCTTTTAATTTGGCCAACTGATTTTTCTCATGGGACATGTCAATGTATTGAGAAACTATATAATTATGGTCCCCATTCATCACTGCATGTCAAATACATAACTCATATATCAAATGATTCAATTAATTCATAAACCATATAAATTTTTAAAAAATTTCAATATCAAGTACATAATACATATTATCAATAATTCCCCATTCAAAAAACAACTTTCAAAGTAAAACACCATATGTATATGTAGTATATGGTTTAGGAAATAAGAATATATATGATGAAAAAAATATGGATATTTAAGATAAATATGATTTCCAATGATTAATCATCATAAATACATAAAAGGGTTAGTATATACACCATATAAAAGAAATTATTCACATAAAATTATAATATTCCAATTAATGGATATTGAGACAAAATCCAACACCTCATGTTGGAATATCTTCATAGGTTCTTTAACATCATGTATAATAAATTTAAATATATTAATAATTATATAAAATAAAAATATTAATATCTATAATATCACATTTTTTCTATTTATAACATTTTATTACCCATTTGTTAATAATCATTTATTATTATCATTATTTCGGTTGTTAACTACATTTTTTTTCAAGTATGTATTGATTCGGTCATTCAAATAATTGTAACTTTATTATGGTTAAATAATATATAGAATATTATTAATTTTATAAATACAATATATATTCAATATATAGATATTTATATTCATCCATAAAATATGGAGACTATAAAAAAGATTACATCATTCATAGAGATGGTAGGTTGTACGTACGCGTGAACACTGTCTTTACTTTTCAAAGGATGGAAGAAAATAAATTTAAACAATAATTAATATTTACAGAGTAATTATTAAATCATATATACAATATATATTCCTTAAATTTAACCTCACTACAATATATGAAAATCATAAACAAAAAATGGATCACATTAACTTGTGTAGGTGGTTGTCCACACATACACACAAGCGACATTATCATTTTCCAATGGATTGGAAGGTAAGGAGGTAGATATCATATTATAATTAAAAAATAAAATTTATGTCAGAAATATTAAATATAACCATTATTTATATCTTTTTTACCATCCAAGTAAAGTTGTGTTAAAAAATTAATTACACCGTTACGTGGAGTTGGTAAGACATATATACGCAAAAATGATGTTTTTATTTGTCATCGGATAAAGAAGATATGAAATATTGTTTTACAACAATAATAGTAACATCTCAATATATTTATGATAATTTAGTTATTTTTTTAGGATGGTTACCAAACATTAAAAGTAAATAGAAAAATAAATTAACATAAAAGAATTGATAAAGATGATTACCTATTCTTCAGTAGAATTCCATTAGATCTCCTCTTAAGGGACCTAGGGCTTGTATTTTGGAAGGAAAATACTATTTTTAACTTATATAAGGGTTTTTAGAAGATTAATTGGTATTTATTGGTTGATATATAAGGCTTAAAGTGTTATAAAGATTTTATAGTAGGTGTGTCCTTTCATAAGATAGAGGATGAAAATTATTTGATTTTATTAAAGTACTAAATTAATTTAAATTATATTTAATCTTCAAATGGATACAAATTGATATAATTAGAATATTGGATTATTATGAGTCCAAGAGATCTCATACAATAAAATTTGGACAATCCTTAGTTGTGTTTTGACCCTTATATTTTAATATTAACCTCTTATTAACCCTTTGGATAATTACTATATTATTAACATTTTGTAAAATTTAAGTGTTAATAGTGCAGTTATAAAATAAAAAACCCCTTAAAATGATCATGGTTTATGTTTTAAAAACTATAATATTCATTTTACAAATATAATATTTTCATGAATTTTAAATCATTTAATAAATTATTATTTATTATAAAATATCATTAATCTCAATTTTGGAAAAATTCATTTCTGTTGAATTTTAAAACTAAAAGAAAATAATTTAATTAAAATAAAATTAATAAAAACCTATATAATATGACATTTTTATCTAAAAAAACATGAACACATAAAATCACTCAAAAAATATTTTTTAGATTTTCGAAAATCAATTTATTGATTTTTTTTACAGCTTACACAAGAATCATGTTAGTGTTGCATACACATTTAAGGCAATTATTTCTTGAACAAAAATAAAAATATATATAATGGTGGAAAAAATAATTTATATTTTAAATTAATATTTATAACCAAACATATCATTTATTTTTCCCTAGGTTGATAATTAAAAAATAACAAAACAAAGAGTATGAATTTTTGACTTTTATTTATATAAAATAATATAAATGGTAAAAATCATGGAAAATGAAAACAATCATATATTTGAATTTTTAATAGTATGGATGATATATATTCATAAAATAAAATTAATTCAAGTGTCAAGGTTATTATTTAGTCTTTATCACTTTTTAAACATAATTATCAGATTTCACTATTACTATAATAATACAATTAATGAGGTTACAATTCATAATTTAAAAAAATAAAAGAAAATAATTTATAAAACTTTTGAATCTTGATTGAAAATATGGAATACATTTTTCAAGATTCAATTTATAGAACTGGCAGAATTCTTTTTTAAAATAAATGTGTAAAGCCGAATGAAAAATACTTTTTTGAAAAATGCATTTTTAATCCCAAAAATGTTTCTATAAAAAAATAAATTATCATTATCATTATAATGAATTTATTCATATTATATCCTATTATATAATATTTTTGTTACATATATATTAAACTAAAGTCCCAATGATACTTTTTAGTGAATTGAAAATGACAATTTAACAAAAATTAGTATTTTTTACTATTCATCGATAAAACAATCTTTCTAGATAAATACCAATTTTTTACCCAAGAATAATTTTATTTTTTTTTCTTCAAAAATGATGTTTATTTTAAAAAAAATCTTAAAAAATTTAAAAAATTAATAATTTCTTTCTAAATTAATGAAATAAAAATTATTTTTGAAGAAAACCAATTTTTTAAGAATAAAATGACTAATAAAAAGTGTGTGTTTATTTTATATTAATTAAGAAGTAAATTTTTATTGAGTATGAACTTCATATAAATTTCATAATGTGGTTATTACTACTCCTACTCTCATATTTAACAATTATATTATAATATTCATATTTAAATAATAATATTTTTTCGTTCATTTTAGTCATGTGTTACATGTTGTATACACTATCAAACATGTTGTTGTTTTAAAATATTGGGATACTACACTAGTATAATTTGGTTTGTTGTATGATTTTTACATTATATTAATGAGGTTACGTGGTATTGGGTACCCATTCGGCTATTCTAACATAACCATTTCCAATTGAAATAAAATGTCTATCCTGGATTATCAGTAGTTATGGGGGATATTTGGGATTTTTGATAACGTTTTTCTTGTTTTTTACATGTTACCCTTTTCAGAAATGGTGTTCCTTGATGTTTGAGGTTTTATTTTATAGAATCAACTTTTTTCCTCCTTTTAAAAGCCTTTTATTTATTTTGAGTCCTTGGAGAACTGCCTCAGATTACATCATAGATATCTATGATGAGGGAATTAGATGTTTTTGGTTTTTTCCCTTTCCATTTTGAGGAAAATATATAAAATCACTGGTAGTAATTTTAGCACATTTTATGTTTCTTGTATCATTCATTTTATGTGGGAGTTGAACCAAATTTCTTCTTGAAGAAAATATTTCATTCAAGTATTTTTTTTGTAGAAAACAATATGGTGAGGATAATTATCACACCCAAACCTTCATTTTTCCTTTTACTTTATTTATTTATGGATGGATGATCTTTTATTTGAATTTGGATCCATGACAATTTGAAATGTTTTCATATTTTAATTCATTGAAAATTCTGACTTCAAGATAAGTTAAAACTGAGTAGATGAACATCAGGTAGGTTTATAGTGGTGCATTATTTTGGGGTGAATGGTTTATGAAAAAATGTGTAAGTTACCACTCTATGGGTCCTTCATAGATAATTTATGAATATTTATGGTTGCACTGAATGGGTAGAGAACATATAGTGGAGATGGTGTGGGGTGTTCCATAAATATAGATTGTGGGGAATATGGATTTCAAACATTTAATAGAAACCATGAAACAATTGTGTGATTCATTTTTTATTTTAACAGAGCTATTTTGTATGATTGGAACATGGTTTATAAAACCATAATGTTTTTCAAGTCAATTAAAAATGTGATTTTATTTTTCTACCCCCTCAAAATTTTAACACAAATCCCTCCTCTCCTTCCTCAATTGACTAGTGTAGCCCTAGGGAATCCTCATATTGGACCCCCCTTCATCCTATAGAGATTATATGTATTTTCCTTGTGTTTTGGTGTCTATTTCTTATGGTAGGATCCTCTAACACTCCTCTAATCTAGACCTATTTCTAATTACCATCTTCCTCTCACTGGAGTGAGGTCATATTGAAATATGGTTTATGTTGTATATATTTTTAATGGAGGATTTTGGTTTTGAGTTCCTCAAGTTATTCTTAACTCCTTTCACATTTGAGGAGATTGAGTACCATGGTATGTGAAATTGATAGATTCAAGGTAGGTTTCCCCTTTTGTTATACACTAAATACTAGAACTACTATTTATTGTGTGTTTAAATGTATGTTTTGGATTTTAAAGGATATTATTAAATGTGTTTGAGGATTGCATGGAAGGAAAATAATTTTTTCTCTTGATTTTCATTTCTTGTGAATTTTTTCATAAGTTAATTACCCAGTGTAAATATATTTTTATTTAACTTCTCACAACAAGTGTTAGATAAATCACTTGAATGGGTTTTATAAAGGTATATTGAAATCCTGGAAGGCATTTTGGTCTTTAAACTAGGTTTCAATGAAACTTCTTAATTCTCAAAGGTTTGCCTAGTCCTTGAGAAGGGTGGTTTCAATTTTTTAGAATATTTCAGGTATTTAAAATTATTAGATATATTTTTTAATGTTTGTTTTTTGGATGAATTATAAATAATTATTATTAGGTTTAATTTACATATTTAAATATTATTTTAATTATGGAAACCCAACCATGTGTTATTCACCTATCTCGTTTAGTATTAAAGAAAACAATTTTCCATGAAATTGGATAAATTTTATGTGGGCCTATCTTTTTGTATAAGGGGTCATTCTATGAGGGGTTATTACGAGTGAGTCCTTTTTTATGATTTCTGGTTTTTGTAATTATATATATATATATATTTGTGTGTGTCTATGTATGTATTTACATTCATACTAATTTTTCCTTTTGAATTGGTTTACATACATTATATATATATCTTGGAAACCAAGAGTAACATGTAGAATTTCAAATAACCCATGATACATTTTTTTAAGATAATACTCTAGCTAGTGTCCCCTTTCCTATCATTGTTCTACTTTGGTAGTTTTCTCCTGGTTAGGCCTGGTAAGGTACAATAGATCATAATTCCATTTGATTCCTTCATGCACGTAGATATGATGAATCATGTGTATTATTATTCTAGACATTCTTTTGATCTTAAAGGTATTCCCATGATTAATGGTACCTTATTAAAATATATTGTATACTTTTTATTTTTTATCTATTATAGAAGAATTTATTATATCCCATTTCCCTTATCTTATTGTTACTATGACCCTTAATATTGTGATTTCTCCTTATTAATTCTATATTCCATTAATTGTAAAAGAAAACTATTGATTAATGGATTTTTTAAAATTTTATATAATTTTGTAAATAAAATCTATTAAAGACCATATATTTTAAAATGTTTCAACCCCCATGTTTTAAAATGGAACTATTTTAAAGAAAAATGGAAATGTGTTATTATTGGTGATTGAAACCCATAGTTGAAAAACCTATATTTTGGTAAATTGTAATTAAAACTAGATTCAATAGGTTATTTTATTTAAAGGTTATGCATTATGTGTTGTTTATTTTTTTTATCGAGTTTCATACTCATATATATCATATTTTCAGTTTCAGTTTTAACATTAGATTGCTCGTAAAATGTTTATAGTGACAAGGTAGGATAGTGACTTATCAAGTAACATGAATGCTATCTTCAGGATTTTTTTTGATTTCTTTACGTTATTTTTCAAAATCAGTATAGTTGACAAGAATTAAACCAGATATCCTAGTTCAATTTTATTTATTTTCTTTTGTATTTTTCAATTAATTATTCTACTTAATTTAGTCTGGTTGGTTTACAAATATATTTATTTTGTTTTTCATCACCATCCAACTAATGGATGAGTCATTCTATAATTTTAGTAAAATTATTCTACATGTTAGATTATATTTATTAGTAAAGACCATTCCCTCTCATGTATGTCTGATACCATGGTTCTTATAACATACTCGGGGGATTGAGAATTGCCCTTGGGTATATGATGAGCCAGTTATGATGCCCAGATCAGGGGTTGCTGAGAGTAGGTTTGTTACATGTTGTGTGTGAGTGTATGTGTGTGTATAATGGATATTATATTACATTATTTGTAAGTGATATTAGGTTAGTTATCCTTGTATATAATGGAGCTTTATTTGACCTATTTTAATTCCTGATTTAATTTACCTGTTTATTCATTGAGGATTTAATATGCTTCATTCAAATTTTCACAAGAGGGTTTTGGGAGGATCCTACTATGTATAATTATATGAACCCCACACATATAGATAAGTATTTATGTGTGAGGTTTGTGAATTATATATACATTAAAACCTAGTGGTGGTTATTAGTTTTAGTGGATGTTCATGGGGTTGTTTTATATGTGTTATTACATTGAATTTCATTGTGATTTTTTTCATCTATGACATTGACTGAATTGTGAGGTCAGTTTAGTTATTTTATAAGGTATTCAATTAGTGATTATGTATTTTTTTCCTGGAAATAGTGAGGGTAATTCCTACCATGCGAGCCTTTTCATACCTTCAATTCTAGTAATCAATCTATGTCCTATTGGAGGATTGTTTCAGGGGTTATAATCATCTTCATTGTAAAACAAGGGGGTTCTAGTAGGGGTGGTTCATGGAATCATTAGAATGACTAATATAAACTATTTTACATAATTATTCTAAATTTATCATAAATTGGAATATAAAGGATTGTGAGAAAGTATCATACTTGACACATAATGAATTCCCCTGGAGGGATGAAAATAATTCCTCTAGTTTTAAATAAAAATTATAAAATGGAAGAAAAAAACACTATATATTAAGTTCAATATGTCTATATATAAGGTAGATCTGTGACCTGGATTTATATTAATACATGTATGCCACATTTATTTTAGGAAATAATTATATTTTTAATATCCAAATTTTCTTCTAATGGATAAATAATAGAAATAAGTGTTCCTGTTAAAGATGACTAAGCAAGGAAGGTTTAATCGAAAAGCCAAAACAAATCAAAGTCGGTTAAAACCTATTGAGAAAACTTTAAAATAGAATAATAGAACAAGGAAACATCAATGCCTGATGAAAACAAGTACAGTTTGAGAAGAATACAACTAGAGTAAACTAATTTCGAATAAGAAAACTATGCCTATGTGAGATAAATAAACCATTAATGATGTTTATCTAAGCCTTAAAATTATCAAATGAGATCGAGATAACATTGGAAGGTAAGTGAAAATTTGAATATTGAGGTAAAACTAATATTGATACATTTTATTGAGTGAGATTGATGAATTTATTTTCATTATAGGTTGATGATGAATTATATATGAGATAAAGATAAATATACGTTCATTATATTTTTTAGTTTAAGTTGAATATAAATGGGGACTCATTTCTCCAAATAATTATTTATTTTAGATTTTAGTTGTGTACTTTAGTTTCTAAATGAAATAAATCAATTAAATTCATTAGATTTTTAAGAGAGATTGAAAATTAAAATAAATGGGTTGGAGATCTAGATGATTTACAATGAAGTATGAACCTGAGATAGTGTTGATAAAGCTAAAAAAATTATAGATGGAAGTATCAGAGTTTTAGTCAACACCATGAATGAAAATATTAAGTGAGAATACTGTGGGTGTGATTTTTAATGTTGTTCCATTGAACTGAGTGATTTTCATATAGGTAACAAAAGTTGAGACCAACTATTCATGATATTTGAAGACAATTTTTGGACAGAGAACTTGTGAAAATAAAACTTGGGTGGTTGTTCGAATGAATATAGATTCTTGAAGTTGATAATTCTTAAATTATCAAATGGTTATAATCAAAGAATTAGGTACTAAACACTCAGTTTTTTCCCTGAGTTTGATAAAGAACAAAGGTTGAGTGGGGTGGTACTGGAAGAAGCCGTCGTAGTACATATGGTATTAGAGAACAAGTTTTTATCTCAATTTTGTTCTGATAAAAGAATTTAACTCAGAAGAAGAGACATCAATCTATAATATTTCTTCAACTTGGCTATCTATTAATGGACAAAACAAGATAGGTACTTTTGTCTTAAAATATTATAATTTTGATATTTTAATACCTTTAAAATAATAATTAATGCTTTTAAATGAATATGGTGGATATTTGGGATGCCTATTGAAGATTTAATTTATTTGGATAAGTATCTTGGTTTTTTTTATTTGATTAAATACAACTAAAATTAATGAAGGAGTAATATAATTTAAGAAAATTCACTCCAAATATGGTTGTTGAAATATAATGTTTTTCAGTGGAGAAATTTTATTAAAAAGGGAATAATAATAAATTTGCCGTATTATTCTCTATGAGACTGGCCTAGAGACCATGTAATTCATTCTTAAGTAGACTAATCGATACACATTGGAAATAACTTTAGGGGTATAGGTTCTGATTTTTTAGGAATGAGCTATGATTCATGTATAAATATTTCTTGAGATAGATGGGTAGTGGGATTAAAACATGAAAAATAGGGAATCCTTATTCTTTATTTCATTTGTTGTTGTATTTTGGTATCATTTTTCTTGTGTTTTCCTTCTTCATTGTAAAAATATATTGTATTCAACCTATATGAGTGGGATAATTTTTTATTTTTTGTTTATATTTTCTTGTTCATGATTTCTTTCTTTGTGACTACTTCCTATTCTTGTTCAACCTATTCTTAATTTTAAATTTTTCATTATTTTTTCTTAATTTTTTGAGATATGGAAAATAATTTCAAGATACTTATAAATGATTTAACCCAAATTAATAAATCAATATATTGAGAAATTAGACTTGTTGAATGGAAATTCATATTTAAATGAAAATTCATTCTGTGAATGACTACTTATTACGAAGACATATTGAATCCATGTTCATTAGTATCATACTTTCAATTAGATACTAAAATTTTATTCTAAATCAATTAAATTTTGGAATGTATCATACACATAATGTTATTATCTAAAAACAAAAATATTGAAAACCAAACTTTTATCATTTGAATTATGCATAAAATTTTCACTCTTCAATTCAATATTTTATATCCTTGTTTATAGAAGTGTGGTTTAAATAACAAAAATTTTACATTAATCCTTATTACCTTATTTTCGACCATACTCTATCACTATACTAGTGTAGTGTGGGTTTATAAATAAGTTATTTGATATGATAAATTACATAAAAGTTTGGTTTAATTTCTAGGGTTGGATCGAAATTCTATATATTAGTGTCTTTTTAAATAAAAAAATAAAAAAACACAAAAAAATTCTTATATTCCCTTATACAGTATGGAAATTAAAAACAACTTCTTGCTGGACTTATTATTTTTAGTATAGTTTAACTTTAACACTATTTATATGTGTAAGATAATGTCTTTGAATTCCTTTTTTTTCAGTTTATAAAATCATTAAAAATTAAAAAACTCAAAAGGATACAATAAAGAGACAAAAAAATCTTAGTCATTTGATCACTAGTTTCATTAAAGGAAATGAGGATGGTTTTATGATTCATGTGATAGATTTGTTTTATTTATTTAGTATCCTGATCATGAAATTATCTTATGAGTATTGATTTTTTATTTCCATAATGGATTAAATGATGATAAGAAATATTAATTGGATACACTTACAATGTGATTTTAAATATATCACTATGATGTACAATTTTGGTAATTTTTTGTTTAATTATAATGAGAGGATACAAAGAAATGAATTTTTTTTGAATGATAATTTCTCATATTTAGATTATTTAAATGAAATTATGTTATAATAGGTGACCAAATATGGAAAAATATTTTATGAATTTAAGGAATTTCAAATTAATGATTTCAAAGGATGTTTCATGGAGATAAAGTTGATGTGTGAAAATAATGATCAATTGAATCGGTATTTTGGGAAATCATATGATAATGTTATTTTATAAGCTAAAAAAACTCTATGATTTAGAAAAACTAAAATAATTTCACCAATAATAACTTTATATGGATTAAATGACATAGTTTTTGAAGTCAAACCCACATGTCCAAGGTTTGAAAATGTAGTGGTTATTCAAGTACTTGTGGAAATGGTTATGATAAAATTAGAAATTGGAATCAAAATTTACTCTTATATAAACTTTTTGTTAGCCACATAAATGGAATTTGTTTTCTAAAATTCATGATGTGGATGGGGGAAAAAGAGAGTGCACATAGATTTTAATTCTAGTGTTTTAAGTCTTTTAAAAAAATGTTTTAAAATGTTCTTTATTATAATGTTTATCTTCAAAACATAGTGATTTTATAATTGGTTCCAATGACATTGAGAATTTTTTTAGTGATGAAATATTTAAAAGTTATAGAAAAAACTTTAATGTAAACTATTAATTGCTACCAATCCAAAGGAAATAAAAATCCATCAAATATTTTATGAAACCAAAAGTGGATAACAATAATATTATCATTAAAATATTAGATATATATTGTTATTTTTTGAGGGTATGTCCAGTGGTACGTTATTGCTAACAGGGAATTGGGTTCTATTTCTATAATTCCTAAACCCTTATTTGATTATTTTTCACCTAAAAATAAATTCTCATCACCCATGAGGTGGTTCCTAACCAATAAACTACACCCCCTTTTTATTGTGGTTAGATATCTTGGAATTTAAAATAAGGGGTTTAAATAATCTAATTTTACTAGACGTAATCCATTGTTTAAAAAATTTTGTTGTTTTCTTCACATTAAATAAAAATCCCCCCATTTTTTAATTTGTATAGAATCACCTATCCCCATGCTCATCTCTTTAATTTTATAGAATCTTTAAACTTTTATTCAATTATATAACCTACTCTTATATCAATTCATTGTACATTCATTTCCATATCCTCTCACTTATAAACCTTGTTTTATTTTTTTAAATTTCATCAATTATATTTAATGATTAATATTTTTTACTCTTATATGTATCTTAATGTATCAACTAAGTGGAGTTTTTTGTGTAATGGATAGTGACAAATTGATCTATGAAATAAAGGAACAACATCTCTCAAGGGGATTTTTCTATTATACTATATCATGAAATTTTATTATTCAAACTGTTACTTGATTTAGTGACAGTTGATCTAATATATTGCATGTGGGGGTTTTTTCTAGAAATTAGTTCATTAGATAAATTCTAGGTTTATGGGAGAAATGGTTAGTATGAATGAGGTTAATAATTTTTTAAATGAATAATATAATATATTATTTGAATGAAGGATGAATCAGTTGGAACTTGAAGGGGTTGTTTTCTTACACTAATCAATATTAGTGAAAACCATTTTGAATCAAAATTAATCACTTTTCCTAGAACCCTAAAAATTTAGATTATTTAACAATATTTTCAATACATTTCAAAGTTTTTATGATTCTTATTAAAAATTGGTAAACATGAAATTATTTTGAGAGGCACTGAAAAATTAATTTATCAAGACAATTCATGTGTATTTTTTTTTCTATTGATCTAAATCATTATTGATATAATAAAAAGTATGAATTACATACATTGGAATGGTTTTCAAAATCATTCAGTAATTTTTACTGATAGAAACATCAATTCTGTTTTCCCCATAGGGTTTAAGAAAGAGATGAACATACTATGTATCACTTTATGAGTAGAATTTTAGAATAATTGGAGCTATAATGTCAATGGGTTTTCAAGTATTAGAATATCTTCATAATGGAAAAACATTGAATCATAGTTCCATAATTCATAAACTATTGTAATTTTATTCAAACATAAAAAATATAATCTAATATTAATTTGTTTAAATTTTTATACACTATAACTAGGAAACTTGATGGATTTATCAATGGAAAATAAAGGAAGTTTCATTTGAATAATTAAAAATATATTTTTTCTTTTATTTTTATGTAGTTTTTTGAATTCTACATTTATTCCAGCCTCATTATCTTTAACAAACACTTTTTACTTATTTTATGGAGTTCAATGCTGGAAGATGTTTTGAAATGTGTTAATGTATGCTGAAATATTGGGAAAAATAAAAAAGTTATACTATTTGTATGATGAATGTTTTTTGAATTTGTTCTTTTAAAAGTTGATTTTTATTCCTTTTGGAAAATTATTTTGAACTTCAACATTTGAGCATGTATTCTTCCAAAAATCTGTCATTCACAATAAATTGTTAATGTGGTAACTAGCTAAAACATCTTTTTTCATACCATGAAGTTATCTGTTATTTTTGTTGAGTTAAAATTATATTTTAATAATAGATTATAACCCATTAACATGATTTAAAATTTTATAAATAAAAAATCAATTTTTATTTGAAACTATTTTAAATTTTACGTATACCTTAAAGTTTAATATTTGGGAAAATGTTGGGTTTTTAGTGTGAGGGGGTGTTATATTTTTTTCTAAATTATATTTCATGATGTTTATGTTAAATATCCTTAATGTTTTTTAACAGGTAATACTTTTAATGATATATTTTCCTTTTTACTGGTTGTAAAATTTTCTTGTAATTGAAGACTATTTTATTAATTTGAGTAGTTAATCAATTACATTCAACCATGGATTTAATCAAGTAACATATTTTTATTACTATTTTAAACACTATCAATTTTGATTAAATTTTTAGATTGCTTATTATATATTTTTTTGAATTTAAATTCTTACTTAGAGTTAAATTAAAAAACTTTTCATTCAAATGGACTATGAAATGAACTCTTAATCAAAGTTGAGATTTTTTAAAAACTATAAGATAAGTTAATTATAGTGTTCAATTAATTATTAAACCCACACATCCATTATTTTCATATAATTATACTAAGATGATAATTATGTGTGTTTCCTCCCCAAGGAGATAAAGATAAATTTAGAAGAATAATCGAATGTAAAGTAAAATTAGTTTAATTTCTTTAATGAATGTTGAAATTTAATCATCATTGTAAGCCAAAAACTGTATTTTAACGTAAATATTTATTTTTGAGAGGGAAATAACTCATTATTAATTTAGATAGTTCATAGGGGGGTCTTTTTTTAAAATCACCTCATATATTTTATAAAAAACTAATCATTTTTTATAAGAATTAGATTCCACTAAATTTGATGAATTGATGTGTTGATGATAAAAATGTATTAAGTGTGGGGGAATTTGATTTGTGTTTACATAAATAAATGTTTTCCACAACTAATTTGAGAATTAATTTTATTTTCAAATACAAAATTTTATTCAAATATATAATTATTGAATATAGGTCATTTTGTAATGGAACTCTTCTTCTTTGAATTTTTATTGAAATTTTTTTAGGCACTATATTGATAAAATAATTATTTATTTAATTTTTTTAGAATAAATAATTTGAGTTTTTATTTATAATATATTAATTTGATGTTATTTATTAGTTAATATTTTATTACTATGGTTTTTGAGATTATATTTTATTTTAATTTTTTTTCTCAAATATATTTTTTTGGAACTATATTTAATTTTTTTCTGGAGTTTGAAAATTTCAGGATTTAAAAATTCTTGAAATAATTTTTTATAATTCATTTTTATATGAAAAAGTCACATTAAGGGTCTCATTCTGTTTTTAGATTTCTAGATGCATGAATGTTATTTTTGATTAATTGAAGGTGCATTATTTTTCTTAAATGAATATTTTCAAAAGTAAGTCATTTTTCAAAAGGGTATAACACAGATCCATGATAGAGTTTTTTTTAAGTTTTTATGAGTAATATAAATTATTAGAAGAGTATATCCTAACACATAGAAGAGTAAATTCTCAGAAAGCACCACTTAATTGGAGTGACTCTTGCATGAAAGAGAAACCTCATAGAGAACCACTTAAGAAGAATAATTCGTCAAGTGTGGAAGACTAATGGATCATATTTAACCTTTTTAAAATTGAAGCATGTATTTAGGTTAATTGATTAGATATGGGTCTACATTCAATGATTGTGAATGTTCTTTTTTACTACCTTCTATAACTCAAACTGATATAGAAGAAAGGTGAGTGAAGATGATATCATACTATTTGAAGAAGAAATTACTAAAAAATAAAGATTTAACCAAGGATAGAACTAAGTGTTCATACTGAATATGATCGATAAAGGTTATCCAAATTAAGAATCCAAAATAACCTAAGTAGGCTAAAACCTACTAAAAAATATTGAATTGAGATCAATTGAATAATCACGATTTGATACTTGATGAAAATGGGTGCATCTAGATTACTATAGAAATAACCTAATCATGAAGAATAAAAATATGACTAAGTGAGTCAATGGACTATTAATTAAGATTATTAAAGAATCAAAGTGTTAGAATACGATTGAAAAAATATAGTAAGATGGGTACTGGTATGAGGATCAATAAAAAATTGAGACTGAACCATAGTCTCAAAAGTGACTAATAAATTGATGGTTGTGTTTTTTTAATGATTAGCACAATCTAATTAGAATATAAAGAATTGTCTGATGGTAATTTTTGTAGGTTTTTAGTGAATATGGAGGGGGTTAATTATTATTGATCATTTCTGTTGCAATATTATGGATAATTTTTTCAAAGTTTCTGGATGAAATGCATCAATGAAGTTCATTAAATTCTTTAGAATGTTTATAAATTGAAATATTTGAGTTGGAGGTGTGGATATTAATTAAGTAATTACGAATCTATGATAAATTTTATCACGTTCTAATATATTCAAGATGAAAGTTGTGATCTTATGTCAGCACAATGACTATCAAGCTTAAGAAAAAATGATTCGAGTGTTTGGTTAAATGTTGTATGATACTTCCGATTATTTTATCACAATAGTAATTTAAACTTAAAACATGAATCCATCAACATCATGTAAATCTATAGAAAAACAAACTAGTAAAAATCCACCTTGGTCCTTTACTCAAATTAAAAAATATTTAGGTGGCTGAGCATGCCTGATCGATCATAGGTGGCCACTCGAATAATGATGTCATTATTTCTTGGCTGTAGAAATAGAGTTGGATAAAGAATGAGTTGAGGGAGTGTAGGGTAACACTGGATGAATAAACCATAGTTATGGATATATCCATGAAATATTATTATTATTAATTTAAATATGATTAAGAATATTTAAATTAAAATACAGAACATCAATATAAAATGTTTTTCCCCTTGTTTTTTGGTTTATAAGTGAACATGATAGGTGCAGTTGAGTGGAACATTACTTTGTAGAAGTCTGAAATTTGAATAAATTTTTTTAAAAAATCTAACAAAAATAAGATTTGTGTTAGATGGGAAGAATTTGGGAAGCCTCTTGAAGATTAAATTTACCTAGAGACGCACCTAGGTTCATTTTTTCTTTGAGGAAACTTTAGTTCATGTGGGGGAAGTTGCCTTTTTAAAAATACATTCCAATTATGGAGGTGGAAATAGAAAGTATGTTAGTGGAAAAATTTTATTTAAAATGTGGACTGTTTCAAATTCCAGAAATTGTTATTCAGGATTCTGAATTAGAAACCATATAATTCACTCTTATATAGACAGATAGATACAGACTATAACTACTATATATATTAGTGGGAAATAGAAGAGAGGCATGAGCTACACATAAAGGAGAAATAAAGATTGAAACAAATGGGGGAGAAGTATTCAAAATAAATAGAGAAGCATACTTACATACTTATCTAATTTCTATATATATTTTTGTATCATTATTCTTTTACATTCTTTATTTATTATAATATTTCATTGTAGTCAACTTATATAACAAGAATACAATAATTTTTGTTTGTATAATTTTTCTTGTTCATGATTACTTTTTTTTATTTTTCATTCCATTTATCTAAGTAATTTTCTTCCTTCAATTATGTTCTTGTTTAGGGTTTACATTTTAATTGTAACACCACAAGATTCCATGGTACACTTATCTTTGAATAACACAATAGCGTTTGTTGTACATAACTTCGAGATTCTAACACATCATGATCAATAAAACTAGCCATTATATATATTAATACCAATTTTTTGAAATTTTATAAATTTTATCTTTCAAAATGGACTACATTTTTGGATTTAGAATATCCAAATTATCTTAAGGTGAATTTTTGGTATATTTTCTGAAAACATTCAATTTTTGATTAATAGTGAAAAACATTGAGTTATTGTTCAAAACCAACTTTTTATTTAAACAATTATTTATTTTATTTAAATTTATTTTAGTTCAAATAGATACATAATCCCTATATAAGTTCAATTTAATTCATTGTAGTCATATTATAATGAGTTTAGATATATAAAATTTTAGCGAACTTTTTACCGTATTTTACCCACCTCCTATGAGCATTTCCAAAATTGTATGAAACATAATTTTACCACTTCTGTGAGTTGAATTTCAAAAATTTGAGAGACACAGTTGATATCACTAAGTAAAATTTGGTTCAATAAGATTAAAAAAAATTGGTGAATAGTAAATTTTTACTTTTATATACCATGGTTAAAAGTAAATTGGGTAATTAAGGGTAAAAATGATATTATTATTACCCTAAATCATGTCCAAATTCTATTGGATAAGTGTAATTCGACCAAAAACAACCTTAAGAATAAAATATGATCCTTTAGGTCCTCATGTATTAGATTAAGACATTTATTGTTATTTAATAAAAGAAGAGTTAAAAGTGTTAAAATCAAAGTTTAATAACTAAACCATTTTTAATATAAGATTATACATAAGATATATTCGATTATAAATATTCATTAGAAAGATAAAAATATTTCCTACATAATGGTATTTTAATTATAATATTTATACATTAAAAAATCTAATTTATTTATGAAACAATGATGATGCAATAATTAACTTATTAATGAAATATTAAAATAATTGATATTATAAATACACATATAAATGTAACTTGAGACTTTTTATGAATTATACTTATTTTATAGGTTAATATTACATGATATGGTTTATTAAAAGAATTTTTTTCTAAGTAATAATTATTTTATGAATTTAGAAAAAAACAAAATACAAAATAGTTTCAAAATTGGCATAAAAGATTTTTTAAATCAAATATTATATTATTAATTGGTATGTTATACCTAAAAATATAACTTTCATCCAAAGGGATTAAATAATATTATATATATCATTAGATAACCACTTGGGGTTCTCATTGATGTTTATAGTATGTTTATTAACCATATAATATAAAAATACAAAGAGACATGGTAAATGTCAAACTATTTAACTAACAGTTTAATCTAAAAGATAAGGTTAATATAGTGACCCAAACCTGTCTAAAACATATTGTTTGAGTGTTTTTCGGTCCATACCCACATTATCCTTTAAATAATTCATTTTTTATCCATTATAAACTTAACATGATTTTATTATAAAAAAATATTTCAATCTTTTCCTAAGGTGCCCCTCACCCTCTTATAAAAGAGAACTTCCCCTTCTCTCTAATTCACACCTTTAAAGCCATTAGGATCGGCCAAAACCTGTCCAAATTTCATTAAAAATATCCTCCCATCATCCTAGGGTCCTTAGTTGGATCATAAATTCATCCTAAGGTGCCCTTTTAATCAAATCAAAAGTAAGAACCCGAAGAAGTGGTAAATATCTCACCACCTCATTCATGTTTTTTTCTTTATCCCCATCTTCTTTCCTTGTTTTTTCCATTATAAAATAATAAATCTAGTATCTTGTATATAATATGATGTTATTATAAATATGTTACAACCATGTTCATTATTCTATCCATCCTTGGAAAGACATTTCACCATACGTGCGTATGTACGACATACCGTCTCCACGTCACGGTGTAGTTGTTATTCAATACATTATTATTTGTATGGGTATTATAATGATGTATAAATGATGTAAATAATAAATATAAAATTATAATGATTATTTATATATGATATAAAATCCAATTATATACTATTTTAATATCAAAAAAATGATATTGTCACTCGTGCGTACCTACATATTACCGTCTCCACGAACACGATGAGATTCATTCGCCATAATATCCATTTAAGACTAATTTTCATTATATAATAAGAAATAATGTCTAAAGATATAATATCATTATGAATATGAATAAGATACATCCTATCCATAACAAACCTTACTTACGTAACAAATCATATAAAGGAAAACTAATCTGTTAACACCCGAAACAACGATAATACTAAAATATTATTAACAAAGAAATATTAAAAGATAATATATGATATCTAATTAATGTATATGATTCTTGTATAATTTAATAACAATTATTTCACCGTTATACAAGAGTTTAAACTACCCTCGACCATGTAAAAGTACAAGGTAAGGGTTAATTCTACAACATATTCATTATTCAAGTTTGTTTATATGTAATTATCTACTGATACCTCTTAATCATCCACATATATGTTTTCAAAAAAATATATTCCAAAACATTTTTACTACTTACTAGACTATGGGTTAAAGTCATTTATACCCTTATTTGACCTTATACATTTTTAAAGGAATCTTTCCATCATTTTCCAATCAAGTTACTTTATGACATTTTCACCAAAATTAAGGTAAGAATGTTTTTTAACTGATACGGAAGGTGCGGCTATATTCCGCTGTTATAACAACGTCAAAGAGTCCCTTATAAGATTATAATAATATTTTCAAAATAAATTTTTTCTTCTATATTTATGTAACTTAAAATGATTTCCAAAAAATTAATGAGATATTTCTCTCAAACAATTTTGATTTCATCTACGTCAACATCTTTTAATGAATTTTAATATTGTTTGAAGTTGATTTGTTATGATACAAATCTTCCATTTTTTATTGAAGGTTTTGTGATATTTTTTAATTTGAATGTTTTATTGTTCTACCATTCACGGTTTATGGATAAAGTATTAACATTTTGAATGTTAGTTTTAATACGAATGTTTATGTTATGTTTAAAACTTTTCAAATGAGGAATGCATTGGACTTTGTATGTGATGGGTGGAGCCCTCTATATCTTATCAATGCATTGGTAGGTCTCATGAGACCAACTAGTGTCTTGGCACAAGGCCTTGAAAAAATATTACTTGTAGTCTTGGCCCAAGGTCTTGACTATGCCGTTATGAAGTTTGGCATTATGCATTCCATCATTATAAAAGAGGATATTGATATTTCATGTGATTATTCAACTAGTAGAATAATCATGTGAATAAGTAAATGGAATTATTTGATTTTATCTTCACTATATTATTTATAATTTCATTTTTAAAATGCTTTTGTTTTAGTCTTATACATTGCCTTAAATGTTTATGCTTACTTATGAAAGTTTCAGCTATATTGTTATCCTTAATAAGAATCTGAGCGCACCCCTTTCTATGTTTTATTTTTCATAGGATGCGAAGAAGTATATTATAAATAACTTGCAGGGATAGTATATGGGATCTCAGTGTTGTCTATGGAAACAATGTTGTTGTAGTTTTCCATTTTATGATGTAATGTAAACCTTATGAATGTATCTAGTACTTCCAAGGCTACTAAACTAATCAGTCTTTGCAGACTTGATCTTCTGTGATCATGCCAATGATACGTAATAATCAACCGACTTTGGGCTTCTGTGGTTAGGGTGTTACAGTTAGTATCAGAGTAAGTTTAGTTCAAAACTTGGAAACTAGATTTAGAAAAACTCTGATTAGAGCACATAACCATAATAAAAACATTGAGGATTAGTATAGAAGAACTTACTAGAATTTTGGTTCTAAAGATATTTTTTGAGTTTTACAAAGCAACACATCCCTATCTGGATACAAGTAGGTAGAGGAAGATCTAGCACATATGTACCTAGTTGTAAAAACTAAAAACACTACTTTGAGATATATTCAAACAAAAACTGGTGCACGACAATGGGCCTTACTGCACTCTTGGTTACGATACTCCCGTAGGATATGCTTAGGATAATTATCAATTTATTTACAAATAATTATGAAGGGTTTATGAGTATATACTTCATCAAAGAAATTTTTTTAAGGATTATATCCATAAACTGTTCAATTTATGTTCACTATTTTACAAGTTAGGAATTATTTATTGCAATTCAAAAACTAATCTAGTGTATGCCATTGTTTAGAAATGACGCCTAGTGTAAGGAATGCAAACTGTATAAATGCACACACTCCATGTAGGGATTTTCCTCTTTATCAAGATAATTATAGTATAGATGGTGATACAACTGGTGCTGATCAGTTTATCACCATACTGGGACAACTCACTCAGGTAATGGATAATAACCTTACCCTTATGGAGCACCCTGATCCATAGCATGGAGGATCAATTTTAGATCCCTTCATGAGGAAACAACCGCTAAAATTAAATAGGGTTAAAAATCCATTAGTAGTTGAGTAATGGATAAATTCCTTAGAAAAAATATTCCACGCCATGGGGAGTAGCGAAAGGGAAAAAGTTGTCATGACTGTTTACCGCCTCACTAGAGATGCTGATCAACGGTAGTCATTGATTCAAAACACAATGGAATATTATGAAGTATCAAATATGGAATGAAGGGATTTTAAAGAAATTTTCTTAGAAAAATACTTTCGTCATGACCATCGATCAGATATGGAAAGACAATTTTTCAGTCTGAGGAAAAAGGAGGATGAAAATGTCACAAAGTATGAACCTAACTTTACAGGGATAGCGAGGCATGCTACAGATTATGTACATAACCCAAGAAGTAATATTGGTCATTTTTTTGATGGGTTAAAACCATTTCTCTATTGAGCATTAGCCTCACAATCCTTCTTGTCGTACGAAGATATTTTCTCATGTGCGATCAAGTCTAAAAATTAATTCTCTAAGTCTTACGAATTTATATAAAAACAAGAGAAAAAGAGATCTCTTGAATAATCTAAACGTTGAAAAAAGGGGAAGAAGGGAAAAGTTAAATATCTATTCTGAAGTAAATGTGGGAAGAAACACCCTGGTACTTGTCTGAAGGGAATGGGAGTCTGTTACAAGTGTGGGGAAAAAGTCCACCAAGCTCTTGATTGCAAGGGGAAGAAAGAGGTTGTTAATGTTGAATGCTACAATTGTAGATAAAGGGGAAATTATACAAATTAATGTCCTAAGAATCAGGGGAAATTACCTCAAAAAGCCAAGGTATCAAGGCCAAGATTATGTTATCACTACTGCTAAGGTTGAAGATCTGAAAGACATAGTGGCATGTAATTTAATAGTTTCCTCAAGTTTATCCAATGCTTTATTTGATTCTGGATCATCTCATTTTTTCATATCTTCCTAGTTTTCTAAGAAAATTAGATATTTCCAATTTGATTTAATAAGGGGATTGTCAGTAAAAACTCCTATGGTAAGTATCATTGAAATAATGTTTTCTGAATCAGTCCCCATTAAGGTATATAAATGTTTTTTATCTATTGATCTCATCGTCATACCCATGATTGAATTTGATATAATCCTTGGAATGGATTGGATTTCGGACCATGATGCAAGAATTTATTGTAAGAAGAAGGAGGTTACAATTCTAGATAATGATAAGGAGTAGCTTATCTTTAGACCAGAAACATCACCACCTAATTTTTATCTAGATCCACCACCATTAGCTCAACTAAATTCAATTATTGGGGAGGAAGAGAATGAAATAACATTGGGTGAGGAAAATAATGTTAAAATAGAGTATGTACCTATTGTTCAAGGATATGTTGATGTGTTTCTAGATGATTTACCTGGACATCCTCCAGAACGAGAAATTGAGTTTTCCATTGACTTAATTCATGGTTCAAAACCCATATCGAAAACCCCTTATAGAATGGCCACTGTGGAAATAGTGAAACTAAAGAAACAACTATAGGAATTGAGTAATAAGGTATTTATTCTCCCTAGTGTTTCTCCATGGGGATCCCCTTTTCTTTTTATTAATAAGAAAGATTGATCTATGAGTTTGTGCATTGACTACAGGGAGATCAATGCTATAACAATAAAGAACAAGTATCCCCTACCTCGCATTGATGATTTATTTGACCAACTTCATGGATCTCAATAATTTTCAAAGATTGAACTTTGATCTGGATATCATCAGTTATGTGTGAAGAAGGAAGACATTCTGAAAAAAACAATTCAAACTAGGTATAGGCATTACGAGTTTACATTAATGCCTTTTGGATTGACTAATGAACCCTATGTCTTCATGGATATAATAAATATAGTTTTCAAGGAATATCTTGATAAATTTGTATTGTTATTTATTGATAATATTTTGGTATAATCTAAAAGCTAGGAAGATATTGAAAATCACTTGTGAATTATTCTAAAGACTTGTAGAATACATGAATTATATGGGATGTTTAGCAAGTGTGAATTCTGGCTTCAGGAGATTTATTTTTTTGTCCATATTGTCTCTAAAGATGGAATCTCTATTGATCATTCTATAATGAAGGCAATCCAAGAATGGCTAGCACCAACGAATATAACCAAGTTACATAGTTTTATTGGTTTAGCAGGTTATTATTGTCATTTCACCCAGAATGTTTCCTGATTGGATAACCCATTAACGAAGCTCACACGTAAAGGGGTTACATTTTTTTGGAAAAAAGAGAGTGGAGAATGTTTTGAATAATTGAAGAGAATACTAGTCAATGCTCCTATCTTGACTCTACCATTAGGGAGTGATGGGTTTGTTATTTATAGTGATGCATCAAAGAAAGGACTTGGTTTTTTCCTTATGCAAAATGATAGGTTTATTGCCTATGCATCACAACTGAAAAAAAAAACATGAGAAAAACTATCCTACTCATGATCTTGAGTTAGTAGCTGTAATCTTTACTTTGAAGATATGGAGACATTATGTCTATGGAGAAAAATTAGAGATATATACCGATCACAAGAGTTTCAAGTATATTTTCTCATAGAAAGAACTCAACATGAGGCAAATACGATGGATTTAACTACTCAAAGATTCTTATTGCACTATACACGACCACCTAGGGAAGGAAAATAAGGTGGAATATGACTTGAGCAGAAAGGAACTTGGAGTTCTGAACAAGATGAGAGTTGAAAAGCTTCCTATATACAAGGATCTAGTAAAGTTGGACATGGGGATAACCATGGAAGGTGAAACATCAAGACATTTACAAATGGTTGCTAAACCATCTTTACTAGAATGGATAAGGAGTTCTCAGACCAATGATGAAGTGTTTCAAAAGAATATTAAAGCTGTTAATGATGAGATATTGAGTGACTTTGTGTATGAATATGGAATTTTAAAATTTTATAAGAGACATTATGTTCCCAATATACCTGATCTAAAAAGTGAATTCTTGGATGATGCTTATAGTTCCAGTTTCTCTATACACCCTGGTAGCACTAAGATGTATAGAGATTTGAAGGAACATTTTTGCTGGGACAACATGAAGAGGGATATTGTTGATTTTGTGTCATTATTTATGGTTTGTAAACAAGTGAAATCTGGAAGGCAACAACCTGTAGGGGTCATGAAATCTCTTCCCATACCTGAGTAGAAATGTGATAATATTACGATGGACTTTGTCATGGGACTACAAAGACTCCTAGAAGGAATGGTGCAATATAGGTCATTATTGATCTTCTTACCAAGTAAACACATTTTCTTGCTATAAGAGAAGATTTACAACTTGAACATCTAGAAAGATTATATATTAATGAAGTTTTGAGACTTCATAGAGCACCCCTATCGATAGTTTCTGATCGTGATCCACATTTTACATCAAGATTCTGGAAAAGTATTTAGAAATCCCTAGATACTAAACTTCGTTTGAGCCCTGACTACCACCCCCAAAATGATGGACAATAAGAACAAACATTTCAAACCATAGAAGACATGTTGATATCATTATCACATGACATTCAAGGTATGTGGGATAAATATTTACGCCTGGTAGAATTTTACTATAACAATAGCTTCCATTCAAGTATTCAGATGGTACCGTATGAAGTGTTATACAGAAAGAGATGTCACACACCAACCTATTAGGATGATGTTGGTGAAAGAAAACTCGTAGGCCCAGAACTTGTGGAGGAAATGATGGAAAAGGTGAAGGTAACCCAAACCCACATCAAAGCAACTCAAAGTAGGCATAAGAGCTATGCCAATAACTGGTGGAAGGATTTGGAATTTCAGGTAGGAGATAATTTTTTCTGAAGGTATCTCTATAGAAGGGTGTTATATGTTTCGGTAAGAAGGGAAAATAATGTCCCAGGTATATCAGACCTTTTGAAATTCTAGAAAGAATTATGCTTGTAGCTTATCGTTTGGAAATTCCGCCAAGTCTCTCCAAAGTTCACGATGTGTTCCACATATCACAGTTGATAAAATACATGCCTGACCCAATGCATGTACTCACTGATATGGAATTATAACTGAAACACAATTTGGCATATTGCGCAGAGCCTGTCAAAGTTCTAGATACAAGAGAACAAGTGCTGAGAAACTGGATGACTCGTCATGTAGAAGTTCTATAGAGAAACCATAAGATTGAAGAGGCAACATGGGAACCTGAGAAACTTATGATGAAGAACCACCCGAGTCTTTTTATGCAGTAATATTCTAGAAATTTCGAGGATGAAATTATTTGAAGGAGGGGAGAATGTAACACCCCAAGCATTCATGGTATGCTTCTCTTTGAATAACACAACAGCCTGTGTTGTACGCAACTTCGAGATTCTAACACACCGTGACCAATCAAACAAGCCGTTATGAATAGTAATACCCACTTTCTGAAATTTTTTAAATTTTATCTTTCAAAATTTTTGGATTCGGAATATCAAAATTATCTTAGGGTGCGTTTTTGGTATTTTTCTGAAAACTTTCGATTTTTGATGAATAGTGAAAAACACTGAGTTATTTTTCAGAACCGACTTTTTATTTAAATAATAATTTATTTTATTTAAATTTAATTTAGGTAAAAATAGAAACATAATACCTATATAAGTTCAATATAATTAATTGGAGTCATTTTATAATTTTTTTAGATATATAAAATTTTATCGAACATTTTACCGTCTTTTACCCACCTCCTAGGAGCATTTCCAAATTTGTATAAAACTCAATTTTACCGCTTCTGTGAGTTTAATTTCAAAAATATAAGAGACATGGTTGATACTAAAAAGACTAATGTGGTTCAATAAGATGAAGATAATTGTTTTTTGAATAGTAACTTTTCACTTTTATTTACGACAGTTAAAAGTAAATAGGGTAATTAAGGGTAAAAATGATATTATTATTACCCTAAAACATGTCCTAATTCTATTGGATATGTTTAATTGAACCAAAAACAACCTTATGAATAAAATTTGATTCTTTAGGTTCACCTGGATTAGATTAGGACATTTATTATTATTTAATTCAATGATGAGTTCAAAGTGTTAAAATCAATTTTTAATAACTAAACCATTTTTAATATAGGGTTATACATAAGATAAATTCGAATATAAATATTCATTAGAAATATAAAAATATTTCCTACATAATGGTATTTTATTTATAATTTTTTGACATTAAATAATTTAATTTATTTATGACATAATGATGATGCAGTAATTACCTTATTAATGAAATATTAAAATAATTGACAATATAAATACCCAAATAAATGTTACATGAGACTTTTTATGAATTAAAATTATTTTATAGATTAATATGACACATTAGGGTTGATTAAATTAGTTTTTTCGATGTAATAATGCTGTTATGAATTTAGAAAAAGAAAAATACCAAATAGTGTCAAAATTGATATAAAAGTGTTTTTAAAACAAATATTATATTATTAATTGGAATTTTATTCCTCAAAATATATGGTTCATAAAAAGGGATTAAATACTATTATATATTTCATTAATGAACCACTTGGGGTTTTCATGTATGTTTATAGTAAGTTTATTAAGCATATAATATAAAAATACAAAGAGACATGGTAAATGTGAATCTATTTAACTAAGAGTTAAATCTAAACGATATGGTTAATATAGTGACCCAAACCTATATGAAACCAATTTTTTGAGTTTTTTTCAACCCATACCCACCTTATCCTTTCAATAATTAATTTTTGAGCCATTAGAATCCAATAATGGTTTTATTATCAAAAAATATTTCAATATTTTCCTAAGCTTCCCCTCACCCCTCTTATAAAAGGGCACTTCTCCTTCTCTCTAATTCACACATTCAAATCCATTTAGTTCATAAAACCCCCTCCTAAATATCCTCCCAACTATCCTACATTCATCTTATAGGCATTATTTGGATTATAAATCCAACTTAAGGATCCCTTTTGATCAAATCAAAAGGAAGAACCCGAAGAAGAGGTAAATATCTCACCACCTCTTTCATGTTTTTTTCTTATTCCGCTTCTTCATTCCTTGTTGTTTCCATTCTAAAATAATAACTCCATTATATTATATATTACGTGGTGTTATTATAAATATTTTAAAACCGTATTCATTATTCTATCCATCCTTTGAATGACATGTTATTATACGTGCGTACGTATGGCTTACCGTCTCCATGTCGTGGTGTAGTTGTTATTCAATACATTATTATTTGGATGGGTAAAATTAATATGTATAAATTCTGTAAATAAAAAATATAACATGACAATTATTCTGTATATATGATATACCATCCATTTATATATGATTTTAATATCAAAAGAATTATATTATCGCTTGTGCGTACGTACGGATTACCGTCTCCACGAACACAGTGAGATTCATTCCCATATTGTATCTATTCAAGACTAATTTTCATGATATGATTAAAAATAATGTTTAAAGACTTAATATAATTCTGAATATGAATAAAATATATCCTATCCATAAAAAACCTAACTTACATAACAAAGCATATAATGGAAAACAAATCAGTTGACACCCGAAACGATGATAATACTAAAATATTATTAACCAAGCAATATTAAAAGATCATATATGATATCATATTAATGTATATGATTCTTGTATAATTTAATAGCAATTATTTCACCATTATATAATAGGTTAATATATGATATACTAAGGAAATTTACAAGGTAAGGGTTAATTCGACAACCTCTTCATTATTCAAGGTTGTTTATATGTAATTATCTATTGGGACCTCTTTATCATCCAGATCCATGTTTTCCAAAAAATTTATTCCAAAACATTTTTAATTCTTACTAGAATATATTTAAAAGTTATTTATACCCTTATTTGACCTTATAACTTTTTAAATGAGTCTTTCTGTCATTTTCCAAACAAGTTACCTTATGAACTTTTCGACAAAATTAAGATAGGAATTTTTTTTAACTTATACTGCGAGTGCGACTATATTCCACCATTATAACATCATCGAAGCTTCCCTTACAAGCTTATAAGAATATTTTCAAAATAAATGTTTTTTTTATAATTATGTAACTTTAAATTACTTCAAAAAAAATAATGAGATATTTCTCTCAAACAATTTTGATTTCATCTATGTCAACATCCTTTAATGGATTTTAATCTTGTTTGAAGTTGATGCATTATGATACAAATATTCCATTTTGTATTGAAGGTTTTGTGATATGTTTTACTATGAATGTGTTATTTTTATACCATTCATGGTTTATGGATAAAGTATTGAAATTTTGTATGCTAGTTTTAATACAAATGTTTATGTTATTCTTAAACCCTTTCATAAGAGGAATGTATTGGACTTAGTAAGTGACTATTAGAGCCCGTTATAGCTCCTCGATGCATCATTAAGTCTCATGATAAATTCTAGTGTCTTGTAAAAAGGCCTTGAAAAAATCTTATTTGTAGTCTTGGCATAAGGCCTTGACTATGTGTTTATGAAGTCTGACATTATGCATTCCATCATTATGAAAGTGGCTATTGATATTGCATGTGATTATTCAACCTGTGGAATATCCATGTGAATAAGTAAATGACATTATTTGATTTAACTTTTTCATATTATACTGAATTTCAAGTTTAAAAGGCTTTTGTTTTAGTCTTATATGTTGCCTTAATTTTTTATGCTTATTTATGAAAGTTTCCACTATATTGTTATCCTTACTGAGCATCTGAGCTCACCCATTTCTATGTTTTATTTTTCCCAGGATGTGAAGAAGTATATTATGACTGACCTGTAGGGATAGTCTATGGGATCTTAGTGTTGTCTATAGAAATAATTTTGTTGTAGTTCTTTATTTTATGATGTAATGTAAACCTTAATAATGTATATAGTACTTCCTAGGATACTAAAATAATCTGTCTTCCGAGACTTGATCTTTTGTGACCATTCAAATGATATGTAATAATGTACCTAACCTAGGCATCTGGGGTCAAGGCGTTACATCAATAGAAGAAAAAAAATTTAGAGATACATCTGATATATTTCACTCAACAAAATAAATTGATAAATTGAGTAATGAGACTTATTAAATAGAAATTCATAGTTTAATGAAAATTCTTTCTATGAATGAATTCCTAGTAGAATGTACTTTTGAACCTATTCTATTAAGTACCATATTCTGAATAGGATTCCTCAAATTCATACCCACTCGACTATATTTTGGTATTCCTCTTTACCATAAATTTATTATCTTAAAATACTAACACTGCACACCCACTTTTTTCATGACAATTATTCATGCACTTTTCAATGTTCAACTAATAATTTTTTCCTTTTTTTCAACAGTATAGGATGAATAAGGCCCTTTGAACCTTCACCATCCTTACATTGGGTTCTACCATACTCCATCACTAATATAAAATGGATTTGGTCTATAAATAAATAACTTATATGGATAATGAGACTATCAATATTCTTCGTGTTTTTTTTAATTCCATCACGAACACCTAATAAATATAGTATTTAATATAAATATTCTCCCAAGAACAGTTTTCTCACTAGGCTTCAATTTCTCAAAAAATATTTAACAGTCTAAAATTTTGATCAATTATTTTCTCATGTAATAACTAATCTATATCAATCAATTGAATTATTATTTTAGTTCATTTTTAATTTAATAAATCACATAAATTTACTATAATTATATGAATAATATAATTTCACATTAAAATATTTAAACATCTTAGAAAATTGTGATTTAGTATATTCCTATGTATGAATTTTAAAAATTATGAGAAAATTGTTTATTTACTTTATTTGATACGAAATTAATATATCTCCATTTAACTTGGATAAATACCCTCAAAAAAATATGAAGGGAAATCCAGATGGTAATAACATCCTTGATCAATTTTTATTAAAACCCACATAATCACCTACATATGCATTTTGGATTATATCTTTATATAGAATCATTTATAGTATGTGTTGTAACTTATGTATTTATTTATTAAATTTTAAAATATTTTTCAAATACTGACTTGTATATAAGTCTACACCTTGAATCCCTCCAATACAATCCTAAGGGATATAAAATTGTGTTGGTGTATTCACTCATGAAATTTGAGGCATCACATATAAACATAACTTCTATTCTACTAAACAGGTAACATCATCCACAATGAGATAAATAAATAATCATCAAAATATAAGATAATTGATTATGTAATATGAATCTAACATGTATGTAATTAATTTCCATAAAATATAACATAATGGAATAAAAACTCATTAAATCAAAGTAAAAAAACATGTTGTGTAACATTGTATGTTTTTTTCTACATTTTCTTTTCGAAAATTATATTTAAATCATAATCAAATATATTTACCTATTTAGTAGAATTAAACTCATGTATAAAATAAATAATACACAATACAGATATGAATAAACAATAATTTGTTTATTTAATGTAGAATATTACATCATGGAATGAAATAAACATTATCATAGTAAGAAATTTCAAGAGAAATATATGGAAAAAATAATAATGTTAGAAGAGAAAAATAAATTGAAAAAATACAAAAAAATAAAAACTTTAAATATTATTCCTCATGGTCTCTCTTGAAAATAATAAAACTAATAATAACTATAAGAATTATAAAAAAATTTAGAGAAATTATAGATATTTAGGTAGAGAAATAAATAATTTATAAGAGTAAATGATAAAATAAATTTGTGGGTGTATAGATATATATATACATTCTGTATATATAACCTTGAAGAATATCTAAATATATATATATAAATGGGTATATATATATGTTTTACACATATATATTCATTTGGGATTATATTTTTGTTATCATTAAACATATAACAATTTGGTATTACTAGCATGTGATTAATATTAGTTACCCTTATTTATAAGTTGAAAATATATATTAATAATAATAAATAATATTATTAGTGATTTTGGAGTGCTGATAATGCACACTTATTAATGTATATTTATTTTATCGGTGATAATTTTTTTGACAAAATATCTTTTTTCCAGCACGATATTTTATCATAGATAAAAGCCTTTCACATCTACTTTAATATGCTACAATATAAGTATATTAGTACCACTGACCTACCAAGGCCCCACTCGAACTAAAAAATAGAGAGAGTGTGCCACCCCATGCCTTCCACCAATAGGGTAGTGGATGTTGACTAAAATCAAGTATGTATAACATGAATGAGAGTCTTTAACCCATAGAAAACTCACATTAAACCATATACCACTAATGAAACTAAACATAACAAATAACACATGATAACATATATATAACCACAAATCTATCTAAAAAATGCATCCACGACACAAAAATCATTTTGAATAACACCACATAAGTAGAATCTATAATAATGTAATAAATATTAATAGTATATCTATGTAAGATAAACGTAAGACAAAAAATTAAGAAAACCAAATCACTAAATAACTATAGGAATGATCTCCAAAGTTGGATATCATCATCTGTGACTGCCAGTAACCACTAAGTATAAAATGCACTAGACCCACTTCCATCAGGGTTCACCAATAAATTATGATACATTTTATAGACACAATTCGTGTTAGTATAAAATAATATGTGGGGTTATGTATAAAAATATCCAGAAGGATTTCTTGAAAACAAAGGAAATAAAAAAAATAAAAATTCACCTCCAAAATTTGGATATAGGGTAAACTAATAACAAAATATTTTTGAAATATTAGGAAACCAAATCCATAATAATGTATTATGTGGATAACCCACTAGTATGTCATCTCATGAAGGAATATTTATATATAAAATTATTAGAACGTCCAAAAAACATAAAATACCTAGATTCATAAATTTTATTCCTTATCATCAAAATACAGTGGGTGACCATGCCTCTTTTTAGAAAATGTAGATCAAATGGGGGATTGTTTAACCCAAGAGATATAATATCACACCCTAATATATGGTAAATTACCTAATCTTTATCTATTTTATGGGTGATTGAAACAAAACACCATGATGTTTCTAGGGGATTACTTGAACCCAAGGTTTATTATATAGGACTGTTCCCCAACAGATGGGGGTGTACTAGAAATCCAAGTATGAAGGACCCCACCATAACACACATGGGAATACATGAACTCCATCTACAATATGGGAGACATTTCCCTTCTATGAGAATGATTTCAAGGGATTACATGAACCACAATAGAGTACCACACCCAGACACATGAGGGAGTACCAACTCTTTGTCTCCTCCAAATTCCTTATTTTAACTCTGTTGTCATCTCAATAGAGATAAGATCCTAAAACCCCCCAAAACACCATACAAATAGTCACTGATTACAAAGATAATTGCACCATTATTCTCTATGTGTAAAAACTATTATATTAGACTATTTAAATATCCATTTATGACTCCTAGGTAATAAGATATAAAAAATAATAAGAGGAAATACATGACATGTACTCCCTTAGAAATGACATGTGAGACCATGGACAATAGTTGGGTATGTACCACAACAATACTGTATTGATGGCTCAAGATACATAGATTGCCTCATATGTGAAATTATATATAGGTATCATGATTCACATTATTAAAATACCATTAAACCACAAGACATATAATGTTCTTGGACAAGACATGTTCTTTTGGCTACACACCATGTATACCAAATTGGATGGTTGGGTGTGTACTTTACCATACCCTGGGCTGCATCACCTATGTAGAAGTGGCTTGTTCTTATATTATTCAAGAAATCATGTTTGAAGGATAAGTTAGTGATGTAATTTATGTGATCTGATCATGTTTCTGATAGATAAGCACATAGTATTCTTTAAATATACATGTTATGTGATATTTATCTTCTACATGAAACCCTAGATTTCACTCGACATGAGACACATCTAGTGTCATGATGACCACACCCTATGTGATCACTAAATTTGAGTTGTATAATCCATATGCATTCTAAAATTCCAATATTTATACCTTTTATCCCACTTTGTATGCTGACAACCCACTTTCCATTTCTTAATGCCATCACCTCACCTTCAACTTCCATCCACACAAACCATAATAACCTTCATCAACATTGATCTGATTTATCCCACACAAATATACTATGTACACCTTTTCCTATTTTAAACCATTACACCATGTCATTTAACTATCTATACTACCACCATGGTCCACTGTCATCAAATTGATGACTAATTAAAATGCTTATGATGATCATTTATCATAATGAGGGAGAAATCTGATTGGAATTATAGGTGTAAAAATGACTAGTTATTGGGGCTAACCAACTATCTATATTAGTGATAAATGACCTGGGAGTGAATCCATGATATACAAACACACCAATAGAATTAACCATTTAGGTCATAGGGATAGGAGGTGATAAGTTTTAAAGAAATAACCAACCATTCATCATTAAGAAAATGATATATATAAACATATATTTATCATTTCTTTTATGTCAAATGATTTTATTATTAAAATGGTGAAAATAATTTAGGATCAATAAAAAAATACCCTTTTTATGAATATAAATTCATTAATAAAATGATGATTTCTAACTTATTATGATTCATTGAAGCCTTAAGATTAACTCCCTATTATTTCATGAATTTTCCTTCAATCCTAAAATATGATGTTGTATCCTATAAGAATGATATATCTCCTACAAAATTTTAATAAATATATAGGGGTTTTTAATCATTGTTGAATGAAACTAATTAATGGATTGATAGATATTTTTATATCTTAATTTCTAGGTCAACTAGATTTTGAAATTCCAGACCAGATACAGGCCTAACCTAGGACATGAAATCTAAAACAAATTATACCTCTCCTAAGTAAAATCCCCAATCTTAATAATAAACATAATATTAAAATTTAAATATAAGTATATATTTGGAATATATTAATGATTTATCTTGTTCATGTTTGTGGACTAAAAATAATATATTTAATCATTAAATATATTATAGGGGTTTGTATATCCATAAAATTAATCAAAAAACTTAACCTCTTGTTAAAGTATTTGTAAATATATTTTTATAGAATTAATGAAAAATATGGGTCCCTAGAACCTCCCCACCTTTAAAAATTTTTAAACCAAAAAGTTAAATTTATCCAAAAATGTGTGGATACTAAGCTTATATATTATTTCTACACTTCTATAAGAACTCATAATGATTTCCATAATTTTAAAATATGGAAACTAATAGATTTAATATCCCTAAAATATCTTCCCCAATTATTCATTATTTACCATTTTATTATCTACATAGGTGGTTTTTTCCTTGATAATAATCTCTCCATAATATATGATATATAATGTAATATACATTTATCTTCACCAACAATGACACATGGGAGATATTGTGTATGAGGTCCAACCATGGGAATCACACCAGGTAATAAGAAATCTTACCTACCTTTTACAAGATCAAGAATAACCTATTAAACCTTGGAGATAACTAGATCTCTCGGAAAAAACTCCCCAAATCATGTTATATTGATACTTTCAAGAACACATCACTTCTTCTCTCAAACTCCAATGGTTTCTATCTCTTATCCGTATAAGATTTATGCTGAATTATATATTTTTTCATACATTCTATGATAACTTTAAAACTTTTCCATCATCGATAACACCAATTATAGACCCATAAGTGATATATTCCTCGTTTTTAACCATCAAAGGGGGTGACTTTTATGGTCCCTTATACATGGAATCCAAATGGTGTAACTTTGATAGCAGAGTAGATTTTGTTATACCAAAACTAAACTAATGAAAATTTATCATTCTAATACCTATTAGAACATGAACATAAGTACAACTAGTTGGGGCATAGTTCTTAATTTTCAATCAATAATTAGGGAGTTATCACAAAATGAACATTGAAACACTTTCCTTCCTTCCTGGCCATTGAATACTAATTCTTAAGGTCCCAATACATTTTTGACATACATGGATTTAATACTAAAGGGAAAAGTGTGAAACAGCCTCAACACCTCCTCACATAGCCTAACTAGAACTACTACCTTCCCCTATTAGAATTTTACAGACTCCCCACCCCATCTGAATACATTTGGTGTATCAATTGAGGAAATATGGTCACACATGACCTCATAATCAACACATCTAAGTTATTTCCCCTCTACCTAGGGAAAATGTGTCTTCCACCACTATAGAAATATGTTAAGAGGTGACTCTAACTCTTATTCTCTAATACCAACGATATATATTGTAGTTACTCTATCATTCACTGCTCCTCAAGTGACTCATTTCTAATTAATATTGATATTCCCAAAAAAATAACATCATGAAATAAAAAAATTTACCTCTTCAGTTTACCATCGGGCCCATGATCTCAAATAAATTCAAGGAAAATCATTATATTATCAATAATATCAACCTATAATATAGAAAATAATAGAATTTTATCAATGAAAAAACTACTAACCACTCCTATAATGGATGGGATATTTATTGCACGATTTTTATGAACCCAACTTTAATTATTGTTATTTTTTATCACATTACTAGACAAATTTAATGTCTATCATGACACGTGAATAATATTTCTAAAATTTACTCCTTAAAAACATGAATAAGTTAATATTTATACTTGGGGAAAACAATTAAAAACTAAATCACCCTCTTCAACTAGTTGAAGGGGTCATTAATCCTAGGTAGAGGGTATTTGTTCAGGAATATCACTTAGCTGAAATAGAGTTAATCAATAAATATCTTGAGGCTACCATCCACCATGATGGAAAAATAAAACAAGATCTTCCATTACAAAATATAAATTCTATACCCATGCTCATATACCCATTTTTTTGGCCAAACCATTTGTATAATGTTGTCTATACCAATGGTTTTCAAAAAAGGTTAGTATAGAGATAAAATATAATACCTATACCAACTACTTTTTTAAATCATTGATATAGAGTCAATTCAAAATTCCCATCATATAGACCTCTATCTCTAATTATTCTTCCTATGTAGCCATAGACTCCCTTAGATATTTCTTAATATATAAATGAAATATCCCCGCATTCATCCATTTGTTTTTATGAATCTTCTTTAATATAAAATAATTTAATTTTCAATCAATCAAATCTATTAAATATTGTGTTTTTTATTTCATCTAGGTATTATATGACAACCAAGAACCTCTTAGTTTTATATTCCTCTTGATTTTTTTAACTAAAATTTATTTAGATTATTTTTTTATAATAATGAAAAATAAATTTAATTGTATTCCCTCTCTGAAAATAGAGTTGTTTTTCTATGTACTATATGAAAACTAGGATCCCATTAGTTTTTAATTCTTCTTGATTCATAAAACCTGGGTTTATTTAAATTATATTATTAGAGTAATGAAAATTAATTTTGATTATTTCCCACATATGTTTTTAATATCAGTTCCCCAGTTTTTATACTTTAATATAATGTAATATTTTTTAGAGATATTTATTAGGGGATTATGGAATTAATAGTCCAAGTGTTTTTCTATTTTTTTGATTTATTAGGGTTCATGGTTTTTTTAATATAATATTATTGTATTAACTAATGAAATATAAAAAAATGGAATAAGTTTTTTTATATAATGAATTATGGATGTTTTGAAAATTATTTTGTGATAATTATAAATATTAAATGAAAGTAAGGAAGGTAAATTAAAAATGATGATTTTTTATTCAATTATTTTGAACCATAATAATTTTTTAGTATGAATGATGATAATGAGTTAGATGGTCTAAAATAAAAACATTGAAATAAATATAAAATATGGCTTCTTGTAAACACATTTTCATTAAAAACCATCATTTTTAAATTAAAATATAAATTTTAAAAACCAACCATATAATAAATATTCAAACCAAATATGTAATAACATTCAAAGTGTATATTAAATTAAATATCAAAGAATATTCAAAATATATAATTATTTTCAACTAAAATAGAGAACTTCTGAAAATACTAATTCTATAAATCATGATCCAGGGAAATATGAAATAAATGAAATCCTTACAAATTAAGAAAAAAAGTATTATAAACCAAGATAAACATATTTTAAGATAATTTAGAAAAATGATTAACATTATAGTGTTTAATAATTTTAAAAAAATATTATATGAATAAAATTCTATTAAAATACAATTTTAATTAAAATTGATAAATAATTTAATAAAAAAATATCAATATAATTTTTTTGAGTTATATGATAAAAAATACACATTTTTAAACTTTTAATACTAATTAAGCATTAAAATTTCTTAAATATTCTATTTTTGATATGGATATTATAATTATTGTGTATTTTTTAATAATAAATTACTTTTTTGTATTGGTATAAATAGCAGTTGAATTTATAATAATAGTTATATATCGTTTAACATTCAGAGTGTATTTGATTTTTTAGATTTTTCATTTAAAAATACATCAGATGGGGGACTTATTCACTTCCCATTAAATGATTATGTTGGAATACCATGGTTAGGATATGAATTATTGAGTTAATTTATCATAAATTTTGGGATTTGAAAGTAACTATTATTATTGGTGTAACGCCCCGACTCCAGTTACCTAGATTCGGTGCATTATTACGTAACATTGGCATGATCACGAGGAAATCATGTCCTGAAAGACCGATCAGTTTAGTATTATTGGAAACAAGATTCATACATAAGGTCAACTTTACAACTTGAAAAGAAATACAACACTAACTTATTCCTTTAGAAACATCCAAGCCTCCTATATTAAGCCAGCGAGTCAATCATAATTAACTTCTACGCATCCAAGGAAAAATAAAACATAGAAAGGGGTGAGCTTAGAGGCTTAGTAAGGATAAAAATATAGAATAAACTTTTATAAATAAGTATAAACATTTAAAGAAATTCTTGAGACTAAAACAAAATCTTTTTAAACATGAACTTCACCATAAAATGGAAAGGAAAAAATTAAAAATAATTTCATTTAATTACTCGCATGGATATTCTACTTGTCGAATAATTGCATGCAATATCAATAGCCACTTTCATAATGATGGAATTCATAATGTCAGACTTTCATAACCACATAGTCAAGGCCTTGTGCCAAGACTGCAAATAAGATTTTGTCAAGGCCTTGTGAAAGACACTATTTTTTATCATGAGACCTACCGATTCATCGAGGAGCTATAGCGGGCTCCACCCATTACATACTAAGTCCAATGCATTCTTCATATGAAAAGGTTTTAACATAAAATAAACATTCGTATTAAAAGTAGCATACAAAATGTCAATACTTTATCCATAAACCATGAATGGTATAAAAATAACACATCCATAGTCAGAAATATCACAAAACCTTCAATAAAAAATGGAAGTTTTGTATCATGATAAATCAATTTCAAATAAACTAAAAATCTATCAAAGGGTGTTGACATAGATGAAATCAAAACCTTTTTTTAGAGAAAAATATATTTCTATTTTGAAATAATTTAAAATTAATATAATTATAAAAAACATTTATTTTTGGAAATATTCTTAGAATATTGTAAGGGAAGATTTGATGATGTTATAACGGTGGAAAATAGTCGCACCCTCCATATAAGTTAGAAAAAAGACATTCTTACATTAATTTTGTCGAAAAGGTTATAAAGGACCATGTTTGGAAAACGACATAAAGATTCCTCTATAAACATCTTATAAAGAGTCAAACAAGGGTATAAATGACTTTAACCCATATTATATAAAATATTAAGAATGTTATGAAATAAATATTTAAGAAACATGGATTTGGATGATAAATAGGTCATAGTAGATACTTACGTAAAAACAACCTCGGATAATAAAGAGATTGTGAAATTAACCTTTACTTTGTACTTTTCCTTGGTCGACGGTAGGTTAAACTCTGGTATAGTGGTGAAATAATTTTTATTAAATTATAAAATAAATATACATTAATATGATAACATATAGGATCTTCTAACATTGCTTTGTTAATAATATTTTAATATTATCGTCATTTTGTGTGTTAGCTGGTTCGTTTTCCATTATATGCTTTGTTAAGTAAGTAATTTTTGTTATCTTTAGGATGTATCTTATTCATATTAAGGATTATGTTAAGTCTTTAAACATTATTTTTAATCATTTAATGAAAATTATTCTTGAATGGATACGATGGGGAATGAATCTAATCGTGTTCGTGGAGATGGTAATCGGTACGTACACATGAGCGACAATATCATTCTTTTGATTTTAAAATAATATATAATTGGATAGTATATCATATATACAGAATAATTATCATGTTATATTTATTATTTAGATCAATTACACATCATTGTTATACCCATCGAAATAATAATCTATTGAATAACAATTACACCACGACCTGGAGACGGTAAGCCGTACGTACACACGTATGGTGACATGTCATTCAAAGGATGGATAGAATAATGAATTTGGTTGTAAATTATTTATAATAACATCATAGTATATATAATATACTGGAGTTATTATTTTGGAATGGAAACAACAAAGAAAGATGTAGTGGAAGAAGAAAATAACTTAAAAGATGGTGGTGAAATTATTACCTCATCTTCGGGTTCTTCCTTTTAATTTGACCAAAAGAGATCCTTAGGATGGATTTATGACTAAATTAAGGCCTCTGGAATGAATTGAGGGATGTTGGGAGGATATTTGGGTAGGGTTTTATGAACCATAGGCGTTAGAAGTGTGAGAAATGGGTAGGATGTGAAGTATTTTTATAAGGGAGAGGAGGGTCTTTTTAAGAAAGTTTGAAACAATTATTTTGTTATAACAACATTTTCGGTTTCAAAAGGTAAAATATTCATTAAAAGAATTTAAGATGACTCATGGTCGAAATAAACTAATACAATAATATTTGGACAGGTTTTGGATATTGTTTTAATATTTATAATCTTATTTATTTAAATCATTTATTAATGAGGTAAATATTGCATCATTAGTGTGTCATAAATAATTTAATTTATTTGATGTTAAAAAATTATAAAAAAATACCATGATGTAGGAAATATTTTTATCTTTATAAATAATATTTATAGTCGAAGAGATAACTTATATAACCCTATGTAATGAATTATTTACTAAAAGATATTTGTTTTTATCATTCTTGTCCTTACTTTAAATTAACTAATATAAAATGTCATTATTACTCCCATGTGGCTTCATGGAGTCCCAAATTCAACCTAATGATGCCAATGGTCGGCTATGTATCAGAAACATGGATTAGGACACAAGTTAGGCTGATTTAATATTATTATAATATTATATTTTACCCTTATTTATTATATTTACCATTTAATCATGGTAAATAAAATATTTTATGAAGTAAATGTTTAAAATGACTAAAAATAAAAGTTACCTATTTACAGAATTCGGACCTACTAATTCCAAATATAAAATCCATTTTTCTAAATTCAAAACACAGAAGTGGCATAAATTAATTTAAAATTAATTTCCGTTGTCAAAACAAAAAAGTGTGTTTTTAAGAAATATTAACTATCAAAAGATTGACACTTGTTTATGTTCAGTTTAAATGTGAAATTACATCCAATGACCAAAATTAGATTAAATAGTAAAAATATAATCTAATTATACTTTAAACCCACTCAAAATTATAATTTAACACTATAAATTATTTTGATTAAAAAAGTTTTTTTTAATTAAAATTTAGTATTTTTCACTATTCATAAAAATTTGAAAGTTATCAGAAACGTGCCAAAAATTCACCTTAATATAATTTTGATATTCTAAATCCAAAAATGAAGTCCATTTTGAAAGCTAAAATTTATAAAATTTCAAAAAGTGGGTATTACTATTCATAACGACTACTTTGATTGGTCGTAGTGTGTTAAAATCTCGAAGTTGCGTACAACACATGCTACTGTATTATTCAAAGAGAAGCATACCATAGACGCTTAGGGTGTTACATTCTTCCCTCATTAAAATAATTTCATCCTCAAAATTTTTAGTATATTACTGCATAAAAATACTCGGGTGGTTCTTCATCATAAGTTACTCGGGTTCCCACTTTGCCTCTTCCATCTTATGGTTTCTCCATAGAACTTTTACTAGATGAGTTGTCTGGTTTCTCAACACTTGTTCTATAGTATAAAGAATATTGATAGGCTCTTCACAATAAGACATATCAGGTTCAAATTCTAATTCCTCATAGGTGAGTACATGCATTGGGTCAGGCATGTATTTTCTCAACAGTGATATGTGGAACAGATCGTGGACTTTGGAGAGACTTGGTGGCATTGCCAAATGATAAGTTATAACCCCAATTCGTTATATAATTTTGACAGGTCCGATGTACCTCAGACTCAATTTTCCTTGCTTACCGAAACAGATAACACCCTTCCATGGAGATACCTTCAAGAAAACATGATCTCCTACCTAAAACTCCAAATCCTTCCTTATGTTATCAGCACAGCTCTCCTGCCTACATTGAGCTACTTTGATGTGGGTTTGAATTACCTTCACCTTTTCTATTGTTTCCTCCAAAAGTTTTGGGTCTACGAGTTTTCTTTCACCAACATCATCCCAACAAGTTGGTATGAGACATCTCTTTCTGAATAACACTTCATATGGTACCATTTTAATACTTGAATGAAAGATATTCTTATAGGAAAATTCTACCAGGGGTAAATATTGATCCCACATACCTTCAAAGTCAATTGATAAAGATCTCAACATGTCTTCTATGGTTTGAATTGTTCATTCTGATTGTCCATCAGTTTGAGGATGGTAGGATGTTCTCAAACAAAGTTCAGTATCCAGGGCCTTCTGAAGACTTTTCCAGAATCTTGATGTAAAACGGGGATCACGATCAGAAACAATCAAAATGGGTACACCATGAAGTCTTACAACTTCATTAATATATATTCATGCCAGACGTTCAAGTGGTAAATTTTCTCTTATAGAAATAAAATGTGATGACTTGGTAAAATGATCAACAATGACCCATATTGTGTCATTCCTTCTAGGAGTATTTTGTAGCCCCATTACAAAGTCCATTATAATATCACCCCATTTCCACTCAGGTATTGGAATAGGTTACATGACTCTTCCAGGCTGTTGCCTTCTAACTTTCACTAGTTGAAAAACCATACATCTTGATACAAAATCAGCAATATCCCTCTTCATGTTGTCCCACAAAAAATGTTCCTTCAAACACCTATAAATCTTGGTGATACCAAGATGTATACAGAAATTGGAACTATGAGAATCATCCAACAATTCCCTTTTTAGATCAGGTATATCGGGAATAGAAAGTCTCTTCCCAAATTTCAAAATTCCATCTTCATACACAAAGTCACTCAATCTCCCATCACTCACAGCTTTAATCTTCTTTTAAAACTCCTCATCATCAGCTTGAGAACTTTTAGTCCTTTATAATAAAGATGGTTTGGAAACCATTTAAAAAAGTATTGATGATCCACCTTCCATGGCTATTCAAATATCTATCTTTACTAGATCCATGAGAATAGTATCCCTTTCAACTCTTATCTTGTTCAAAACTCCATGATCTTTTTTGCTCAAAGCATCTACCACCTTATTTGCCTTCCCCGGGTGGTAGTGTATCATGCAATCATAATCCTTGAGTAGTTCAATCCATATTCCTTGCCTCATGTTGAGTTCTTTCTGTGAGAAAATATACATCCATATTTTGTGATCGGTATATATCTCACATTTTTCACCATAAAGATAATGTCTACATATCTTTAAAACAAATATTACAACGACTAACTCAATATCATGAGTAGGATAGTTTGGCTCATGAATTTTTAGCTGTCTTGATGCATAAGAAATAACCCTATCATTCTGCATAAGGAGACAACCAAGTCCTTTCTTTGAAGCATCACTGTAAATAACAAACCCATCATTCCTCGATGGTAGAGTCAATATAGGATCATTGACTAATATTCTCTTTAGTTCTTCAAAACATTTTTCACACCCTTTTTTCTAAACAAATTTAACCCTTTTTCATGTGAGCTTTGTTAAAGGGTTAACCAACTGGGCAAAATTCTGGATGAAACATCGATAATAACCTGCTAAACCAATAAAACTGAGTACCTCGGTTATACTCGTTGGTGGTGGTCATTCCTGGATTTCCCTAGTCTTAGAAGGATCAACAGAGATTCCATCCTTAGAGATAATATGGACAAGAAAATAAATCTCTTGAATCCAGAATTCACTCTTTCTAAACATCCCAAATAATTCATGTCATCTAAGAGTCTTTAGGATAATGCGCAAGTTATTTTCAGGAACATCGTAGCTTTTAGTGTATACCAAGATATCATCAATAAATACCACTACAAATTCATCAAGTTATTTCTTGAAAACTCTTTTCATTAGATTCATGAAAAAAAGGGTGCATTAGTCATCCCAAAAGGCATTATTGTTAACTCATAATGCCCGTACCTAGTTCAAAATGTTGTCTTTGGAACATCTTCCTTTTTCAAACATTACAGTTGATATCCAGATCGAAGGTAAATCCTTGAAAAATATTGAGCTCCATGAGGTTGGTCGAATAAATAATCAATGTGGGGTAATGGATACTTGTTCTTTATTTTTATAGCATTGATCTCCTTGTAGTTAATGCTAAAACTCATAGATCTGTCATTATTATTAACAAAAAGGATAGGGGATCCCCATGGAGAACACTAGGGCGTATAAACCCCTTATTAATCAATTCCTATAGTTTTTTATTTAGTTCCACTAATTCCACAGTGGCCATTCTATAAGGGATCTTCTATATGGTCCTTGAACCAAGAATTAAGTCAATAGAAAACTCAATTTCTCATTATAGAGGATGTCTAGGTAAATCCTCTAGAAACACATCAACATATTCTTTCACAATTGGTACATCCTCTATTTGAACATTCCTTTCCTCACCCATGGTTATTTCATTCTCTTCCTCCCTAATAATTGAATTTAGTAGAGCTATTGGGGGTGGATCTAGATAAGAATCAGATGGTTACATTTCTACTCTAAATATAAGGTACTCTTTATCATCATCGAAAATTGTAACCTCATTCTTCTTACAATAAATTTTCACATCATGGTCCGAAAGACAATCCATACCGAGGATTATATCAAATTCAATCATGGATATGATGATGAGATCAGAAGATAAAGAACATTTATATACCCTAATGGGAACTGATTCACAAAACTTTGTTGCAATGATACATCCCTTAAGATTTTTGATTGACAACTCCCTTGTTAAATAAAATTAAAAATATTTATTTCCTTAGCAAACTGGGATGATATGAAACAATTCGTTGATCCAAAATCAAATAAAACATTTTCTAAACCTAAAAAAACCATTACATTACCTACCACCACGTCTTTCAGAGCTTTACCCTTAGAAGTAGTGATAGAATAATCTTGGCCTTTATCCCTTGGCCTTTTCTGAGATAATCTTTCTTGATGATTAGGAAATTCATTTTCATAATGTCCCATCTCCCTGCAATTGTATCATTTAACATCGGTAGCTTCTTTCTTACCCTTACAATCATGAGCTTGGTGGCCTTTTTCACCACTCTTGTAACAGACTCACATTCCCTTCAGAAAAGTTTTAGGGTGTTTCTTCCCACATTTACTGCTAGATAAATATTCAAATTTTCCCTTCTTGCCCTTATTTCCATATCCAGAGTGTTCAACAGATCTCTTATTCTCTTTATTTTCTTTAAAGTCATAAGACTTATAGTATTATTTTTTTTCCTCATAGCACATGAGACAATATCTTCATACATCGAGAAGGATTTTGATACTAATGTTCGATGGAGAAATGGTTTTAACCCATCAAAGAAACGATCAATTTTACTTCTTTTTCTACATATATAATCTGCTGCATGCCTCGCAAACCTTGTGATGTTAGCTTCATACTTTGTGACATTATCATCCTCTTTTTGTCTCGGACTCATAAATTTTTATTCCATATCTGATCGATGGCCATGAGGAAAGTATTTTTCTAAGAAAATATCTTTAAAATCCCTCCATTCCATATTTTATAATTCATCATCTTCATTTGTGTTTTGAATCAATGACCACCATTGATCATCATCTCCATTGAGGTGGTAAACTACCATGACAACTTTTTCCCTTTCCCTACTCCCCATGTTGTGGAATATTTTCTCTAAGGAATTTATCCATTGCTTGCTACTAGTGGATTTGTACCCCCATTGAATGTTGGTGGTTATTGCCTCATGAAGTGATCTAACATTGATCCTCCATGATGCGGATCAGGGTTCTCCATACGGGTAAGGTTATTATTCATAACCTGAGTGATTTTTCCCAATATAGTGATAAGCTGATCGGCACCAGTTGTATCACTAGCTCCACTATAATTATCTTGACCAAGAGGGAAATTCCTACATGGAGTGCGTGCATTGATACGGTTTACATTCCTTCCTCTAGGCTCTATTTCGTAATAATGAAATAAACTAGATTAGTTTATGAATTGAAATACAGAATTCCAAACATGTAAAACACTTAACATAAATTGAACAAGTTATGGATATAATCCATAATCATAAAAAAATATTTTCTTTGAGAAATTATATACTCATAAACTCTTCATAATGGTTTGTACATAAAATGAGAATTATCCTAAGCATATCCCCTGGGAGTGTCGTAACCAAGAGTGCAGTAAGGCCCGTTTTTCTGCACCAGTTTCCATTCGAGTCTTGGTCAATGCAGTGTTTTCGGGTTTTACCCCTAAGTACATCTGTGCCAAATCCACCTCTACCTGCTTGTATCCAAACATGGATGTATTTCTTGGAAAACTCACAAAATCTCTACATTACCAAAACTCTAGAAAGTTCTTCTATACTAATCCCCAAAGTCCATAGTAGGGTAATTTTCTCTAATCAGAGTTTATCTAAATCTAGTTTCCATGGTTTGTACAAAACTTCCTCTGATACCAACTATAACACTGTAACCCTAGTTACCTAGAGTCGATGCATTATTAATTAACATTGAAATGATCACATGGAAATCATTTCCCGAATGACCGACCAGTTTAGTATTATTGGAAATAAGATTCATACATATGTTCATCTTCACAACATGAAAAGAAAAACAACACTAATTTATTCCTTTATAAACATCGAAGCCTCCTAGATTAAGCCTACAATTCAATCATAATTAACTTCTTAGTATCCTGGGAAAAATAAAACATAGAAAGGGGTGAGCTCAGATGCTCAGTAAGGATAACAATATAGCGGAAACTTTCATAAATAAGCATAAACATTTAAGGCAATGCATGAGACTAAAACAAAAGCATTTTAAAATTGAACTTCAGCATAATATGGAAAAGATAAAATCAAAAATAATTCCATTTAATTACTCACATGGATATTCTACAAGTCTAATAATTTAATGCAATATCAATAGTCACTTTCAATATGATGGAATGCATAATTCCAGACATTCATAACCACATAGTCAAGGCCTTGTGCTAAGACTACAAATCTGATTTTGTCATGGACTTGTGCTAAGATACTAGTTTGTCTCATGAGACCTACCGATGCATCAAGGACCTATAACAGGCTCCACCCTTCACATACGAAGTCCAATGCATTCCTCATATGAAAACGTTTAAACATAACATAAATATTCGTATTAAAACTAGCATATGAAATGTCAATAATTTATCCATAAACCATGAATGGTATAAAAATAGAACATGCACAGTCAAACATATAAAAAAACCTTCAATATAATATAGACGTTTTTCATTATAGTAAATCAACTTCAAATAAACTTAAATTCCATCAAAGGATGTTGACATAGATGAAATTAAAACCTTTTTTTAGGGAAATATCTTTTTCTATTTGAAAATAATTTATATTAATATATTTATAAAAAAAAAATTATTTTTGGTAATATTCTTATAAGCTTGTAAGGGAATCTTTGATGATGTTATAATGGTGGAAAATAGCCGCACCGGCCGTATATGTTAAAAAAATACATTCATACCTTAATTTTGTCGAAAATATTATAAAAGAACTTGTTTGGAAAACGACGGAAAGAGTACTTTATAAACATCTTATAAAGGGTCAAACAAGGTTATAAATGACTTTAAACCATATTCTATAAAATAGTAATAATTTTTTGAAATATATTTTTAAGAAACATGGGTGTGGATGATAAAGAGGTCCCAGTAGATACTTACGTAAAAACAACCTCAAATAATAAAGAGATTGTGAAATTAACCCTTACCATGATCTTTTCCTTGGTCGAGGGTAGGTTAAACTCCTGTATAGTGGTGAAATAATTTTTATCAAATTATACAAGAAATATACATTAATATGATATTATATATGATCTTTTAACATTGTTTTGTTAATAATATTTTAGTATTATCGTCATTTTGGGTGTTAACTGGTTTGTTTTCCTTTGTATGATTTATTATTTAAGTAATCTTTGTTATGAATAGGATGTATATTATTCATATTCAAGATGATATTAAGTCCATAAACATTATTTTTAATAATTTAATTAAAAATTTTCTTGAATTGATACGATGGGGAATGAATCTCATCGAGTTCGTGGAGACGGCAATCCATACGTACGCATGAGAAACAATATCATTCTTTTGATATTAAAATAATATATAATTGGATAGTATATAATATATAAAGAATAATTATCATGATATATTTATTATTTACATCAATTACACATCATTATTATACCCATCCAAATAATAATGTATTGAATAACAATTAAACCACGACGTGGAGACGGTAAGCGATACGTACACATGTATGGTGACATGTCATTCAAGGGATGGATAGAATAATGAATTTGGTTATAACTTATTTTCAATAACATCAGATTATATATAAGATACTGGAGTTATTATTTTAGAATGGAAACAACAAAGAGAGATGAAGTGGAAGAATAAAATAACATAAAAGAGGGTGGTGAAATTATTACTTCTTCTTCGGGTTATTCCTTTTTATTTGATCAAAAGGGCTCCTTAGGTTGGCATTATGACTAATGTAAGGCCTCTAGAATTAAGTTAGGGATGTTGGAAGGATATTTGGGTAGAGTTTGTATGAGCGAAAGTCTTTATAAGTGTGAGAAATGGGTAGGAAGTGAGGGATTTTTATAAGGGAGAGGATGAGCTCTTTAGGAATGTTTGAAAAAAGGTATTTTATCATAACCACATTTTTGGTTTCAAAAGGTCAACTATTAATTAATAACAAATTTAATATGACTCATGGTCCAAATAAAATAATCCAATAAGATTTGGATAGGTTTTGGATATTGTTTTAATATTTATAATCTTATTTATTTAAATCATTTAATATTGAGGTAAATATTGCATCATTATTGTGTCATAAATAATTTAATTTATTTGATGTCCAAGAATTATAAAAAAAATACCATGATTTAGGAAGTATTTATATATTTCCAAATAATATTTATATTCTAAGTGATAACTTATATAACCCTATATAATAATTTATTTACTAAAAAATATTTGTTTATGTCATTTTTGACTTTACTTTAAATTAATTAATATAAAATATCATTATTACTCCCATGTGGCTCTATGTGGTACCAAATTCAACCTAAGGATTCCCATTGTTGGATATGTATCATCCAATAGGATTATCACACACATTAAGGTAATTTAATATTATAATAATATTATATTTTACCCTTATTTATTTTACTTAAACTTTAATCATGGTAAATAAAATATTTATTGAAGTAAATATTTAAAATGTCTAAAAATAAAAGTTACCTATTTACACAATTTGGACATAATAATTCCAAATATGGAATCCATTTTTCCAAATTCAAAACACATAAGTGGAAGAAATTAATTTAAAATTAATTCCCGTTGTCAAAACAAAAAGTGTGTTTTTAAGAAATAATAACTATCAAAAGATTGACACTTGTTTATGTTCAGTTTAAATGTGAAATTACATCCAATGAACAACATTATATTAAATGGTAAAAATATAATTTAATTATACTTTAAAAATAATCAAAATTTTAATTTAACACAATAAATTATTTTGATTAAAAAAGATATTTTTAATTAAAATTTATATTTTTCACTATTCATAAAGATATGAAAGTTATCAGAAAAGTGCCAAAAATTCACCCTAATCTAATTATGATATTAAAAATCCAAAAATGAAGTTCATTTTGAAAGATAAAATTTATGAAATTTCAAAAAGTGGGTATTACTATTCATAACGACTACTTTGATTGGTCGTAGTGTGTTAGAATCTCGAAGTTGTGTACAACACATGCTACTGTATTATTCAAAGAGAATTGTACCATAGAAGCTTGGGGTGTTACGATTGGTAACACAATAAAGAGAAAAATCCAGAGAAATTAATCAATGATATATATAAAAATATTGGAATGAAGAATATGAAGATGGTATGATTTTAAATTATATAATTAGTGATAATGATTTTGTTATAGAGTGAAAAATTTAAGGATGATGTAATAAATTCTACATACCGGGTATATGCTAAAATGACCAAGTTGAGTTTTTAATTTGACTATATGATGGGAAAACTATTTATGGATTTTTTATGGTATTGACTATCTTCTTATATTTTGGATGGAATTTAGTCATTATTATGTTGAGATTCTTATAAATCATTATATGAAATCAATGTTAATTATCCTGTATAGATTTTCAGCTAATAAAAGTAAGGCTTACCTAGATTACTGAAAATATATTATATAGTAAATTAGAAAACTATATTAGAGTAGAAAATGTGGAACATATTAATGGGACCCTGAAAAAAATTCTAGAGCATATCATATACTATATTAAGTAATGCTACACATTCCCTTGATTCCTTATTTTCAAAATATTTTCATGTCTGATGAAATTTTAACAAACATGAGACTATATGATAATGAAATAAATGAGTATAATGATTAATTGGTTTATCTTGCTGATTCATTATCATGGTAGATATTTGATGAATTATATCCTTATTTTCTAGCTAATTTATGTAATTTCATGTTGGTTCTATCATGTTATAGGTTTAATTATCTTGGTCAGACGCTTACTTCACATAGCACATGACCATTTTTTATTCAAATTTATTACCTTCTTCCATGGATGTCTAGGAAAATCCATTTAAGTTCATAGATATAATTATTTCTAGGCCTTTTATCCTAAAAATGATACAGAATTGTACTTTTAACCTTTAATAAAAGAGTTTCAATATCTTTGGAATGATTATGTGTGAAAATATGATGTTTCTTCAAATGATCCATTTTAGATGCATACTATTCTTATATAGAGAATAAATTATTTTCCAACTTATGGAATGATATTTTTATATAATACAATGGGAAAAGTGTCATGATATATTTTCAAGAAGAATACATCATCCAACGATTAATTTTTTTTTAAAAATTTAGTTTTATGGGACATCTATGATTCTTTCCAATGAATTATCCATTAAAGAAAAATAATCAAACGTTTCACTATAATATTGAGATTGAATAGGCACTTTTGTATATGTCAATAATTTAAATAATTAATTAATTTAAATATGTTATATTTTAGTTTGGAAAAGGATAAAATTAATCTAGAAAGGTGATAAATATTCATACTGAATCCAATTAAAATTAGAGGAAGTAAAAAAACTTCTATTATTTTCCTTATTATTTAGTCTATTTTTATGTTTTTATTTTATTGTAATGAACATTGAGATAAATAGATTTGAGATATTGGTTTTGGTGAGTCTAAATATACATGTGAAGAAAAAATAAAATTTATAATCCCTGTATTACTTCATAGATTTTGGTACCAGACCTAAACTACATTATAAGGTCATCAATTATAATAATTATAAATTCATTTGTTTATCTGTTGCGAAGAAAATTTTAAATATATTTTTATAGAAAAACATGAGAGATATTGGAGATGGTAATTCAAGAAACAAATCAAAATGGTTAAATAGAAGATATTTCTAACTAAAATATCTAAAAACACATGACAATCACATGCTTCTACATGAGTTGATTTCATTAGAAATCCAGATTTGAATATCAAATTATATAGTTGGGGGGGTTGATTCAACTATTAATATTTTATAAAGTTATTTTTCCAAAAACAATGAGCAATATTTTTTTGGAAAAAATGTTTGAAGAGGATCCATTAATTATATGATAGTTAGAGAAAATATATCCTTTATTTTTTCACTTACATGTTTCATCTATCTGTCCACCTTCCTGCTGAAGTTCATATTGTGGGTCCTATTTATTTTCATTACAAGTATAAAATTGTAATAAATATGTATATAATGAAATAATTTTCTACAAAAAACAATCGCTTTTATGGTTAATTTGTTAAAGTCTATTAAACTAAAAAAATATGGATTTTTTCAAAAAATTTGGGTGATGTGGGCATAAAATGTAATCTAATGTGAGAAATAAAAATGTGATATATAAGAAAATTGGGCCCAATTTTCCATCACTTCCCCCAAAAACAATAATTCCAAGATAATATTTTTTAGATTATTTTATATTTGAATAGAGGGAAATTTCACATCACACGATCATGCTTAACAGTGATTTGTTCAATTTCAATATCATGTACTTAAATTGACCATCAATATGTTATAGATCCATGGAATTTATTTATATATCATAATGTTTTACTATCTTAGACTATAGGTAAGATAAAAAATAATAAATATAAGTCATAATTCATTACCATTAATATTGAGAGGGACATTTCGTATTAAAGAGTTTCGTGCTTGTTTGAAATCAATGGTACGAACATAAATTTTATAAAATAAAATATTAATAGTTCTTATTTATTTTCATATATATATATATATGGTTTTTATTTTTCCATCTAATTTGTTTTCTCCAAAAAATAAGGGTGTGGTATTTTAGCCACAATAATATGGTTCATTAATTGAAATCAGTAGAGCTTAATGGGTATAAGTTTATTATTACAAGTCGAGTAGTGAATATGAGAACACAAAATGACGGTGTTATGTTAACTTAAATAACATATTTCTTATGATAATGTAGATAACAACTATCCTTAATTGGGAAATATATTTTATTATTGAGATCTTTATAAAATCATAACATTGGATTATCACTCCCATGGTCATGTTTTTATGATGAAATGTATGTGTTTTGATTCAATTATGCATTGAGGAATATTTACAAATAATTATGGATATATGGATATTGAAATTAATTAATTTATTCTAACTGATGATCCATATACTATGGTATCAAAGGTGAAATAATTTGTTTTTAAAAAAATTCATTTAAAACCCAAATGTTTTATCATCATTGAAGTAATCAGAAGAAATATTTTCAATAATGATGGGGATGAAATTGACATCATCAATTTAATAATTGTCTTGATTAAAATATTTTATATGATCACTCAAATATATGAACTATTATATTAGATTTTTAACCTAATGTGGTGGTGGAAACTTTATTTAAGAAACAATATGTTATTAAGCTTTTCATGTTTTGTTTTTATTACCACTGAATATTACATTATTCTGTTATGGAATTACCCATACCTTTTTTGTATTTTCAATTAATATGACTTGAAAATGTCATGTCACATCATATTCCTTGTTTGGATTAACCATTATTATGGTAATTCTAGTTAATTTTTTATTTTCTTTTTCACTGTATGAAATTATAAATAGTTGAGGGATATATAGGAAGATATTATCCCAAAATGTCCAACACATGTGATATATATAAATTTCTCTTCTAGTGGCCATTCTAAGTATAATATTTCAATTATATTCATCAATTACATAATATATAATTCCATCTCATTATTAATTTTAAAATTTTAATTAGGAACCAAAAGTTAGGAGTTAACTATTCTCAAACCAGACTAGTATTAGTAGTGACCAACATGATAGTTGGGGGGTACTAGAGGTACATATAGTATTTTTTTACACTATCACACATAGAACCATCAATGAATATAAAATACTTCAAAATTACCCATCCCATAGATTCCCTTGAGGTGCTAGGGAAATTCAAACCACCTATGATGTCATTACCATTTCATAAAGGTCATACATTTGGTATACCCATAATATATATGAATATTTATCCTCATCCATATTGTCCTTTTCCATTGAATTTTATGCCAGCTCCATTTCTTCTAATCTCCAAGGTATTTTATTCTCACTATTTGTAAACTTATTCTCTAGAATAATATGATCATCCAAATAATTATAATCATCATCATAAGATAATGGAGCCTAATGAAACTACAAAGGATACCAATCCTTTATAACCTAGGGATCTATTATTTCCCACTAATAATCCTACATCAGGTGTATTATTAAAACACTATTTAATTTTTTAACCAAAATTTATTTTAGTAATACTAAATATTAATTTTATATTATTATTTTATTTTTTCATAGATGGATCTACAACCATTACATAGTGCAGGCGTAATCACATGCATGATTCATGGAACCACCATACACAAGTAATGGTATAATATAATGAAGAAAATAAAATGATTAGTAAACATGGAAGGAAATATATGAGTTTTAAGAAGATACTTGTGAAATATATTGACATTATTCAAGTGTAACCAATTGTCTAGAGAGGAATTATAGATCAAATAAAGTATAATTCATGAGATAAAATATGGGTAAGAAAATTTATTAGATTAAATTTCATATTATTATATTTATATGAATTAATATTTTGATTCCAAATTTTCTATGATTTTCTTGATAGTCAAGATTTGAGGGCTATGTGATTCATTAAATTAGGCGAGCTATATAGAGAATATCAAAATGAGATATATAATGACTGAGCTAGTGGAGTTGTCATAAATTTTGAGGAGATATCGACCCTTAATGATTGAATAGTCACACAATACTTAGATATGATTACTAATTAGAAGATTAAACAATTTAAGATATTATTTTAATTTAATATTTTTTATTGAAAATGGTTAAGATTTCTATTAACACTTTGATTTTCAATCTAATAATTTTATTACAGGATTATTTACAAGTTTATGAAAAACAAAAGATCTACTAAATGCGTACAAACATTGGAATGAATTACTATGCCAAAACATTATATAAACTGATTCTTTTTCAAGAAATACTAGGTAAGATTACAACATTTATGATTTAGAGAGTAAAAAGCATCATATTTATGATAGATGTTTTCTTGAATAAGTTTTAGTCATTAATATAATAATAATTATTATATTCTTGATGATTTATTTTGGTCATTAATATAATTATATATGTATATTCTATTGAATCCATTGATTTTTTCTATGAGTGGTGTAGAATATTGAATCATATTAACCTTGAGAAAAACTTTTTTAATCAAGTAGAATAATTAAATATTGATGTTTTATTTATTTTTATTTGTAGAAAATATTATAATATTTATTTTATGAATTAAATGTTTAAAATATATATTTTTACCTATTTATCCAATTTAAATTGATAAAAATTTGGATGTCAATCCCTTTAATGAGAAACAAGATATAAACTTCATCCACAATGTTAATTTTTGATAATTCTTGGGTAAGGATAACCATGGGATGATCCATTATCGACTAATGAAGTATATCTTCAACCCTAGGTATTATCCTAATTAAATAAATTTTAAAACCTTTTCTAATGTCATGTAATAATTTTAAATGGATTTTTTAGAAGAAATAGCAGAAATCAATTTGTAGTCCAGGAACATGAAAGTGGTAACAAAATGAATGACTAGTTTATGAAAGTAATTATGGTCATGTGTCCATCACTTCAACTTGATAATACTATGGTTATTGATAAGTGTGTGTAAATGATGAGGTATTTTTATGATGATCGAGGTGATGATGATGATGATTCTAGTGGTGATCAGGGTAGTGACTTTACTAGTATGTATGTTGATTAATTTTCTGGGGATAATGATTCAACTGATGATTTTCACGAAGAGGATACTTGTTGTGATGAACAAGATAATAATGGCGAACATTATGAGTTTTTTTGTTTTAAATTTATTAATAGTCTTCATTTACAATGTCATAATTATGAAAATAAAAACATTATGGATGATTCTTATATCTATATGAGATTACATTTACTATTTTCATTAGTAACTTATTGAATGTAAAATATATATTAGCATTTTGGATGTGTATTTTGATGGGAACAAATATACTAGTTAGATCATATTCTAAGTGTTATAATTTTCTTATCAAGTTATTTCAAAGGGGTGTAGTTTGGTAAAATTTATTTTTAAAAATTGGAGGCTTATATTATTAGTTCATGTTAGCTAGTGGTATAGCCTTACACTAAGAGTTTCTAGAAACTGTTGGTATAAAATTTTCTTCATAGGACTATACCACTGATTTCTAGAAATTGTTAGTCTAACCTAATCCCATTGGTTTTAGAAACCACATGTATAGGCTATTCCATTGGTTTACTAGGCTATTATAATGGTTCTAAACAATTTTTATAGGACAATATTGAATTAGTGCACCATGTGGGACCCACCGAGCATAAAGAAAAAATTTCTACAAAAACTCAATAAAAGTATTTTGAATACCCTAAGATTATATAGGACCATTTGATAAGATGTATAATATGTTGACTTGGTCCAAATATATATGAAGACGATAAAACTGATCTATCATTTAGGGTACATCCATATAGAATCTTATAAAAAAATACATAACCCCTCCAAAACAATAAGAGTAAGATCATATTCAGCACTAACAAAAAAATACCAATCTATCCAACTAGTTGGTGATTTATTTTATCTTCCCAAGGGATTTCCCTTATCATCCATAATAAATGTCCCCTAATCGATAAGAATGAAACTTGAACCATCTATTCAACTAATTCTCACTCTTTGATAATATCAATTCACCTAATCCTAAATCATAAATAATTGGCCTATTCCAAGTATGATTTCATATAGTCTCATATTGATCATGTTTTGATACCTAGAAAACCACTAATTTCCTAGAGTAAACTCAAACTAAAATTAGTTTTGGGTGAGAGGATGATCACTTATAATAGGATTCTCTAGCTAAAAGTGTTGCGCTAGTGGATCCATTAGTATATTTATTACACTCCTTGACTAACAATTCATCATGAAATGAATGACGTGCCCCATTATAAATAATAATGATTTATAATGTAGAGAAAAATGGATCATAAGTTGAACCATATCTTACACCACTATAGTAAACCATTTTTTTCATGCCCATAAACAGAAGAGCCCTAATCCTAAAAATAACCACATGAGGGTTGTAATGAAAGTGTATCAAAGCATCATTGAATCTTATAAGGTTACCCTATCCACCATGGGGAGGTCCTGAATCTGGATTCCCCTATTAACATTGGGGTCAATTCATATTACTCCTTTTCTCTATTATATGTATTTTCTAGTTAGAAAATTGAAATCCATATTCCTTCTATATTCGCAAGAATATAAACACATTTCTCAATTTTTTTGGATCATTGATTTTAACCCTATATGATATGTCACTTTTAATGGGAATGTAAATAATGATCTCTCTGATGGTATAATGATACTATCTTTAATAGTCTTAGTAATATTGATGCATATACACTAGGAAAACCTAGACCTACTTTGATTCCATATTGTTCCTTTGTTGGTAATCTATCAACCCCTAAATTTCTATCTAAGACATTAGTAATAGTGGGGATACCAAGATGTACAACCCCACCTCAAGTATCTCTCTAGAGGCCTCACTCGAAACATTGAGATTACAATAACCAATTTTGAAACATATCCATGGAGTACCTCATATAGTCTTTGAACCCTGATATATAATTTTCCATGGTCATTAATTCCTATTGAAGGTCCAACAGTTCTTAAATTCATACTATCCTCGGTTTCTTTAGATGTTACTCCTCCATAGAAAAGGATCTTGAACTCTAACCATGATAATGTAGCCTCATTGCATGAATATGTAAATAAACTACACCAATGAATTTATATTTCATTAAGAAGGATTAATATAATAAGCTCTAATTAGTCGGTCAGTGTGTGAGTTAAATAGAAAGTTTGAATCACATATTCTAGATAATCATCTCTCATTTTGTAATTTGGATTTCCTACAAAACTAGATAACATCTAGTGTAAGAACTCATTTATCACACACATAACAAGTTTGTCACATACTTCCTAGAAACAAACTATCATAATATATATATAACAAGAGATTTTTCTCCCTACAAAAATGGTAGAGGATCTACCATTTTATCATGAGGTGAAGCAACCTCTTGATTAAGTCCCATAATTGATTCCTCATCATTCAACAGATTAGTGACTTGATGCACTAGAATTGGAATAAGTATTTTAAAAACCTGCCTTAAATCGTGGATGGTCTTATTTGGGGTAATATTGTATAATTTTTATGGTGAATCCCAAGTTATTAAATCATATTAGGTTGAGCTCGATCAAAGATACAAAATGTCCTGACTAGCCACTGCATGATGTATGTATTGTCTTAACCATACCCTACAACTGAGGCCTAAAATTTAGGTTTCAACATATAGACTATGAGAGTCGTAGAAAAAGGATACATCAACCACTTAACCTAAAGTGCATTCTTTATTCTGGAAGATAGACTAGAATAATACTTGAGTGAGTTGTCATAAAATTTTCAAAACAAACCTCTCATGACTATTAAATTTAAATTACATATCTAAATAGACACACTTTGATACGACTTCAACATGACCTAACCTTCTTGGGTCCCACCTGGATCAGTAGTTAAGTTGAGTGTGCTACCCCATGCCCACATCTAATAGTCTAAGTATTGATGACTAGTATTGAGAATGAAAATACACATTATAAGAATTAGCCAACTTAATACCCAAATTAAACCACACGTCTCCAATGGAAACAAGAAACAAAATATAACATTGATTAATAACAATTCATTATAATAAAATTATACATGAAACATAAAACATATTAAAATACCCTAAATAGGTATACTCTAAGGTAAAGAAATACATAAGAAAAATATCTCTTGGTTGGAACAAATAAAAAAGTGAAAACATTAACTTACTCTGATAACTTGGAACAATCTTTGACAACGACCATCACAATCAAGCAAAACCAAGAACTATTAAGTATCATATACACATCCATAGAGGTCACATCCAAAATTTACATAATATGAAGATAAAAACACATGTGGTCATGAATTACCATATAGGGTTTATTAAAAAATTACCTTATAATTTCTATAAAATAATTAAAATGATGAAATAATAAGTCAACTCAAAACCCAAGAAGGAGGGAAAACCAGTACCCATATATTCCATAAGTTTTATATAACCAAATGTATAATGGAATCCAAATTTTATATCATATATATATATAATATATTAAAGGAAACTATGTATACAAAAACATTGAATAACTTAAAACATAAAAACTACCTAAATAATACAACATCATTAGTTTTAAAAAAAATTTCCACACTTTAACAGGAGACCACACCTAATTGTGGAAAATATACACTAGTTGAGGGAGTAAAGATCCCCACAGATGGAAAAATATTCACATACACATGGGGAGGTACCTAAACACCATCAGTTGAATAGAATATCATGTATTAAAATAAGGATTACACTAGGGGAGTACAAAAACCCTAGGTTTGAAATAAAGGATTGTTCCCAATCGTTTAGGGGAATAAATGACCATTCTTGACACATGAGGGGTAATTAAAATTCATTTATCATATGTGTTACCTTACCCAATAAAGATTATATTGACATGGGAGTACATAAATCCCAAAATAGGATTGTTCACTAACTCATTGGGGAGTATTGAATCTATGTTTTCTCTAAATTCCTCTCACAAACTCTATCATCAACACAAACGAGATAAGATCCATTAAAATCTAATAACCTTATAAATTTTCACCTAATATAATCAAAACTGCACTACTTCACATTCTATGAAAACCACTGATAGTTGACTATTTACATTTCAAATTCTCACATCAGTTGGGAAGATATAAAAACCACTATTAAGAGGGAAGTACATAAAATATACTCCCTAAAACATAGTGTAAGATATCTCAAGTAGTATTTTATAATACATAATTATAGTCAATTAATATTGATTCAAACTATATGATGTTCTCTTTAGTTGACTTGGTTTTTGGGACTCGTAATTTTACCTGGATATGTACCCTCAAAACCTAGTTTTTGTCGAATTCATGTATATAACATGTGCTTCTATCTACACACCATGTATACAAAACATGGTGGCTAGTCATGTACTTCACAATAACCTAGGTTACATTTCCTACTCTAACATACTATGTGCATGTATTATACATAATGTTTTTGATATAAAGATAACATGGTCATGTACATCACGTGACCTGGTCATGTTTTTTCTAGACAAGAATGTTGTACTGTAAAAAGATATAATCCATGTGATATATACCTCCAACCTAAAACCTTATACGTAATTATATATGAGACACAACATGTGTCCTGATTAGTGCACATTGTGTGATTTCAAAATTGAGTACCATAATCCATAGATATTAAAAAAGTTCTTCTTTAATAACATTTCCCATAGTTATCTATGCACAATACCATGCCTTCATTATCTTAGTGCCACTACCTTACCTTTAACCACCATCCATTTCTTGAATCATGATTTTTTCTCCATTAATAAGAGCCTCCCTACCCAATGGCATTCCATTCACTTCTACAACATCCAAACCATGCCACATCGCCTTTCCGCTATCCAAACCACTACCTCGGGAAACCATTGTTTAACCTTATACCATTTTGAAGGATGAGGGTGGTTATTTTTTATGAAGAGGGAGAAATATGAGAGGAATCAGAGAGGTATAAAAGGAAATCATTAATGACCAAGGTTTATTAACCATCCATTTATACATAGAAATGATATAATTTTTATGATATCGCACAAAAACACCATGATCATTAATCATCTCGTATGCAGGGAGAGGAGGCGGTGGTCGGTGAATAATTGAACACTCCTTATTCATAGAGAAAATGAAATTGAGGAACATATATTCATCAATTCTTTACATTTCATGTTAATAATATTTCATTATAAAATTTTATTCAATACTTAAAAAAATAAACAATTTTCGCAAAGATTGGGGCATAAATTAAATTTAGAGTCCTACCTCATGGTAAATATCCATATCTAGTAGACTCATTCATTATTATTTCATGAATTTTCATATTTTATGAAAACATAACATTTTCCCCTCTAAGAATGAGATCCACCCACCCAAATTTTAATAATTACCTATGTCTTTATCATTCTTTGTGAATAAATATCACTATTTGATGGAAATATATATTTATATAACAAGATATAGCTTAACAAATTTCTTTAAATTTCTACACTAATACAGGCCTAATCTAGGACCAAAAAGGGGAAAAATATAACTCTCCTAGATAAACCCTTCTATCATAAGACAAACCAATATATAAAATTTTCAATATGAGGCTCAGTTTAGGAGATATTAGAAATTTATCTCAGTCAAGTTTGCACTATCTAAAATTAATATATTTAAAATATTAAATATTTTTAAAGGGCCCATGATGCTTCAAAATTAGTTTGACCGTGCACCCATTTTTTAAAATATTATTAAAAATATATTAAATGATATAAATAAAAATCCATGTAAATAAGAAAAACTTGTAATCAAATAAAAAATATTTTAAATTTATAATAATTTCATATTATTAAAATAAAATAAAATTATTACATTTCATCATTTTGGTGAAGTTATAGTATCAAATATATTATAATAAAATAGTTACAAACTAGTTATAAGAAATAATAATGATAAATAATGAAAAAAGAACGTAACATGTTGTATATCATGTACATAGATCGACTGGTGTAATAACTATGATGCGTGTACTTTTATTTTTTAACTTTTTCTATTAATATTACATTAAAATTTTAAAAATAATTATAATTCCAGTTTTATATATTTAGTAATATAATTTATATAATTCATAGTATCTTTTATTTATGTGATGATGTATAGTTAAAAAATATATCATAACTTATTACATAATAATAGAAACCCATTATTCAAAATACTGTAAGACCTCAATATTTTCTGATATATTTCTTTTCAGTTAAATTTAATTTCCCTAATACATGTGATACACTCATCCCTGATTTGAAAGGAATGATAATATAGTATACCATTATATCCTAACCAATAAATTGGAAGACGGAATATAGATAATCACATTTCAAAAAACATGTTTAAGGGTCCTAGATTAAATATATTTTGATAAATAAGTACACAATTTTTAGTAATGTCATTTTATGATTTAAAAATATTTCTCAAGAAATGGGGTTTTTTTGTGATAAAATAACATATTGAAATCATAAAAAAATTTGGAAAATATTTTGGAAAAAATGAACACCTTTTTAAAAATGTACCGTTCCACAGTTATCTAACAGTAAATTTTTGATAAATTTCTGAAAGGATTGATTTTTTCTATTAATAGTATAAAATACCGATTATTATAGAATCTTTTCATTTCATTTAAAGCATTTAAAAAGTAAAGTTTTATTTTTAAATTGTATTTATAGTACCATTATTTAAATTATTTTATTATTAATCCAATTCTTTTAATTTAATTATTTTTTTGTTGGACTTTGATATAAAAACTTTTAATTATTATGAAATTTTTTATAGAAAATAGTTTTTCATCATGTTTTCGAGGTTTAATTAAAAATTTAATTCCACCAATTTTTTGAATTAAATTTTATTAAATGGATTCCATATGAGGAATTTGGAATCATAAATTTTATAATGAGGAAACATTAATTTTTTGTCATAATAAATAGTAAAATTAGTAATTACTTATCACTTAATTTAAGGTTAAAACGGGTTTACTAGGGGATAATCTAAGAGATATGGTTATGTTTTCCAATTAAACACGAATAAATTCAATTTTATATAAATATTTCAACCTCATCATATCCCACATTCATACCAATATCCATTTATAATCATTTTACTTGATTATTATTTTTTATATTTAAATCATTTATGTAATTCCTAGTGTGTCCTCTCCCACACTTTTAAATTGGCACCCCTACTCTATCATATTTATACAAAATTGAACCATTTTGATAAATAAAAAGCCTTTAAAATTTTTTCTTAACATCAATACCCTTCATTTTAAGGTGGTATTATTCTTAAAATATCATTCAACTAATCAATTATATAGGATATAAATTATGCTTACCGAAGAAGATTCAATCATCGTTCCATACATATTTCAATTAATATCTTCTTATAACTCCTCTAAATTTATTGTATTGATAATAAAATAATAAATTATTTATCATAAATATAATTAATTTTTTATGATTATAAAACCACCATTATTCACCCTTTTTTTCATCAAATGAGATGTTAAAGTATCACTCATGTCTACCTGTGGGATTCGTTTTCCACATAGTGATACAATTAATTTTCTTTCACCATATATAATGAATGGTTATTATAATGGTTTTAATATTTATATATATTATTTATGATATAATAATAATTATTTAATATTAATATAATATAACCCTTCTAACCATCCCATCCATTGGAAAACAACAACGTCTCTTGTGCATACATGTGAACTACCACCTCTGAGAAGCGTTTCGATATGTTTTTTGATTCTATTGTAAATGGATGGTAATAAGATTAAATTTCATGAATATATATGATATATATGATATAAATGATATAATTATGTTTCTATATAGATGGATTATTTCTTACCTTAATTTCTTTATATCCATCAAAAAGTGAAAACAATATTAATGCTTACGTACGACCTACAATATTCATGAACAATGTAATTCGTTTATCTATCTTCAGATTTTATGGATGAATCTATAATATATATGATAATTATATCATGATAAAAATTATATTTATTATCAAACTAAGATCAATGTATAAGTACTAGAAATACCGAAATGTAATTCCCATGAAAAATGAAATAATGACCACCCGATAATGTTGATTTTAATTAGAAATTATTAACTCATGGGTTTTTAAATTTTATAATTTCAGAATATATGATATTATAGGTATGTATATAACACTGGTTTAGAAGTATAATAAATTTAAATTTATTATACAGAGTCTAGAGCACTTTCGAAGAAAGTTGAACTTGAGGTAATGGGTTTATATTAAAATATCATTATTTATCAAGATTTTTTATGAATAAGTTTCTAATAATGAATCCTTATAATATACCTCTTAAAAACTCATGAATTTCCATATAATTTTTTTATTCTGTATATTAGAAGTTTTAATTTCATTTTACACTCTTTGATAACTCAATAAACTAAAATTTTTTTTAAGAAAAACTTAATATATTTTCTCTTAGTTTGAAAATCATTTTTTATGTGTCCATGTTTTAAATATTTTTTATATAATGTTTCAAAAAATATAAAATGAATTTTTACATTAATTTTTAACAATTGATAATTTTTTATTTTTAAATCTAATCTTCTTTCATTTTCCAAATGTGGCATTTTTTCAAATGAGGCATTGTTTATTTTTTATTGAAAATATTAAATAAATATTTTTTTTGACACACACAACCAGATTGAAATTTGTTACTATTATGATAAACCAATTATTTGGAGCTTCCATTACAAGTTTATGAGTTTATTTTAAAAGAAAATTATTTACTTAATATTTGAGTAATTTTTATATTTTAAATAAGTTATTTCAAAATGAAAAATAAGTTTGCATAAAAATATTACATGTGATATTTTAGAGGAATATTTCAATTAAGATAACTTTCTTTGATGTTACTTATGATTTACTAGGGATTTTATCTAACGATACAATCCCTCTTATTTTTATTTATGGTTTAATATTATGATTTGGAGATGTTTATAAAGGACATTGGTTTTATAAAGGTTATGTTTTGATGAAATGTTGAAATTTTATTTAAACCTATTTTCTTCCCACTAGTTATTATATAAAATGAATGATTTTTGATCATGTGGAACACATATGAATAAATAATTATTCTATGATGGGTGATCCAAAAAATATATATCCCTCCAATTCATTGCATGAATATAGATATATCATGAGATAATAAGGTCTATAATGTGTAGTTAAGCCAATTGAACAAAGAACTATATCAACTATGATAGTCTTGGGAGTGAGACTTGACTAATGATATTATATATTGGGGATCCAAATAATCCACTATGATAATCTTGTAAGTGTGGATTCACTAAGGAAGTGATATTCTAGGATTATGTGTATTCAAAATCATATGTCTTATTACAATGGTATCCTCTTATGTATCACGTTTAATTATTCCTGTTTGATTATTTTCTTATAAACTACAACACATTATAACGTGAATCAATATTATGATCTATGATATACTAGGTATGATTTTCAAATGTTAAAATTGTGTTCTAAAACAATTATTCTCATGTAATTTTTAATTGGTCATTGATATATCCCTTCCTAACCCTTATTGAGCATATGCTATCACCCTTTATTTTGTGACATTTCCCTGGGTTAAAAATAATGTTTTTATGTATAATATGATTAAGAGGGGTTCAAATTATAATGAAATTAGGGTAAGGTGATATAGATATCTTATGACCCAGTTATTTATGTGTCTATGATTTTAAATACACTAAAACTATATGATTATTACATGGACCATAAGGTTATTTAGGAAATATTCATATATTAAGACGCAATATTTTTTGTGGAATTTATGGGTCACTTTAGTTTTTATCAGAGCCATATTTAGTTACCTGTGGATGCTAGGATGAGAAAAGATCAGTGTTAACCCTAAGTATAATCCTATGTATAAGAGAACATCATATGTTAATGGTAAATAAAGGACTTTAATTTTCCAAGAAAAATCCCATGTCTGGATACCATAAGTGGATATTGTTTTGGCACAAATTAATCTAGGTGTAATAACCCAAAAAGAGTTGGTTGAGTATATCTAGGCCATATTGTTTAGTGCATGATCTTTATTCCCTTACTGAAAACATATTTTGACACTCCTATAGGATTTACTAAGGTTAATTCACATTTAATTTATTTACCATTATGAATAATTTTAGTATATGATGATCATGGATAACCTATGTTAACCCTAATGAATAATATATTGAAATGAATATGTCATGATTTATATATATTTGAAATCATTTTTTATAATTATGTGATTTACCACTATGATTATTTCTGCACACACTAAGACTTTGTGTTTTGGTCAATGGCTTGAACATGAATGAATCCTATTAATGCTAAATGTTATAGAAAATGAAATAATATTCCTCTTGAGAAAAAATATATTATAATACAAGGAATTCAGATTCATGTTTCTTTTCTAATGTAAATTTTTCAATATTTGAATTACATTTAGCTTCCAAATGAAAAATTTATGGAACAAAGTTATATTTATTCCTTCATGAGGCATCATTCACTTTTCTTTAGTGGGTCCACTAATACACTATTTACTAAGAAATGAACTAGAACCATCAAAAACCTATTTTCGATTCTCAATCATTTGGGACATGAAAATTTAATTTTATATTTTTATCATTTAGAAGGACAATTAGATCAATGGTTGACATTTATCTAGAATATAAAGAAACATGAATAAAATGACTCAATGTAGTGGGAAGAGATTAAGACATTATTTTTCAATGTGTAAAGTTTCCATATTGTTAATAAAAAATAGAAAATAAATTCATTGAGTTACAGTAGAAGGGCGATGAATCCATTAGTAACTATGAAGAAAATTTCACAAGACTAACAATATACACTTATGGTATTATCATCCAACTTGGAATTAATATTGATCTATTATTTAATGGCTTAAAACCATGTCTCCAAGAGTAATTATCTATAAGGGTCCATAATAGTTATGAATAAATCATTTTATTTTCTATTAAGTTGGAAATGGATATTTCTATAACCCATAAATCTCAATGTTTTAATAAGAAATAAAATGATGAATTCAAAGGATATTATAAAAACCATTGATGGAAGAAGATGATATTTTTTTATGCATGAAGTGAGGAAGGAAACATGTAAGAAATTGTCTAAAGGGGACTTGTAAATTTTTATAGTTTAGAATGGAAGGTCATTAAGAAATAAAATTCCAAAGTGATGAGGAGAAGAAGTTAGCCAATGATATAAATATATTAACCGCACTTTGGTGTTTCAAATTCAAGTAGTATGATTATTATGATAACTAGTTATCATATATAAAGGTTAACGATGATGATATATGTTAGTGAATTATTAATCCCATATATAAAGGAAAACCTTATACAATCATTATTTTCAATGAGGAGTAAGATAACAAAGTAAAGAAATGTACAATTTTTGTCGATTCTAGCATGGATAATGTGTTATTTGATTTTGTATTAACCCACACTTTTTTATTTGAGTAATTTGGTAAGGGTATTAAAATAACACCTCAAAATTTATATGTTTATTCAGAAATTAATAAACTTAATGGTATGATGATCACATTTATTTTGGATCCCAAGAGTTTACAATTTCTACAATAGTGGGGTGAATTTTAGTTAAAATGTGTTACTAATTAAAAACCCAAAACTATTCACCACATTTTATCAAAATTAGTTTGCATTTTGTGATTATATTAACACGTAGTGAACTCATAAAAAATTCAATAATTCAATTTATAGAAAATTTTAGTAAAAAAAATTTTATTTTTTAATGCACAACAGAATTAAAAAAAATAGAAACAAGTAAAATGAAACATTAAAACGTTATTTAGTAAACTAACTGAACCATTATAAAAGGAATGTGTATACTTTAAACATAATCATAAATAAATTCAATAAGATTGAATTATGGTATCAATAGTTTTCACAAAACTTACTGTTCTTCAAGAAGAAATCCCCCATCCAAAAGATCATAACCACCTATGTGTTTCTGTCCCCAGAATCCCTCGATCCTCTTGAATAGATCCAACTATCTTTTTATCCTTAGTAGGCCTAGATCTTAAACTCAATTATAAATAGAATGTATTTTCAAATATGTTATATGGATTTTAAAATCCGCACATAAAATAATTAAAAAATAATAATTTAAAGATTAAATTTTTTTTAATGATAAGTTACAAAAAAATTCATAAGGGTTTAATTTTCCAAAGCATTGGGTCACAACTCCTCGAATTCACCTCTATTTATAGTAATTCATCTAACGGTCAAATTTACTTGATTATTAGAGTTAGGAACAATAACCATGGATGATATTTATTTTGATAGATCAGTATGTTCTATATACTTCTATTCACTGTCATTTTTAAAAGTACCAATATAATGATATAAAATTTATATAGTCTGATTTACATAGTTATAAACATCAAATTATAAAAATTACTCCTATGGAAAAAATAGTGTTTAGTGAAATGAATAAAAATAGATTAGTTCGATAAATCTTACTTGACCAGTCCAAAAAACTAAACTTAGTCAGTCTAATGAACTAAATTTGGTTAGTCCAATGGACAAAACATTGTGCGGAAGGTTTGTAATTGTCATTTTAGATATATTTATTTGTTTTAAAAATACGTTTTTTTTACAATAAAAATCTATAGAAATTATAAATATAAAGATTTTAAAACATATTTTTCACTAGTGCATTGAGATTTTCAAATATAAAGATAGAAAGTGTATAATCTAAAATTTATAATAAATAATATTACCCTTTTTAAAAATTCACATGAACATCAATTAAATATTAAATAATAACTTTGAATAACATACAATCCCATTAATCATTTTTGAACACATCTTTATTTCTCTTTTTTATCTCCCACTTTAATTATAACTTCTTTTTACTTGACATATTTTTATATATGATTAAGATAAGAGAACATATTTAAAAAAATTATGCCCCTAAATATGATCATCCCAAATAACTTCTCCTCAAAATAAATTATTCAAATACTTATTCCTTAATTAATAGTTACTCTACCTTTGTGATATTCAAAAATAAATATAGGAGGAAAAAAGTACCAGAAATGTTTGTATACAAATTATATGAAACAATTTCGTTTTAACAAAAATTCATCAATGAAAATAGAAATAACATTAAACCAAATAAAATTTGAAAAACATTAACACATATTGTGTGGATAAGATTTCAATAAAACATTCATTCAATAAGATTTTAAGATTTGACATCAAGAGTTTATAAGGGAAAAAATTATTATTATTTTTAAACTTCTCCATGATGAATTTTATCTTCTTTAACTCTTCCTGGGTTCCTCTCATATTTTAGTGTTTTTGATTCCAACTTCTCAAGTCTTCCTTCTATAACTTCAAACCTTAAAATTTCTTACCTTAGTATGTTAACTTCTTCTTTAAGACTCTGGTTCTCAATAATCCCATCTTTCAGCTTTTGAATTTATTCCTCAAGAATCGTGTTTTTCGATTTACGTTCTATAAATTATTTATCTTGAGATTATGATAAACTTTTTAACTTACCAAAATATATTATCAAATCCAGAATAAAAATTATAAAAAATTCATTAATTTCAAAATTAGTATTCTTAACTAAATATATTGGCTTATCATGAAACTTAATATCCCTGTAGGTGTATTTTAAACATCTGACAATCTGTGTTACTCTTTTTTTCTAATTTTGATTCAATTTTAAAAGTCTTAATGTATACCACATTAAACACTATAGTTTCTAATAACTAATTTAGATTATTTTGTTTCTATAACACATTAACCTCTTATGAATATTCTTACAACAATATTCTATATTCATAATATATGGAATAGAATCAAGAATATTTTTCAAAGATTTATTCAATTTAGCGAATCTTGAATATATTATTTGATCAAAATGAGTATATTTTTAATATTTTGAATCATATGAAACCTACAAAAATATGTCTCCTTGAAGGAATGATACCCAATTTATCCCTTTCTCTGTCTTTATATTTCATTCTCCAAGATTCTAAAACTTTCACTACATCAACATTTCAATAGGTATTAGATTTTTCTGATACTCTTATTTGGGATTTCAAATTTTTAATTTCTTTTTTAGATGTTTCTTCTTTATCTAAAACATTAATATTATCATCTTTCTCCTATTGAGTGAAAAATGGAGACGATTCTGAAGAACTTTTTTCTTTCACTTCTCATTATTCTCAAACATTTGATGTTATTTCTTTTGAAACTTATTCCAATTATTCTTATAACTATGTGAAATTTTTTTTACATATATGATCTATATTTTTATACTTCTTCGCACTTTTTTAACTTTTACTTGAATATTTTTAGAAATATATTTTTGTAACTTTACAAATTTTCATATTCATTTTTCAACCTTTGTGGAAAATTTATAAGTTCAAAAAATTTATTATTCTATAATATTTTGTGAAAACGTTAAAAATGGATTGAAAAATTAGTTAAACCACAAATAAAGGGTAAATGGAAGGAACTTCTTGTACTTCATCTCTAGTAGTTTGAAAATATCTATGTTCTTTTTCAACACCCTTCTACAGGATTTTTACTACCTTTTCCTCTGAAAATATGTCTTTATTTTGTTTCCTCATCTTCTCAACATATTTCAAAACTTCTTCAGTTATCTATTTTAGAGATAAGGAATCAGACTTGTCAAGACAAATCTTTAGATATCCAATCATATTTTAATCTTTTATTTTAGTTGATTATTGATATACCAAATGATACATAACCTTAACCTTTTCTTCTGCCTGGGGTGAAAAAACTTCTTTCCTCTCTTCTTAATCCTTTATTAAATTGATGAAATCTCATATAAAATTATATTTTTGTATTTATCAAATAATTTATTTATCTACTTCATGAAAACAAATTTGACACTTGGAACTATTTCTTCAGAGATCAAATAAAATATTTTCCTTGTGGAAACAACCTGATTCATTATCTTCATTACAAACATAAATTTTTCATCATCTTGTTGATAAAACAAGGAAACTAAAGAATCATAAAATTCATTTTAATTTTCTTTATAGATTCAACTATTAATAAAACATACATCACCAAATTTATTTTCCTCATGTTTTGTAACGACCCAATGTTTTTCAATGGAAATTACCTTCTTATAAAGATGCCATAAAACAACATTGAAACATAAAATAATGAACTACTAAGTGCTAAGTGACTTTTAAACATAAGTTTGTCACATCTGTGTTTGGAATTTTGAAAATCCAACATACACGGTTAAAATCAGTAAGTTATTTGGAGTTTGATAAGAAAAACTTAGTTTTTGGTGAATAGTAACATACCCAAATGAATAGTAACATACCCTTATGAACTGTGATATAACCATATGAATAGTAACCTTACCTATGATAGTATATAAATATTATTCAAGTTGAATGTATGATATAACTATATTTTAGAATAAGTAAAAGAATGTTTTAAAACTGTTTTTTGATAATAAATTACAGTTTTAATTATATATTAAAATAACCATACATAGAAATTATTTTTGAAAAATGGACTTCATTTTTGTATTTTACACATCAAAAAATGTGTGGATTGATTTTTTGGGATTTTTCTGAAATACTAGAAATTTTCATGAACAGTAAAATATTATAATTTACAATAAATGCTAAATAATGGATTTATTGAGTCATTGTTGATGTTCTGCTGATGTAAGACCAATTGGTTTATGATCACATAATAAAATTACTATTATTGGTTGAGGAAGACTTACTATTCCTTGTCTTGTGAGGGAATAATAAATCAATTAATTTTATTTTGAGAAATCCACTCTCTCCTCCACTATGAAAATAGCCCTTCACTCCCTCTTCTCTTCACTCCTCTCAAGCCTTGTGCCTTTACCATATTATGCCCAAATCTCTTCCCAAGGTCTTCCCCCACGTCTAAAATCCCCCAACCTCTTAAAAATACCAAAACCTCTTCCCTTAAGAGGTTCTCAAAGGGGGAAGTCTCAAGAGGTGAATTCCTCTTTCCAATTCCTTCATTTCTTTTAAGTTATTTTCTTTTTTGTTTCTTTCCTCACCTCCCTTCACCCAAATGGTATGATAAATCCAGTAGCATACATGTACTAGAATTATATTATGCTAAAGGTATAATTCATTATAATATTTAATTCTGGTCATGAAACCATTTGTGTTATGGTTGAACCAGATTATTATATATGTAATATATCATATTTTTAGTTATATAATCCTTTTTTTACAAATGTTATTAAGTTATAAAGAAAAACATGTTCTTTTTAATCAAACCCACCGATTAACAAAAATGGTTGTCACTGTGGTTTTATATAATAGTTTGACATCAATTTAAGTAACCAAATTAATTCTAAAACTATGTAATCTTCTAGATGTTCACTAATATCATATAACTTCATTTCTGGACAACCAGTTCCATCTTTCATGTTTATCATAACTTGAATATAAGTGAACTAACCTTTTAAAATCATGTAAACAAACGAGCTCGAACAATGAAATTGAAATTTATTACTAATCAAGAAGGCCTTGAATGAACTAAAAGGGTTGTAATAAATCAATTAAATATAGAATAGGTTCTGGAATTATGAATTAATAAGCCTAATTTGTTTATTTAGGTCTTTAATAACAAGTGGTGAACACCAATGGATTTAACATAAGGTATTCTCTCAATTTCTCTCTTAATCAAGATTATCCTCTATGATATTATTTTTATGTATAATAAAAAATGATGGTGTATGTTATTTCACCTCCCCCATACTTACATAATGTTTTATACGTGGTGAGAAACCTCTTTTCTCTCTCATCAAGCCCTCTTAGTTACACCAGACACCATACCGATAAAATCGTAACGAATTCTACCCGAACCTTCTTTGTTCTTTCGGGTTGCCTTATGTTTCTTTCAAAATTATGGTATCTTATCTATTTATGTGAATTATATAAATTCTGGTTATTTGTACAAAATTATAATATCAAGATCCTTTCATCACTTTCTTTCGAGGATATACATGTTTTTAAAATATTCCCTCCTTAGAATAGTCCGATAAGCAAACCTGTTTTAAGGGGACTTCCCAAATTTTTTCTCAAATTTCAAGTAAAATCTATCTTGTGTTTTAAGACAACGTTGTCTTCATAAAATCTGTATTTTTATTATTAAAACCTCTTTGGTTTAATTTGTTTTTTATATAAATGAATGTCCTCTTTTCAATTTGAAAAACATTATAGTATTTTCCTTAAAACCGTACACAAATGTTTTAATACTAATGTTTCTAAAATACATTTATTATATGTTTTCACTTTTTTTTGGAACCAATTACCATGTTATATGCCTTTTTTACCCTATGAACGTCCATGTATGTTGTAATCCTTTATTTTCATGGAAACCTTCATAATACGCCCATTGGTTATGATTTATGTCATGATTGTGGTACCTAATTCTTTCCATGGGTACCCTTATGTTTATGTATGGTTGATTATGTATGATTATTTATGTTGAGAGAATATTTATGTGGCAAGAATATTCATGGAAATGTTGAGATCGGTGTACCCAGATAGCGCTCCAATGCATTGGGTAAGGTTATGTATAATGAGATGCAATGTGAAACGGGATTGGCGGTTAGCCTTGACCCATACTAAAATGGGAAATGGGATTAGCGGTTATCCATGACCCGGAACAATGAAATGTTTCATGATTCTGCCACATTTATATGATTCCATGTTTTGATCAACCTATTCTTATATGATCTTATTTCATATGTTCCATGCTTTGAATATCTTTATGCCATGCCTCCAAACTCATGTGCTTAAGATGTATCCTTATGTTCATTCCCTTACTGGGCTTTTTAGATCACCCCTTTGTTCATATGTTCCCCGAGTTACCCTATCCAGATGTAAGGGCTCAAAGAATATTATTAACTCTTTATGGAGATTAAATAAATAAGTGTTTTTTAGCCCCCATGTATCATGTTATATGTACCTAGTCTTCCAAGACACTATACTTAACAATCCTTGGCTTGTACTCTGATGTATAATTATTCTTAAAATCATGTAATGTTATATATAAAAGTCTTGGGTCACTATATATTCATTAAGAAATCCCAAAAAAATATTCCCAATACTTTCAAGGTATATTTATACATTTTCTCATGATTAAGAAAACTTATGTTCACAACACAACAGCTCTTGCATCCATTATTAAATGATAAAATTTTATAACAATCCCATAGGAAGAAAAAAATGAAGTATTAGCCATAGTTTTTTCCAAACAACCTATTTTTTATTAAATATTAGGATTTACAAGGGAATAATCTCCATCTAATAGTTCTTCTATAAGTTTCAAAATTTGTGGAATATTTAACCTGAAACTCTCATAAAAACTTAAAAATTAAAAATTCCATATAATCTTCCATACTAAATTCAATAAGAAGGGTGAAATTAATTTAAAATATTTGGGAAATAAGTATAAAAATATTTATTTTCAACACAAACTTATTCCCAACCATAAATTCTTATAATTTATTTCTAAAATGAATTGGATTTATCATACTAGTTTCTCTCAATCACCATTTCATTCACAACTTCTCTCATCGTTATATCTTCGAGAGTACTCATTTTTTCAAAGACTAATATGACTAAGATTTTTTTATTAGTAGATAAAAATATAGATCATTAAAAATTAAAATGATACGATAGATAAAAAAATTTAGAGCTGAGGGTCACCTAATGTTCTGGGGAGTTGATGTGAGATACGACGACCACCTTTTGTATTTTTTACCTCAGGAAGATGATTTATTTTCCAAAGATATAGCAGCTCAAATTCAATTTAATAACTTATTATGATGATAAAAAATTTCCCCTGATGATTTGAATATTTTTTGAACTTTTAATGGTTTTTAAAAATTAATTTTTTTTAGATGAAAATATTGTCTCTAAAATTAAAATTTCTATTTTGTAAACAGAAAACAATAAAAAAATAAACAAAAATAGAAAAAATAAATCAGTTGATAATATATATATAATATTATAAATGACCTTTTAGAATGAAGATATAAATTTCTTAGTGAATGTTAGCCCGAGAGTTGTTCTTCTTGGATTTTAGAAAAACTAATTTTTTTTTTAAAATAAATAGTTTTTAAAAAATCCAAAATTAGGCCATTCCAATTTTTTGAATAACACTAAAGATTTTAGTAAATCCTAAAAATTTAGAAAAACTAAAAAAATGTTAAATCAAAGGTTTTTAGAAAAAAACTAAAATTTTAAATAAAATTGAAGATTTCAGAAAATATAATGTTTTTTATAAACTATATATTTTAGAGAAACAAAATTTGTATAAAAACAATTTTTTTTAGTTAACTATAACAAATATACTCCCCATTTGATAAAATGTTCATTAATTTAAGGAGATTTATAAAAATTAGTAGATATTAATGATCACTTATTATTGTCTATTATAATGTTCTGTTTAATATATTCAAATATATCATATCAAAAGAGTTTTTTTAAAAAATATTGGCAAGTTTTTATTGCATTGTGATGAATTATAAAATAATATCTCCTTTTTTGTGTGATCCCAAAGGAAATAGTGTCTTATATATGTGTGTGTATTTCATGTGAGTGGTGTTCTATGTTTTTAGTTAATATAATGTAACTTACGTTATCATTTTTTTCGTTTTTCTCAAACTCAAGCCATAGTCTATGAGTGTGCGTTGCATCAAAAAAACTTGAGTAGAACAACTTCATGCTGCCATAAATTTAGATTCAGTAGTGGAAAGTGCTTCTATGTGTTTCTTATTATAAGACCAAGACATTAAATCTTCTCCTAATAAATGAAAATACATTTAAGTACTTTGTAAATCCGTTTTACAACCACCAAAGTTAGCATATCAAAAAATATATTAAAATAATTTCCAAAACAATAAAATATTCCAAAATCCATAGTTTCGTTATGAAAACAAAAAATTCATTTTATGGATTTAAGATGGGACCGTTTTTTATTTTCTTGATATGTTTCACATAGGAATATAGAAAATTATAAGTCCGAATGACTAGCTATTAAGTATAGTAAACATTAAATCATTCCCCGTAATATATTTAGATCATATATTTTCCCAAATTCATCAATACCTAATGTATTTTAAGTTCCAAAATGCTTACTAATACTTTTAGTATTTTCATATCAAAATTCATTAAGAAGATATTTTAAATACTTATGCTAAGATATAAATATTCCTTCTAGTTTTTGTGAAATTTCAAAACCTAAAAACTAAGTATGTTCTCCCATATTGCTCATTTCAAACATAGATTTTATAAGATCTATAAATGAAACTATTAAATATTTTTGAGTTGAAACAAATATAACGTAATTGATAGAAATTTAAACAACTATGATGTTTTTAGAGACATATATAATAAAAATTATTGGATCTACTACTCACATAACAAAACTATTTTATAAGAAAATCCAGTAAAAAAAACATATAATGCTCTAGGGTATTTTTTAAGTCCATAAAGTGTCTTAGTAACTTTAAAAACATCCTCTAGAGTTTTTTTATTTTCTTGGGGTATGTTCTACAAAATCGTATTCTTTTATATATTCTTTAAGAAAATTACACTTCACATTCATTTGGGAAATTTTGAAATTAAGAGATTATGAATACACTAGAAGAATATGAATAGATTCAAGTCTTGGTACAGTGAAAAATCTTATTCAAAGTATATGCCCACTTGTTGATTATAAACCATTGTAACAAGTCTATCATTATTTCTTTCCATAATTCCATTTTCTTCACACTTATTCTGGAAAACCCATTTTAAATTAATTACATAATTATATTTAGATAGTTCATCCAATGTAAAATATTGATTCCTTTATAATTAATTGAGTTCATATTTCTTAGTTTTTATCCAATATTCATCACTTAAAGATTCATCAACTATTCTAGGTTGAAAATTTGATAAAAATTCACAATTTTCAACTTAATTTCTCAAAACAATTCTAGTTCTAACATGTTGATCTACATTACCATTGATATTAGTACTAGGATGATTGGTAATATTCAATTGATTTTATGGGTTAGAAAAAATATGTTATTTAACATCAAGTTGAAATTATTCTTGGGATAGAACTCTAGAAAAATATTCTTTTCTTGTTCTCTCATGGGAAAAACTTTCCAACATTGGTTTAAAATCAATTTTTGAAAAAATATCCAATGATGTGTGTTGTTATTGTTTTAAAATAAAAGGATATGTTACATAAAATTTAACATGTAATATTTCCTCAACATTACATGTGTTTTTGCTAAAAAATTATATAAGCCATAATAGTTATAGATTAACCTAACCATATTACTTAATTGGAGTTTATTGAAAATTTATGGAAATAATATTTAGTATTTAGAATGAATAATTTTCATCCAAAACTATTGAAGTAAGAATTTTATGTGTTTACTTCTGATCCACATCTTATAAAGAGTTTTATTAATTAAAGATACTATTAAAACTCAAATTATTGGGTAACAAGAACTACTACCTACTTCAGACCAATGTTTTTTAAAAATTGAGTATTAACTCATCCTGGTTCAAGTAATCCCTTGAAGAATTATATATCTCCATTAAAATACACAATATTTCTATAGAGTTCTAGGTATTGAAAAGTCATTTATAAGACACTTTTTAATACAAAAGGTTTCAAAATCTGAATTTAAAAATTCTCTACCATGATCACTATGAATAATTATTATGGACGAATTTTTATAATTTTTATCTCAGGTTACAAATTTTTTATAAAAAAATACTTCAAACTTCATTATTAAAACATAAACCCATATATATCTAGTGTAATTATCAACTAAATCATATACAAAGTATTTTCCATTGATACTTACCATTTTTGTATAAACAAATAAGTCCATGTATACTAAAATTAAATTATCATATGTTGAGGCTTAACTAATAGATTTAAAACTCAAATTATATTTCTTTTTGAATTTAAAAGGATCCTAAACTTTTGAAGTATCAAACTTATTGTCTGGAAGATCATTAACAAGTCTCTTATTAGATTGTTTAGATAATGTTATAAAATTTATGTGTCTTAATTTTTTATACCGTAATAAATATTAATCTTCCATTTAATTTCTACAAGGTAGTTCTTGGCTCCTAATTTATTCTATGTTAAGGGTATAAACATTATAATGAATATTAGAAAAAAGAATAAATTCACTTTTGAATAATGAAAATGCATTTTTCATTCATGATGTTCATATGATATCCCTTATAACATAATTGACTTATGCTAATATTGTTGTTCTTAAGACCTATACTAAATAATAATTTGGAAATTAAATCTTATTGAAGAAGAAAAATATTACCTATTATGATAATTTATCCCTGAGAATTATCAGCAAAGGAAACTTTTCTACCTTTCATTTTTATAATATTCTTGAAGAAATATTTTTTTTGAGTCATATGTCCAGAAAAACCACTATCCATGTACTTTATATCGAGGTTGATACATTTATTATTCTCCTAAAAATTAAAATATTAAAATTAAAAAAACCAAACATTCTTGGGTCTAGTATTTTTGGAAAGTAAGAGTTTTTAGTAATACAAATTCTTACAAAATTACTATATTGATAAGATGTTAATTATTTTGAGAAACAAGATTTATTTAAACCAATATATTGGATTTTATATATAGAATAGTTTTTTCCAATGATTACCACAATGGATGTTTCTGCAAAATAGATCACCTTTAGGAATAAAATAGTTATTTTTAAAAATAGGTTTTTAATTAGTATAAATCATTCCAGATACATTTTTATGAGGTATAATTTGTATATATATCTTATCAAAATTTTATTTACCAGTTGTAAACATTGATAAAATGTTTTTCATACTAGATATTTCAGAATATTGTTTTACAACTATCGTAAATAGAATATTTTTTCAAATTAAGTTTTTATAAGTTATTTAACAAAAAAGTTTTTAAAAATTTGATTTCTCAAATTATTTAGAGAGATAATTTTTCATAAAATTATAATTTTCAAAATATATTGATGAATTTTAAATCTCAATGGTAAGTGTAGAAATTAATGATTTTTATTTAGCATGATTTTCTCTATCAATATCATGTTTTTTTGTAATTTTCTAATTCTAATTTTCTAATAGTTTTGAAAATATAGGGACATCATCAAAAAAGGTAAAGAATTATTCTATATTAATGAATATGATTCCTTATTGGAAAATTTTGTATTGTTATAATTATCACTTTTTAGATAATTTTCATTTAATATATGTTTGGTTAAAGATTCAATAGTTACCATATCCATGAATAAATTATTAATCTTTAGATTCTAATAATAGAAACTGATATTATTATTATATACACTTTCACTAATATATAAATTATATGATAAAATATGACCACTATTAGAACTCAATGTGTCTAAAGGTAACAAAATTTTCATATTCTTATTCTTATAGTATTTTTATAGAATTTATATTCAAATTTATATAATTCGTCTATATTATTTTCTAGTTTGTAAATATGGGTATGATATTACCAACATTCTTACATTTATATCAGATTAAATTTGAATAATACTTGTTATCACATCAATCAATAAAATTATTCTTATAATTTTACCTAAATGCCTTTTTTCAAATATCTTGTTCATCCTCTTTACAAGATCGACTAATTCATTCTCAAATTATTCTGAAGAACAACTCTCTATCTCATCTATAACTCTCTTTTTATTTGATAGATTTGAAACCAATTTAGCTGAATGAAATTTATTATAAATATTTGGAGTAGTAGAAAAAAGAACTATTCTATTCTTTTTCCTCATGTTATCACTTTTTCTTTTAATATTCCCTCATATTTCATAACCTCATCTGATACCAATTTTTGTTTCATACGAGTTTACAATGGATACAATTTGGGGGGTGAATTTTAGGTAAAAACGTTATATAATTAAAAAACCAAGCCTCTTTATAAAATTTTATCAAAATAAGTTTTTATATGATGATCAGAGTTACTTGTAATAGACATAGACTATGTATAGTAAATCAAAGTAGAGAAAATTTTATTATAAAAATAACTTATAAATAAATAGGGGAATTTAAAAAACCAGTAGAAAAAAATAAAATAAAACATTACAAGATTCTGTCATAAACAAGCAAAAAAATTATAAAATTATTAATTATACATTAACCTTGAGAACAAAGAAATTAAATAACATTTACTTATGGTATCCACAGTTTTAATCTATCAATCAGACCTACATTTCTTCCAGAAGAAATCCCTCGATCAGAAATATCAAAATTAGCTCTGTCTTACTCTCCCCGAAATCCCTAGGTATCCAGATTAGATCCATCCATATTTTTAACCCTAGAGTCCTTTTATATTAACAATGATAGGATAAAAAATACAATCGAAAAAATATTATAAGTATTTTACAATCCACGCATGGAATCCTTAGAATGAACAATCTCTAAAATATTAAAAAGAATAAGTAATTAGAAGTTACAATACATGAACTTTTCAATGTGTTGATTTGACAAAATAATCAAATTCAAGATCCTTGAATGCAACTCTATTTATAGGCATTCCCCAAAAAGTTATATTTTCATGATTCTCAGATTAGTTTGTAACACCCAAAAATAATATTTTGTTTGAAAATACATCATGATCTGAATATTTCTATCCATTTTGTTTTTCATTCCAATTTTTTTTCATTACACCAATACAATGTTGTAAAATTTATTCATTCTGATAGACATAATTTTAATCATCTAATTTTAAAATTTCTTCCTACTCCAAAAATTGTGTCTATTCCAATGAATGAAAATAGGTTTGTTTGATTGAGGTGACTTGATCAGTCCAATGGACTAAAATTAGTTAATATGATGGACTAAACTTAGTTATTATAATGGAAAAAACTTTGGGTGGAATTTTTATAATTACCAGTTTTGAAATATTTCTACATTTGGTAGATTATATTGTTTTATAAACAAATTATTGACTTAGGAAATATAAAGTAAATAAAAAATATTTTTTGAAGGGTGTGATATTATTAAAAAAACTAACGATAAAAAGTGTAGAAATTAATTTTTTTCTTAACAAAATCAAGTTTACGATTCTTCTCTGATTCATGTTTTTGGCAATATTCTTTCAGTTAATCAATTTATTCTCCATCTAATTGAATTTTATGTTATCTTATTAATGGATTGTCTTTATTTATTCAAATCACACATAAATTGAGAAGTAATGTATTTCATGTTCGACATTTCAAACCAAGAAATGATAATCTATTAGTGAAATGACAAATATGAACATTCAATGGAAATTTTTCCCTTTACATAACTCTTGATTCTTATTTAAAAGTGGTTTTTATCTTAGTTGGTTGGTCAAAATCTCAACATTAAAGGAATTCCTATTGAATGAGAGTTTGTTTATGTTTTTATGAACAAGTTTTCTCATCTTTAATCTAATCATAAAGTCATGTTTTCAATAAAACTTTGTCCTGGTACTACAACTATTTCTAAGACTCGATATAGAATATATTATATCGTTTTTCAAGAATTGGAGAAGAAAATCTAGAAGTATATTTAAAAGGGATTCATTAAACAATTTGAATCACCATGGGGATCAACTATTATTTTTTTAAGAATAAATATATACCAACGAGGCTTTGTGTTGATTATTATGAACTTAACAAGATCACAATCAAGAGTATGTCTCATCTTCCTTGTATTATGATTTTTTCAATAAATAGTAAGGATATCAATATTTTTACAATATTGATCTATGATATTTATTCTATCAGTTTTGGGTCAAATTTGAAGACATACCCATGGAATCCTTTTGTATAAGGTTTAGGAACTATGAATTTATAGTGATGGAATTTCATTCTTAATCATTCTTAAGTTATCTTCATAGATTTAAGGAGAAAAGTATTTAGAGATTACCTTGATTAGTTTGTGTTATCATTTATAGATAATATTATTATATATTCCAAGAGTATGGAAGAGGATGGAGATCACATAAGGATTTCACTAAGGACCCTATGGAAGGAGAATTTGTATGAAAAATTTACCAAGTGTGAATTTTGGATATAAATTTTTTTATTTTTAGTCATATAACCCTAAGAGTGGGTATATATATGGGTACATCAAATAAAAAGGTCATTAAACATTTTCCCAGAACAAAAATTGTTATCAAGATCTATAAATATCTTGGTTTTATATATATTATTGATGCTTTTTTGGAAAATATACCCCAGCTATATAATACAATCACCATGTTAACTCTCTAGGGATCCAAGTTTCTTTAGACATATAAGTGTGAAGAAAATTTCAAGGAAATAAAGAAAATATATTTAGTTCATCTATAATAACACTTCATATAGTGGAGATTGTATTGCGATCTATAATGATGCATCAAAGAATGAAAAGAGATTATTCCTCATGACAATTAATGTATCATGATAAAAATTACCCAACTAATAATTTCGAGTTAGCTGCAACATTTTTTCATTAAATATATATTAGAATAATATTTAAGGATAAAGGTGTGAAATATCTACCTATCATAAAATATCAATGTATATACTAACTCCAAAAGAGTTAAATTTTCACTACATATGGTGGTCAGATTGGAATAAAGATTTCGACATCTCAACTCATTGTCACTCTGAGAATGTAACCTAGGTTTAAGATTGTATGTGTCAAAAGTATTATTCTTGACTATAATTGATGTGGATCACAAAAGATCTAATATTTTTGGATTTATAAATGATCAATCTGGAAATATTGAAGGAAGGAAAAATACTTATCTGTCATAAATTAGTGTTCAACCACATGTCCATGTAAACATTAAAGAGGTGAAAAGGAAGAAGTCGAACTATAAAATAAAGTGAGAAATGTTCCATAGATTAATATTTATTTTAATGTAATTATAATTTTTAGTATCTATTTATGTATTCCATCCATACCATATTTGAATAAGGAGTTATTTGATGAATCTCATATATCATTATTCTATATTCATCTTAGAATTAAAAAGATGTATAGAGATCTAAAATAGTATTTATGGTGGGGAAACCTAAACATATATATTATAGAGTTTGTATCTTAGTTCTCAGTATATCAATAAGTTAAGGTTGATTGAAAGTATTATAGGGGTATTTTACAACCATTACACATACCAAAATCAAAATAAGAAAACATTAATATAGATTTTTAAATTTAAATCCCCACAACATCTATAGAGATAGTATTATTTGGGTTTTAGTTTTTTTAATTATAATGGATGTAAAATTCATTAAAATTAGATAATATTTCTCTCCTTAAAATATTTATAGAATAGTCATTTTGGAAGGGTTAATGTTTCATGGAGTACTACATTATATTTATCTAATTGGGGCCTGAGGTTTATCTAAATGTTCCAGTGAAGGCTTTATTAAGATAAGTATTGATAGTCTTGTTGAAATAGTGCTTATAATACCTAAAAATATGAAAATTTTCACAAAACCATTCATACTCACGAATATATATTGATATCTTATACTATGGATTTCAAAGGTGGCTAGGATTGACACCTTCATCTAATTGAGTTTTCTTTCAACAATAGTTTTTTCTTGAGAATTAAAATGGATCCGTATGAAGTCCCTTATAAAAATAAGTGTAAAATTATAACATGATAAGATATAGTTTGAGAAATAAAGATATTGGGACCTAATATAGATTGAGAAATATAAAATAAATCTAGTTTTATTCAGTAGTATATCAAGGTATCTCATAGTTGAAAGAATATTTATGCTGACAGTCATTATTGAAATCTAGAATTTGAAATTTTTGAGAAATTATTTCATTGAATTTTTTCAGGTATAAAGGTTATGATATTTAGAAATATAAGAAATATAAAAACCTATTATATTGTCCCCTTCATGAATCTTGATCTATTATGAATGCTAGATTATCATTTGGCAATTTCTTCAATCATCTATTAGGTTCATGTTTCATTCTATGTATCTCTACAAAGGATGTACATACCTAATCCATAACATAGAAAAAATATGAGGTTCTAACACTGTATAATTATTTTCATATGAGGAAAAACCAATTTAATCATTGACTGCAGAGATAAAGTGCTACGAAACAAGACTACTCACTTGGTTAAAGTTATTTGGAGAATTAGAAAGTTGAAGAAGATACTTGGGAAACTGAAAATGTGATGAAAAAAATATATCCCCATTGTTTTTATTAATGTGTGAAAATTTTCATGGGTAAAATTATTTTTAAGGGGGTATAATGTAACACCTTGATATTTTATTATATATTTCTCTTAAAATAAATTTAATTTCCTTAAAATCTTGTGATACATGCAACCATGAGTCTAAATGATCCGTAATATAGTATAAAATTATGAAATATCCATTAAATTTGCAGAACGAATACTAATATACTCATTTTTAAAATCATGTAGAAATGTTTTAGATAATGAAAATATATTGATAGATAAGTAATTAATTTTTCAATAAAATCACTATATGGTATAAAAATAAATTTTTTATAAAAAATGTACTTTATTTATTTTTAAGAGAAAATAATATAATTAATATCTAGTTTTTTTAAAATTTATTAGAAAATTTTAACTTCAACTTTTATTCATCATGTTAAAATTAACATAGATTTATTTTTTACGAATTTTCTAATAAGATCAATTTTTCAATGAATAGTTAATATACTGATTTTTATTGAAAACTGTATTTAAATTTAATGAATTCGGAATGGTAAATTTAAAATTTAAAATTTAATAAATGAAAAATTTATAATTTATATTATTTATAATACAATTTAGTGCATTGGAATTATTTTTATGCTGGATTTGTTATAAAACGTTTTTATACTTAAGAAAACGTTTTTATGGAAAATCGATTTACATCCTATTTTGGAGGTTTATTTAAAATTAAATTCCCCCAATTATATTAATTTAATTTGATAAAATTGAATACATATTTTTAATCAAAATTTTTATATTATTTAATGATACTCTTTCAATTTTTTTCTATGTTAATACTAAAAATAATGAAAATTTATCAACGCGGTTATGGTTAAAACATGGTTGTTGGGGGTGGGGGTTAAACCAAGAGATAAGTGTAAGTTTTATAATTAAAATTTTCTGAATACAATTTCATGGAGGTATTTAAACCTAATACAATCCCACCATATAACCTATAGCTCTTTGGAAGCATTTTTCTTGCGCATGACTATATTATATTTTATTCTTTTAAGAAATTCCAATTGTGTTATATCACCAACTTTTAGAAGGACACCAATAATTTCTCTTATTAATAAAAAATGAGCCATATATCTCAACAAAACCTACCCATTTCTCTTATCAACAATATTATCCATGCATTAGTGGGTTTTTCTTGTTAAATGACCATCTAAAGGGTCCTTAAAAAAGAATCTAAAGTAGACCTACTGAACAAAAGGTAATCATATTACCAAACATCCTTCAATATATTTATTATTATAAAACTTATAATTATATGGTCTTTAATCATAAAGTAATAAATTCAATATTGTAATAATATTTTAATTTTATTATGATTATAAAACCACTATTATTCACCCTATTTTCCATTGAATGGGATGTGAGAGTACCACGCGTGCATACGTGTGGACTACCATCTTCACGTAACAATAAAATTCATTTTTCATTTCCATATTTCATGGATGGGTATTATGTTGTGTTTAATGTTTATAAATTATATTTTTCACATAATTATTCATCAAGAATTATATTATTAACACTAACTTATTACATTCCAATCCGTCAGAAAACGATAATATTGCTCATGCGTATGTGTGGACTGCCACCTCCACGAAGTGATGAGATGCGTTTTTCAATTATAATATATATTGATGGTAATAAGTATATATTTAATGAATTTATATGATATATGTGATATAATAATGATTATTTAAATTTGAAATAATATTTACTATTCTTTTTTTCCTTTCTCCAGAAAGTAAAAACAATGTTAATGTATACATATATGTTATCATCTCTATGAATGTTATACTTAATTTTTATATATATAACTTTTATTTAGGACTATATATGTTATTTATATCATTATTATAATTTTTTATATTAATGATCCATCATCAAAGTATAAGGACAGGAACTACCTAACTAAACTTTTATGAAAAAACAAAATAGTTAACACTTATAAATAATGATTTTAATAAGGAATTATTAACAAATGGGTGTAAAAATTAATGAGCGGATTACATATGAAATTATAAGTATGTAAAACATGGTTTTATAAAATTATAATAAATTTTAATTTATTATAGGGGAGGTCATAGTGATTTCGAAGCAAGTCAAACTCCAGGTAAGAGATTTATGTTACAATCACATTGTTCATCGAGAATGTTTATGATTAAGTTTACGATGATGGAATTTTATGATGTAACCATAAAAAACACATTAAAATTATTATCTTATGGTTATTATATATATAATATGTTTTTATTTTATTATAAACTCTTAAAGAACTCAATAAATTGAAATAATGTTTTTAATGAAAAATAACTTTATTTTTTCACTTCATCTGAAATCTATTTTCTTCCATCTAAATTCACTATTTAATATCTTTTAAATAATGTTTGTAATACTCTAATATGAATTTTTAAATTTATTTTTAACCATGTTTTAATTAAAAAACATTTAAAATTAATATTTTTTCATTTTATATACGTGGTGGCTTTGATTTTTTACAAATAATGTGAAAGGAATCTTTGTTTTAACAGACACGACATGAATGAAATTGACTGCCATCATAGAAAAAAATTATTTGAAGAATAGTATATAACTATAAATGGTTCTTCTCAAATAAAATTATTTCCTTAATATTTTCGAAATTTTTATATTTTAAATAAATTATTTCATATTAAAAAAGGATATTTTATTGAATAATTTTTCCAAGTGATATTTTAAATGAATTTTTAATTTAAGATTACATCTTTTAAGGTAACTTATGATTTACTAGGGATATGATCCAATGATACAATCATTATTCTTTCTCAAGATTTTTTATGACTATGATGATGAGATGTTTATAGAAGTCATTTATTTTCCATGAGTTATGTTATGATAAAATATAGAAATGTTTATGAAACCTATTTCTTTTCCATGGGTTATGAAATATGAGGAATAATTTATTATCATGCGGCACACATATAAATGAATAATTATTATATAATGGGTGGTACTTAAAATATATAACCCTCTAATTCATTTGGATAGGATGGTTATTTCATGAGATAATAAGGTCTAGAATGTGGAGTGAACCTTGTCAGTATGTAACCTTCTACATTAAGATAGTAATGGGAGTGAACAATGAATAAGAAAATAATATTCTATGATTATGTGATTGATAAAAACTTACATTTTATGAAAATTTTATTCCCTCATGGATTATTTAATTTGATTATTTTATGATTCTTTTCTTATAAACTATCATGATTTATTCCGTGACTAAAGATTATTATCTATGATATACTGGGTATAATTTTCAAATGGAAACCTTCTGTACTCATTTAATTTTTCTCATGTTATGATTAAGTGACCATTTATATCTCCTTTTTTTACCATTATTGAGAATTTATGATCTCCCTTTCTTAAGTTTCATTGCACAATATTATGAAGAAACATTTTACTAAGAAGGGTGGTAGTTATAATGAATATAGTTGAACATAATGAAGATCTCTTATGAACTAGTTGTTTATGTACACATGTTTCTAAAGGCACTAAACATATAAAATTAATTCATGGATCATAGTGTTATGTAATAAATATTCATCTACTAATATGAAAAATCTATGTATGAAAATCATTGGTCACTTTAAATACACATTATATTTGTATAAATTTCGTTTTTATAATTCTTAATTGATTATAAGTCGCATTCTTTCACTTGTTATTTTAAAAGTTGATAAATTAATCTATGATTATTTTTCTATAATTGTATAACAATATTAGCACTGTTTATTATTTCTAATTATTTTAAAGATATACATAAAGATAAAAAATATTTTATTTAAAAAAACACGTTATATCATTAATATCATAGCATATGTCAGATTAACATTTGGTTTCTTTAATGGTGAAAAATAAGTTGAAACCTGTTATCCTAAATATTTTTGACAATTCATGTTTTTACCGAGTTATGATCATTTTAAAAATATAATAATAAAATTTAATTTTAATTTTAATTATGAAAATACACTTTATATCATTCCAAGAAAAACATATGCTATCTTTTGATAAAATTGTCAAATATATCAAAATCGATTTTATGTTTTTTTGGTTTTAAACTATATCGTAACATAGTTAATTTCTTTAGAAAGGTATCATCTAGTAATATGTGGTTTTCACTTTTTGAATTTATAAAAGGTTTAATTAGATGGGTTATTTGTTTCTTTTAAACAAAAATTTAAAATAAATTAATAAACAGAGAATCATTTTGGATAAATCAGGATTAACCTAGGATTTTTATCCATTGATTCTCAACCATTATCACTCTCAAAGGATTTGGGATAGATAACTGATAATATGATTTATACATTTTAAAATTTGTATTTTATATGAGTAGTTACTAGATTAACACTTTGTATTATATTGATCAATTTATATTTTTTACCATTGAACACTCAAAATCAAAATAGTCATGTATGATGCAAGATAGAACTCAATCAATGTATCCCATAAATAAAGATATGTGATAACAATATTTGAGACTATTTTTATGATTTTTTCATTACAATAACATTAAATTTCATGAGTTATTGATTCGGGATTTTTTCTAAGGACACAATACACAAAAGAAATCTAGAAAGGGAATGGCTGAATTAAGTGTAAAACATTATCAAAATCATCACACTATCCTAACATTAAAAGAAAGCATGAGGGTTCACAATCCATTGATTTTTAAATGAACATAGTATCATAACGAAATAAAAAACATTAATAAATAACAATATAAAAAGAAACTTAAAATTAAATTACCCTCCAAGGATTAAAAATTTTGAGCTCCGGATTACATCAAAGGACACACTATAGATTTAAAAAAATGGGGTTTAGATGTATATGAGTGGGGATATGATGATAATTCATATAGGAAAATATAAAGATCAAATAAACCACACCCCTACATGTTTAATCCTTGGAAATGAGCCATAGAGTTACTTAGTGATATATTTTTCATGTTCTCTATATGAAAAATCAATAGTCTATGGGTGTATGTGAAATATTCATGTCATATTTTCCACTAAAATATTCCAATTTAAATAATGATTTTTTATCTAATACTTACATGGAACTATCTATGATTTTTTTATTTTATGTTATCATTATAAAATATTTGGATCATCTCAAATAAATCATTAAATAACTTATTATGGGATAAATATATTAGATGGGTCAACTCTACCATTAAATAATTTTTAAATATTGAAAATGCCATCGGGGCCCCCAAAATATTTTATTCTGAAATATATCAAGTCAGATGAAATATAAACCAATTACTTTAAAAACTTGTAAATATTAAATTTTCAATTTTTATGAGTTTAGTGATTGTTATTATTGAAATACTAAACCGTTATCAAATTTTTTTCATGGTAAAAATTTATAATTTAATGAATTAGGACAAAAAATCCCAAATTATTCAGTCAATGAAAAAATTGTGATGTAATTTATAATAAAATGTATCTGTAAAATTTCACTCACAAAATCCCCTATATTTATGTTTCTCACTCCTAGTAAACATTATATACCTAAACAAATACACACATATATCCAAATATATAAAATTTATAATATTCTTTTTATATTTATATCAATAGTGTATCCTTTATCAAACAAAATTTCCATACATTTTTTGTTTCTCATATTCAAATTTGTTAATAATTATCCACTAATCCATGAAACATATTTAAACTTACTAGAGAGGACATTTATGTCAATAATCTCTCAAGTGAGAATATATTCCAAGTAATGATGATATCATAATCACACAATTCATACCATAGGCTTGGTAAAATATTATGTTCTTTCCAAAGAAACAAAAAAAATTCATACACCAATCAGGAGTATTTTCAAGGGTTTTTATTAAGGCTTACTCATAGTGGGTTAAAATTTAAAAATTATGTATATAAAGGGGTGTTTTTTCTCATAAAATAGAGTGCATGATCAGTCATTAAAAAAATGTAGATCCCTCACTCAATGTACCCGATCAAGGATAACTCAAATTGAACCTACCGTTATGAGAGAATAAAATAGGAATAATATATCATGTGTAAGGACATATTATTCCTCTTATTTATTTTTGTTTTCAAATATTGGTTGGAAATAAAATACAGTGCATAAATAGAGACTCATTCCATTTTTATTTGGTGATATTAAATAGTCACACAAACGATTATTATGAGGGAAACAATTACTATTCCCTCTCTCTCTATATATATATTTATTTTTTCCCATAGGATTAAAACGAATTAAAATGAAACATATATGAATTCTGGACCTTCCATGAAATGTAAAATCTACCCCACACTCCATGCAATTTAAATCATCCCAATAATAATACATAAATTACCTCAATTTTCCCACACTCATTTTAAACTATGATCATGAAATGAATTCAAGTGTGGGGTAGGTGGAGAACATAATATTTTAACATGAATAAAAATATAAGGAATCCCATGGAAAATAGGCGATTTTAACGGAAAATGTATGGGTAGGTCTCCAAAGTAGGAAAAAAGGGCTCTTTAAAAAAGTTCCAAAATCACACTATCTCATTTCTTTGATCTCAAATTTTTTGATTAAGGATAAAACCATGTTATATATTAAAAAAAATTATTTGACTCAATAATTTAGAGTAAAATGAAGTATAAGATACAATTAGTTTATAACTCTACTCGAGATAGGGAAACTATCATTGGTCTATACTATTAAGGCATGAATTTTAAAAATCAATCAAACTTCTAAGAAAGTTTTGAAAATTAACCATATCAACAATAATTTGAAAAAAAAATCAAGAAATAAGGAATTTTATCATAAATAATTCAATCATGTAAAGTGATTTTAGATATTTTATTTCAACATAATGTGTTTTTAAAACCCTATAAAAAAGAAATAAAATGAATGAAAATTGAAAACCTAAAAATATTCTAATACGAAACAAAATATATCCCTCCACACACATTATTATTTAATTTTAATTAATAAAACTAAACATGGTTATAATGTGATTCTTTTTAGAATAAGAAAATAAATAAATTTTCTTTAAAAGGTATAATATGTTGATCTTATTGATAAGTATCACGGTGGATAGAAACTTTCTACACCACTTAATCCAAAGAATAATTATAAAAGGGATTATTACATTTCCCAATAACTATAAATTAATAATTATTGGATTAATTCATGATTTAAACAACACCATATGGAAAAAATGAGAAAACATAAATGGGCCTGACATATGAGAATAAATCATTACATAAATTACCTTCAACCTCTATTTATATAGGCAGACTTTATCTCCAACCTTGATCTCATTATAAAATATAATCATATCATGGGAAACCATGGTATTATATTTAAAAATTTGATCATTTTCATGGGAAGTATCTATAATCTCCTCAAGATCTTGAAATTGTAGTTTTCAAGGGGTACTTATATCTGGAATATTTAGGTTTCATTTTATAGTGGCCCAATATGAACTATTTTCAACCTTAGATGGAATTTTACAAGATTTTCAAAAAAATTATCAATATATAGACATATAAAATATGGTTTTAAATGTATTATGGTATACCCATAATGAATAATCTAATTGGGTGATCTAGTATTTCCAATTAGGTTAAACCATTTTCCATTATTTTTTGACCTCCATGTTAAACAATTCTACTTGTACCTTAGTTTTGGGATGGTAGGGTTTATAATCCTAATTTGAATCCCCATAATGACATAAAAGTTCTTATACGCTCTGACTAAAAAAGTGTAACCTATGGTCAATAATAATTCATCAAGTTAAACCAATCCTATAAAATATGTGAGATCTCAGAAACTCAATATTCACTCAAGAGTCAATGTTATGTGTTTCCTTTATCCCCACCCATTTTGACATGTAATCAAATATATGAAGAACATATAAAAATATAAAAAAACAATAATAAGGTCTAATGAATTCAACATGTAATTCATCAAAAAACTTAAAAAGAGAATTGGTTTTTAGGGAATTTCCTTCATCTTCGACACGTTTTAATAAATTGGATCCATGAAAATGGCTTAAAAAATTTATGGGAATTTAAAAATTACATGACCCAATAAAGACTAGAGTGTAGTAATTTCCATGTACTTATTTAGATACTAATTTGATACCCAAATATAAGAGTGTGGTAATATTTTCGGTTCTACAAGAACTATTCATCGACTATAAATCATTATATTAATTTTTCATAATATATTTTCTACAAATATGGTCCACCCCATGTATAATAACTAGACTCACTCCTAAGAAATCCAAGTTTTTGTTTATTTAATACTGGAGGTTCCTATGAGTTAACCAAAAATTCAGCATGTCAAAAAATCATGATTTGGTGTCATGTACAATGTATAAATTATCAACAAGGATGGTTTCCTAAATTGGTGATTTATTAGATTAACCATTGTGGAGGTCGATGTGAATACATATGATATAGGAAAAAAATAAATTCTACAATCACTATTTATCCTAAATTTCGATATCAAACTCCTATTATAGGATTATCAATCAAATATGGTGTGGTTTAGAATTTATCTTTGTTAAAAAATATTAATTGGTATTAAGGTTAGAAAACACTATGAATCTAGATACAAGTAGACAATAATGATTTTTTTTTCAAATTGAACACTATGGAATAATTTTTTTGTTGTATTGGCCTAGTTATCCTTTCATGGGTCTAAATTTCATAATGAATATGAAATAAAATGAGATGTGAACTATGATAATTGTTAAATTATAACCCCAAATACATATTTAGATTCATAACACATTATTTAAATGGATATATCCCACATTGGAAGTTGGAACATTGATGGTAGAGTGAGGCTAATTTTCAATCTATGAAATTCCATTTTACAATTTTCACCAAAAAATATAGTTCCCATAATTTATAAACTTTGTGACCATAGAAGTATAATTTTACTAAAATATTTAATAAATCGATGATAATAACTATAATTTCCCAAAAATGGAAGCTTGTAATGAGAAACATTAGCATTGGTAAATGAATAAATAACAATAATCATTGACTTATCAACCTGGAAACCCTCCTTAAATTCAACATGACCTAGAAAATTTCCTCATTCAATTATAAAATTATTTTTTTCATAATTTAAAAAAACATTATTTTCAATGAATCCATGAATCAAAAAAATATTAGAAAAAAATTATTTTAAATATTATCTGAAAATAGTGAAATAACCAATAATTACTTCCATGAAATGATATAGGTAATTTTAAAAATACTAACCATAAAATTCTAGAAAGCAGCTAGATAATTACATAGCCAAAATGACATCCTTTTTCATAAAAATGTACCAATTGAGAATATAAATGTTGTTTTTGCTTATTTTTGGGGGCTATATGTGTCTTTTCATACTAAGAGATTCCATTGAAAAAATATTAATGAGACTTAACCTATAAAATTTCTAACAGTGGATCAATAAATGGTAATGGGAAATTTTCCTTTTGAGTGAAATGTTTATAAATTTAGTAATCAATACAGATTCAACAACTATTTTTTACTCCACCTTGAATCAATTTAATATGATCATTGTGAACAACCATAAGGAAAATCATTTTTAGAATAATTTGTATTATACTGATCCATTTACTATCATATATAACATATATGATCCCAAAATTACTATTTTTTTACATCTTTTTGACAATGTTAATGTGGGTGGTGTTTATTCGATGTTTTGGTTTCCTAATTTTTTTACTTCTCCTAAAGGATAATTATATGCATGAATAAGGATGATGAAATTCTCGGTATATTAGAGAATTTTTATTATGTTTCCCTTTTCACACTATCTTAAAATTTCTAGAAATTGTATTTTATTCTCTAGGGAGAGGTTATGGGAAATAATGATAGGTAATTAGTCAACACCATTAAGAAACAGTTATTTTATGTTACTAAGAAGTGGGTTTAAATTTATAAAAGTTTGTTTGAAGATAGTAGGAAATTATTTTTAGGTAAGAATATCCTATATACAATCTATATTTTCATTATATATTTCCTTGGTTGTAATTTCAACCTCAATGGTCATTTAAAAATCAGTTATGGTTTCATAACTCCAAATATGTAAGAAATAATTTATATTTTATGTTCACTGAATTTTCTAATACTAATTCCACAATTTATTGATGGATCCTCACCCAAAATATAAAAATCATATGAAAAGGTATTAATTGGGTTAAGATGTGAATTTTAAAAATAATGATCCATGGGGATCACATTGATTTTTTTAACTGGGAAAGTGGAGTTATGGGTGTGTTTCATTTCATATAGATTGATAAAGTACAATAAATCACTATATAATTCCATGTACAAGGATCCAATATTTATATTAATGATTATTTTTTGGTTTTTAAAAATTTCCTACATAGAATTAGTGGTTATTATATTGATATTTTATCATCCTTTTTTATGTACATAAATTTAAATAGGTAACATTAAATCATTAACCTATACCAACACCTCATATGAAACATCAGTAGGGTTTTTTCATTATTTTAACATCTAATTAAACATAAATTTTTATGGGCTTCAATAATACAACCTACAAAGTAAATAAATAGTGTGAGGTGTTCAATTAATTGAGGAACCAAGATCAAGCATAGCATTATTAAAATAACACAACTCCATGGTTCATAAAATGTAAAAGGATCCTGGATCCTTTCACTTTTTCAATATTATTGGTGAATCGGTACATATACATTTCCCTCTAGTATTACTCTCTTATCCCCTCATAGAAATCAAAAGTGGGTATAGGGTTTCTTAAACTTTGTATGTCGAGTAATTTTATCACTACATCACGCAGTTAAATATTAACTTTTTAAATGTTTTAAGAATTTACTTACCAAGTTCATTTTAAATATATTTCTAAGATGGTTGAATTTTCTAGGGAAATAGGAGAGTTACAATTGAATTCAAAGTGGTATTATCAACCATTTTTACCATTTTTATATTGTTTATTCAATATAAATCTGTAAAATATTAAGGATATATTTCAATAATGGGACTTCCCTCATGGTTTGTTTTATTATGAAGAAAATCTTTTATAAAAGATATACCTTTAATGCTATTAATTGTAATAGAATAAGCATTTAATTTTTATTTGGGATTGATAAGTGGTTGGGAATAATGTTTTTTGGATGTTTGTATCATTTTCTCACCAATGGTGTTTTCCAAATGTCTAACGTGACAATGAAATTATTGAATTTATGATTGAGTGGTCTGTTGGAACTTGAGTTTTTGGGATTCTATTTTTTTCACTGTATCGTAGGGACAAGGTTCAGGATTTGAGATGGTAGATGTTTTATATTTGGAGGTAAGGATTGAGTATTATTACATTGAACATGGTGGAACTTAAACTTATTAGGGTTTCATGAGTATACCACTCTTTAGTACCGCGGTTGTCCATATCACAATGGGTTAGGGTTTTTCCTATAGGTTTCCTTCTTGAACGGGTTTTTTTATAAGATGGAAACCCTATAAAACTAATTCACAAGACTCATACAAATCCTACAAATAGGGGAATCAGATAGAAAAATGAGCGTTACCAACACAAATTACAATGTGTAAAAGAATATGTGGCGATTTAGAATTACTTTGAGCTATGACCATTTTATTAAATAGTGTATTCTTTTCATCATGTTTAATGTCCACCATTTTTTCTTGCATTGAAATATTTTTCTCATGGGAACCTTTAGTGGGTTATATCACTCATTTTGGGATTTTTTTGTGTGTTTTGAGCCATGTTAGCTTTTAGTTCATGAGATATAATAGGTTTTTTTCACTAGATAACTAGTAACTGAGACATCTATCATTTCATGATCAATTGGGAAAAGTACATGAATAAATTTTTGGATTAGTAGTTGATAGTTATTCCGGTGACTAGGAAATTTGTGCACAATCTTTTAAATTCCTCATAATATTCTTGTAGTGTATCTGTTTATGATTTTATATTTCCATATATTTATTTATAAATAGATTTGGTACAGGACGTTTGGAAAACATTCTCTATAAAGAGTTATTTAAGACTAGGACAACCGCATGTAGTGGTAGATCTATAGTAAAACTAGTATTTGGAAACACCATCTGGGAAGAAAGGGAAAACTCCATGTTTAATGGGGACCTTGGAGATTCCTTGGGGTTTGAGGATGGAGAACACAATGTTGAAATATTTATAGTGATTATGTGGGTCCTCATTAGGAATACTGGGGAATTTATATAGGATATAAAAAATAATGGACCAATGTTCAATGTTCTCAGTCTCTTATGGATATTGAATGTACGTGGGATAACACTCTATATCATGGGTATTAAAATATATTATGCTCATATTATTTTCTTTCATTATCTAAATTTAATGATGAGGTTTGATATTGGTTTGATTTTGAACCTATTTAGGATCTCTTCCATTTATATCTTTATTTGAGTTGGATTTCATTTCTATAGAATCATGATTTTTTTGGTAAGTGTTTTTCTTATCACTTCAGGTATATTTAAATTATCTTACATTTTTAAGACCTAGTCTTGATAGAAAATATATATATATATATAATAAAAAAAATATCTTTTTTATATAAAATAATTAAAATAGAAAACAATAAAAAAAAGAAAACAAAAAACTAAGGAAACTTATATAAAAAATTGAAAATTGGAAAAAATACAAAAAATGGTGACCAAAATGATACAATTTGACAAAAATAGTGTTATTCTCACAATGTGTGTTTTTTTATAAGGCCTATTAAATTATGTGCAATTATTTTTGTCTGAATTTTAATAATATATATCATGTTAAAATACTCAATTATAGTTGAATTGTTATCATATTTGGTGGAAGAAAAAGAAATAAATAAAAAGGGGAAGAGAAATTCTGAAGGTATTAATAATTAAACTAAAAAGTTCTTCACTATAAATGAAAAAAAAATTGTAGTGATATAAAATAAATCAAAATTAAATTTATGTTTTATCGATTTTGATTTATAGCTTAACCTAGGTAATTACCCAAACAAAAAAATATCAATTAATTAAGGTTTATTGTCAATTTTTATATTTATAAAAGGATATAGAAGATGGGGATTTTTGTTTTTTGAAAAATAATTGAAACTATGTTAATAAATTAATGAACTTTGTTAAATAAATTGTGATCAACCTAGGGTAAGAATCTCTTAATTCTCGACAATCACCACTCTCAAGGTATGTGTGGTAGATTATGAATTCTATAATATAAACCTTCTAAAACTAGTATAGTGTATGTGATGTTACCATGTTAACACCTATAATTTTATCAATAAAGTGGTATTCATTATTATTGGTCAATCAAAATAAATAAAATGATGTTCGGTGTAAGATATCAACTCAATAAAAGCATCACATCAATGTGTGATGTTACGATTGGATTTAGTATAATATTCATAGTTTCATCGTTAAAAAAGAATTCATTTTAATGAGTTCAGGATTATCGATATTATCAACAAGAAAATAAAAAATAGCACTCAAGAAAGATAAAGGATGAGAGGAGAGGAAGAAAGATTCAAATCATCACACAATCCATGTTATGCATGAAACAATAAGGATTAACATTACTTTTTTAAAATGATCATAATATCCAAAACAATTAAAAGGTATAAGAAAAAATGGAAATTCCATTAAATTTTTAGGATTATAGACACATAGATCATGTTTACATCACTAAACACACCCTAGAGTAAAAACTAAAGTGTTTATAAGTACACATGGAATAAAAATATTGAAATGATTAAACAAAACTCTCAAGATCAACTAAAACTTACAAATAAACAATAAAATCTTAAAGATAGTCTATGGAGCTATTTTAATGACAGATTTTCAATGTTGGATACATAAAAGGTAAAAGATTATCACTTTTAGTGAGTTGTTCATGACATATTTGTGTTACCAGTTTTTTAGGGAAGACTAACATTCTGGATTAATGAACATGATTTTTTTTGTTTTTTTAATTCATGATATACTTCTATAATATTTATATCCATACAAATTAGATCTTATAATACCAGGTAATTGTCCAAATGTAATAGGTAGGTAAATTCTTATGGTATAAAATTTCTTTTGCATTCACACTCCACTAAGCTCGAAATGTTTTGGATCAAGATATTTATTCAGTTGGATGTTATGTAACATTTTTATATAATAATTATTCAAAATCATTTTTTTCATTTATATGAGTATAATGGTCTTCATGATTAAAATATGTAACTGCTTTAAAATTGGGACACATATTAAAAATTTACACTTTTATGAAATTGTTAAAAAACAACTCAAACATCAAAATTTAATCCTTAAATGATAAATAATTTGATGGGATTAATGACAAAAATTATAAATAAAAGTCACTCTTCAATTTGTTGTGTTGTTTTATCCAACATGGTACAAGTGAATAAATGATTTTCATCCAAAATTTTCATTATAATATGATATTACTTTTGTGGTTTTTATAATTCATTTAATGTTTATAGAATGTAAAATATATGTTATGTCATTTCAAACAAATGGAACAATTTTTTACTATGAATCTTTTTCTAATTGGACACAAATTAAAAAAACCATTTCATTAAATTATCAAGATAATTTTATGTCATTTTAATAATTTTTTCTTTTTGATAATTGTTTATATAAATTAATTTAATTTTAATAATTCTAGTTGCAACACAAATTAGATTGACACGAATGGTTTTTTACAGGTGAAAAATGAATTTAATATTTTATTTTATTAATAATAGAAGCTCATTACATGTTTTTTTATCATTGTATGAATGTTTTGAAAACTAGAAAGACTTTTAATTTGATAAATTTTCATTAAATTATTTTATTCATATCACACATCATAATAACATATTAGTTTTTACTATACATTACAAATGAATGGGTAATTATTTTCTTGAATTTTAATGATAATTTGAACTCATTTTTTTACAGATTTTTGTGAATCTAAATATAATTCCAATTATAATGAAATATTTTATATCATTGTTATCGTATCACAAGTTTGATTAAAATGTGGTTTTTTATCTAGGATAAAAATTATTTATTGATCATAATATTTTTTTGAGAATAAAATTTTGTTTACTCAGTTTTGATCATTTGACATATTAATATAGATATTAAAATAATTTTAAAACCGATAATAAATTTTCTATAAATTTAATCAAATTACATGTTATAAAATTTTATGTCAAAATGATGTGGATTTTAATAATGTACCTAGCTGGATTAACTTCAGTTGTGACATAAATTAGATCACTAAATAAAAAAGGCATGCCTCCTCATATGCCAATATCCACTGACTAGTTTCAATGGTGTTTGAGTAAGCATGGAGATACTATACCCTTAGGTATAAATAATAATAAATTTGATTAGAAGTAATACTAATAACAATCATCGTTATATATAGCGTAAAAATGGTCATCACAATAATATACCATCCAAAATAAGAATTAATACTCATGATATAAAATTATAAATAACCGATCATTCAAAACAAGTCCTAAAATCAATAATAGGACCTCTAGTGTGAAGGTTTTATATAATAGAACACTATATTATATCAATTGAAACAAAAATCAAATATAACCACAAAATTGGTCCCATGTCCTTGCATGGTAGCATCTCACAACTTTGATTCCACTACCTAGATTGACCATCATGCAGAGGGACCTTTCCCTTTTTTATATATAAAACAATTAAGTATACTCAGGTAACTACTATTCCTAGACAACATGTGAGGGAAATTAATAAGGCCACCACCAACAAGGTTTCTAGAAATATTTATTCTATAAGAGTGCATACAGATATGACTTGATATATAAAATAAATAGATAATAAAATAAAACACCATTGGTCCTCATGTTTTATAGCGGCACCTAGGACCGACCATACCTACTTTTTCCTATGATTTTTTTACTCTGAACATGTCACAAATGAAAACCATGGTTCATAATGGAACCCTCCCCCAGAAAACAATGTCATGATCTCAAGGAGCCCATTTAGAAACACATCCACCATAATCCAAAAATGTCTCCCAACAGTTCTTATTGACACCAAAACTAATAATTAATTAGGATATAATTGGAATAGAAACCAACTCATACATTAACCACAACCATGTTTAGAATGATCACCCATTCCACAACATAATCCATCGATGGTTGGAATGACAACTATCCGATCCCACATTTATACCTCATCATAAATATAATACTCATTATAAGTATGATCCCTCAACCCAAATCAAATATTCAATACTACATAATAAATAACAATCATGGTTGATAGGATCTACCAAACCATTCCACATAGTCATTACATCACATTCCACATGTTCATGGTTGGAATAAAAACCCAACACATAATCTCATCATATTCCTTAACATGGTTGGAATGATTATCCAACCTAATCCACATAACCTACCAATAGTGACCACATTCCCATAGTTAGGATTATCTCCAAAAAAACACTCACAGTCCATATAAAATCCTAGAATAACAAGTATTAGGCCAAATATAAGCTTGAATAAAAATCATATTTTCAATTTAAATAGGTAAGGTAACTCACAATAATTATTACACTTATGTTGTGAAGGTTAGAAGTGGTTGGAAATTCACCTAACATAAAATAATTATAGTTTACTCTAGGTTGGTCATCCATTTCACATGAACCATACCCATACCCATGTTTACTTAAGGATAATTCCATTTTATCACCACATTATTAAGATTCCCCTACCAAAGGAAACATCTTAGGGAACCCACACTAGATCCACTAGGTCACAATTCCATCAGGTGAATCTCTATGGGTTTCCCCCAAACATCTTTCTACAAAATTAGGTAAATAATGACCCCCTTGGTTTACCTGAATTTAATATGAGAAATAACTAAAGACTGCCTTTGTCTTGGAATATTATTTTCATTTCTAAAATAAAGGGGGAAACAATTTAATTTTAATTTCTAGGTTACACACAGATGATTGGAATGACCACAAACCATACATACATGGAATATGACCTAAAAATTTGGTATAGGTTAGGAACCACCTACCTCATAATTATAGATTCATTTTAATATAACATCACCTACAAAGTTGAGCTCAAATGGGAGGATTAGAAGAATATGATAAAATCCTAAAAATCAAGCACAAATGATGATAAATCATATAAGATGATGAAAAAATAAGAGAAAAAAGGAACTATATTAAAAGATAATTATCCATACTAGTGGTGATGTCCTGTGATAGATAGATGTTAAAATGTAAAAGGATATAGAGATATTTACATTAGGGAGAGATATAGAGAATGTAAAAGAAGAAGGAAGTTGGGAATGATGTGGGAAGAAAATAACCCCCCCCCCCATAGTTTTATGTTAATATGATTAATAAAATAAATTCATTGATTTTAAAATTTAAAACTGGAATGAATATGGCTAGTAGGTACCTTCCTAGCAATCACTGGGTACCTGATAACCATCGGGTATGTGGTTCCTTCACACAACCATCAAGTGGAATAGGAAGATCCACCCTCTTACTAAGAGGATCCACTAGGTACTTTATACCAGAAATCTAAATACTCATTTTATTTCATTCCAACTTGAAAAAATATCCAACATGACCCCTTAAATTCCAAAACTGGCCTCATAACACCAATCAACAACTTAATCCCCCAAAATTAAATAAAACATGATATTTGAAAAAAACTGGTTTTACTCCTCAAAAGGTCCTACATGTTCAACCTACCTGCCATATAACTACATAACCCCAAGATTAATCATCAACCATTTCTGAGCTTCATCAAACAAAAAATATATCAATTGAAATTTCATTTTTGAATCTCTTCTCCACATATCCTCCAAGATATTCACATGCTAACACTGCACTCATACAAGAGGAATCATCTTTCCATAATGACTCTTTCACACTAATCCGCTATATGAATCGATCTTTATAAGAAAAAATGTATGGACCCAAATTGACATTCTTGAAATAGATCACCAGATATATATAATGATGGAAGTTCATTAGACAAGATTCAAGAAATACATCATACATCATGCCAAAAGGATAAGGAAGGACTAAATGGTATTCCACTATACCAATCTTATCAATGATCTCAAATAGACAAAAAAAATTATTATCAATTTCCCCTAAATTATTATCTATTTATATTCCAATTAAGGTGGAACCTATAAAATACCTATTTTCCCACCTTAAAATCAATAGGATGAAAATGCCAGTTAGAATACAACATATTCCATCTGTGAGTGGTGTCTATCAACTTCCTGATAATCTTTATATTCTACCATAACTCCCACATGATTCATGGTAGTGAAACAAAATAATATCCCAACAATAACCAATAGTTAAGTAATCAATATGAATTTTCATAAAAATCCTCAAAGGGATATATCTAAACAAAATCTTGAGAAATGTTTCTATAGGAAAACATTGTATGTTCCAGAAGAATTTCCCATTAACCCCTAGAATCAAGGACACCCACTCATAAAATTTCTTCAAAGATCATGATATTATGAGTAGACTTTATATATTTTTGAGTGTAGAAGTTAGTTCTCAACTTCACTTGTGTATGATGTTCCTTCTATATACCGTTCCAGAAGCACTAATTGAAACCTTCATTACATTTTGAAAAAATCCTCTTTAGACCCCCATGATGATACACTATCTTCCAGACATAGATCTTTTGTATCACATTGATATATAATGTCTCTAAAATTAGTATGAAATGACAAACCTAAGTCAATAGCAACAAAAAACCCAAATTGGTACACTACCTTGAGTCATCCTCAATAATCTCATCAAAAAGGCTATGGTCAAATCGTCCCATTTTATATCATGAATGGGTGATAACAAAAGGGGAACTATAGGCCACTAGTTCTTGAAATTCAACTATTTATTGGTGGAGAAATTTGGGAGGAACCCCGTTATATCGCACTTTATCATGGGACACTAGTATTTTCTATAATTGTTTGGTACCTATTGGTAAGGCCTTGGTGAAAATATTATCTTGATGTATGTGAATCCGAAATTAAATCTTCATAATTACTAACATGAACATTAATCATACCCTTATTTAAAGAATCTCATCTATATCTTGGATCAAATCCAGTCAGGGATCCCCAACATATATAATATCTATCACTAAATAGTAATAATCTAATTGATGGATCACATTTACCCTATAAAGAAGTGCAGAGATAAGGATCATGGTTGTCAGGGTCACCCCTCCATGATACTCCTTAACAATAAGATGTATCTTAGTAAATAGGTTCATCATCTTCTACTCACTATTATCCTCTTACACCACTTGACCCGGAGTCTTCCTACTCTATTCTTCAATGAACACATTCCCCTTTCCATCAGTGTAAGAAAAATCAAAGTAGAACGATTGAAGATAATAAACCCATATCCAATGAAAATGTTTAGGTTACACTATTTTAAAAAACACTTCCAACTCTTATGGTCTATATACTCCATGAAAATCTTTTTTAAATGGTTGTGACAACAACTCGTCAAAGTATGCACCACCACTTCTAACTCCAATTATGGTGTGAGATATTTATACTAATTCAAAATAAATTTACTGGGTCCATAGGAAACCACATTTCAATCCTACATAAATATCTCTCCAATACCAATTTTTAACGAATCGTAATACAATATATACTTCTTACCCAGTTTAGGTTACGTTAGGGTGAGCATAGTTTTTAACCCCCTTTAATCTCCATGGTTGATTGATCATAATCATTTCTCCATACTAAATTTTCTACCTTCATGACTAGGGCCATCATAAATACTTACAAATATACGAAACCCTAAATGAACCTTTGAAAATAACCTACGAATACTAAAAAATTATGATTCTATAAACCATTCTGGGGAAAACCCAAAAAACCATTTCCTTATCCTTCTTAGGTTCTATTGATATACCTACCTTAGATGTCACATACTTCAAATAAACTCATCAATCCAGGACTAACACTTTTAGTGTTTGACTTAAAAATGATGATCTCTTAATGTTCCCAAAACAATCTATTAATTCTAATCTTTCTCTTCCCATGTCTCAGAGCATACTATAATATCATTCATGAATATTACTAATATAAAATCCATGTAATTATGACATACCATACTCATTAGTTCGATAAACACTATCAATTTTTTTTTTAACTCGAAAAACATCTTAATGTACTCATATAAAATATAATAACTTCTAAATGTTTTATGTAGTATTATAAGGCCTTTAAAATTGGTTATGGAAACCAGAACTCAATTAAATATTTAAAAATACCTTCGAACCTCTCAAATAATCAAGAATGTCATTAATATGTGGAAGAGGATACTAGTTCTTGACCATCACTTGGTTCAAGATCGGATAATCTATACATAATTATAGTGAACCATGTACCTTTTTATTAAACTAGACTGGAGTATCCTATTGGGAAAAATTGGTGTGAACTGAACCATTCACCAACAGAACCTCTTTCCAATACATCAACTCTTGAAGCTTCACAGGATCTATCTTGTATATGTTAATGGATATGGTCTCTATAACTATAATCAAATCAATTAAAACTCATAATTCCACTTAGATAGAAACATTAATAAATTATTAGAAAATATGTCCTTATACTAATCAACTATGAGATTAAATAATTCTTAATGTATCCCCTTATCATCTAAAACAACACTAGAAAAATAGTACGTGATCATACCTAGATATTGAAGGTCATCTTGGGAATGAACAACCAAAAAATCCTACCCTTCGACATAACTATAATAATCACTATTAGTGTATCTGAATAATACTTTTCAGTGGTAATACGTGATGTTTCATTGATAAAAATCCAACATATCTATTCTAAGGATCACATAGGATTCACATATCATGAATAATAAAATACCTGAGAAATTTGTTACCACTGATCATGATAGTTCATTAACTATATCTATGAAATCCCACTATTTACATCCCAAAGGTAATATCAATAGACACAACCACATATAATTACTCTATATTCAAATGAAATCGTTTAGAAAAATAAGAAAATATGAATGAGTTTGAGGCACCTGTATCGAATAAGGAATATGAAAGAGTAGAAGCAAGTTAAACTATACCATGAATTGTTGATGGATCAATATCACAATTGATAGAAGTATGGTCAATTGTGTGTAACTAGTGAAATATTATACCCTAATATATTGAATAAATAATTTTATAGGTATACCCCTATTATTTTTTCACACCTGGGTTTTTTATTTCACCCTTTTTTCTAGTTTGGGTTTTGTTCTCTGTTATTTTCTAAAGAACTGGGTGTGATAGTTTTGAATTTTTGAGGTATCTCCTTTGGTTATTCTGAGTATAGTTTTTTTCCATGAGTTTCCCCATGAACTTTCAAGAAAAATATATGATTCTGGGTGGACAGTGTGTGGCACATGGTTAGTATAAACCATACACCATTCCTATGTAACTGTGCAGTAGGTGGATGGTTGAGGTAGTAGCTACTACACGACCAACGCACGGTAAATCAGACCATGTACCTAGACATAGGTAACCATGTGGTAGGTTGGGGGTTTTGGAAATAATCTTCCACACAACATCCAAATAGTAATTTAAACCTTGGGGATTAATCATAGAGTATGTACTTTATTAGGTAGATAAGTGCGCATGATCACCATGTGGTTTAACAAACTATGTAGACTAACTATGCATCCTGTCTTGGTTATTATAATTTTGTTTCCCCCTTTTCTCCCTCCCTAATTCTTATCCCTAAACCCCATTTACTCTCCTATGCCTTTTTCTCGCCCTCTCCCTTAGGCTCATTTTTGTGGTGGATTTGGCTCACATTATTCTTGGAATATTTAATTCAGTCTCTCCTATATTGATTTCTTCCCCTATTCTAGGATTTATCTCCTTCCCCATGGGTTTTTTTCTTTAGTAGGTAGGGTGGTTGATTTAGGGGTTTTATTAGTTAATAGTGTTTGATCTTAATGTTATTGGTTGGATATTTCCTTGATAGGGTATTTTGGTGGTGTATATGGGGTTTCACATAATTTTCTAGAAGTTTCTTCCCATGAGGTAGGTTTTTCCATGACTTAATATTTTTATATGTTTTTAATATGCTTATTTGTGTATTTATTCATGTTCTATAAATTAATTTTGTAGTGCGAAGTATATTACTGGACTGTTTTGGCCTGCGATCTTGTGGAAGGAGGATTTTCAAAGGGGTAAGGTTATGTTGGTGAATTTTTAATTGTGATGTTTTACAAAAATAATGGTTTTATGCCTTTTTTAAATGGTGTGGAAATGGTTTTTAAAAGCACCCTTTCTGTGAACATGTTCAAATTTAGTTTTCAATGGATAATGGGGTAATTTGGCATGGTGAATTTTGTTTTACACCTTTATATAAGAATTGTAAATTTATTAAATAATGAAAAGAATGCTTTAAAAATTATCATGGTTTATGTGTGGATTTAGAAAGTGTTCTTGGTCTATGGAATTTGTTAGACAATTGTATGATTTTCTTGTGCTCTATTAATTGGTGATTTATGAGTTGTTTGAGTGATAGTAAATTCATTAGAAAATGTTTTTTAGTTTTTATAAAATGGAAAGTGGTTGGGTTTATGGAAGATGGTGTATTTCTGACATGTTTATATTGATTAGTTTGTGTATGTTAAAATTGGTGTTTTTTGAAACATGTGACATGAACTTGAGCAAAAGGGAATCCCAAGTATCTTGTTGGTTTTACTAGTTCTAGTATGATAGTGATTAAATAGTGGAAAAGTCATAGTTTCACTTAGCTATATTGACACTTACAACATTAAATAAACTATGATAATGATTAGAGACCACTAAACCCATAGGTTTTCCCATACAAGGCGATCATACATGAGAAAGCTATGATTGTGGCTTTTATACAACCCTACACCAAGGTATGAGGTTCTTGTGTCCCACTCAACCAAGATTAACCTTAAATATTTTCCCATGGTGATCTACCATGATATGATTCTTATATGATGTGGTGACATTCATCAGTAAACAGTGGACCTCATGTGTGTCTTTATAAATTTATTTTTTTCAAATATTTTATTGTGAAATGGTTTTCCTTGAAATCATTCCATCTGAGAATGTTTTCCCATAAATTTTATTCATAGAAATGTTTTAAAATACTTAATATAAATGTGCATGTTCGGTTTTCTTTAAAGGATATAACATGGGATCCTTTTTTTTGTGGAATCCTACTGGGTTTTGGCTCACACCATATATACACCATTAGGTGTGTGTAGACTTGTTTTGTTGACTCAGGTAAATTCAAGGTGTTTTTTGATGGAAGTTGGTTTTTTATTGGTATTCTCTTGCAAATCTTAGTGGTAGTGACTTGAGTATGTTGATCCTCTTATTACATGGAGGGTTTGGATGGATTTTTAGTCCAATTTTTTATATATTTTTTTAGTTTTTTTTCATATGTTGTAATTATTAAATACGACAAGTTTTTATTCCATGTTTGTTTTTTGATTTCTAGTTTGTGTTTTTACAATCATTGATGGTTTTTATGTTTATGTAATCGAGTGAAATTGTTCCCAAGTTGTATTGTTGATACTCGAGCACTTTTTTCAGCCTATGGGGATTAGTAATGCCCCTCAGGCAATGCACCAGATTGGGTTGGGCACTAATTCGAATGATGTACCGGCATAGTTCGTGAAACAATGGTATCATATATGGTTATGATCTTTTGATTTCTATTATTAGGGGAAGTGTTTGGGTAGACCAGAGCTAGGATTGTTGGGACTTGATGTTCTGGTTATGAGCACAATGCTTAGCCAGCAAACCTCACGATGGGACTCTAGTTACCAAGAGCAGTCAGGTATTATTTGGGTTGTTTGGTGTTTTGGGAAATGAAAAGGGAATTGGGATGGTGGTCTCAAAGAGTTCATAGGGCCTGAAAATCTATGGGGATATGGGGAAATAGTCTTAAAATATTATTCATGATGATGGTTTGATTGGCCTGTATCCACTAACCAATGGCCAAGTCACCCATCGATACTAAATTTCCCCTTTGATAATTGTCTTGTGTTTCCTTGGGATCTAAACATTATTTTGAAACCACTTGTTTGAAAATTTAGGAAAACATGAATTTAAAGTGGGGATAGGTTGACTTTCAGAAGGTAAAAAAGGTTTTTTTGAATCTTTTTGAATAGATATTTGAAAAGGTGTATTTTTATAAAGTGGTTTTCAGTAAATATGGGAGAGTTTATCAATATGGTATTTTTATAATAAAACTTGTTTTTATTAAAAATTGGTTGCTTAGAAATTGGAAATTTATTTACAAAAAGGTTTTGGAATATTGTTTTAAACAAGAAGAGATGAGTTTTTAATTAAATTGTTATTGAGGACGTGGGGATTTTGTATGGATGAAAATGTTTTTAAATGGGATGGAATGTTTTGGAATTGATTTTTAGAGCTTGATAATGGGTTATATTTTAATGTTTTGTGTTTTTCTAAAACAAATTGTGAGATTTTAAATTTGTTTTGGGTTTTGTGGTTGACAGTTTTTGGAAATGAGGATTGTTGATATTTGAGATGGAAGTGTGGGTTGAATGTTTATTTTTTAAAGTGGAAAAGTTCTGTTTTGACCTTTGGTATTCTCATGAGTGACCACATTCATGGGATATGTGTAGAAAGTGGATGAGTGCCTAGTTTTTCATGGAAAAATGCTTGTGTGAGACACCACGGGATACCATTGATGGATGTACAACCCAAAAAAAATATTTTATTTCCAATGGTTATTTTAAGGGGAAGTGTGATTTTTTTATAACTACTGATTATGTGGTGTTTCTTCTTGTATATTGGGAATTTTGTTTGTGAAATGTTTTGAGTTCGATAGTCCTTCATGTCTGATGGGTGTTTTCAAGTTTTGTTTTTGTGGATGAGTCAGCTATGAAATAATTTTTAGTGGGTTCTTATGAAAAATGTTTCAGAAGCATTTGGGTTGGTTCCCTCTATGTGTTCTGTGTTTTTTGAGGTAAAATTTTTATGATGGTCTAGTTTTTTTTGGATTCCTAGTTTCCCTTATTGGATAGTGTGCGCCCCCATAAATAATCAGTGGACTATCGAAGTGTGGTCGCGGGTGATTTCTCATCGGTAGACCCTCCAGTTTATCAAAGTAAGGACATTATTTTTGAGATTTAAGAATTTAATCCTCTTATTATTTTTTGGTTAGGAGGATCCTCTCATAGTGTAAGAGTATGTGGAAAAGGAATTGACAGTAATTTTTGTTTCTTGAGTTTCGTAAGACATCAAAGACGATGTTTGACACCTTTGTGATTAAAGTTCTTTCCTAGTAGTGGTAAAGGGAATTCTAATGGTGGGAGTGGAATGTGGTCTAGGTTTTTCGTGTTCGCTGCTATCATAAAGGGTCTTTGGAAGATTATTCAGGAACCCCAAAGGTGTAAAATACCTTGGTATAACATTTTTCTTTAGTATGGGAGATGGAGAAAATTTAAACATCATGTGTAGTTGCGTCATCTCGAATGGTCACATTTGGTGGAAAGAGGTGTGGGGACCTTGTTTCCCAGTTGTGAAACATATGGGTGGAAGGATTTTTCCTTGTTTATAAGAAAATGTGGCCTTTTCATATTTTTAAAATCCATGTTGTTGTTCCTTAATTGGATGAGAGTCTCCATTATTATGGTCCTTGTATAGGAAGCCTTGTGTGTCAATCTTGGTTTCAGTTTGGTCCTATATAAGGACGATAGTGCCCCATGGGAGTAGTGAACCACATTGTGTTCTCCATTTGGTTTAGAGTTTCATTCATCAGACCCCATATAGTTGGGGGTTTGGTCTATATTGGTTTTTCTGCATCATTTTATGCATGTTAGTTCATATATTGGGGAGACCCACCATGGGTCTCGTTGAAGTTCCACTATGGTGAATAAATGTTCACCTTTTTCTTATGGTGGGGAGTCTGTTCAGGCCTCCCTGTGTTGGTAATCTAGTTTAGTATCTAGTTTTGGTTTAGAACTGAGTTGTCTTGTACATATCCCATAATTTTGAGATCATCCCTTGGTTAATTGTTGGCAGGGAAGTGTTCCTAGTAGTTTATTGAAGCAATGTTGTGGTAGTCTTTTTTGGATTCATTGTTCATTTTACGTAAGTGGTATGAGTTTTCTTTGGTGATGTATAAGGTGTTTATGGATTGACATGATATTTTTTCTTTGTGAGAGTTCATTTGCAGGGAATGATCTACTGGAGGTGTTTCAACTTTTTGGGGTGTAAGGCATAGAGGGGATCATATTATTTGATTATGCCTTCCAAGTTCAGCTTATAAACCTCTTTTCCTACACATAGGGTTGTTGAATTCTTCTTGTTTGAAATTTGTTGGTAATCCACTTGAGCTATGGGAGAGTATTGTTTTTTGTTTTCAGATTATACCTTATTATGGATTTTTGGGTATAGAAAGAATTATGGTAAGGATAATTCTCACACCCATGTTTTTGACTTCACCCTTTGTTTTGGATCAGGTTTGGATATCAATTATTTTATAAGGAACTTGGTGTGATGGGTTTGAATTTTTGATGTATTTCCTTTGATATTCTTAGTATAGTTATTTTATTTGATTTTCCTCTTGTATTTTAAATAAAAATATAATTTTTTGGGTGGAAATTACTAGTATGCTAATGATTCGGAAGTGGAGAAGTCTTTGTTTAACTTAGCTAGATTGATGATTATTACATTAACTAAACTATGATGATGATTAGAGGGCACTAAGACCTTGGGGTTTCCCCTCCTAGAGGATAATGAATGATAAATCTGTGATTGTGGTTTCTATACAACCCTACACCGAGGTACATGGTTATAGTGTCCCACTCAAGCTAGATTAACCTTAGGGATTTACCCAGGATGACATGCCTTAACATGATTCTTGTATGACTTGGTTCCATCTGTCAGCATATGGCGGAAGTCACATGTGTCTTTATAAATTCATTTTTTAAATAAGGTTATTGGGAAATGGTTTTCCTTGAAATCGTTCCTTTTTAGAATGTTTTCCCCTTAAGAGTTTTCTTAGAAATGTTTTAAAAGCCATTACATAAATTTTCCCATTAAGTTATCTTTAAATGTTATAGCTTAGAATCCTTTTTATTGGCTGACATCCTACTGGGATTTGTCTCATACCCTACATACACCATTGAGTGAATGTAGACTTTTTCTACTGACTCAGGTAAAGTAATGGTGTTTGGTGTTGGCGGTTGGGGTTTCTAGTAGTATTCTCTTATAGATCTTGGTGGTGGAAGCATGAGGATTTTTATCCTCTCATTACATGGTGGTTTTGGATGATTTTTAGTTCACTTTTTTATGTAGTATTTTTTTGTTTTTTATAAGTTGTAAGCATTAAAGCTGGAATGTTTTTATGCCATGTTTGAAAATTGATTTCTAGTTTGGGTTTATTTATAATTATTAATGGTTTTTTATGTTTATGTAATCAGTTGAAATCATTCCCAAGGTGTATTGTTGATACCTAGGAACTTGTTTCCATCCTCTGGGGATTGGTAACACCCTTCGAGCCCTATCATAGACTCGTTCAGTCACTAGTAAGGATGGAATATAGGCTTGGTTCAAGATAGTTTCTCCCCTTTTCTAGGCCACCACTTCCTCTACTATAGCACAATTAGCCTATTAAACCCATGCTAACACACTAATATAGAGATTTTAAACACACTGTTGAACCATGAACCCAAAAATATTCTCAACCACTATATTTATACTAGGTTATCCTTTAATGACATTGTAGGTAACATATCCTCCCTCGTAATAGGTATTTTTCTGATTATCATTAGCATTATCATCTAACATCCCCATTCTTTCCACAATTGTAACACTCTGTAGGCCCACTTAACTATTGAAGAAGAGATGAACCGATACGCTAGTTACTTTATCTAGTACTTACCTAGTGTGTAACATCATATAAATTATTAATAATTCCAAAATACCCACAATCAATCATCTTAGTAGATTCCATCTTCCCAAATCATCTTCTCTAATTCATGTTCCTCTAATATAAGAGGGACTAATTCAAGTATTTTGAGAAAGATGACAAGTGAAAATCCTTTTCATGTACCTAAATAATATAACATAGACTATCCTTAACTTATAAACCTCTTTCCTATCCAACATTAGGGAAAATAATCAAGATCCATAAAACACAACACAAACTCTATAACTGAAAATCCCCTTTGAGAGATATTCATGAACACCTAATACATACCCACCTTCAATTTCTCTAGAAAGATATTCTTAAAGAACCAGGTCTTAATGTATTCCCAACATAACCCAACATACTATTCAACATTCATCAATATATCCAACCAGAACATATCTAGTCATTATAAAATATTGGTTTCTAGATTTACCTTCCCCAAGGTGGTGTCTTGATATTGTCAAATATGGTCTACATCGACTCTACCAAGAGGTCAGAAAAATGTGGGTCACCCTCATCCATGAAAAAGGGTTGAGGTTTTATGTGGAACTCCCAAATTAGATAAAAAAATATATGTTGAAGTTTAGGATAGCTCTATATCCATTTACAAAAATTACCCATAACAAACACTCAAAACTAGTCATCTATCATTGGAACTGGTGTTATAGGGGGCTCTGGATGAACTGGTTGTGGGGAATTATCATCCTATCCCTCATAGAACTATATTAGAGGATTTCATAGACGAATATACATACAGTTTAAAACACATTCTTATAAAAAACTTTTCATAGTTATTAATAACATAATTCATGGAAAGTAGTAATGTGAATAGCATCCCACTGCTATATATACATTTTACATTGTTAGATATCATAACTTGGGTGCTCTCTCTAACCTCATATGTACAAACCATGGTTAAATAATATATATAGGATAAATATAACCAATCAATAGATAATATTAAAAAAATCATATAAGTAATTGGTTAGATAAGGTTCCACCATCAAGTTATATAGGAAACCACTACATATGTTACTAATAAAATATAAAATAAGCTACCCATTTTCCATAATTAGGGTAACCAATCATAGGAAAGTGAAATTTTTTCATTTGAATCCTATGTACTATATATGATTCCTAAACACACTCACTCTCACAACCTCAAGAAAATAATATAAGTCATATATACTATTAATCATTGAAACACATTCATTATGAATCAAAAAATTATAAATCTCAAAAAATAGGAAATACTTATTGTCTCTCATAACATAGACTTCCATCATCCATGGTTTAGCTATACCTAGAAATGAGATCCACACCAATGATCTATAAATCCTATCCCTGATCTACCATGCCTAAATAGTAATAAAAATGAAATAAATTAGGCTCCTATACCACTTTTTAATGTCCAAATCCTGGTTCATCTTCACCATGATCAAACCAGATCACTACATAACTTTGGAATTATTCCCTATATGATAGAGGATAGAAAATAGTAGTGAGAGACTATGAGTAATCTTGGAGATACTATACCCTATGGTGAAAATAACTATAAATTATATCAAAATAAATAATAATAGTAGTCATCATAAGAAGTAATGAAAAAAATGAAATAATAGTGATATTCTCACCAAATTAAACATTACAATCCATGATACAACAATATGAATAACTGAGCATTTCATACATGTAATTTAAACACCAATACAACTTTTAGTGGGATTTTAATAAAAAAAAATATCTTAATATAAACCAAATGGAAACATAAATTGAAGATAAAAACAAAACTAGTATCAAATTTTTACCCAATACATATATCCCAACATTGAATCCACTACCCAGCCCAAACATCAATCATAAGGACCTTGACCTTATCTATACCTACAAACATAAAATTTTCATGGGACCTAAAGAGTGATTATGACTCTTTAGGACACCAAAAATCGTTAACCTGAACATATTCATTCAATAAAGGTTCATGACAATGTGACATGTTATATAAAATAAATGCATGAAAAAGTAAAACTCCTCAAATACTTGGGTTACACACTAACACTGATGATGGACTATACCTACATCTTCTTATTCTTATTTCATGTATAAAAATGTTACATATCAAAACCATGAGTTATAATGGAGCCTAACCATAATAATTGTTCAACATAAAAATAAAAAATTGAATCACTTCCCAAAAAATCTCAAAAAGCATCACAACTTATTTAAATGACACCTACCCAATCCTCTATTGGGAGAAAGTTGGATTGGAACCCAACTAATCCCTTAATCACACCCATGGTTGGCCAAATAACCCATCCTATAACATAATACCTCGACATATGGAATGACACCTAACCCATCCCACATATCCATATCATCATAACCTATATGAAATTGGTTAGAATGATCACCCAAATGGATCGACATATTCCATACAACATAACCAAGCTCTGACATGATTTGAGTGATCACCCAACCCATTCCACATAAACATTCTATCATATTTAGCATTTCTACAGTTTTCTGAAATTCCAATCCCAACTTCTCGTCACATTCATTAAGATGGTTGGAAGGATCACCCAACCAAATCTACCTAATAATTCCATAAGCCCATATTCCCTTAGTTCAAATGATCTTCCAACCCAAATGACAGAACACATATACAATATAAGCATAACAAGCATAAGTAACAATAGGTTCTCAAAACATGACAATAATTACAAAAATTAAAAAAATAAGGTAACTTAAAATAATTTTCAAACATAAGTACTAAAGGGGCCAAGTTGTTGGAATCAAACCCAATATCCAATATACATGGTCCAAATCAGGCTCGTAATCCGCTTTACACAACTGTTACCCATACCCATGTTTATATAAGGCTACCACTTCACTATCCCTCACATAAAAAACTTTCTCAAACAAGGTAAATATCTTAGGGAACCCAAACCAAGTCAGTTAAGTCACAATTCTACCAAGCGAGCCTGTATGGGCAACCACTAACATCTAAAAACATAAACATGCTAATAATTCCTCCATTGGTGTCCATTTATTTAACATCAAAAAATCACAAAAAACAATTATTGAGCAAAAAAATACATTCTAATATAGAAATTAAGGAGGAAACTATTTATATTTTATTTTTATGTCAAGCATACAAGGTGATGTGACTACACATTATACACACATAGAAAACCATATAGAATTTAGGTATAGGTATCAGAACCACCTAACTCATAATTATAAATTCTTTTTGAATACTATGTTTGTTTAACTGAGACCAAATGGAAAAATTAAATTAATATGAAAAAACTATAGAAATTAGGAATAAATGGTGACGACTAGCATATGACAATGCAAGATTGGGAGAAATGATGAAACTCCATAAGTGTAGATTAAACCATAATGAACTAAATCTCTTACATTAGATAGAATTTAAAAGGGACAAATATTTAGGGATATTGTAACACCCTAAGCTTCCACGATATGTTTCCCTTTGAACAATGCAATAGATTGTATTGTACGCAACTTGGATTTTTAACACACCATGATCAATCAAACAAGCTGTTATGAATAGTAATACCCACTTTTTAAAATTTCATAAATTTTATTTTTCAAAATGTTTTTCATTTTTGGATTCTGTATATCATAATTATCTTAGAGTGATTTTTTGGTATTTTTCTAAAAACCTTCAAATTTTGATGAATAGTAAAAATCATTGCGTTATTGTTTAAAAACGAATTTTTATTTAAATAATTCGTTATTTTATCTAAATTTATTCTTGGTAAAAATATATACATAATACCTATATGTGTTCAATTTAATTCATTGGAGTCATTTTATAATAAGTTTATATATATAAAATTTTATTGATCTTTTTACCGTCTTTTACCCACCTTCTAGGAGCATTTGAAAATTTTCATAAAGCATAATTTTTCCACTTCTGTGAGTTGAATTTTAAAAATCCAAGAGACACAGTTAATATCAGTAAGTAAAATTTGGTTCAATAAGATGAAAATAATTTTTGGTTAATAGTAACTTTTGACTTTTATTTACCACAGTTAAAAGTAAATAGGGTAATTAAAGGTAAAAATGATATTACAATTACCCTAACACATGTTTTAATTATATTGGATAAGTTTAATTTGACCAAAAACAACCTTTTGAATAACATATGATCCTTTTGGTATACTTGGATTAGATTAGGACATTTATTATTATTTTATTTAAAGAAGAGTTAAAAGTGTTAAATTCAAAGTTTAATAACTAAAAAAAATTTAATATTGTGATACACACAATATAAATTCGACGATAAATATTAATTAGAAATCTAAACAGATTTCCAACATAATGGAATTTTATTTATAATTTTTAGGCATTAAATAATTTAATTTACTTATGACAAAATGATGATGCAATAATTTCCTTATTAATCAATTATTAAAATAAATGATACTATAAAAATCCAAATAAATATAAATTGATACTTATGATGAATTAAAATACTTTTGGAGGATAATATTACATGTTAGGGTCCATTAACTAAATTTTATTCGAAGTTTTAAAGTTTCTATGGATTTCAAAAAAATAAAATACTGAATAGTGTCAAAATTGACATAATTGAGTTTTTAAGACAAATACTGTATTATTAATTGATATAATATTCCTAAAAATATATAGTTCAGAAAAAGGACTTATATAAGGTTAGATATATTAATAATGAACCACTTGGGTTTCTCTTGGTAGTTTATAGTACTTTTTATTAACCATATAATATAAAAATACAAAGAGATGAGGTAAATGTCAACCTATTTAACTAAGAGTTAAATCTAAAAGATAAGTTTAATATGGTGACCTAAACATGTCTAAAACCTATTTTTTGGGTGGTTTTCGACCAATCCTCACCTTATATTTGAAATAAATCATTTTAGAGACATTATAAACCTAAAACGATTTTATTATTAAATAATATTTCATGATTTTCTTAAAGTAACCCTCACCGCTCTTATAAAAGATAACTTCCCCTTCTCTTAATTTCACACCACCAATGCCATTTGGATTGGCCAAAACCTGCCCAAATATCCTCCAATGTTCCTTCACATCAACCTCGAGTCCTTATTTTGATAAAAAATCTAACCTAAGGATCCCTTTTGATCAACTCAAAAGGAAACACCCGAATAAGAGATAATAATTTCACCACCCTCTTTCATGTTCATTTCTTCTTCCAATTCCTCTTTCGTTGTTGTTTCCATAACAAAATAATAACTCTAGTACCTTATACATACTATGATGTTATTATAAATATGGTACAACGATATTCATCATTCTATCCATCTAATAAAAGATAAAGTCACAATACGTCCATACGTACGGCTTTCCATCTCCACGTCATGGTGTAGTTTGTTATTCAAACGCTTCATTATTTGGATGGGTATAATAATAAGTATAACTGATTTAAATAATAAATATAAAATTTTAAGGATTCTTTATATATGATATATCATCCAATTACATACAATTTCACCATCAATATAATGATATTGTTGCTCGTACGTACGTACGGATTACTGTCTCCACGAACGCGATGAGATTCATTCCCCATCGTAATCATTCAAGAATAATTTTAATTTTATGGTTAAATTTTTTTTATTAACATAATATCATTATTTATATTAATCAAATACATCATATTTATAAAAAACATGGCTTACAAAACCAATAATATAAACGAAAACTAATTAGTTAACAACCGAAACGTTGATACTACTAAAATATTATTAACAAAGCAATATTATAGGATCATATATGACATCATATTTATGTATATAGTTCCTATATATTTTAATAACAATATTTTATCTATTATACAGTAGGTTATCATACCATCGAATAAGGAAAATTAAAAGGTAAGGGTTAATTTCACAATATCTTTATTATCCAAGGTTGTTTTTACATATGTATCTACTGGGACCTCTTTGTCATCCACATCTGTGTTTCTTAAAAAGGTATTTCAAAACATTTTTAATATTTACTAGACTATGGGTTAAAGTCATTTATTCCCTTATTTTACTTTTTATAAAATATTTTGAAAGGAATCTTTCCGTCGTATTCCAAACAAGGTATTTTATGACCTTTTCGACAAATTAAGGTAAGAATTTTTTTAAAAAATTATATGTCGGGTGTGGTTATTCTCCGTTATTATAACACCTTTGATGCTTCCCTTAAAATCTTATAAGAATATTTTCAAAATAAATATTTTCTTTTACAATTACAATACTTTTAAGTGACTTCAAAATAGAAAGAGACATTCCTCTCAAATAATTTTGATTCCATCTATGTCAACATCCTTTAAAGGATTTTATACTTTTTTGAAGTTGATTTATTATGATACTAATCATCCATATTGTATTGATGTTTTTTTGATATGTTTGACTATGGATGTGTTATTTGTATACCATTCATGGTTTATGGTTAACGTATTAACATTTTTTATTCTAGTTTTAATACGAATGATTATGTTATGTTTCAAACTTTTCATTTGAGGAATGCATTGGACATAGTAAGTGACAGGTAGAGATCGATATTGCTCCTCGATGCATCGGTAGGTCTCATGAGACAAACTAGTGCCTTGGAACAAGGCCTTGAAAAATATTTTTTGTAGTCTTGGCACAAGGCCTTGACAATAGGGTTTTGAAGTTTGGAATTATGCATTCCATCATTATGAAATTGGATTTTGATACTGCATGTGATTATTCGACTAGTATAATATCCATGTGAATAAGTAAATGGAATTATTTGATTTATATTGGCCATATTATAGAGAATTTTATGTTTAAAAGGATTCTATTTTATTCTTATACATTTCCTTAAATTTTTATGCTTATTTATGAATGTTTTCGCTATATTGTTATCCTTACTGAGCATCTAAGATCATCCCTTTCTATGTTTTATTTTTTCCAGGATGCGAAGAAGTATATTATGACTGACCTGTAGTGATAGTATAAGGGATATTAATTTGGTCGATGGAGACAATTTTGTTTTTTTTTTCATTTTATAATATAATGTAAAACTTATGAATGTATCCAGTACTTCCAAGGATACTAAACTGATTGGTCTTACGGGATTTGATTCGTTGTGATCATGCCAATGTTATGAAATAATGCACTAACTCTGACTAAATAGGGTTGGGGCATTACATTTGGTATTATAGGATGTTTATTACAAACCTTGGAAGCTAGATTTAGAAAAAAAACACTGATTAGAGAAGATTACCAAAGATAGACTTTGAGGATTAGTATAGAACAACTTCTTAGAATTTTGTTAATGTAGAGATTTTGTGAGATTTCCAAGCAATACATCCCTACCAGGATATGAGCAGGTAGAGGCAGCTCTGGAATAGATGTACCTAGGTGTAAAACCCAAAAACAACACTTTGAGCTTGACTCGAACGGGAACCGGTACACGACAACGGGCCTCGCTGCACTATTGGTTTTGACACTCTATGGGAATATGTTTAGGATAATTCACATTTTATTTACAAACCATTAAAAAGGATTTTTGAGTATATAACTCCTCAAAAAAACATTTTTATGATTATGGATTATATTCATTAACTATTCAATTTATGTTAACTGTCTTACAAGTTTGTAATTATGTATTGTGATTCAAAAACTAATCTATTGTATTAAATTGTTTAGAAATAGAACCTAGTAGAAGGAATGGAAACTGTATCAACGCACATAATTCATGTAGTTATTTCCCTCCTACTCGAGATAATTATAGTGGATATGGTGATGCAACTAGTGCTGATCAGCTTATCACCATACTGGGAGAACTCACTCAGGTTATGAACAATAAAATTACCCATATAGAGCACCCTGATTCACAACGCGGAGGATCAATGTTAGAACACTTCATGAGGAAAAAACCACCAATATTCAATGTGAGTACAAATCCATTAGTAACTGAGTAATGGATAAATTTCTTAGAGAAAATATTTCATGCTTTGGAAAGTAGCAAAAGGGAAAATTTTGTCATAGTAGTTTTTCGCCTCAAGGGAGATACAGATCAATAGTAGTCATTAATCCAAAACACAAAGGAAGATGAAGAAGTATCAAACATGGAATGGAGGTATTTTAAAGATATTTTCTTATAAAAATACTTTCCTCGTGACCATCGAGCAGATATGGAAAGACAATTTTTGAGTTTGAGGTAAAAAGAGGATGAGAATGTCGCAAAGTATGAGGCTAACTTTACAAGGTTACCCAGGCATGCAACAAATTATATATGTAACACAATGAGTAAGATTGATTGATTATTTGATGGGCTAAAACCATTTCTCTGTCGAGCATTAGTCTTATAATCCTTCTCGTCATACGAATATATTGTCTCATGCGCTATCAAGATAGAAAAGTAATTTTCTAAGTCTTACGACTTTAAAGAAAAGCAAGAGAAAAAAGAGACAAGATGAACACTCTAGAAATGGAAATAAGGGGAAGAAGGAAATAGTTTAATATCCATCCTATGGTAAATGTGGGAAGAAACACCCTGGTACTTACTTGAATGGAATGGGAGTCTGTTACAAGTGTGGTGAAAAAGACCACCAAGCTCGTGATTGCAAGGGGAAAAAAGAGGCTGTTAATTTTGAATGCTATAATTATAGAGAGAAGGGGAATTATGAAAATTAATTTCCTAAGCGCCAAGGGAACTTACCTCAGAAAAGGCCAAGGGAGAAAGGTCAGGCTTATGCGATCACTACTCCTGAGGTTGAAGCTTCGAAAGATGTGTTGGAAGGTAATTTAATGGTTTCCTCAAGTTTAGCCAATTATTTATTTGATTCTAGATCATCTAATTTTTTTCATATCTTCCAAGTATTCTAATAAAATTAGATATTTTTAATTTGACTTGACAGGGGAGTTGTCTATCAAAACACCTAAGGTATGTATCATCACAACAATGTTTTGTGAATCGTTTCCCATTAAGACATATAAATGTTCTTTATCTGCTGATCTCATCATCATGCCCATTATTGAATTTGATATAATCTTAAGAATATGTTGGATTTTAGACCATGATGCAAAAATTTATTGCAATAAGAAGGAGGTTACAACTTTCGATGATGATAAAAAGTACCTTATCTTTAAAGAAGAAACATCACCACCTGATTCTTATCTAGGTCTACCCCCAGTAGCTCTACTAAATTAAATTATTGGGGAAGAAGAGAATAAAAAAACTACGGGTGATTAAAATAATGTTTGAATAGAGAACATACATATTGTGCAATAATATGTTGATGTGTTTCCATAGGATTTACCTAGACATCCTCCAGAACGAGAAATTGAGCTTTACATTGATTTAATTCTTGGTTCAAGGCTCATATCAAAGACCCCTTATAGAATGGCCACTGTGGAATTAATGGAACTAAAGAAACAAATAGAGTAATTGAGTAACAAAGGATTTATTCTCCTTAGTGTTTCTCTATGGGGATCCATTGTCTTTTTTTTAATAAGAGAGATGGATCTATGAGGTTGTGCATTGAATACAGGGAGATCAATACTATAACAATAAAGAAAAAGTATCATCTACCTCGCATTGATGATTTATTCGACCAAATTCATGGATCTCAATATTTTTCAAAGGTTCAACTTCGATCTGAATATCAAAAGTTGTGTGTGAAAAAGGAAGACATTCCAAAAACAGAATTTCTAACCAAGTAAGGGCATTATGAGTTTACAATAATGCCTTTTGGACTGACCAATGAACCCTCTTTCTTCATGGATCTAATGGATAGAGTTTTCAAGGAATATATTGATGACATTGTAGTGGTATTTATTGATTATATCTTGTTATAATAAAAAATCTATGAAGATCCTGAAAATCACTTGCACGCTATTCTAAAAACCCTTAAAAGAAATGAATTATATGGGAATTTTAGCAAGTGTGAATTCTGGCTTCAAGAGATTTATTTTATTGGCCATATTGTCACTAAGAATGGAATTCCTATTGATCATTCAAAGAACAAGGCAATCCAAGAATGGCCAGCACCAACGAATATAACTGAGGTGTGCAATTTTATTGGTTTAGCAGGTTATCATCAAAGTTTCGTCCAGAATTTTTCCCGATTGTCTAACACATTAACCAAGATCACACGTAAAAGGGTTAAATTTGTTTGGAAAAATGAGTTGGAAAAATGTTTTGAAGAACTAAAGAGGATATTATTCAACGTTCCTATCTTGACTCTACCATCAGGGAATGATGGGTTTGTTATTTATAGTGATTATTTAAAGAAAGGACTTGGTTGTGTCCTTTTGAAAAATGATAGAGTTATTGACTATGCATCATGACAACTAAAAATTCATGATAAAAAACTATCCTACTCATGATCTTGACTTAGAAGCTTTAATCTTTTCTCTAAAAATATGGAGACACTATCTCTATGGTGAAAATGTTATATTTATACTAATCACAGGACTTTGAAGTATATTTTCTCATAGAAAGAACTCAACATGAGGTGAAGACGATGGCTTGAACTACTCAAGGATTATGATTTCACTAAACACTACCACTTGGGCAAGGCAAATAAGGTGACAGATGATTTGAGTAGAAAGGATCATAGAGTTTTGAACAAGATGAGATTTGAAAGGGATCATATTTTCATGGATCGAGTAAAGATGGATATAGGAAAAACCATGTAAGGTGAAACATCAATACTTTTTCAAATGGTTTCTAAACCATCTTTACTATAAAGGATAATGTGTTCTCAGACCGATGATACTGAGTTTCAAAAGAAGATTAATGCTGGGAATGATGGGGGATTGAGTGAATTCATATATGAAAATGGAATTTTGAAATTTGGGAAGAGACTTTGTTTTCCTAATATACCTAATCTAAAAAGGTAATTTTTGGTTGATTCTCATAGCTCCAATTTCTCTATAAACCCTGGGAGCACCATGATGTATATATATTTGAAGGAGTATTTTAGTGGGAAAACATGAAGAGGGAGATTTCTGATTTTGTGTTGAGATGTATGGTTTCCCAACAAGTGAAATATGGAAGGCAATAGCCAGGAGGAGTCATGCAACCTCTTCCCATACTTGAGTGGAAATGGGATAATATTACGATGGACTTTTTCATGGGGATACTAAATACTCCTAGAAAGAATGATGCAATATGGTTCATTATTGATCGTCTTACCAAGTCACCACATTTTCTTACTATAAGAGAAAATTTACCACTTGAATGTCTAGAAATACTATATATTAATGAAGTTGTATGACAACATAGTGTACCCCTATCAATTTTTTCTCATTATGATCCCTGTTTTACATCATGATTCTAGAAAATTCCTCATAAGGCCCTGGATACTGAATGTCTTTTGAGCACTGCCTACCACCCACAACCCAATGGAAAATCAGAACAGACTATTCAAACATCATAAGGTATGATGAGATCTTTCTCACTTGACATTCAAGGTTTGTGGGATCAATATTTACCTTTGGTAGAATTTTCTTATAACAATATATTCCATTCAAGTATTCAGATGGAACTATATGAAGTGTTATGTGGCAAGAGATGTCACGCACCAACTATTTGGGATGATGTTGGTTAAAGAAAACTCATAGGCCCAGAGCTTGTTGAGGAAAAAATGGAAAAAGTGAAGATTATCCAAACCCCCATCAAAGCATCCGAAAGTAGGAAAAATATCTATGCTGATAACCGAAGGAAGGATTTGGAATTTCAAGTAGGAGGCCATGTTTTCTTGAAGGTATCTCTATGGAAGGGTGTTATACGTTTCGGTAAGAAGGGTAAATTGAGTCCTAGGTACATCAGACCTTTTGAAATTCTAGAACGAATTGGAGTTGTAGCTTATCATTTGGCAATGCCTCCAAATCTCTCCAAAATTCATGATGTGTTCCACGTACCACTGTTGAGAAAATACATGCTTGACCCAACGCATGTACTCACCTATGATGAAATAAAACTGGAACCCGAGCTATCATATTGCGAAGAGGCTATTATAATTTTTGATACCAGAGAACAAGTACTGAGAAAATGGATGACTCGTCTGGTAAAACTTCTATGGAGAAACCATAAGATAGAAGACGCAATGTGGTAACCCCAGAAAATTATGATGAATAACCGCCCGATTTTTTATGAAGTAATATTCTAGAAATTTTGAGGATGGAATTATTTGAAGTAGGGAGAATATAACACCCCAATCTTCCACAGTACTATTCCCTTTGAATAATGCAGTAGCTTGCATTGTACGCAACATGGAGTTTTAACAAACCACAACCAATCAAACTGACCATTATGAATATTAATGCCCACTTATTGAAATTTTATAAATATTATTTCTCAAAATGGACTTCGTTTTTGGATTCGGAATATCAAAATTATCTTAGGGTGAATTTTTGGTATTTTTCTAAAAAAATTCAATTTTTGAGGAATTGTGAAAAAACATTGCGTTATTTTTTAAAACTGACTTTTTATTTAAATAATTAGTAATTTTATTTTAATGTATTTTTGTTCAAAATAGATACATAATACCTATATGTGTTAAATGTAAGTAATTGGAATCATTTTATAATAATTTTAGATATATAAAATGTTATTGAACTTTTTACTGTCTTTTACCCAACTTCTAGGAGTAGTTAAAAATTTGTATAAAACTTAATTTTACCGCTTCTGTGAGTTGAATTTCAAAAATATGAGTGACACGGTTAATACCTGTAAGTAAAATGTGGTTCAATAATATGAAAATAATTTTTGGTGAACAGTAACTTTTGACTTTTATTTACCACGGTTAAAAATTAAATACGGTAATTAAAGGTAAAAGTGATATTATAATTACCCTAACACATTTCCTAATTCTATTATATAAGTTATATTTGACCAAAAACAACCTTATAAATAATATATGATCCCTTTATTCTGCTTGTATTAGATTAGGACAGTTATTATTATTTTATTTAAAGAAGAGTTAAAAGTGTTAAATTCAATGTTTAATAAATAAACCATTTTTAATATAGGGTTACACACAATATAAATTAGAATATAAATATTAATTATAAATATAAAAATATTTCTTACATAATGGTATTTTATTTTTAATTTTTATAAATTAATTAATGTAATTTATTTATGACACAATGATGATGCAGTAATTACCTTATTAATGAAATATTAAAATAAATGATATTATAAATATCCAAATAAATCTAAATTCAGAATTTTGATGAATTACCCTAATTTATAGGTTAATATTAAATGTTATAGTTGATGAAATAAATTTTATTTGAATTGATAAAGTTTTATATGGATTTCAAAAAAATCAAATACTAAATAGTGTCAAAATTGAATTAATTGAATTTTTAAAATAAATACTATATTATTAATTGATATAATGTTCCTAAAAATCTAAGGATCAGAAAAAGGATTTATATAAGGTTATATATATTAATAATTAACCTCTTGGGGTTCTCTTGGAAGTTTATAGTATGTTTATTAACCATATAATATAAAATTGTAAAGAGACATGGTAAATGTCAAACTATTTAACTAAGAGTTAAATCTAAAAGGTAAGGTTAATATGGTGACCTAAACCTATCTAAAACTTATTTTTTTGAGTTTTTTTAGACCCATACCCACCTTATCCTAGAAATAAATCATTTTAGAGCCATTAGAAACCGAAAATAATTTTATTATAAAACAATATTTCAAGCTTTTCCTAAAGTAACCCTCACCTCTCTTATAAAAGGGTACTTCCCCATCTCTTAATTTTACACTTCCAAATCCATTTTTCTCGGCCAACCCCTACCCAATTATCCTCCCAAATTCCCTAAAATCATCCTAGAGTACCTACTTTGATCAGAAATCCAACCTAAAGATCCCTTTTTATCAACTCAAATGGAAGCGCTTGAACAAGTGATAATAATTTCACCACCCTCTTTCCAGGTCTTTCCTTCTTCCACTTAATATTTCTTTTTTTTTCCATACCAAAATAATAACTAGAGTAACTTCTATATACTAATATGTTATTTAAAATTTGTTATAACCATATTCGTTATTCTATCCATCTTATAAATGAAAAAAGTCACCATACGTTCGTACGTACGACTAACGGTCTCCACGTCGTGGTGTAGTTTATTATTCAAACACATCATTTTTTGGATGGGTATAATAATGAGAATAAGTGATGTAAATAATAAATATAACATTTTAATGATTCTTTATGTATGATATAACATCCAATTACATTCGATTTCACCATCAATATAATGATATTGTTGCTCGTGCGTACGTACGGATTACCGTCTCTTCGAACATGATGAGATTCATTCCCCATCATAATAATTGAAGTATAATTTTAATTTAATGATTTAAAATAATGTTTATGAACATAATATTATTCTGTATATGAATAAAATACATTTTATCCATAATAAACATGGCTTACATAACCAATCATATAAAGGAAAATGAATCAGTTAACACCCGAAATAATGATACTACGGAAATATTATTAACAAAACAATATTATAGGATCATATTTGATATCATATTTATATATATAGTTCTTGTATAATTTAATAAAAATGTTTTAACTATTTTATAGGAGGTTAAAATACCATCGACTATGGAAAAGTACAAGGTAAGTTTTAATTTCACAATCTCTTTATTATCCAAGGTTGTTTTTACGTAAGTATCTACATGGACCTCATTATCGTCCACATCTATGTTTCTTAAAAATCTATTTCAAAACATTTTTAATATTTACTAGACTATTGGTAAAAGTCATTTATACCGTTGTTTCAATTTTTATAAAATTATTTGAAAGGAATCATTCTGTCATTTTCCAAACAAGGTACTTTATGACCTTTTCGACAAATTAAGGTAAGAATGTTTTTTAACTAATATGTCAGGTGCTGTTATTCTCCACCATTATAACACCTTTGAAGATTCCCTTACAAGCTTATAAATTTTATTTTAAAATAAATATTTTCTTTTATAATTAGATTACTTTTAAATGATTTCATAAAAGAAAGAGATATTCCTCTCAAATAATTTTGATTTCATTTATGTCAACATCCTTTAATGGATTTTATACTTGTTCGAAGTTGATTTATTATGATACAAATCTTCCATATTGTATTGAAGGTCTTGTGATATGTTTGATTGTGGATGTGTTATTTTTATACTATTTATGGTTTACGGTTAACATATTAACATTTTCTATGCTATTTTTAATACGAATGTTTATATAATGTTTCAAACTTTTCATATGAGGAATGTATTGGACTTAGTAAGTGACTGGTCAAGCCCACTATAGCTCCTCGATGAATAGGTAGGTCTCATGAGACAAACTACTTTCTTGGCACAAGGCCATGACAAAATCTTATTTTTATTCTTGGAACAAGACCTTGACTATGTGGTTATGAAGTCTGACATTAGATATTCCATCATTATGAAATTGGATTTTGATATTGCATGTGATTATTCGAATAGTAAAATATCCATGTGAATAAGTAATTGGAATTATTTAATTTATATTGTCCATATTATGTAGAATTTTATGTTTAAAAGTCTTATGTTTTATTCTTATACATTTTCTTAAATGTTTATTCTTATTTATGAAAGTTTCTGCTATATTGTTATCTTTACTAAGCATCTGAGATCACCCCTTTCTATGTTTTATTTTTCAGAGGATGCAAAGAATTATATTATGACTGATATGCAGGGATAGTCTAAGGGATATTAATGTATTAAATGGAGAAAATTTTGTTTTTGTTTTTCATTTTATAATGTAATGTAAAACTTATTAATATATCTAGTACATCCAAGGCTACTAAAAAATCAGTATTTCAGGATTTGATCCCTTCTGATCATTCCAATGTTTTGTTATAATGCACCAAGTCTGGGTAACTGAGGTCTGGGAATTACAGAGATCAACTTGTGGGAGAGAAGAGGAGAGTGGGAAAGAAGAATGAATTTCAGAATGGTATGAGAAAAATTAATAAATCCCCCCTTAGTTTTAGGTTTATACGATTAATAAAAAAATTATTAAGTTGGAAATTATTTCTAAAAAACAAGGAAACCACTGGGTACCTATCTGGTGACCCTCGATTACCCTCCCCCTATTTTCTGGATGACTGATGGTTTTATCAGGGCCACCTCCTTAACTGATGGCTCTATTATGAACTAAATACTAACCAACCAGTTACTTAGTGGATTCTACAACCTAAACAAAACCCTCAGTATGACCCATGACATCCCAAACCGGCCTCCCCTACCTCCATAAACACCTCAATCAGCCAATATTTATTGTAAAAGGTGAGTCTTGGAAAAAAATTAAATTTGTTTCATTCCTCAAAATTATGTGTTGTGTTTTAGGTTTTTTCATACATTTCACAAACGAGTCAAAGGTCATTTCTCTAAATTTTTACAATAATCCAACCTTTCTTACATGCTTTTGTTAATTTTATACATGTTCATAAAACAATTTTTTTTTAATATTTAAAATATACAATGGTTTATTTTCAGATCATCACATATAACATTTACATGAAATTTATTCCCCAATTTCACCAATAAATCATGGATAATTGTCTTAAATTTTAATGACATTCAATACTAGTTTTATTTATTGTTATTATTTGACGCATGTTAGTAAAAAGTATTAAACAATAATATTTTTTAATATAATATTGGATTAAAAAATAATATAACATATATAATATTTTAAAAAAATGAAGTATAATTATAAAAGAAAAATGATTAAATAAGTTACGGTAAAACACATCTTCGTCCTGTTTGTAAATATTTTCAGACCATCTATGTTTCCTACTCATTCATAAAAAAAATATTCCTTCATATAAATATTTTATTTTACTAATATGTATATAGTATTGAAAAACATGGATATATAAATAGTTAATAAATATATCGAATGAGATTTTATTTATTCTCATAAATACATCTTTTTTAATGTTAGTTTTTTTTATGGTTTTTGAAATATTTCATAAAATTATAGATGTAATAACCACAATCGTAAAAATATATTTATTTTAGATAGTGAAAAAATTAAGAAATATGATAATTTATTCACCTTGTGAAACATACATAAAACATATAGAAATATGAGTAATATGGAATTAAAATGGAATTCATATCATAATGAATAAACAGACACTATGCTACAATAGATAAAACTCATTTATGTCTTTCAAGCATACATCAGAATAGAGATCTTCAAGTAGGTTGATCAAAGAAAATATGAATGAAACCAAAATTAAATAAAATATAACCCACCTTTATCCACAAACTCACTTCAAAACCATATCTATATCCACACTGAGATCCTTCATCCCTCAAAGTTGAATTAGGGTCTATGAATTAACTCACATACCAACCATAAGTTCTACACTTCCACCAGGGTGCATGTATAAGGTCTTAGTAATATTATTATTAGGTATAAACCTATGGTATCTCTAAATAAATTTCGTATATATGGTTTCATTCAAAATATTATATGGAATAAAAAAAATTAGAAACATTACACCAGTCATATCAAGCAGTGTTAAAGATCCTCCCAGATGAATGATCATACCAACTTAATCTAATTATAGAATTTGATGATCACTCTAATAGTTTGATCACAAAAAAAATTTAATATGGAATCACTTGTTCCAATATAGAATGAATTAGTATAGTACCATAACTTGTAATTTTTATAAAAAATGTTGAATTGTAATCACCACTGACAACATGGCTATCGGCAAATGGGTAATCACCACTCTAATAACAACCATGGGTTAATAGGTCATCACCCCAATAAACAACATTGTTGAAAGGGTAATCACCCTTCTTGGAAGCCTCTATGAACTGGTCATATCCAAACTAAGATGCAGGTGAATGAGTCATTACCACATTAACAACATAGGTGAATAGGTCATCATTATACCAAATATATATGTGAATGGGTTATCACCTCATTAACAATATAGGTTAACAATTCATCACCAACCATATAAGATAGGTGAATAATCCATCACCTCACAAATAATATAGGTAAATGGTCTATATTTATGTCTTCCAAATGAGCATCAACAAATTCAAGAAAGAAGAGATACCTGGATATGGGTATTATTTCCCCCCACAAAAGAAAGGGAACGAGAAGGAAACCGAGAATCACGGATCACATGAGACTCTAGGAGACACATGATTATGTGACCATAATTAGGACATGTGAAAAAATCATGTACATCACATAGCCTATGAAATATCCCATGGAGTCCCTTAAATAATAACTTTTGATTTTTAAATGTTTCCTTAGATAAACTATGATCATGTGGAGACAATCGAAAGAGCTCCCCCAGGTCACACGATTTTTCAACCAAAGAACACTTGACAACCCATTTAAAAATCCTTTCAAAAATAGGTGGAAATGAATAAATGGTGGAGACCTCTTTCATTCATAAAACCCATGTGATGGATGATCGATGGGGAGAATGGTTGTACTCAACAACATTCAATAAAACTCATGAGATACCTGAACATTATAAAATAAAAGAAAGGAAATCAATGTGGAGGAGACATGATCCACTTGTGGTCATAAATGTCAAACAAAACACCCCTAGCAATCCACAGGACACCATGAGACCCCACTAACATGTCTGCATCATCTAGAAAAAACCACTAGCATTCCATCCTTATCCCGCTAATTACCTCAGTTATATCTAAGAAACCTTGCACACCCCCTTTGCTTCCTAAGGACAACGAATGGAATTGTCCATGAAATTCTCCTACATCTACATAGGGTCTTTATTTGTCATGTAAGGAATCACCAAGAGGCAAAATATTCTTCATCAATATTACTCCTACAATCTCGTATGAATCCTGACCTTTTTAACATTAAAAAAGAAAATAAAAAATAGGAGGAGTTTAAAGCCTCTCATGGTCAAAAAACCCTTGCGACGCGCTAAGGCCATCTGAAACAAAGTCTTGAAAGAATACTAGAAAATTTATCCCGACCTCATGAAAACCTCTAGACAATCCATCTTTATCATATAGAATTTCCTATAAAAGTAACACAAGGTCACATGAATGCCTTTCGACAGGCACCCTGATCGTACGAAGGAAAATGGACATGTAAATATGAAAATATATAAGTCCTTTGGCATGCCCACATGATTCATAAATTCAGCATTAATTAGAAATAATCCAATAATGGAGGAATTTATAGGATGGAATCATGGTATTTGAAAATTAGGTGATGAACCCAGATTAATTCATGATAGAGACTCACAAATACGCATGACACCAAATTTATCACCAACTCCAACCTGGATCTGCATGATATGTGCTACGTAATGTCGTGAAAACTCTAGGTGGAGAGGCCTATAAATCCCCCACCACAGCATAAATAATGCACTGCTACCTTCTACGTTAAAGAGGAATATTCTCTGGAAGAGAATTTGGCCCTTTTGCATCTAATTGCAAGAGAGAATTTCTTAGATTGGGGGATCATGTGAACATAAATCTTTCCATCTGGTAATATATCAACGAACAATCAGAGAAACCATACACAAATTATAAGAACGTATCATGATCACTATAGATCATGTGAAGGACTTCTAGTAGGACACACAAAGAACATCCCACACATATTTTAGCTCACATGTGACTTAAAATAATATAACACTAAATAACATTATATTATTCTCAATATAAAGGATAAAAAAAGACTAATGGTGGGAGACTTAGGTAAAAACATATAAATTAACCCTCATGAGCTTCACTCAAACCAACCTGGACACATGAAATCACTAGAAAATATTGACAATATCTCACAATGCTCTGTCAGAATGCTATTTTGTTCATGCGAAGTCCACAATACATGTCAGAGCAAGGCACACCCTTGCCCTTTGGCATGCCACCAAAGTCATGTGAAACCCTCTTGGATCATCGCTAAAGTCTTGTGATTTCCTTCATATGTTTCACCTAAATCATATAATGACACCAACACATGTTAGAGGAGTCTTGCAGTAGCACCTGAGCATGTCATCTAGCTCTTGCAACGTCCCTCAGACATGCCAGCTAGGCTTTGTGAAGTCTTCCAGACATTCCATCCAAGACATGTGACACCCTCTAAGACATTTCACATTAACTCTCATAATTACCTCTATGTGTGTCATCCAACTCTTGTGATGAAATCTAGGAATGTGATCTGGATCATGTGAAACCCTATGGACAAGTCATCTAGGTTATGTGATGCATTCTAGGGTCAACCATCCAGGTATTGCGATGTCCTTCAGACAATCCATCCTTAATAATGTGACAATATTCTGACATTCCATCCATATTATTTGAATTCCACTAAAAATGTCAACTAGACCACATACTTTTCTCTAGACATGTCAGGGACACACACTCCTACAAGAAAATATACCAATAAATGCATATTGAATAGTAAATCAGTGTATTATAGGTAGAAAAGTTGTCCAAATTTAGGACATCATGGGGTTTGAGGACCTTGTCCATCCTCGATGTGTAAGTCTCGATTGTAAGGGAAACCTAACATTAAATGCATCGATAAACAACATCATATTATATATCTCGAATATATGAGAAACTTTAGCATGTAATACCCAATCAACGGAACTATGACGACTCTGATTCCTTCCATAACAAGGATATGTAAGAAACCTACACATAGTTTTAGGTCCATATTAATCCTCCAAAGGTCATTCTCAGCCCATAAGTCCCACATCCCTAAGAAATTAAATTGATTACTTACCATACCTTGTTTTTAACAATGAGAATGGATCATGTGGTCTTAGGGAGTTTCAATAGTCACATCATCTACACCATAAAATCCTACAAATAGTATGGAAATGTTAGCATGTAATCTTCAATCAACCGAAATATGAGGAATCTGATTCCTACCATAACTAGGATATGTAAGATGTCTTCCAAAGGTCTGACCCTAAACTCAATAATGCATCCACCTCAATGTGTTTCTCTTTATGTCTCTGACATTTCAAATATTGGGACCTAATCATTCCCATGGGTTGATCACTCTACCTCATCTGTCAGTGGATTGATAAATTAACAAAAAAATGATGAATTTGATGCTTACCATAATCAGGATACATTGGAAGCCTCCCTAAGGCTCATGATCTATATTAAACATCCCAAGGGAATTCCAAATACATATGAACCACATCTATATATAGTGAGGATGATTACTTATTATCCCTTATTTTTCACACCGAGCATAGCTCACGTGGGCTTATGGATTTGAAATAGTCATATCACTTGCATTACAAATCCCCACAATCTAGGGAAATGAAAGTATTCCAGTCAAAATATGTTGCATGATATAATCCTCCCCTATACGAGGACATATACCTTGGGACCAGTCCCATGAGCATGAATAAACTATGAGAAATCTAATTCCTCTAATAATCAGGATATGTAGGATGCCTTTATAAGGCCTGATCTCAAATAGGCAGCCACTTCGGTATAATTCCTCGCATGTCTCCAACATCTCAACCATCGAGACCCAATCAGTCCCATGGGCTGATCATTCTACCACATCCTCTAATGTAATGAGAAACAAAATAACCTATAAAAAATCTGATAATCACCCTAACCTTGATACGTTGAACATCTCCCCAATTCCCCTTCAGTAATACCTAGTTCCTAAGTTCCAACACATATGAAAATTTAGTATGATGTTAAACTGTTCAGGGTTAACGAACTATGTGAGTTTTTATTCCTACAATGACCATGATATATAGGATGTTTCATAATGGATCAATCCCCTCCTTGGAATATTAACTGCCTCCCTACATGACAGAAAATTAAAAATCTCTGGGTTATATGGTTTTAAAATATAAAGAAAATATTCATTTATCATAAATAGATAAAGAACCATACATATATACAAAAGGATTAAATAAGAAGACCACCTTTCCTATGTTCACATATGAGATCCTTTATTTTTCAAAAAGGGATACGTAACCCATGATTGTTTTGTTAGGGTAACTAGTCATGTATCAGGAATAGGAATATATTCACAAACACTTATTAAATATATAAGAGAGTCCCAGAGAAAAAAAAGAAATTCCCCCCAAAAGGGTGTGATGGACCCGACCTCCCATCCTCTCAACCAATACGAGTCCATAAGTTCCATCGATCCTGAAGAGCTAGGTGACCGACTGACTATGGAAAGTAGGATTGTACCCAGTTAAATATGGGGGAACCATTGGGATTTTTGTTAAATAGATAAAATGGTAACCCGATGATAATTATTGTGCATGAGGTAACCCCCCCCCCCCCCACAATCATTCATCAAGACACACCAGACCTACCTCGATGAGTGTTTCTAGGGCGCAATATTTTTCCCTAGCGAAACAAAAATTGTGACCCCAACGTGAATCTATCTAATGACAAAATTATTGTGTTATTATACATTGGGCTATTTAGTTTTGCACACTATACGTAAAAATGTAAAATACGATGTGAAACACTCAAATAACATAATGATCAATTAATCATACATAAGTACACATTATTTTTCATATCCTGTACAAACAAAGAAAATAATATTGAAATGAATCTTACAGAAAATCCTCTATAACTGTTGTTCTTGAGAAAAAATTTCACACTCACGATGAAAATCCCACATGGGTGGAATTTCCATATTGGAAATAAAAGGAAAATTGTGTTAACTGTGCATATTTGATTGAGAATATCATGAATAAGATATCGAACTAATAAGTAAATGTGTATCTTTTTGTCTTCATAACCATAGATACTACTCTCATCAACAACATCCAGATATGAGACAGTGTCTACTTCTTCCATAGATCACTCTGGTAGATCACCTAAGGATGCAACCCTTGAATGTTAGAAAATAATCTAACCTTGATGAAAATGTGAACATCAGGTGGAGAACACAATGGTCTAGGAGTAAAAATTATTTGGTATAATTCTGACCTTGGAATCCTCCCAGGAAGGTTTTCATGTATAGAAGTTGGTGAGTCCACATCACCCAGGAAAAGATGCAGCTAATCTAGTGGCCCACATCACCCCAAAAAACCTCTTCAAGAGCTTATCCCTTGAATAGGAAAAATTACACCTTTAGTATCTGATGATGGTGGAATAGAGAGTGAAATATATATCCCTCCTAGTTCAGGTACCACTGTGGAGGGAATTAGTCAACCTTTATCAATAGCACTATCCCACAAGTACACAGTAGTCACCTGCTAAGGGTACCACCCGATAGGCTTCCACTTATGACGCCCATGCACCGAAAGAAAGAATACACATAGAGAGAGTAAGGATCTATATATTCATGATTGGTCTTATATCCCAACTCCCATCGATAAAGTAGTCTGATATATTTCAGTGGTAAACAGTGATTGGGAACAATTATTTCTCACTCAGTACAAGTCTGTGGGAAAATTACCACTATAGGCGTGGGGGAGGCTTATATCCCTACCACCATGCATGAAACACATTGGAATATTCTAATGGTACAAGGTGGAAATAAGTGGGATCATATCCCCACTTCAATTAAAGATATCTACCATAAAATAGAGGATATGGAAAATGTAAAGGCTTATATCCCTATACACACATTGCTAAAATTTTATTACATCGTAGAAAAAGCTGAATAACTCCAATAGAATATTCCAGCACTAGTACATATAAAGGGATATGTGTATAATCCTATACCTAAAACCAATAAATCTCAAAACTCTGATCATTGTAAACAAGTGACTTCTCTAGAGAAATCACACATTATTTATCCTATATAGGAGGATAATCAGCATATTCTGATAAATAATGGGGAATCGAACCTGAAACATACTACCATTACAACCAAGGATCACTAGGTGAGAGAATCACATGCCTCCAGATAGGTGAACATTCCAATCAAAAAATCTAGAGGAATATTCTAGAGGCTTAGGATCAGGTTCATATCCTTGTTATTTCTAGGGATCAACTAGTAAGAGGGGAACAAGGCTCAGTACATGCTCATATTCCAATAAAATAAATCCAGTGACATACTCTGAAAAAAGAGGATCAGGAATATGCCCCTCTTCTTCCAAGGTCTAACCATGTGAGAATCGAACAATCTCGGGGACTTGCTCATATTTCTATTAGTGAATCTACCAGGATTATTCCATAAGATCACAAAATCTATGTGCATATTATTACTTCTTCCAATGAACGAATACAAAAGAATCATTCTGAGGCAACATAGGAGGAGGCTCATAACCCTTCCCCTATCCTAGAGGTCCATCGACATATTCTAGTATGGAATGCATATTTGGACTTGGTTTATATTCCTCTTTGAAGTATAGATCATTTTTTGAGACCAAAAAATTCCACGGGGTAGATTATATCCCATACAAGAAAGACCAATGGAATAACCTAATGGCTAAGGGTCAGGCTCATATTCTCATCCAGACCAAGGCCCACCAAGTGAGAAGGGAAAATCCTTAGGACATGCACATATTCCTATCAATAATGAAATAGATCACTGGAATATTCCAAAACCTTATTAGTAGTGGGCCTAATCTCCAATAACAACAGATGGTTATAAGCATGTTCTAGTGATCGTCATACAACAAGCTCATATACTTGAACAAATCCAAATGGTAGGTTGGTATATTTTATCCATGATTCAGATCGAGATCCACATTAAAAATATTCTCTATGTTAGTGTCCTCAAAGTTTTCCAAGACACATTTCAAACAACACAAGGGACCATAAACTCTTTAACTGGAGAAGAAGGTGATCATTACCATGATAGTTCTCATCATGGTAGTATGTAGATAGATCATAGAGACTCTACTCAGAGCATACACCATGTTCAACCTCCCCACAGTGATATCTCCCACAGACATGGAAATCCATCCCTTGACCATACATCTCCTTATAGATAGATGTTCAAAACTCGGACATCATCATATAGAGGGGTTCATGAAACATTGGGCTCAAATGTATATGGTTCCCCATATACTTCTGTAGTCACTCTACTCTAGTAATTAAAAAACCCTCAGAATCATCTTCTATGGTTTGGCTAGCTAGAGGCATGTAAGTCCAATGAAGAGAAGGCCGACATTGACATATGGGGAGAGTTATCCAGACAAAACAACCCCATCTTATTCTAGACCATAGCCACATATGACTTTAAGATACCATATGAGCTAGAAAATGAGTTCATGCCTCATATATGCCAAAATAAGTGGGTTAATCATCAGCGATTGAATGCTATAAATATCTATTATCTAGGCTATGAGTTGCAACTTCAGACAATCAAGACATTCTAGTGTTAGCTAGACCTGGCCACTATCTCCATGGCCCAAGATCCAAAACTAGAAAAGCATTGGGAAAATTTTCAATGCGTTTTCCACCATAACATAATAAACCTTAGAAAATCGATCAACAAAGATACATCACAGATCTTTATTCATGGATGGGGAGAGTATGGAGTGTTTCTCTTTTACACAACCCTATAATAATAGAACCCTCATATTCAGAATCCTGTAATGCCATATCCTCTAGAGAAATCAGTGTATTAGGTAACACTCAAGATATTTGGCCACTACAATAGTATTCCATCACTTTAGAAATGCTTATACATTAGGAATAGGTGGAGAGGATAGTAAAAATGACTTCAAACTAGGCCCCTAAAAGTAAAGAGAATGCATTTCATACATGGTGATTGGAGTTTTGATCATCAATCCAACTTATTATAAATAATGGTTCTCATCATGGGATTCCATCACACCCTACTCCTATGCGAGCACATACACACCACATCAAATGGTCCATAATAAAAACTTCTATAGAAACCATCGAGGAGTGGACCCGACCAATCGGAAAGGGGGAATATCTACTAGAACCCACCCCTCAGATTGTTAATTCCTAAGAGGTTTCAAGACATATCATTACCATCTGCAAACAAACCCCAACTTATTGGGATGGAGGTATTTATATCTCAATCACCATCACCATGTTTTTCATCCACTTAGAGGGTCCTGGGGGAAATAAATGGCATTTCTAGATCACACCTTAGTGCTATGATGGCAGAATTTATATCTTAATATCCGTCTTGAGAATCATCAAATACCTAATTGGAATCGTTAGATCCTCAACAACATGAAGAAAATTTTCCAATTGCGTCCACAAATAACCATCAATCCACATGGCTAGAGTAATTTTCACAATCATCATCACCATACATGGAATTAGTCTTCTCCAGATTGGGAGGACAATATCAACAGTTGGCATCTCACATGTTCCAACTGCCATAAGAAAAACCTCTACTGTTTGAGGCCTGTTCGACAACCATTATAAAAAACTCCCCCTAGGTCACTATTTATAGAACAGGATGGGAGGAGTGTATGATGAAGTTGATCAGACCCCACTATAGTTTCAAGCCAAAGCGGCCCAATAAGGCCAAGGGTTTTAATAATGACCATGATGTAGTAACTATTGAATATTTGCGTTATGTTGAAAAAAATGGAACAAAAACTATAACCCAATAGGCTAATGTGAATTTCATCGCTATCAATATGGATAATATGGATGATCAAGACAAAAACGAAGAGAGACATAACAAAAAAACATACCACAAGAGGATAGGGATTTGGATCCACCAATAGAGGCTGGTTGAACCCAAAACTAGAGAACACTCCAAAATCTGGCACCTATAAACAATGAGTTTCCACATCCATGGCATAACACTGCCAAAGATAATGAAAAGGTGTGGATACATCCCAATAACCACCTACAAGAGTTGAGTTTCCTTCCATGGTGGAATAATTATCACAATATGAGAGTGAAATGCCAAATATCTATGAACCCAAGGAGGAGCTACTCAGGGGAAAAATCCCCATTGGGTATAGTCCCCAGGTTGAGGTCAATATCCCTCCCCCCATAAGTGTTGATATGTGATAAAACGTTTTATGTGAGCATCATATTGGATTCAAATCTAGTTATCCTATCAACATAGATGAGGAAGTTTAAAATGATCATGACATCCTTCTATTGTGGATACAACCTCTACCTTTCCAGGGTAAACATTCGGTCTTATAAAAAATTGATAATCATCAAGAGAAAAAATAGAGACCACCTCATCGAGCCCCACCCACTCCCTGAAGATGGGAGATAACTCCAAAAATAGTACCCCCATAGTTACTTAATGTCATAGAGTCTCTGGATACTTGAATGGAATTCATAGAAGGGAGACACCAACATATGAAACCCAACATGAATCCATTTCTAGAGTGGGCAGATGAAACTTTTCTTCAACCCTATGTTTTTAATCCTACCGTCTCTACCTTTGACAGTGAAGGTGGTAGTGAACAGTATCTCACACACTTTTTATACTGATGTAGGCCAATGATGGGGCCTTGAGATCAATAGGATTTGAAAAATATAAGGTGTTTAGTGCATACTCTGATAAGGATATCTTTTGTTTAGTATGATAGTTTTCTGGTAGGATCTGTTTCTAGATAGGATGAACATTGATCTTAGTTCTTTTATTATTTCTTCTCCACGATAAGGAAGATGATAATTATCATCCTAAAAACTACAAGAAACATGAAAATTAAAGGGTTTATGACTTCATATTTTGGTGGAAGGGTTTAAAATATCCAATTAGTATTCCTCTCTCATTGAAAAAATTCAAGGTGCTTCATTAAGAAAATCATTGGGATGAGATGTGGATGCCTCCAATCCCAGTGAAGTATGTAGGTGGGTTTTGTGAGTTCTCAGAAACGGTACAACATCTCAAAGGTGACATTTAGTGAACCCGATCCAAATCACAGATCATGCCCTCAACATAGTGGAAAATTCCAAGCAAAGAAGAGACTTCAACAATCATTCTCAAGATAGTAGTGGTTCTCATCCAAGCACAAAGGAAGGTCCCAAACACTCAAGTGCTTTCTGCCAAGAGGAAAAATCCACAAAATTTATCTCATCCAGAAGCACAAAGAAATTAGGATCACTTGGGATATGAGGAATATATGAATAATGAATATTTCTTTCCTAAATGAACAAGTACCCAGTTATTTTAAAGTAATTGTGGAAAATAACCTGCTCTAGATACAGTGGCCTTAGAATCATGATGAGGTTGACCTCACCCATAGTCCCAACTACTACCCTTTCTATAGAATCCTATTTCATAATATCTAGGGATTCCACCTCATCAAATACTTCTTTTAATGAATTTTTGATTCTAGAGAGGTGGTGTTATAAAAATACATAGAGCAGGTGTCCTACTTAACCATTCCTCGGTCAGAATAATACAATGGTTGGTAGAAAGTCCTGGCTAGGCTTCCATGAAAGTTTTATAATTGTATGACTCAAAAAAATTGATTGATCCCATGCCTCCCTTTGATAATAGGTGTGTAGACACAAAATAGCTCCACCACACAGGGAGTTCAAATAAGATATGCCTCCCAAAGGTGGGAATGACCACCTAAAGAAGGAATAAATCAAAGAGAAAGAGTCGCACTCTGCTCTATCGCAAGCCCTCACTCTTTAAGACTTATTCTTTGTGATATCCACAACTTGGGAACCATCCAACCAAAAAGAATCCTCATCTTATGAAGAGATCATATATGGATCGCTTAAAATGATACACTTGGAATAAACCCTTTTAGATGATGAATATGACTCAGAATACAAGTTTCTCACACATAACTGGGGAATGGGAGGATTCATTCAAAGGAACTGAGGATACAGGGTATAATATGGCTATTGTCAACCCCAATATTTCATTCAAATTCCCGTGTATAATATATATGAAGTTGAGACCCATGGGTTGGCACTACAGTGAGCTTATAAAAAACATGGAGGTTCCCCATAACCCTCCAAGAGTAATCTATACCCTATTTTTTTCATGACTGCCTAACGAGTTTTGATTATCCGATCAACTCAGGAAATATGGAAGGGCAACATGACCCACACCATTGGAAGAAGATTCTCTGATGACCTCATCATAAGAACGAAGCTCATCTACCTCAAATACCTGATTTCTTGAGTCACATTTCAAGGAGAAACCCCACATCCTAAATCAATATCCTCTAGAACTAATGTACAACATTCTAAAGTAGTTGATAATTATCCTAGCCAATATCAAAATCATTGATGTGCTACGTGTTTCAAAAGAATAGAAGGAGGCACTCATTAAATCCCTCTAAATAACTCATGAATTCTATATAGAGGTCATTTAAGTTGAGGTATACCAAATGGAGACCATGTCATTAAAGTCTCATGCTTCCATCTCATTCACAGAGCATGATCAGGAGTATTTCCTTCAGGGGAACATAGGACCCCTATATGTTTTGGGAAGACATGATAATGCAAACATCCAATGTTATTGGATTGAAAATAGCCTCGATATAAATCTCATCATGATCTTAACCCTACAATGTTGGGGATACATATAAGGGTATTTTTATCCCTAAAATATTACCATTCAAGTGTATGATAAGAGTAAAAAAATCTCTCAGGATGATCAAACTCAACACTCAGTTTTGGGAGCTCACATCTAAATATGAGTTCATGGTAATCCAACAAGAAACTACATAAAATGTCTTGATTTGAAGGCCCTGACTCCATATCCACATGATGGTACCTTCAACATTGTATTAATGTTTAAAATAACCCATTTATCAAAAAGACATAATACTAAGTGGTGACAGTACCACCTTTCAAAACCTTTGAATCCACGTATCATGTAGCAAGAGTATAAAAAGGGGAGTCAAACAACAAATTATGGATGATGATAAATAGGTTTCAACTCCAAATGACTTCGGAACAACCCCTAAAAACCTCTAAAGTATGGTCGATAGTGACTATGTGATCCCCATAAATCTAGTTGAGATATCAGCTCCTCTAGTCCTGAGAGAAAGATTAGAAAACAATTAGCTATGAAATCTTTCAACAATGACTCAGATGGTAGAGGATGATAATGTCTCTTCTCATGGACTCCAACAATCTAATAGTAACAGAGAATCCCACATATTTTCAGCTTCATTTGAAAGTGTCTTCAAATAACTAGTAGTGGAATAAGGTGATGATGACCTCTGAAACACCCCTCCCATATTCAAGGAACTTGTATCCACCACCATTGATGAACTCAGATAGATACATCTGGGAATGGAAGAATACCCATAGAATACATTGATTAGTGTTGTCATTCCCCATGAAGTGGAAGATATGTAAATGTCATTTCCTATGAAACATTAATATGTGTTCACATGGAATTATGTAGAAAATTACAGACTGAATATAGTTGTGTTTTCACACCATCTCGACCTACCTGATGAGCATCGAGTTATCAAGTAGGAAACCGGAAGGATGAAACCCTATCATGACACCAATGCAGAGGTGGAAGTAAAAAAATTGATCAAATTCAACATTGTCGGGGAGGTGAACTACCCAATATGATCTACAAACATTTCCCATTTAAAGAAAAATAATGGGCAGATTAGGGTCTGAATTAACTACTAGAAATAAGATCTATACCAATGGTTTTGGGAAAACTGTTGGTATAGTTCACTTTTATGGACATATACCAACAGTTTGGCCAAAACAGATGGTATAGGTCACTAATTTGGACATGTACCAACGGTTTTGGACAAACCATTGTTATAGGAGGGACCTATACCAAGGGTTTTTCCAAAACCATTGGTATAGGTCCCAAAATCAAAGAATCTATACCAGTGGTTCTCAAAACCATTGGTATAGGTCTATACCAACGGTTTTGAGAACCCTTGGTATAGTTACATATATTTTTATGGAATCTTTTTACAGAGAACAATAAATAAATCAAAATTTAAAATATTTATGATAATACATATATATATTTGTGAAATTATGTTCTAAAAAGTCAAGTTAGTTTAGTGGTTAGGTCGTTCAATCATAAACTACAGGTACTGGGATCAAAACCAACCGAATGATTCTTTTTTTCAATACATATATCAACGGTTTTATGGAACCATTGGTGTATATTTTTCATATTACTTATACCAACTATTTTTGAAAACTATTGGTATAGGTCTATACCAACGGTTTTGGGAAAACTGTTGGTTTAGACCTATCCCCACGACTTACTTGGTCACGGTTCTCCAAAATGTTGGTATAGGATATACCAACGGTTTGGAGGCCTATACCAATGGTTTCAAACTGTTTTTATAAGGTATTTTTCTACTAGTGATTGGTTTTTGAGACCTTAATTAGAATTTCCCAAAAGATAATTTTTCATTGTTGATACATAGCTCTTGATTGATATAACTACTGGATTACAAGCCCTTTACTTCATGGATGAGTATTCAAGGTACAATCCAATAATGATGGCCATTGAAGATAATGATGTAACATTCTTCAGAGAACCTTTGAGGATATTTTTCTAATAAGTCATGAAATTTTTATTAAAAACACTACCTCCTCATAATAATGTTCCATGCATCATATCTTTAGGCCTTTACTGGGAAGGATAACCAAATAGTATGTTTAAGACATTGTTTTTAAATCCCAATAGTGATCTGATCACTTAAAGGATCTTCAAAAAATCTTCAGGAAGCTGCGACATCACAATTTTAAGATAAATCCACTAAAATATGCTTTTAGGGTAACATAAAGGAAGCCCATTTTCTTTTTGGTATGCCACCACGATATCCAGGTCGTCCCATATAAGAATAGTGGTATTTGACAATTTTACCAAACAAAAAACATCAAAGAACTGTGGGGGATCCAAGAACACATTTCCTACATTCATTGATTCATAGCCAAGTTGGCAATAAAATCTATCCCCTTCACTAGGACAATGAAAAGGAGAATATCCTATCAATGTGATGATGAATATAGAAAATCCTTTGAAAGTATCAGTTTTTACTCACTACACCCACTAGTTATGATGCCTCTAGATTAAGAGAGGTCACTCATCTTGTATTTGGCCACTATGGAATTATCACTGGGTGACCTCCTTTAAATGAAAAATGATGCAGGGAGAGAGAAAAGTATCAACTACATCATTATGAAAATTTAATGTACTATGATAAGATACTCTGATGTCGAGAAGAACTATCTTGCACTCATTTTCATAGTATAAAAAATTATTCATTAGTTGCAACACCACAAATTCCATCTGGTCTCTCATGTTGATCCTCTCAAGAACATCCTTGGCCACCATTTTTTGATTGGGCACTTGGCTCGATGGGCAGTCATTCTACAGCAATTTGACATCCAGTTTATATCATAGAATCTAGTGAAGGGGAAATCCTACGATGATTTCCTTAAAAAATTCCTGACGTGTAAAATACATTGGTGGAAATCAAGATTCCAGATAAGGATGTCTTCTATACCCATGACATTCCTAAAATATGGGAGATGTATTTTGATGGTGCATTCTAAAGTTTTCTTGGTAAAAGTATGGAAACTAGATGCTCAATCTGGTTTGTTTGGGGATTGTATTTGTCTCTATAGAAAAAGTATTTTTCCCTACTATTTCTCAATATCCAAAGGTTTTAGATGAAAATAATTAGAATATAAAACCCTCATCACTAGTTTGAAACTATCCATACAACTCCACATAGCCTACCTTAATATTAAAGGGGGTTCATAACTAGAGATAAATCATATCAATGGTGAATATTATATCAAAAAGGAAGAACTGACCCATATTACTAGCTATGTCAGATGAATGATAGAAGAATTCTCATTTTATCCCATGCTCATCATGTTCCCTAATCACAGAATTAGCATGCTGGCGCATTGCCTAATGCAACCACCATCCTAGTCAATCCTGATTAGAAAGAAGCAATATTTCGTATCACATTTTGAATTATGATATCATTGATCATCATATGTGATATGGAAGAAATAAATCTAGTCAAAATAACCCAGAACATGATGAACCAATAGCCACCCCTGGATGTATTGGGCCCATAATCTATTGTCTTCAAAAGGAGATTCTTCCAACAGACCGAGTTGAAAGGGAAAAGATTTGGCATTGTATAGTGAACTTCACTCAGATGTATGACCCAAATGATCAAAAAGCCCTCTACAAATAAGGATTTGACGTAATCCTCCTCAGATGCATAGTATGAGAGATTTCCATTGTAATAGAGTAATTCCATGTAGGCTCTTGTGGTACCCATCAATCTGGGACTAGGATCTCCTACCAAATTAATAGGTTGGGATATTACTGGAAAATGATGATGCATGACTACATTGAATTCCCCAAGAAAATTCATGCATTCCAAATATATATGAACTTATTCCATCAACCCCCAAAATTTCAACATACATCTAAATATTCCTAGCCATTTTCTGGTTGGGGAATGAATGTTTTAGGGTTATACCACCTGCCAAAGTTAGGCAGTTCAAGTACATCCTTCCTTCTACAGATGTATTTTATAAATGGGATGAGGCAATACCTCTCAAAGAAGTCAGTATGAAGAACATTATCAACATTTTAAATTCTCTTCTCATCACCAGGTTTGGGGTCCCTCACAAATATTTAATAAACAAAAACACCATTTTCTATTCTATGGAGTCGAAGAAACTGTACAAGGACTAAAATATCAATTCTAATCACTCAACTTGCTATCATGATCTGACAAATGGAGAGATAAGGGACTTTAAAAATTATTTGTTAAATATAGTCAAGAATATGTTGTACAAGGATAAGAAGTTATGTCAAGACAAGTTTCTCCATGATTTATGGTCCTACCATACCACCACTTGTACTGGTACACAAGAAACACTATACTCATTTGTGTATGGGATCAAGGTAGTGTTACCCATAGAGGACCAGCTACATTTTTTGTGAATATCCATTTATAGAAAGATCTCAGATGATGAGAAATAAAAAAAATAGTTAGAGGATCTAGAGTGGATTAATGACAATAGGTTTCATACATTTCACAACCTTATAGTTCACTAGAATTAGATCGCACAATAAATTAATAAGAAGGTTCAACTCCATTCATTCCTCCAAGGAGAACTGGTGTTGGTACTCAAAACCCCAATGATAACATGAAATAATCCTATGAAGCTAGAACCCAAGTGGGAAGGGACATATATCATACATAATTTATTTCATAATGGAACATGCTCATTGGCCACCATGGATGGGGAGCATTTCGCACATATCACCAATGTGATATTTCCCAAGAAATACTTTTCACAGTTTTCATAAAATAACCATCCACATCAGTTTAAGTACCACTATTCATCCATGATACATGAAATTAAACTATGAAAATCTCATCTTTTTCAAATCATGTTAAACTGTACAAGCATGTCCTCACCGCAAGAAGTTAAACTGTATGGCTAATGTCCATTTCCTAGGAAATTACACTACATGGGATTTCAAGAACTACATATGGATTGATTCTCATTTTCAATCAGGTGCCTAGGTATTCCTCAATCCTATATCATGGTCCATCAACCATATGAAAAAAACACCCCTGTCTAATCCTTAATTTCCTCTATATAGTGAGAGCAACCCTTTTCATCCCCTGTTTCTCACACTGAGCATAGCTCATGTGAGATTATGAATTTTAGTGAGGGATTCCTCATATAAACAAGGCATGAAATCCAATTTTAGGATCATCATGGTCCAAAATAAAATTCCAATAAAGGAATATAATGATTCCTATATTATTAACCTTAAACTGAATGGTTGATGTCCCATTAATGATATAAAATTATAGATTCCTAATGACGACTCATGATAGGACCACCATTTTTAGTATTAGTCTCCTAGAAACACTTTATTATTGAACTTCACGTGACTTGATTCTTAGAGTTACATGATACACGGTGATGTCTAACTCTTCAATCATGGGTCCATTCATGAAAAATATAAATATTCCCCTCCCTACATATAGGCTACAATTTCATAGGAAGGTCATTCTCTAAGAACAATGTGTGGATTGATTCTAATTCTCAGGAAGATACGTAGCGATGCTTGGACTTCCACACCTGGGCGCTGCTGAAACATTTATATTCTTTCATGAAGGTTCATCTTCATCCTCACTACATGACACTAAAATGTATGGGAATTCAATAAATACATATAGATTTATTTCTATTGATATAGGATATGTAGTGACACATGTATTTCCATCCTTGGGTCCAACCACAATTTCTCTTTTCATATCGGGAAGCTGACATATTTACCATATAAATATAAACATCATGGTTCTTCAAGAACTATGTTTGTCTTGATTACTATTATTACAGGATACTTAGTGAAATCGAGATCACCAATCCTAGGATCAACTACAACCTTCAATGTAAACAATTCCAACCACTACACGCAAGCCAGACTAGTAGAGTGTTTACCATTCAAGAACTAGGTGTGTCTTTATTATTTTCATCACAAGATATGCAGTGAAATTCAGATCACCAATCCTAGGCCCAGTTGTAACCACTAATAAAAATCCACCCCATCTACATAAGAGATGATTCACACCAGCTCATTTTCCTCTACACACGAGCTAGGTCTACGTATAGATTTCTTCTATACATAAAATATTATGCATAAATATTTCACATCAGTTCCCATGTCCTTAACATATGACGTTAAACTGCAAGGGAAACATCTTGGCCACATGACATTAAAACTACACAATAATAATTTCCTCACCACATAATGATAAACTACACAGTGTATGTCCTTACTACATGAAATTAAACTTAACAGAAAATATCCCACTTCAAGATGATAAACTATGTAGGCCATCACCCATTTTTCATCCCCTATCAGGGGACCACAATAGACTTACCATGGTTATCCAGAGTATGAGGTGCTTCTTCTATATATTAAAAGAACCTTATTAGATAAATCATACTTAATGTCTCGAGTGCCTTAGGTCTCCAAAACCTTACAAGGTTCCTGGAAAGGATACCCAGCTTGAAGGACCCTTTTTGTGACTATTCATGTATGCCAATGGCTCCTGCATATGAACCTATAGTCGTCAACCAAAAGTGTCACTCTTAAAAAAGGGAATTCCAATCCTTGTGAGGCTTGACATCATTATGGCAAAACTCAACTCCTCATCATGATTTGAAATAGTACCTCTATGATTGTACCACATCATTAATCTTGATTCGAGGACCACAATCCCTAATTTACAAAATTTTCATCTACCTCTTAGAAGGATGTTTTGTTACTCTTGACACTGGGTATCCTAATGGGGATCTCATGGATCATTCTCTATATTAGGACCATGCAATCCATGACCTTGGAATATATTAACTTTTTTTATGCTATAAAATCTTAAACTCTACTATATAATAGTCCAAATATAAATACATAATATAGTCATAAAAGGGACACGAAAATTTTCATGTTGAAAACTCACAAAGGGAGACCTAATAAAAATCCATGTCTTCACTTGCTACAATTTTTTTCTCCAGAGATTCAAAAAAAAATTAATGTGTAAATGAATAAGGAATAAAGCTCGTTGGGTTTACTTTATAGCCTTAGTAAAATTCAAGATATGCTACCTGGACACCATGGTTCATGAAAATGTTAGATCAATGACTCTCCATATATCCTCACTATGAGAATATGTTCTCTAGGTAGTGGCATAACTTTTAGGGTCCTTGAATCCTTCTTGGATATTAAACTTTACACAACCCATGCCACATGAATTGGGCTACTTGGATCACCACAACCTTCCAAGGCCCTTAGAAAGGATACATGGCTTCAATGGATCCTCTTCTTGACTATACATGTATTTTATGGATCATGAATATGTGCCTATGGTTGTTAACCAAATTTGTCACTCTACAAAGGGGATTTTCAATCTTTGTAAATCCTGAAATCACTATGGTAGAACCCATTGCCCTTGTGTCTTTTGGTCCACTCCCAGTATGATTATACCATATCATAATCCTGACCCAAGCACTTTGGACCATGATTTACAATCTCTGTATGAAAATAACTAAGTGGATTTGACATCCTCGATGCTACATCACCATCTTTTGTACCACTACTCAAAGTATGGATATGACACTACATTCCCGAACCTTTGATGGACCATGGCTTGTGACTCAAAACCACAAGGGTGTTGTAATCAAGCTTTACAATATAAGAGACAAATTTACATAGAGATCCCGAATCCTTCCTAGGTTTCATTCCTCCCATAAAAAACCTCATCATATGAACGTTTGAGTCTTCACAAGTCTTTCATGACCCTTAGAAGGGATTAGTGATCATATTTATCTTAACCATGATACCAACACATAAGGTCATTAGCCTATCAACTAAAGGCATCTTCGATGTAAAAAATGAAATTTATTATTTTTGAACCATGGAGAAACCCATAACCATAGAGTGTTACGGGTCATCCCTGACATGTCTACCCAATCCCTTATTCATTGACTCAAAATTTTGGATTATGACATACATCATCTATGATCCAACTATCCTAGTAGACCTAGTATCCCTAGTATTTTTTCCTCTATTGATATTACCACCACAAGTCTTCCATATCCCATGGGAAGGATACGCGACTTCAAGATATCCTTTTCTAGATTATGCATGTATACATATGGCTCCTTCATATGTTCCTATGGCTATCAACCAAATGCATAACTCAGAAAAAAGAGATTTCATATCCTTAGGAGCCCTTCAAACAACCCGGAAGAACCCAACACCTTAGAGTATTTTGGGTCATTCATACATTGTCTACACCATATCACAAATTAATAGAAGGTCTGATCTAAAAGACCCCAAACTAAAGCAAGGTTCATTCTAAAAGACCCTAAACTAAAAAGATGGAGGGTTTGAGCTAAAATACTCTAAACTAAACCCATAGAAGGTCTAAGTTAAAAGACCTTGAACTAAATTAATAGAAGCTTCGAGATAAAATATCCTAAAATAAAATTATAAAATGTATCAGATAAAGACCCAAAAATAAAGAAATAGATGATCCGAGATAAAATACCTTAAACTACAGTGATATAAGGGCTAATAAAAATGAAGGAAAATTGAATAAATAGACAGTCTGAGCTAAAAGAACATAGAAAATGATAGAAAATAATAACTAAAAGACCTTAAAATATAATGATTGATGGTTAGAGATATAAGAACCAAATATAATTCAATAGAAAGTCCAATATAAAAGACCCCAAACTACAGTAGAACATTGATTTATCATATAAGATCTTGTAAGGCCCACCATATAGCCTTAAAAAATCAATCTATGCTGAATATTCCTATTAGCTTCATCCAAAGAAGATCACCTTCCATTTGGGACATATATTCTACCTTAGTAGCCCTTCTATGAATCAGGTAATCTATATATAGATGGGAAAAATTATCACTGAACAATCTCATGTTTGTGGTAATTCTTGAGAATTTCTCAAGATGGAATCTATTAAATATTAAACATTAAAATATAGGCATTCATGTTTAAATTATATTATAAAAGGTATGGGTATTATTGATGATTCAAAAAATACTATACCGGATAAATGAAAAGGACATCATGAATGAAAGGAAAAGTAGAAAACTCATAATGTTTATCAAATTTATTCACTGATAAAGTATGAAATATGAGGAATATCTATATACCTAAGTCTATCCCATGAATATATGATCCATAGAGAGATTAAAAAACTATTATTTCATCACAGTTGATGCTCTAATGAGTCCTTGAATATTCCAAGTATCTCTTATAGGGAGATCAAATATTGGTGTAGTTGATTAGTAGATTCAGTTTCTACCATTTCAGCCTATTACAACCCCTCCTCCCTAGAAATGACTTCAAGAAATTCATTTTCTGCCACATAAAGAAGTCCATGTTGCTCCAGAAAATACTTCTCTAATTTTGGGAGTGAATCTTGAAATAGGTATAACTCTAATTGAAGATGAATTATTTTAGACTGAAATCATCCAATTTCAACCTTCCTATAATTAACTAAATCCAAGTGAGTTTTCGCCTCTATCGCGTGACTAGAATCTTTCTTCATAGCCTCATCCCAATTCTGCTTCACTAAAGAAAATGCCTCAGCGGTTTCCACCCTCGATTAAAGGTCCCTCTTCTTCTCTCTCAGAGAGACCATATCCTTCACCCAGGAATGAAGGGAAGAATAATTGAAACCATCATAACCAAATTTAGGAAACATGAAACAAAGTTGGCCTAACTGATCCTTCAAATCCTCTAAGGGGTTCTCCAAATTTAAGGACCACACAACCCTCTAAAAGTGTCTCCTCATTGATAGATAGAATGAATCAGGCCTCAAGCCTTTACCTAAGCCCATTCTGGGAATGGTAATGTATTCTGGTTCCAGGTCACACTTGGAAAGAGTTATACTTATAGTACTTGTCTACTAGGGGAGATAATCAACCTCCACATTATTTCATCTAGTTAGAGGAACCCCCATAAGAGTAGGGACTAGAGCCTCTAGACTATTGGGTGAATATGTTGTAGCATATGATACATGTTTTTCAGTCACAAGGTAAAAAAATAGTGTCACCTGGTAATCGGTGGATTTGACCAAGTTAATAAATATAGCTATCTCGATCGCTTCACTAGAAACATCTACTACCCCAACCCCATCCCCAGGTGAAGATGAAATACCTTCCTATGATGAGATGATTCATTACACCTTCAGTTTTTTCTGAAAGACGTGTTTTTTTTTTCACCACTCTTAAGGGATTAATGAACAAATATATAATATTAAAACATATGACATAAGTTAAAAAACTGTATTACATTTAATAAGTGTTCAAATTATCCAAAACTCGATTCCATCAAGGCTAATGTAGTGGAATAATAACTACCTAAGTTATCATCCCATAAAAGTGACTTAACCTGGTCCGTATAAAATGGAATTATCACTAAAATTTATACATTAAGAAACATACATGATTGAACCATAACTTCCGCCACCTCCAAATCAAGATGGGTCAGGCCTGACTGTGAAGGGTCTGCTGAAGAAACTAAATTCTTTCCTTCATACTTGGAAGGGGATAAATTCTCTTTTAGGTGATCTTGGCGGGGATCTATACATTTTTTAGGAATCATATTATGTTTATAGAATTATATAATACAAGAGAAGAGTGAAATGACACACTTACTTGAGGATTCTAGAGGAGAAGGACCTAACAACGAAGATCACTTACATTTATTCTTCTCCCCTTCTGATGAAGTATCTCCAAAAGTTTTTAAATTGAAACTATTTCTTTAGAAGTTTTAATAATTACCCTCATCTGAACCTATCAACCTGAGGAACCTTTATCATCTATCCCCAAATCACTGTCAAATTCTTCCCTCATAGTCACACCATGGGAAGAATATAAAAGGGATGGTAGAACAATATGAACTTAATCAGCCCCCCACTATGTCAACATATAAAGGATGTTGATACAGTTTCAACGACACTATGACCCTCTGAAAAAAAATAATAGTAGTAAGTCAAGACATACCATTTCCTCGGTGAAGGGAAAAATGTATTCATCCGTAAAAATTTAAAGCATTTCATAGACAACCATTTGGTTTAATAACAGAGAGTAAAATATCTAACCCTTGATGCTCGCCAAAGGTGTGCCAAGATCTTGAAAAAGGCCCTGACCTCCTGAAGACAATCATTGAAAATGATACCAAGAGGACCCATGATATAGGAGGAACCTTCAAAAAGTACCTATTATAGACACAATGTACCCCAGATCCCAGCCTCTGTGTTCGTCAACCTATAATCCATCCATTTAATATATGCAATGAGAAACAATCGCTCTGGAATAATCTCCCCATATGGAACTACATTTTCTAATGTTGTGTCAGTGGGTGATTCCACAGACAATGGTATGCTTCTGACTTCTTTGCAAGGTTCTTCCAGTGATTCCATCCCTTTAAAAGACATATTCATTTCAGGAATGGGATTCTTCTATGTAGTTGTTGGTTTAGAGGCCTCAATTACCAATTTGGATAAGTTTCCACTAGGGTATGAGTGAATCAAATCTTGCACATAACCAAGAGATAAACTAATTTCTAAATTACAATGATGAAGGTTTATTCCAGCACCAGTATCCTGTCTTGTAAATGTAACATCCCAAGTAAGTAATGAATAATAGATATTTTTATCTATGTCTATTAATTAATTAGATAGTGTTTTAGAGGCTTAAAATGAAAATAAATCCAATCTTAAGCATGGAATACACTAATATTTTTTAAAGGATTGTTTTACTTCCTTTTGATGGAAAACCATTTTTAAATATATCTTTTGACAATTTTATAAGCTATGTTTGTCAAAATAAACTTATTCTTTATGATTGGGACATCAAAATTTACTTTGTGTGAATTTTTTGTATTTTTCTGACAATGTTCATTTTTTAATGAATATTGTAAAATGTTGTATTTTAATTCAAAAACTCTTTTTAATATAATTAATTTATATGATTAGATTATCTTTTTAATTGGTTTTGAAGTGAAATTACAATATATTTTTACCATTTAATCCAATGGTGGTCATTGGAATCAATTTCACTTTGAAATTGGACTCAAACTAGTGTCAATCTTTTCATAGATATTGTTTCATAAAAACACGCTATCTGTCATGACAGCGGGATTTAATTATTAAATTAATTAATGTGACTTATATGTTTTTAATTTTGTAAAATAGACTTCATTTTTGAATTCGGAGTATCAAATATAGCTTAGAGTGAATTTTTGGTAATTTTCTGAAAAACTTCAATCTTTAATGAATAGTGAAACCACTAAGTGGTACTTATAAAAACTGATTTTTTGTTTAAATGAAATTTTGCCATCTTTGTGTTTTTAATTTCAAAAATCTGACATAAATGGTTGTCATTAAGAAGTAAAATGTGTTTCAATGAGATTATAATAATTTTTTGGTGAATAGTAACTTATTAAGTTTTTAATCGCGATTAGTGGTAATTAGTGAAGTTTAAGGTAAAAATAATGTTTTAATAGTATGATATGAGCTTGACACATGTCCTACCCTCATTGGATGTGTCATGGCCGACCAAGAAAAGCCATGGGTCAACTTGGGGACCCCATGGAGCCACTTTGGTTGGGAAATGACATAAATAACTTTTTATTAAATGTTAAATTAAAAATGACACACACATGAGGTGTTTTACTAAAACAATTTTTACATGGGGTTATACAAGTCATATTTTTGACTATAAATATTCATTAGAAAGCTAAAAATATTTCCTACATCATAGTATAATTTTTTTATAATTTTTAGACATTAGATAAATTAAATTATTTATGACATCATGATGATGCAGCGATGACCTCGTTATTTAACGATATAAATAAAATGGAAAGATAATGTAAAATATAAAACCTACACATGGACAAAACCAATTGGATGAGTGGATTTAGAACCCTTATCATCTTATCATTGAATTATATCAATGTGGGACCTTTTGAATCCGAAACTCATTTTAAAATAAAGTAACTTATCTTTACTTTCCAAGAGTGCCCCTCCTCTCCTCTTATAAAAGGCCCCCACCTCTACCTCCTTACCCATACTCCCAAAGCCTTTGGCTCGGACAACCCCTGCCCATTTTGTCTCTCTACTTCCCCTCTCTTACTTCTTGAAGCCTCACTTTGGGCAGAAGTCTTCCCAAGGAATCCTTTGAGCTCAAACCAAAGAGAGTTACCTGATTTTAAGGTAATGTCTTCTTTTGAGTCCTTTTGTTTTATTTTGCTTCTCCAACCCCCTAAACTCTTTTTATTATTTTATTTTGTAACAGATCCAGTATCCTATATATACTAGGATGTTTTTATAATAAGGATTCTAGATACACTTACACACACCTTCATCTAATGGTTAACGAACATACTGTTTCCGTGGATGGTGAATTTATGCCTCCCGAAACGATGATTGTTCAACATTCTTTTAACACCTTAAAAGGTGGACATTAAGATGTCACTATATTTATATATGATATATAATTTGTTTATGTTTTCCTTAAGCTTCTGTATTTTTCATTTTGGGTATACCTTTATGGTTTCCATTATGGGTAAACGCGATATCTTCATTTAAGGAAGTGCGGACTACCGCCCCCTCAAAGTTATTTGATTTATTAAATACCATATGTGAGATGTATAAAGGATGGAACTATGATATTATATATGATTTTATACTGGAATTATAATATACCTTTATATCATTATGATTCCATTCTATAAAATACTAAATAGAAATGAAAGTAGCGTTCATGCGTACGTACGGCTTACCGTCTCCATGAACAGTGCATTTCATTTCTTACCTCTAAATGATTATGTAATATTATAAATGAATGTATATACTGGATATATATTATATATACATAATGATTATAATTCTGGATATAATGGATACATGAAAAACATGTAATTATAAAGGGTTTATTTTTTACTCAAGTACCAATGATCGTTAAAACAACTATTATTAACTTAAATAATTACATAGTGTTCATGACATGGCAATAAGTGATATAAAAGGAATAATGAACTTGAAAAAGGTTCTTAAAGAAGTAAAAATTAACTCAAGTTTATTATTCAGGACATTAAAGAATGATCGAGTCAAGTCGGACCCGAGGTATGGGACTTCGTCTCAATATCCTTTCATTGAGGCATATTTTATTTTATACACAACTTTCTTTTATACGGTGTATAAACCCATTTGTCTTTTACGTTTATCCAAGAGGAATCTTTTTTATACGAAGCGATTTAAAAAACGACTAAAGGGAATGTTTTTGTCGTACGTATGTGGCGACAACGACTTCTCCGACACCGGGACCTTTATTTGAGTTTCGGATTCCTCTACAAGCCATACCTTTTTTTAAAAGAAAAATAAATACCATGTTTTACTTTTCTTTTATTTTAGTATTGAAAATGGTTTTCATAATGTTTTTATATCAATATGTTGTATTGATACCTTGTGATTGAAAGGTGGAAATATTATGTTTCCATTATGCATGTGTTATGTGATACGATTATGTTGAGATTCTTGGGCATTATTATGAAGACGGGTGGTTCCGTGATAAACTAAGGGCGGGTGAGCCCGATATAGCTCTCCAATGCATTGGGTAACACGAAGGAGTGAAACGTTATGGTTTCTCTGAAGAGATTTAGGGAATATACTGTGATGGGTATTCCAAACGTAACCAAGAGGGTTACTCCCTACGTAAGAATGTTATGAATGCCTCAAGTTACTTTTATGTCTTATGATTTCTATGATTTATTCATGATTTGATGAGGTATGTTACAGTGCATATGTTTTATGGATAAAGTATGATTTCATTCTTATGTATATATGTACCCATTTTTCCTTTCCATATTTTTATATCCCTTACTGAGCTTTTTATGCTCATCCCAGGTTTTTTTGAAATGTTTTTCACAGGTCAAGGGAAAGTTACATGATATGATGATAGTGTCAAGGAAGTGTCAAGAAAGAATCCATGTTTTATTTTAAATATGCTTCCATTGATGAGAAAGAAGAATACTATCTTTATGTAACCACTTTGTTTTTACGTGGAATGTAATGCAAGTTTTATGATCTAATTCTCTAAAACTCTAAACCCGAAAAGATCCTCAATGTGTAATCTTGTAATAACTCAAGATTAAGTAAGGTTTAAGGCTGGGGACTTATAGTAAATATCATCTAAAATTGGTAAGAAATAATCATGTTCTCCTCTGATCTAATATAAACCGAGTGAGGACATCTTTATTGTACACATATGAATTGACATCTAAACTTTAATGGTTCATACCACTCTCAAATGAGGTCCCCATCAATATGGGTGGAAATAACACACTTATGAAGTGACATCATGTAAACTCATACCTCGATGTTGGCCTCACAAGTGTGAACAATATCACATGTCATCATTAGTCTATAAGTTCTGAGGAATGACCATAACATCTCACATAATTATTTACATCTCAATAATTTAGGGTAATGGGTCTTACCCAGTTAAAAAATTGCAGGTATTATGTGAAGCAGGTATTGGGGATATGTTGAATGTTCAAATATTCATTACCTCCCATACGATCTCCTATTTAACCCCATAATACTTGGAAGGGGCCTATGATTGTATATGAGTATTTTTCCTTTATAAATATGATGTAGAAGGTGATATAGTTTTGGTAGCATAGGGATGACTACCCTAATATGCTCCCCCTATACTATGAAGTTTTCCATCATAACAGTTGAAACACTAATTCCACCCTTTTCATTCATGGGGAGTAAGTACTAATTTAGGTAAATTGTGACAGAGTTGGCTAGTTGTATAGACCAATCAATATCAGGAACAACTTACCATCCCTATTATTTGAATTTATCTTCTATATCCATGCCCCAGTATGTTCCCAGTGTATTACTTGTATCCTTATTAATATAGGTTTTTTTCTTCCTAACTTCCAGTATAGAGGTGGTCTTCTTGATGAAAATTCAACCAATTTTGTCAACAAGATGTCCGTTTTGGGAATCAGATCCTTTAGGTGGTTGTTCTCAGCTAGCTTAATCATCTCTGAGTTAGATGAGGAGTCTCCATTACTTCATCCCCGGAAGACCATGGCGGAAAGAACTCATCGTACATTCCTCCAAATATAGGTGAACATAAAATCTACTCCACATCCTAATGGTTGATTCCCACCTTACAAAGAATGAGGTAAAAAGAGTTTGTATTGAGACTCCAATGATTGAACAACTCTTTCATCAGAACCTTATGGTAGTAATAAGATATCTGCAATATCTTGATGGCCTCATACATTCCCATTTTCTTTAACTCCTTATCGAACTAAGAAGAAATGTACTAAACTTAGAATGGTCATTACCTGTCCAATTCAAACCTACCTCCTAATCGGTTGTCCTAGTTAGAAACACACCCAAACATTTCATGAGATGTGGACTTACGTATTATTGATAAATACATATGAACATCCTCATAAAGTTTGATATTAGTCCCAGAAAAGTATGTTGGCATGAATGTCAGTGTATTCCCATCTTCACAGTCCCCCTGGGTGACAAAGTATCCCCTTGAGAGATGTTTTCCCAGAAGGTGTTAGGGGTCTCCCAAATTTTATAGGATGGTATAAATGATGAATTTGGAAGAGGAATCAGAGCATCACTAGTCAGAAAAAACCCTTAAATGGGAAAGAAGTTTGAAAGGGGATAGTCCATGAATTTAAAACCCATCAGCTTTATCAAGATTTGTTGAAGTGACCCAATGTCACAGTGGAAAGTTGGATCCATGCACATCGCTATTACATCACGACTGGCTATCATTTCTTTTTCCTCCTTCTTTAAAGGATTTTGAGAATATTTATGATAACTAAAAGCCATTTGAATATAATTAAGAGGAATATGTCTGACAGATAAAATAAAATCTTGTCAACGTGAAGTCTTAAAAAACCTAAAGCAACATGTGAATCACAAGAGTACCCTAGGAACTCGAAATTTTCATAAGGAAATCATGGATCGTCTAACTCTCAAATATATCATGGGTCTCATAACATCAAAGGGAATCACACAATCACATCACTCCTTGGAGACTCAAAATCATGTGACCTAGACATGGTCACATGAGTCGCACAGTCATTAATTTATCATATGATCAATCTGGAAGATGCCATAAAACAGTTAATAAAATAAAAATCCTCATGGTTTATGTTCAAGAAGTTAGAAAAATATAGTTCATAATTGGTTTGAATAGGGGCCTGAGAAAAATCGGTCTTACAGAATGGCCCCTAAGAAATCAGGCTCACAGTGAGGTCCCGAAATTATGTCTTATAGAATGTTCTTGATACAAATGAACACAATGAGAGAAAGGGTAGATAAGTATGGAGGAATAAATAGCTGGATAAATGAATGGATATATGCCCACTATATGAAGGGGATATTTAATAATACCAAGATTCACTTAGAAGACCAAGCAACACCCAAAACACCAATTCATGATAGTGCCAAAGGCTCATGTAGGCATTTACATTCTTCATAATGGAGATCATTTCCCCACAAACACCACTTTAGGGGGTATTTATTGATGCTTGATGAATGAGTATCACGAAATTCAAAAAGGAAGAAATTACTGGATATGTTTATTATTTTTCCCACAAAACCAAACAATGTAGAAGGTGACCAAGACTTGCAGACCGTGTTAGACTCGTAGATAAGTGCAATCACATAACCAAAATAAGGTCATGCGAAGGAAACATGTGCAACACATAACTAGTGAATGATTCCATGATTTCTCTTCCACTATAACATATTCTTTCACTAAGCCACTCTAACAATTGGTGATCACACAAGGGAAACAGTATAATCTCTCCTAGTTCATGCAGTATGTCAACCAAAGGGTGTATAACAACCCATTCAAAAATACTTTGAAAATAGGAGGAAAATGACCAAAAGGAGGAGGACTCATAAAACTCACATGATGTATCAACTATGAGGAGAATGGTTTTCCTTGACAACATTCATTCAAACTCATAAGACACCCGAGCCTCTGTAAAATAAAAATTAAAGAAAAGGAGAGGAGGAGGGAGCCACTCATGGTCATAAAAAATCATACAATATTCCTATAGAAATCCACAAGACATAAGGAGTACCTAGTTACATGCCTACCTCATCTTACAAAAGCTCGTTGGCATATCATCCTCATTCTGTGAAGAGGATTGTGTATGTCCAAGAAACAACACACTTATTCTTTGTCTCCCTATGTAAAAAATGATATAATTGTATATGAAAATAGTGATTATCTATATAGGTACTTTATTGGTCAGGTGACACATCACTAAGAAGAATAGTATATGTCATTTAAATTACTCATGCAATCTCACAAAGAATCTCATCCTTTGCCAGATAGACAAAGTAAATAAAAAAGAAGGAGGTTAGAGCCTCTCATGATAATAAAACCCTTGAGATGAACTATGGATATCCATAACACAGTATTGTAAGACTCTGGGACAAGTCAACCCGATCCCACGAAATCCCCTAAACAAGTCATCCTTGTCTTTTGGAAATTCTCAAACAAGTCATATAAGGCCACACTAACACCATTTGATAGATGCCCTGATCTCACAAAGGCACTTGAACATGTAAATATGAAAATATAGATGTTCATTGTCATTCCCTCATGATTTAGAAAGTCACCATTAATTGGAAATAACAAAATAAAGGAGGAGTTGATGAGATGGAATCATAGTCGTGAAAATTAAGCGATGACCCTAGAGAAATCCACAATAGAGACTCTTGAATATGAATGATGTTGATGCCTTCACTGACTCTATCCTGGATCCACATGATATATACTATGAAAGGTGGTGAACAAATGGTGTGGAGAGGCCTATAAATCAACCACACCATTATAAGAAATGTATATATACCTACAAAGATCAAGAGGATGATTCTATAGATCATAATTTTTCCTTTTTCATCCAAGTACCATAGAATGTTTCTTTGGGTGGTGGATCTCTTGACTAGGAATTATTCTATTAGTTAAGATACCATAAAATAGTCGGAGTGACCATCCATCATGGGTAATAACATCATGTGATCATTATAGATCATGTGAAGGACCTATGGTAGGAAAAATGAAGAAAATACCACACTTTTTCAAGATCATGAGAGACTTATAATAATATAATACTAAAAAATATAAGTAATTTTTAATATAAAGGCTAGAATAAAGACTAATGGTGGGATACTTAAGAAATGATCATATAGGTTAACTCACATGCACTTTATGTGGACCACCTGAGACACATGACAACACCAAGACATGTCACCCATATCTCAGGAAGCTCCTTTGATATACTATTTAGGCCTTGAGATTTCCTATAGACATGTTAGATCAAGTCACATGGTTCTCCTTAGGAATTCCACCCAAGTCTCATAAAACCAAAAAGGACAACAATTCATCTCCTGTGATTTCCTTTAGATGTTTCTCCGAAATCATATAATGGATCCATAACTTGTTAGGTGAGTCTCATGGTAAAACCTTGTCATTTCAGTCATCTCTTTCTACATCCCTTGAACACGCCATCCAAGATTCCTAATTTCCTCCAAACATGTCATCCAGAACATGAGACACCCTATGAGACATGTCTCATTGAATATCATGAAACCCTCTATGTGTGTCTTCCAAATCATTCTATGACACATTGAAAAGTTATATGGATCATGAAAAATATTATGGACAAGTTATCTAGGTCATGTGATGGGTTCCATGGTCAACCATCCATGTCTTGTGATGTCCTCTGCACAAGACAACATTGATCATGCGACAACCTTATGAAATTCCATCCAAATTATGTGAATTCCTCTAGAAAGGTCAACTAGACCACATAATTTCATTTGCGCATAGCAAGAAGACACTCTCTTACATTTCATGAAGGAAATAAATGCATATATAATGAAAAATTAGATTATGTTAGGCAAGAAAGCATGCCAAATTTAAAGAATACAAGGGTTTGATTACCTTGTCCATCCTCAATGTTTAATACCCAATTATAAGGGAAACCTAAGATTGTAATCCCTGGTCAGTGGCATAATATTATATGTCCTGAATATAAGGGCACCATCAATGTGTGAGAACTAATCAAGGGAACTACGAAGACTCTGATTCTTACCATAACTAGTATATGTAGGAAACCTCCCCATGGTTTGATCATCATGTTAATCATCCAAGGAATGTTCAAGCGCATAAGTACCACATTCACAATAAATGACATTAATTACTTTCCATACCTTGTTTCTCACAATGAGTATGGATCACGTGAGCTTAGGGAGTTTCAATAATCACATCATCTACATTATAAACACCTACCAGGTCTAGGGAAATCTCAGTGTGTAAGACTCGATCGACTAAACTATGAGCCATTGGGACCACTTTGTGTATGAAGGTTGTATTTTCAGTTAGTAGTTATCAATACAGGTAAAAATGAAGAAGGGGGTGAAGAAGGGCTCTAAAGATAATGGAGATAAGTTTAAGTGAGGATGCATAGAGAATTGTTATGCAATAATATCCTTGGATTCAATGCTTGGGATATTCTCCATGAAGATAATTCAGATGATTGTTGAGTTGATCCGAAGTTCAAATCACATGTATCAAAAGTGATACATAGTCTTCAATAATGAAGAATGGAGAAGTATCATATGATGACTTGCTGAATTATATTTCTTAATGATCATAAGTTTGGAGAACATGTGATTCTAGTTCTATTAAGGAAAGGAAGAGAAAAGGATGATTTCAGTCATATTCAGTGTTGAATGGAAATAGTGACACTGGTGGAAGAAGGGGAAGTCAGCATACATTCTGTGAATAATCAGATGATACTGAATATGATCGATCAAAGAATATATATAATGATAGAGGAGTTTGTGATGAAATCCAGAAGATAGTAAAGAGGAATTGGTGTTCTTGCTGAAGTAGATTTAATGGTTATGTTGCTCTCCAAAGTCTGCCAAAATTCATGGCCAGAAAGGAAATTTAGATGTGTGAGTCTAGAAAATGATATTGCACACAGGGTTGACGATGGTGTGATAGTTTGAGTACAAGTGGAGTTTCAATATTAGCACATCAAAATTTGGCAACGGAAAGAGGTGTGCGAAAAATCAGAGATGTTTGCACCGTGTACAGGAAAAATCAAACTTGTGTGTGAAAAATTGTATGTGTGAAAATTGATGGTTTGAGTTTTTACATGCAAGGGGTGCCTCGGGTTCAGAAAGCCAAAAATTGACAAAGGATTGAAGCACGTGAAATAATCTAGGGTGTGTGTGAAATTGGATGTTGGTGCACAAAATGATCTAGTATGTGTGTGAAATAGGAAATCATGCAAAATACAAGTTTGGTGTTTTTTGCGCAAGAGATGCTTCGAGATCAAAATGAAGAAATATGACTAAGTCATGTGGTGCATGAAAAATACAAGAGGTTCATGAAATACCCAAGATGTGTGGGAAATATCGGTTAGAAATTTTATGCACAACAGAGGCATCAGGATTAGAATGATGAAAAATGGGTAATTCATGATGTGCGTGAAAAATACATGAGGTCCACAAAATTAGAGAAAGGTGTGTGTAACATAAATAAGTGAGAAATAGTTTTATGTACACAAAAGGGGTTTTATGTGCAGGGTCAAAAACACCTATAAATAGATGGTGAACCCCTCTAATTTTTTAAGGCTTGACACTTAGAAAAATCTTGAGCTCTAACATGTAGAAAAATTGACTTATAGAGTGGTACACGAAAAGGGGAAGTGATGTGCGAAAAATGAAAGTGTTCCATGAAAAAGTGATATTCTGCGTGAAATAAGTAGTGTTGTGAAAAAAAGGATTTTCACACCAGAAGGTGTTTTTACACGTGAGGCTTGAATTTTATGTAAAAGGCACCTAGGCGGGTGTGCAAAAAATTATGGGGTCCCGTAGTCCTTCTATAACACCCCAAACATTTTATGGTATGTTTCTCTTAAATATATTCTATTCATCATTTTCTTCCTTTGAAACAACACTACGTTATTTAGGAGATAGTCAAAACCTTGCCATTGAATATAAAATTTCCACTCCAATGTTTTGAATTTTTAAAATTGGCCATCTAGAGTTGTGATCAGTAAGTCATTTGGAGTCTGATAGAACAAACATGATTTTTGGTGAATAGTAACATATCCTTATGAATAGTAATATGAATAGTAATATGACCCTTATGAAGATTAAATAATAATATTATTTTATTTTCCTAAAGAAATAAGACAATGGGATCTTAATTAGTTTTTCAATGAGAAATAAAACTAATTGCACCTTTAAAATTTTTATTTTTCGAATTAACTATGACTTTATTTAAAAATTAAATTAATAATATTTAGAAAATTTATTTTGAAAAATGGATTTCATTTTTGTATTCTACTCGTCAAAAAATGGTTAGGGTAATTTTTTGGTATTTTTCTGAAATTCTAGAATTTTTTATGAATAGTGAAATATGATAAAATACCGTATATACAAATTATCAGTTAAAATACACTATTTATGACATCATAAGTGATTTAAGGCCACTTATTTCGAACTCACATGCACTTATTACTATAAGGGGTCACATGAAACAACACTATTGGCTGTCTTGAGGGAAATAATAAAATAATGAATTAAATATTCAAAATTTACCCCTCTCCTCCACTATAAAAACTCATCACCGCTCCCTCTTCTCTTCACTCCTCTAAGCCTTGAAGCTCCTAAATCTTCTGCCCAAATACCCTTACCTAGTCACTCCTCATGACCAGTAATTTCTTGGTCTTTCCAAAATACTAAAATACCTTCCCTTAAAGAGGTTCTCGAGGAAGTTATTTCAAGAGGTAAAACACCTTTCTTTTTCTTTTAGTTTCATTTGAATTTATCTTCATTTGTTATCCTCTCCTCATATCCTCTATCAAAATGATCATGATAACTCAATTATAATATATATACTGGGTTTATATCATGTTAATGGAAGAACCATCATCAATATTCTTACTCCCTCCGGTTTACTTTTATAAAGGAAATCAACATCCATGAGGTTCCAATTTATAACCTTTGTGGATGAAGAAGTTTCGTTCTTAAATAGTCCCTTCATTACGGGTCATGAAAACATATTTATGGTTGGACCAGGTCATAAAATATTTATTTTATGTTGTTTAATGTTCTATAATATTTATACGTACATAATATAGAATAATAATACAAAACAAGTTTATTGAGCAGAAAACTGCCAAACCAAATTCAAGCGTTTATTTTTAACTCATTGAATTAGTAATCCTCATGGTATATAACTAGAATCATTATAAGAAAATTTATATCCTTTTAATGTCACTAATAATTCATATTAACAGTTCTAGATGTTTAACCATATTTCAAACTAACTTCTATTCATGAATACAAGTAAACAAATCATGAAACCAAGTAAGAAAATGCTTCCAAAACAATAAGATTTAATCTCTTAAACCCATAAAAAAGACATTAATGAACTTAATGAGGGAATATAATATCAATTACATGTTTACTAGTTTCTGGAATTATTAATTAATGAATCTAAATTTGATTATCCAGGTCATTAATAACAAGAAAGAACACACTAGAGAAAAAGGTAAGGGGTTTCTCATCTCACTTTTATTTCTGTGAGATTTGCATTATTTGTCACTTATTTCATATATGTGGTATATTTGTACTTAAATTTGATATAAAATAACATGATTCTCTTTATATTCGTGTTATTCAATGATTCATTTGATTTTCATTACGTTCTGGTCATCTGAATCGACTGATTACATTGTAGCAAGAGACTTTGTCTCAAACTTTGGTTGTGACTAACTTTGTATGGTGCACCTAATAATCCTTATGTGGTGTACCTATTGATCATTTGAGATCAATTTTAATTTGAAATTATATTTATATTAAATATTCATAATCTCATATCAGAGATATTCTTTTTTTCTAAACCATATACCATTTTACATACGGTATTTATTTGGAAAGTTATTTTCATTAAGGAAATATTGATAAATCTGTATACTCTACTCTATACAGATATTGAAAAGGCATATTGCTCTTGTATTGAATCAATGTATAAATAATTATTTGGACATGCAGTGGTGGGTGGATCCCGCTATATCCCCTCGATGCATTAGTAGGTCTCATGAGACAAATCAGTTGGCGACAAACCCTTTGAGTTTGTTTCCAAAAATCAAAAGGGTTTCTACCCATAGAACTAAACCATTTTTTTACAGTATTATGGTTTCTTGTTACAGATACATGAAGTCCAATTAATAAGGATTTTCTTTATTAATTATTAGTTATTATTACTATCCATACGGTTTTCACTATGATAAGATCTATGGATGCAGTTTCATTCTCATTTTATTAATGGCATTAGTTTTTCATTTATTCACTATGCCATATTTATTATGTCAGATTGATTATGATTCTCTTATTATTGTACTCATGCTTCCACTAATTGTAACCCTTACTGAGCATTTGAGCTCTCCCCTTTCATTTCTTACTTTCAATAGGTGACAAAGAGAAGATCATATATTGAGTTCTTGTGGATGCAACTTTTAGTTTTCATTATGTATTGTATTTTGTAAACTTTTACAATGTAATTTGAGCAACATATATGTATCTAGTTTCTTCAAGACTACTAAACTATTCGTTCCTTTGGGATTTTTATTCCTTCTAACCATGCCAATATCATAATTAATGCTCCGGCTCTAGCCTAGAGGGGTCGGGGTGTTAGAGTTTGTATCAGAGGAATTTTACTAGAAAACATGGAAACTATAGTAGGAAATGTATAGTTGGGAACAAAGCCCTAAGGTAATATTTGAGGATAAACATACAAGAACGTCCTAGAATTTTGGTAAGGAATATATTATGTGGATATTTTAAGCAATACTTCCCTGAATGGATACAAGCAAGTAGAGGCGTATCTGGCACAGATGTATCTTGGGGTAAAACCCGAAAACACCGCTTTGAGCTAGACTCGAATGGGAACTGGTGCATAGAAATGGGCCTTGCTTCACTATTGGTTACGAAAATCCTGGGGGATATTCTTAGGATAATTCTCATATTCATTACAATCCATTATGAAGTAGTTTAATGTAAATTTTTCCTCAGAGGAACCATGTTTATAAGATTAGCTATGCATAGAATTTCAATCCATGTTGAGTGATTTTTTATTTGAGATTCACAAACTAATCTAGTGTATCCCATTTTTTGAAATTGCATCTAATAGAAGAAGGATAATCAATACTCGTGGGCAAGGTAGGGATCTCCCTACTGAGAAAGTCAACACAGTCAATGTTGGAGCAGATCAGATCATGACCATATTGGGATAACTTACCCAAGTTATAACAAATAACCATTCCACACCTGTGTTGTATCATTTTATATAGCAGAAGACCCAATGTTTTAGTGGGACTATTAATCCTGTGGTTTTTGAGCAATGTATCAAGTCCCTTGAAAAGATATTCATGGCGTTAAGATGAAATGAAAATGAAAAGGTAGTACTGGTTGTATATTGTCTCAAGGGTGACGCTGGTCAATGGTGGTCCCTAATTCAAAATACCACGGAGGAAGAAGAGATAGATGATATGGAATGGAGGAATTTTAAGGAAATATTCTTTGAAAAATATTTCCCTCATGAGCAACTAACAGAAATGAAGAGGAAATTCCTTGGATTGATTCAAAGGGAAGAAGATAGTGTTGTAGTGTATAAGGATACCTTCATATGGCTAGCTAGGTATTCCATGGATTACGTACGTGACTCGGTGGACAAGATTGATCATTTCATTGAAGGTCTTAAGCCCAGTATTCGAAGGTCATTGGCTTCTCAATCATTTTCATCATATGATGAAATTGTATCAAGTGCCATCAAAACAGAGAAGGAATTTGCTAGATCAAAGTTTTTCAAAGGAAACCAAGATAAGAAGTGGTAATCTGATAACAAAGGAAAAGGAGAAGCACCAAAGAAGAGCAAGGTAACAAATAGTTTCCCATTATATGAGAACAATATAAAGAATCATCTCAGGAAATGCTGGAAAGGCATGGGAGTCTGCTATAAATATAGAGAAAAGGTTCATCAATCTGGTGAATGCAAGGGGAAGAAACAATTTAGTGATATTCAATACTACAATTGCAGAGATATGGGACACTATTAAAATGAGTGCCCTAAGATCCAAGAAAACATGCCTCAGAAAAAACCAATAGAGAAAGGGAGAGCCTATGCGATTACAACCATGGAGGTTGAAGTTCCTAGTGATGTGGTGGCAGGTAATTTAATTGTTTCCTCAAACATAGCCAACATGTTATTTGATTCTGGATCATCTCATTCATTTATATCCTCTCAGTTTTCCAAGAAAATTAGATATGTCCAATTTTATTTAATAAAGGAGTTGTCAGTAAAAACTCATAGGGGATATATCATTGCAACCAAGGCATGTCGACTAGTCCCCCTCCAAACACCAAAACATGCTCTAGTTTCTAACCTTATCATCATACCAATGACTGAATTTGATATAATTATATGTATGTATTAGCTGTCAAATTATGATGCGAAGATTTATTGTAACAAGAAGGAAGTTACATTTTTTGAAAATGGTGTAGAATTCCTTGTCTTTAGGGTAGAAACTTCACCACTTCATTCTTATCTGGAACCACCCCCAGTAGCTCTAATGAATGAAATACTTGGAGAGGAAGATAAACCAATATCTATGGGTGAGGAAAGAAATATTCAAATTTAAGATGTGAACATAGTGCAAGAGAACATTGATGTATTTCCAGAGGATTTACCTGGACATCCTCCAGAGAGAGAAGTTGAGTTCTCTATTGATTTAATTCATGATGAAAGACCTATATCAAAGACTCCCTATATAATGGACACTGTGGAATTAGCAGAGCTAAATAAACAACTAGAAGAGTTGAGTGACAAAGGATTTATTCAACCTAGTGTTTCTCCATGGGGAGCCCCAATCTTTTTTGTAAAGAATAAATATGGATCCATGAGGCTATGAATTGATTACAGAGAAATCAATGCAATTAAAATAAATAATAAGTATCCTATAACATGTATTGATGATTTATTTGATCAAATTCATGGATCTCCAACCTTTTAAAAGATTGAACTTTGATTCGGATATCATCAACTGAGTGTGGGGAAGGAATATATTCTGAAGACAACATTTCAAACCAGGTATGGACATTACGAGTTTACAGTGATGCCTTTTAGACTGATGAATGCATCACCTGTTTTCATGGATTTAATGAATATAGTTTTCAAGGAATATCTTGATAATTTTGTTGTGGTATTAATCGATGATATCCTTGTATACTCAAAAATCTATGAAGACCAAGACAATCACTTGTGGATTATTCTGATAACTCTTAGAAGCAATAAATTATATGGGAATTTAGAAAGTGTGAATTCTGTCTTCAATCAGTTTATTTTCTGTGCCATATTGTCTCTAAGGATGGAATCCTCATTGATCCTCCAAAGATAAAGGAAATACTAGAATGGCCCATGCCAACAAACATAACTGAGGTACGTAGTTTTATTGGCCTAGCAGGTTACTATCGGCATTTCATTCAGAATTTCGCCCGACTAGCTAACCCTCTAACCACGCTCACATGTAAAGGAGTTAAGTTTGTGTAGACAAAAGAGTGTATGGAATGCTTTGAAGAATTGAAAAGAAGATTATTCAATGCTCTAATTTTGACTCTTCCATCTGGAAGTGATGGATTTGTGATATAAAACGATGCATCAAAGAATGGACTATGTTGCGTCCTTATGCAAAATGATAATTTTATTGATTATGCGTCAAGACAATTGAAGACCCATGAGAAAAATTATCCAACTCATGATCTTGAGTTAGAAGCCATGATCTTTGCTCTGAAAATATGGAGGTATTATCTCTACGGAGAGAGATGTGATATTTATACGGACCACAAGAGTTTGAAATATATTTTCACACAAAAATAACTCAACATGAGGAAAATAAGATGGCTCGAGTTACTAAATTATTATGAGTGTTCAATACACTACCACCCAGGGAAGGCGAATAAGGTGGCAGATGCATTAAGCAGGAAAGATCATGGCCTTCTAACTCAAATGAGGATTGAAAGAGATCCTATGTTCATGGATCTACTGAAGATGGATATGGGAATTGTTAAGGAAGGGGAAACATCATTCCTCTTTCAAATGATTTCTAAACCATATTTACTAGAGAAGATAAAAATTTCTCAATCTGATGATGAGAATTTGCACAAGAAAATTAATGCAGTTAAGGATGGGAGACTGGCTGACTTCATGTATGAATAAGTCTTACTTCATGTATGAAGAAGGAGTTATGATGTTTGGGAAGAGGCTATGCGTTCCATCAGTACCTTAGCAAGAAATGGAACTATTAGACAATGCTCATAGCTCAAATTTCTCTATACACCCGGGTAGCACCCAGATGTATAGAGATCTAAAGAAATATTTTTGGTGGGATAATATGAAACGATAAATTGTGGACTACGTGCCAAGATGTCTATTTTGTCAACAAGTGAAGGTGGATATAAAACATCCCAAATGAGTGGTGCAACCTTTATCTATTCCTCTGTGTATGTGGGATAACATTACGATGGATTTTGTCACCAGACTACTGAGGACACCAAGAAGGAATGATGCAATATGGGTAATTGTTGATTGTCTCACTAAAACAGAACATTTCCTTCCAATAAGAGGGCATTTACCACTTGGGAACCTGAAAAGACTTTATATTAATGAAGTTTTGAGACTTAATGGTGCACCTCTATCAATTTTCTCTGATTGATATCCCTGGTTTACACCAAAATTCTAGAAAAGTCTCTAGAAGGCTTTGAATACTGAGATTAATATGAGTACTGCATATCACCCCCAAACTGATGGACAATCTAAAAGGCCTATTCAAACTATAGAAGATATGTTGAGGTCATGTTCTCTTGACTTCCAAGGTATGTGAGATCAATACTTGCCTTTGGTGGAATTTTCATACAACAATAGTTTCCATTCTATTACTCAAATGGATCCATATGAGGCATTATATGGAAAGAGATGTCGAACTCCAACATGTTGGGATGAAGTTAGTGAGAGGAAACTTATAGGCCCAGAAATTATTGAAGAGACCATGAAAAAGGTGAAAAAAATACAAGCCCATATTAAAGCATCCCAAAGTAGGTAGAAGAGTTATGCTGAAAACCGGAGAAAGGACTTGGAATTTCAAGTGGGAGATCATGTATTTCTAAAAGTATATCCATGGAAGGGTGTCTTGAGGTTCAGTAAGAAAGGGAAACTGAGCCCCAGATACATCAGACAATTTGAAATTCTGGAAAGAATCATAGCTGTAGCTTATTGTTTAGAAATTCCACCAAATCTCTATAGAGTTCATGATGTGTTCTATGTATCATTATTAAAGAAATACATGCCAGACCCAACACATGTACTCACATATGAAGAAATAGAACTGGAACCAGATTTTTTATACTGTGAAAATCCTATCAGGATTCTTGACACAAGGGAGCAGGTATTGAGAAATGAAAAAACTCATCTAGTAAAGGTTTATTCTAGAAACGAGAATATGGAGGAAGAAATGTGGAAACCAGAGGATTTCATGAAGAATAACCACCCACATTTTTTTGGTGGGCTTTATACACAAAATTTTGAGGATGAAATTTCTGAAGGAGGGAATAATATAAAACCTCAAAGATTTTATGGTATTTTTCTCTTAAATACATTCTATTCATCACTATGTTCCTTTGAAACAACACTGTGTTATTTAAAAGATAGTCAAAACCTATCCATTGAATATAAATTTTCCACTTCAATGTTTTGAATTTCGAAAAATTGTCTTCTAGAGTTGTGATCAGTAAGTCATTTAGAGTCTAATAGAACAAAATTGATTTTTGGTGAATAGTAACATACCCTTATGAATAGTAATATGAATATTAATATGACCCTTATGAATATTAAATAATAATAATATTTTTGTTTCTTAAGGAAATAAAATAATGAGATCTTAATTAGTTTTTCAATGAGAAATAAAACTAATTGCAACTTTAAGATTGTTATTTTTTGAATTAACTATGACTTTATTTCAAAATTAAATTAATAATATTTAGAAAATTAAATTTGAAAATTTTAGTTCATTTTTGAATTCTACATGTCGAAAAATGTTCAGGGTAAATTTTTGGGATCTTTCTGAAATTCTAGAATTTTTGATGAATAGTGAAATACGATAAAATACCATATATACAAATTATTAGTTAAAATACACTATTTATGACATAATAAGTAATGTAAGGACACTAGTTTTGAATTCACAAGCACTTATTACTATTAGGGGTCACATGAAAAAACATTATTGGATGACTTGAGGGAAATAATAAAATAATGAATTAAATATTCAAAATTTACCCCTCTCCTCCACTATAAAAACTCATCACCACTCCCTCTTCTCTTAACTCCTCTAAGACTTGAAGATACTCAATGTTCTATCTGAATACCCTTCCCTAGTCACTCCCCATGACCAGGAAGCTCTTGGTCTTTCCAAAAGACCAAAATCCCTTCCCTTAAGGAGGTTCTCAAGGAAGTTATTTCAAGAGGTAAAACACCTTTCTTTTTCTTTTAGTTTCATTTGAATTTATCTTCATTTGTTATCCTCTCCTCACCTCCTCTATAAAAATGATCATGATAACTCCATTATAATCTATATACTGGGTTTATATCATGTGAATGGAAGAACCACCATCAATATTCTTACTCCCTCCTGTTTACTTTTATAAAGGAAATCAACATCCATGAGGTTCCAATTTATAACCTTCAAGGACGAAGAAGTTTCGTTATTAAATAGTCCCTTCATTATGGGTCATGAAAACATATTTATGGTTGAACCAGGTCATAAAATATGTATTTTATGTTGATTAATGGTCTATAATATTTATACGTGCATAATATAGAATAATAATACAAAACAAGTTTATTGAGCAGAAAACTGCCAAACCAAATTCAAGCGTTTATTTTTAACTCATTGAATGAGTCATCCTCATGGTATATAACGAGAATCATTATAAGAACATTTATATCTTTTTAATGTAACTAATAATTCAAATTAAAAATTCTGGATTTTTAACCATATTTCAAACTAACTTCTATTCATGAATACAAGTAAAAAAATCATGAAACCAAGTAAGAAAATGTTTCCAAAACAATAAGATTTAATCTCTTAAACCCATAAACAATACATTAATGAACATAATGAGGTTATATCATATAAATTACATGTTGATTAGTTTCTATAATTATTAATTAATGATTCTAAATTTGATTATTCAGGTCATTAATAACAAGAAAGAACACACTAGAGCAAAAGGTAAGGGGTTTCTCATCTCACTTTTATTTATGTGAGATTTGCATTATTCGCCACTTATTTCATATATGTGGTATATTTGTACTTCCATTTGATATAAAATAACATTATTCTCTTTATATTTATGTTATTCAATGATTCATTTGATTTTCATTACGTTCTGGTCATCTGAATCGACTGATTACATTGTAGCAAGAGACTTTGTCTCAAACATTGGTTGTGGCTAACTTTGTATGGTGCACCTAATAATCCTTATGTGGTGTACCTACTGACCATTTGAGCTCAATTTTAATTTGAAATTATATTTATATTAAATATTCATAATCTCATATCAGTGATATGTTTTTTGTCTAAACCGAATACCATTTTACATACGGTGTTTATTTGGAAAGTTATTTTCATTAAGGAAATATTGATAAATATGTATACTCTACTCTATACGGATATTGAAAAGGAATATTTCTCTTGTATTGAATCAATGTATAAATAATGATTTGGACATGCAGTGGCGGGTGGATCCTGCTATATCCCCTCGATGCATTGGTAGGTCTCATGAGACAAATCAGTTGGCGACAAACCCTTCGAGTTTGTTTCCAAAAATCAAACGGGTTTCTACCCATAGAACTAAAACATTTTTTTACAGTATTATGGTTTCCTGTTACAGATACATGACGTCCAATTAATAAGGATTTTCTTTATTCATTATTAGTTATTATTACTATCCATAAGGTTTTCACTATAACAAGATCTATGGATGCAGTTTCATTCTCATTTTATTAATGGCATTAGCTTTTCATTTATTCACTATGCCATATTTATTATGTCAGATTGATTATGATTCACATATTATTGTACTCATGCTTCCACTAATTATAACCCTTACTGAGCATTTGAGCTCTCCCCTTTCATTGTTTACTTTCAATAGGTGACAAAGAGAAGATCATATATTGAGTTCTTGTGGATACAACTTTTAGTTTTCTTTATGTATTGTATTTTGTAAACTTTTCCAATGTAATTTGGGCAACATCTATGTATCTAGTTTCTTCAAGAATACTAAACTATTCATCCCTTTGGGATTTTTATTCCTTCTGACCATGCCAATATCATAAGTAATGTATCGGCTCCAGCCTAGAGGGGTCGGGGTGTTAGAGTTTGTATCAGAGGAATTTTAGTAGAAAACATGGAAACTATAGTAGGAAATGTATAGTAGAGAACAAATCCCTAAGGTAATATTTGAGGATAAACATACAAGAACGTCCTAGAATTTTGGTAAGTAATATATTATGTAGATATTTTAAGCAATACGTCCCTGACTGGATACGAGAAAGTAGAGGCGGATCTGGAACAGATGTATCTAGGGGTAAAACCCAAAAACACCGCTTTGAGCTAGACTCGAATGGGAACTGGTGCACAAAAATGGGCCTTGCTGCACTCTTGGTTACGAAAATCCTGGGGTATATGCTTAGGATAATTCACATATTCATTACAAGCCATTATGAAGTAGTTTAATGTAAATTTTTCCTTAGAGGAACCATGTTTATAAGATTATCTATGCATAGAATTTCAATCCATGTTGAGTGATTTTTTATTTGAGATTCATAAACTAATCTATTGTATCCCATTTTTTTGAAATTGCATCTAATAGAAGAAGGATAATCAATACTCGTGGGCAATGTAGGGATATCCCTACTGAGCAAGTCAACACATTCAATGTTGGATCAGATCAGATCATGACCGTATTGGGATAACTTACCCAAGTTATAACAAATAACCATTCCACACCTGTGTTGTATCATTTCATATAGCAGAAGCCCCCATGTTTCAGTGGGACTATTAATCTCGTGGTTGCTGAGCAATGTATCAAGTCCCTTGGAAAGATATTCATGGCGTTAAGATGCAATGAAAATGAAAAGGTAGTACTGGTTGTATATTGTCTCAAGGGTGACGCTGATCAATGGTGGTCCCTGATTCAAAATACCACGGAGGAAGAAGAGATAGATGATATGGAATGGAGGAATTTTAAAGAAATATTCTTCGAAAAATATTTCCCTCATGAGCAACTAACAGAAATGAAGAGGAAATTCCTTTGATTGAAACAAAGGGAAGAAGATAGTGTTGTAGTGTATGAGGCTACCTTCACATGGCTACCTAGGTATGCCATGGATTATGTACATGACTCGGCGGACAAGATTGATCATTTCATTGAAGGTCTTAAGCCCAGTATTCGAAGGGCATTGGCTTCTCAATCATTTTCATCATATGATGAAATTGTATCAAGTGCCATCAAAACAGAGAAGGAATTTTCTAGATCAATGTTTTTCAAAGGAAACCAAGATAAGAAGTGGTACTCTGATAACAAAGGAAAAGGAGAAGCACCAAAGAAGAGCAAGGTAACAAATAGTTTCCCATTATGCGAGAACTATGGAAAGAATCATCTAGGGAAATGCTGGAAAGGCATGGGAGTCTACTATAAATATGGAGAAAAGGGTCATCGATCTGGTGAATGAAAGGGGAAGAAACAATTCAGTGATATTCAATACTACAATTGCAGAGATATGGGACACTATGAAAATGAGTACCCTAAGATCCAAGAAAACATGCCTCATAAAAATCCAATATAGGAAGGGAGAGCCTATGCGATTACAACAACGAAGGTTGAAGTTCCTAGTGATGTGGTGGCAGGTAATTTAATTGTTTCCTCAAACTTAGCCAACACATTATTTGATTCTGGATCATCACATTCATTTATATCCTCTCAGTTTTCCAAGAAAATTAGATATGTCCAATTTGATTTAATAAAGGAGTTCTCAGTAAAAACTCATAGGGGATATATCATTGCAACCAAGGCATGTCGACTAGTCCCCCTCCAAACACCAAAACGTGCTCTAGTTGCTAACCTTATCATCATACCAATGACTAAATTTGATATAATTATCTGTATGTATTAGCTGTCAAATTATGATGCGAAGATTTATTGTAACAAGAAGGAAGTTACATTTTTTGAAAATGGTGTAGAATTCCTTGTCTTTAGGGTAGAAACTTCACCACTTCATTCTTATCTGGAACCACCCCCAATATCTCTAATGAATGCAATACTTGGAGAGGAAGATAAACCAATATCTATGGGTGAGGAAAGAAATATTCAAATTTAAGATGTGAACATAGTGCAAGAGTACATTGATGTATTTCCAGAGGATTTACCTGGACATCCTCCAAAGGGAGAAGTTGAGTTCTCTATTGATTTAATTTGTGATGAAAGACCTATATCAAAGACTACCTATACAATGGACACTGTGGAATTAGCAGAGCTAAATAAACAACTAGAAGTGTTGAGTGAAAAAGGATTTATTCAACCTAGTGTTTCACCATGGGGAGCCCCGGTCTTTTTTGTCAAGAAGAAATATGGATCCATGAGGCTATGAATTGATTACAGAGAAATCAATGCAATTACAATAAAGAATAAGTATCCTATAACACATATTGATGATTTATTTGATCAAATTCATGGATCTCAAAACTTTTCAAAGATTGAACTTTGATTTGGATATCATCAACTGAGTGTGGGGAAGGAATATATTCTGAAGACAACATTTCGAACCAGGTATGGACATTACGAGTTTACGGTGATGCCTTTTGGACTGATGAATGCACCATCTGTTTTCATGGATTTAATGAACAGAGTTTTCAAGGAATATCTTGATAATTTTGTTGTGGTATTAATCGATGATATCCTTGTATACTCAAAAATCTATGAAGACCATGAGAATCACTTGCGGATTATTCTGATAACTCTTAGAAGCAATAAATTATATGGGAATTTAGCAAGTGTGAATTCTGTCTTCAATCAGTTTCTTTTCTGGGTGATATTGTCTCTAAGGATGGAATCCTCATTGATCCTTAAAAGATGAAGGAAATACTAGAATGGCCCATGACAACAAACATAACTGAGGTACGTAGTTTTATTGGCTTAGCAGGTTACTATCGGCATTTCATTCAGAATTTCACCCGACTAGCTAACCCTCTAACCACGCTCACATGTAAAGAAGTTAAGTTTGTGTAGACAAAAGAGTTTATGGAATGCTTTGAATAATTGAAAAGAAGACTGTTCAATGCTCTAATTTTGACTCTTCCATCTGGAAGTGATGGATTTGTGATATACAACGATGCATCAAAGAATGGACTACGTTGTGTCCTTATGAAAAATGATAATTTTATTGCTTATGCATCAAGACAGTTGAAGACCCATGAGAAAAATTATCCAACTCATGATCTTGAGTTACCAGCCATGATCTTTTCTCTGAAAATATAGAGGCATTATCTCTACGGAGAGAGATGTGATATTTATACAGACCACAAGAGTTTGAAATATATTTTCACACAAAAATAACTCAACATGAGGAAAATGAGATGGCTCGAGTTACTCAATGATTATGATTTTTCAATACACTACCACCCAGGGAAGGAGAATAAGGTGGCAGATGCATTAAGCATGAAAGATCATGGCCTTCTGACTCAAATGAGGTTTAAAAGAGATCCTATGTTCATGGATCTACTGAAGATGTATATGGGAATTGTTAAGGAAGGGGAAACATCATTCCTCTTTCAAATGATTTCTAAACCATATTTACATGATAAGATAAAAATTTATCAATCTGATGATGAGAATTTGCACAAGAAAATTAATGCAGTTAAGGATGGGAGACTGGCTGACTTCATGTATGAAGAAGGCTTACTTCGTGTATAAAGAAGGAGTTTTGATGTTTGGGAAGAGGCTATGTGTTCCATCAGTACCTTAGCTAGAAATGGAACTATTAGACAATGCTCATAGCTCAAATTTCTCTATACACCTGGGTAGCACCAAGATGTATAGAGATCTAAAGAAATGTTTTTGGTGGGATAATATGAAACGAGAAATTGCGGACTACATGTCAAGATGTCTAGTTTGTCAACAAGTGAAGGTGGATATACAATATCCCAAATGAGTGATGCAGCCTCTATCTATTCCTATGTGGATGTGGTATAACATTACGATGGATTTTGTCACCGGACTTCTGAGGACACCTAGAAGGAATGATGAAGTATGGGTAATTGTTGATCGTCTCACTAAAACAGCACATTTCCTTCTAATAAGAGGGGATTTACCACTTGGGAACCTGGAAAGACTTTATATTAATGAATTTGTGAGACTTAATGGTGCACCTCTATCAATTTTCTTTGATTGATATCCCTGGTTTACATCAAAATTCTAGAAAAGTCTCCAGAAGGCTTTGAATACTGAGCTTAATAGGTGTACCGCATATCACCCCCAAACCGATGGACAATCTAAAAGGCCTATTCAAACTCTAGAAGATATGCTGAGGTCATGTTCTCTTGACTTCCAAGGTATGTGGGATCAATAATTTCCTTTGGTTGAATTTTCATACAACAATAGTTTCCATTCTAGTACTCAAATGGATCCATATGAGGCATTATATGGAAAGAGATGTCGAAGTCCAACTTGTTGGGATGAAGTTGGTGAGAGGAAACTTATAGGCACAGAAATTATTGAAGAGACCATGAAAAAGGTGAAGAAAATACAAGCCCATATTAAAGCATCCGAAAGTAGGTAGAAGAGTTATGCTGACAACTGGAGAAAGGACTTGGAATTTCAAGTGGGAGATCATGTATTTCTAAAAGTATCTCCATGGAAGGGTGTCTTGAGGTTCAGTAAGAAAGGAAAACTGAGCCCCAGATACATCAGGAAATTTGAAATTATAGAAATAATCATAGTTTTATCTTATTGTTTAGCAATTCATGACGTGTTCCATGTATCGTTGTTAAAGAAATACATGCCAGACCCAACGCATGTACTCGCATATAAAGAAATAGAACTGGAACCAGATTTTTCATACTGTGAAATGCCTATCAGGATTCTTGACACAAGGGAGTAGGTATTGAGAAATCAAAAAACTCATCCAGTAAAGGTTCTTTCTAGAAACCAGAATATGGAGGAAGCAACGTGGAAACCCGAGGATTTCATGAAGAAGAACCACCCACATCTTTTTGGTGGGTTTTATACACAAAATTTTGAGGATGAAATTTCTGAAGGAGGAAATAATATAAAACCTCAAAGATTTTATGGTATGTTTCTCTAAAATACATTCTATTCATCACTATGTTCCTTTAAAACAACACTGTGTTATTTAGGAGATAGTCAAAACCTATCCATTGAATATAAATTTTCCACTTCAATGTTTTGAATTTTGAAAAATTGTCTTCTAGAGTTGTGATCAGTAAATCATTTAGAGTCTGATAGAACAAAATTGATTTTTGGTGAATAGTAACATACCCTTATGAATAGTAATATGAATATTAAAATGACCCTTATGAATATTAAATAATAATAATATTTTAGTTTCTTAAGGAAATAAGATAATGAGATCTTAATTAGTTTTTCAATGAGAAATAAAACTAATTGCACCTTTAAGATTGTTATGTTTTTGAATTAACTATGACTTTATTTAATAATTAAATTAATAATATATAGAAAATTAAATTTGAAAATTTTAGTTCATTTTTGAATTCTACATGTTGAAAAATGGTTAGGGTAAATTATTGGTATTTTTCTGAAATTCTAGAATTTTTGATGAATAGTGAAATATGATAAAATACCGTATATACAAATTATCAGTTAAAATACAAGATTTATGACATAATAAGTGATTTAAGGACACTTGGTTCGAACTCACATGCACTTATTACTATTAGGGGTCACATGAAACAACACTATTGGTTGTCTTGAGGGAAATAATAAAATAATGAATTAAATATTCAAAATTTACCCCTCTCCTCCACTATAAAAACCCCTCACCACTCCCTCTTCTCTTCACTCCTCTAAGCCTTGAAGATACGCAATGTTCTGTCCTAATACCCTCCCCTAGTCACTCCCCATAACCAGGAAGCTCTTGGTCTTTCAAAAAGACCAAAATCCCTTCCCTTAAGGAGGTTCTCGAGGAAGTTATTTCAAGAGGTAAAACACCTTTCTTTTTCTTTTAGTTTCTTTTGAATTTACCTTCATTTGTTATCCTTTCCATAGCTCCTCTGTCCAAATGATCATGATAACTTTATTATCATATATATATAATTGATTTATATCATTTGAATGGAAGAACCATCATCAATATTCTTACTCCCTCCCGTCTACTTTTATAAACGAAATCAATGTCCTTGAGGTTCCAATTTATAACCTCTGTGGATGAAGAAGTTTCATTATTCAGTAGTCCCTTCATTACTGGTCATGAAACCATATTTATTGTTGAAACATGTCATAAAATATGTATTTTATCTTGATTAATGTTATGTAATCTTTACATGTACATAATATGGAATAATAATACAAAACATGTTTATTGAGCACAAAACTGCCGAGCCAAATTCAAGCGTTTATTTTTAACTCATCGAATGAGTCATACTCATGGTATATAAAGAGAATAATTATAAGAAAATTTATATCTCCTTAATTTCACTAATAATTTATATTAACAATTCTGGATGTTTAACCATATTTCAAACTAACTTCCATTCATGAATACAAGTAAACAAATCATGAAACCATGTAAGAAATTGCTTCCAAAACAATAAGATTTGATCTATTAAACCCATCAAAAAGGAAATTAATGAACATAATAAGGTTATATAATATCAATTACATGTTTATTAGGTTATTAAATTATTAATTAATTAATATAAATTTGATTATTCAGGTTGTTAAGAATAAGCAAGAACACACAAGAGCAAAAGATAAGGGGTTTCTCATCTCACTTTCATTGCTGTGAGATTTTCATTGTTCACCACTTATTTCATATATTTGGTATATTTTTACATTAATTTGATATAAAATAAACTGATTATCTTAATATTCATGTTGTTCAATGATTCATTTGATTACGTTCTGGTCATCTGAATCGACTGATTACATTGTAGTAAGAGACTTTGTCTCAAACATTGGTTATGACTAACTTTGTTTGGTGCACCTAATAATCCTTATGTGGTGTACCTACTGCCCATTTGATATCAATTTACATTTGAAATTATATTTATATTAAATATCCATAATCTCATATCATGGATATGTTTTTGTCTAAACCATATACCATTTTACATACGGTGTTTATTTGGATAGTTATTTTAGTTAAGAAAATATTGACGAATATGTATACTATACTATATACCAATATTGAAAAGGCATATTGATCTTGAATTGAATAAATGTATAAAGAATTATTTGGACATGAAGTGGCGGGTGGGGCTCGCTATAGCCCCTCGATGCATTGGTAGGTCTCATGATACAAATCAGTGGTGACAAACCCTTCGAGTTTGTTTCCTAAAATCAGATGGTTTTCTACCGATAAAAATAAACCATTTTTTCGGTATTATGGTTTCATGAGCTAGATATATGATGTACAATTAATGAGAATTATCTTTATTCATTATTAGTAATTATTTCTATCCATGAGGTTTTCACAATGACAAAAACTATGGATGCAGTTTTATTCTCTGTTTATTAATGGCATTAGTTTTTCATTTATTCACTATGCCATATTCATTATGTCATATTGATTATGATTCACTTATTATTTTACTCATGCTTCCACTAATTTTAACCCTTACTGAGCATTTGAGCTCACCCCTTTCATTTTTTACATTCAACAGGTGATAAAGAGAAGATCATATATTGAGTTCTTGTGGATGCAGCTTTTAGTTTTCATTATGTATTGTATTTTGTAAACTTTTATAATATAATTTGAGAAACATCTATGTATCTTGTTTCTTCAAGAGGACTAAAGTGATTTTTCCTTTTGCATTTTCATTTCTTATAACCATGCTATTATCACAAGTAATGCACTGGCTCCATCCTAGAGGGGTCGGGGTGTTACACCTTCAATAGGTTCATAACACACTCGAAGAAGCTTTGAAAAGAAGGACGTACCGTGAACCATTCGATTTCACGAAGAGAAGTGGAACCACACTCACACAACTAGTGTTTAACACCCTCGTTGTGCTTTTTAAAGTAAAGAAGAACTAGATGTGAAACTGAATAGATATCTGCGTAAAGAAATAATTTAGTATACCGATACAATTAGGTGTTGGTATTTAGAAGAGATGAAAGAATAGAGTAAGAAGAACAGAGCATTCCCAACTAAGGAATGAAAATTATATAGTGTAGTTCAATTGTGATTATTCTTAGCTGTGATAGATATCATTGAACTAATAATAACAAATGGAGCTTGTGATTCTATCAAGAAAAAGAATAAGGGCTCAGTGCAGTTTCTTTTTCACTAATGGAGAAAGTGTGAAGAAGAGCAAGTTTCAGTGAATCTGGGTTTGTACTGAAGAATTAGGAGAAGAAGAGTGTGAAGCTTATAGGTTTTCTATATATAAAGAATAAGTTGGGTACTTTCATGCTGTTAATAAAGTAACAACTGAATAGAGGTAGAACAAAGTAGCACTGTGACATCCAAGAGTTCTCTATAAGTGGAAGATTTTATTGGTATTGCAAACTCTTTTAATAGAGGGAAGACTGTCTTCAGAGGAAGTATAAAGAACTAGCAAGAGGCTGGAAGTGATGGTATACACTAGTAGTATAAATAATTAGTAAGTGTAAGAGAATATCCTACTCATTTCAAGTTATAATAAGATTATCTCCCTTCCCCATCTAAATATAGGGAGAAACACTGGGAAGTGATTACCTCCTTCTATCCTCTATGTATAGGGAACCACACTGACTAATGGGTAATTTATTTACTCAACCACTGTAACATCATATCACATTATAATGGAGAATCTATGTACTGGTGATCACTATACATAGAACAAAATAGATATTCACATTGAGTAGTGAACCTTGTAAAAATATCATGTGCAAATTTTTACTGATTTCTATTACTGCATGCGATAGGGAAAAGAGAATAAGAGAATCAAGACCCTAACAGGTCAAAAGGTACAGGGATAAAAAGTTGGTATTGGTTTAAAAGGTCCACTACACTAATTCACCCCCTCTCAATGTCAGTCATATTCAAAAATGGTCCCTTTAATTGGTATTAGAGTGAGGTTCACCTATTATAGATTCTCTATAGGGAAGTTATTCTCTTTTGAAGTCTTGTGTTCCTTTCATGATTTATCGATGAAGTGAAATTTTAGTGAAGATTCGGTAATCTCTGAGCAGAAGAATATATCTACTAATCCCATGATGAACATGAAAAATAAAAGGATGAGAAACATGAAGAAGAATTCCCTCTTATCCAAAGAAGAGGAAATATCTAGATCTCTATATCTTGTTGATAATGAAGACATATCAGGTTTGGAAAGAAGTTAAAAGGTGGATCAAGTTCCCATCAGGAAGACGGAAAACCTTCCTGTGTCATGTGATCAAGAGGTATGCATTAGCAAATTTTAAAAATATACTCTTGATAAAAATGCTAGCACAAGTGGTGATGATAAGTCTACAATATCTCAAGAAATACCAGTTGGTAGATTAAGAATGATTCTACATGGTATTCCTAAAGAAAGTGAATCCCTAGTTTGTGGAGTATTTCAATATATGTAGTAAAATATAACTCATCCATAAGATGAAACTAATGTTTTGGAGAAAGACTTATAAAAAAATTTAGTGTTAAAATCTCTCCAGAAAGGTTGGAGAATTTGAAGAAACAAATAGGGGATTTTAATTAAGTTATTTAAAGTGTATTGAAGAAGATTAAGAAAATGAGGAATTCAACAAGACTCTATAAGAGAATATCCATGCACTTGAAGATGAGATGAAAAATAGTAATGAATTCAAGGAGTTCTATTTGGAATAAAACTCCAAGAGGATCAAATAACATAAATAATTGTTACAAAAAAAGTGAATTTTTATGAAGAAGAATTTGAATGATTGAAGATGACTAGTAAAGAGAAGATGAAAATGATTGAATATCAAAAAGTCATCCTCAATATGAGATGTCTAGAATTTAAAGTTTAGTTGACTAATCATGAGAAGACACATATTGAGTCTCCAAAAATTAGGAAATAGTAACTATTGGCATTCAATTATATTTGGAGGATTCTATTATCAAAATACCACCAACATGTGATAATAAGATCATGAAATCACTCATTGATCTATCAAAAATAGTTGAGAAGAATGTACCATCCATACCAACGTGTACTAATGTTTCTAAAATTGTTTCTAAAAAAAGTGTAGGTTGGCAGAAAAATTCTAAACAGGTATGGATAAAGAAGAGTGATAATAAAACTACCACCTTGGCTAGGGTGGATAGTAGAAAGAGTGTAGAAGATAGATCCCCAAAGAAAGAAAAAAACCAAGAAGAAGTCTCAACATCATTATAAAAAAGATGTCAAGAATTTAAGGTTTTTTTTGACAATGCTGGTGCTATAATTGATTTGGGCATTGGAAAATGGAGTGTTGGTACAGTCCCATAAATGTAAAAGTACATACAAATCCAATATCAAGGGAGAGAAATATAGAGAAAAAGAAACAACATGCATAGATCTAGAAGCATCTCTACTCTGAAAATAGCTTTGGAATGTTAGATAACATCTGGGATGTATGCACAAGTAGTTTTCACATGATTGGAGCATGTAAACTTCAACAGGTACCAAAAACCGATATAAATAGAAGACTATAAAAACTGGAGAAGAGTGAAGAAGCTATCTTGGGAAGTAATTAGAAGTATGTTGCAAAATTAGATGCTCCTAAGAAGGTTAAAAGTAGGAAAACTGATAAGTACTTGGATTATAAATCTAATAAGTTGAAAGGTAGTGCATCCAAAAGAAAAATCAAGAATGATGATACTCTGAAGAATCCTTGTGAAAAATCCAAACATACTACCATTGTTCTTAATGATGTATTAGTTATCTGGTGGAAATAATGAGGAAAATGAAAGATTCACAAGCTAAGGCTGCTGCTAAAATAAAAAAAAGATTCTACATGATGATAAATAAGTTATATGTGTAAGGTGCTACAAGGATGGTCACACTATTATAAATTACATTTAATTGATCCCATATTATGAAGAATGCTTAAAAAGGATTAATTTTTCACTAAGAGATTTAAGTTCTTTCCAATTCACACACAAAAATATGGAAAATATATTGAAAACCACACAAGCATAGTTGGAATTGAGGAATAAATGTGCAAGTGTGAGTAATAGAGAAAATGAAGCATCATGGTTGAGAAAACCATATCAACCTTCTTGTTCGCATTAAAGAATCATGGAAGATCCACCTTATTTCTTTAAATCTTTGTGTATTGTATTTTTTATGATAATATAGAGAATTGATGTTAAAGAAAACTATTAGTGGGAGAACATAAGAAGCAGTGATTGCTATCAACTCTTGATAGAAAATCTGAAGAAGTTTCCATCTATAGAATATTTTTCAATTGATATTCAAATATTAATATGATGAGGGATCACAATTGATTAAGATGATGAGGAGTGTTCCCTTGAGGGGGAGTCATATGAAGAAGCTTCCAGAGTCATTATTTCAATGAGTATCAACTTCAGTTGGTATCAAATTCAATTAATCTGAAAATTTCATGAAGATCATGTCAATTTGAAAAGGTATGTAGTTTCTTAATCTCTCATCCTTGTTTAATCAAAATAAAGTTCATTTTACAGAAGGGTAGTATCTTAATTAATTAGTGAAATAAGAATAATGGAAGTCCCCCAAGGTCACTTATCCTGCCGATTGCAATTTAATGTTTTTGATCTGGTTGTTGAAGTGAGTGCATGAGCTTCAGGTTGATTATTTTATATCACATTTATTAACCAAATCCTTAAATGAATGTGTAAATACCTTGAAGACAAGTATATAAGTTCTTATATCATGAGTTATCACAATTAGTGTATAATGGACAACTTTGTTGTCTAAATCCAATCCGATTTTTTTATACATAGAGCTTTTCTTAAGTAGACATAGAGTGAAATGATTTATGGAACACTACTTAATTAATGATTGATACCCTCTTTAACATGAACTATGTATTTACTGTCAATAAGGTGGAGAGAAAGTGAAATGGAAGTTTTAAAAGTAAGGGGGAGAGAAAGAAGTAAAGGGGAGAGAGAAGATTCTCATTTTGACATTAACACATTCATTTGATGAGACTTTAAGGTATTGACAACAAAATACAAAGGGGGACATTTTTTGGACCACATTGTGTATGAAGGTTATATTTGTTGTCAATATTTTTCAATACTAGTGAAAATAAAGAAGGGGATAAATATGGAATCCTGAGTTAATAGATATCGGCTGAAGTGAGGATGCATGGAGAATTGTAATGCAATCATATCATTGGATGTCATGCTTGGGCCATTCTTCATGATGACACTTCAGATGATTTTTGAGATGATACTATGTTCAAAGCACATATATCAAAGGTGATAAATTGTTTACAATAATGAATAATAGTGAAAAATAATACGATGCCTTGCTAGATTTTATTTCACAAAGATAAAAAGATTGGAGAACTTGTTATGCAAGATCTATGAAAGAAAGGAAGAGAAATGGATGATGCCAGTCATATTTAGTGTTGACTGGAAAGAGTGATTTTGGTGGAAGAAAGGGATGTCACCGTACATTCCATGAATAATTTGACGATGCTGAAGTTTATCGATCAAAGGATATATATCATGATAGAGTAATTTGTGATCAAATCCCAAAGATATTGAAGACGTATTTGTGTTCTTTCTAAATTTGATTTCAAGGTGAAATTTCTCTCCAAGGTTTGCCAAACAATTTGTCTTAAAAAGAAATGAATACTTGTGTGTTTGGAAAAGGATATTTCATGCATAGTTGAAGATGGACTGATATTCTGAGTACAAGTAGAGTTTCAAGATTCGCACATCAAAAAATTTGAAAGGAAAAGGTGCGTATAAAATCAGAGATGTTTGTATAATGTGCCCAAAAATAATAGACATCTGTACAAAAAATTGGATGTATGCAAAATACTGTTTTGAGGTCTTACACACAAGGGGTTCCTCAAGTTCAGAAAGCCAAAAATCAATAAAGGCTTGAATAGCGCAAAATAATCCAGGATGTGTGCGAAATTAGAAGTTGGTGTGTGAAATGATCCAGGATTGGTGCAAAATTGGAAATCTCATGAAATATAGGTCTGGTTTTTTACACGCAAAAGAGGCTTCGAGATCAGAAATGATGAAATATGACCAAGTCGTGCAGTGCAAAAAAATCTAAGAGGTGAAAAAATACCCGAGTTGTTAATGAAATATCGGTTAGATGTTTTGTATGCAAGAGAGGCTTTAGGTTTAGAATGATAAAAAATGGGTAAGTCAATGAATTTGGTCTTGAACCGATGGATAAAGTGTAAATAAGAGAAGGTTTTAGTGCAGTTGGGTTTGTACTGAAGAAGCTAGAGAAAAAGAGTGTGCAGCATACAGGTTTTCTGTAAAGAAGGAAGAAGTTGGTTACATGGATGCTACTAGGCATGTAACAAGTAAAGAGATGAAGAACAAAGTTGCACTATGAAATCCAACAAGTCTTTATAGGTGGAATATTATTTTGTTTTTTCAAACACTTTTAATAGATAAAATACTATCTTTAGAGGTAGTATAAAGAACTAGCTAGAGGCTGCAAGAGACTATCTACATTGGCTGTATAAATAAACAGTGAGTGTAAGGGAATATCCCACTCATTGCAAGTTGGAAGAGAATTATCTATATTCTCCCCTATGAGTATAAGGATAAACACTCCTAAGCGATTATCCCCTTCCCTCCTCCAAGTGTAGGGATCCACACTGACTAATAGATTATTTTCTTAGTCAAACATTGTAACATCATATAACATTATATTTGAAAATCCATGTACAGTTCATCACCATACATGGAAAGAACTAGCTACTCAAATTGAGAAATGAACCTTGTAAAAATATCATGTATAACGACCCATACTTTACATAAATTGTTAATACTTCAAAATTGAAGCACACTTATTACAACATATGACAAAACCACAAAGGACCGTATAGGTATAGTGTCTTTAGAAACTGGGAAACATAAACAACTGGTTCATAAATCTTATACAGTGTCTCCCATTTATTTCATCATATCTAGGGTCCCTTTTAGCATATTCTACTTAATATCCATCTTCCTGACCTGGGGAAAAGAAAACATAAAAGGGTGAGCTCAAATGCTTAGCAAGGGCAAATAAAGGAAATAAAAATCATATCATATCTTTTTGAAAATCATAACCTGCAAAAGAGATCATAAAATATTAACATGGAATAAATCATAGAAGTGAAAATGAGATCCCCATAATCATAACATGAAACTTGAAACTTTGTGGCATGCACACATAATCATTGAAAATCATTTATTGTTAGTCATGACTCATTACCAAGACTATCTTAGTGGACAAAGTCCCTTTCTGAACCGAGTCACCCTCGTTCCTGTCCTATTTCACTGAATCGGTATAACCTACCATTCCAGCCATGTCTATCTCATGAGATATAAAACCTTTACCCAATGCATTGGAGGGAGATATAGTTCCCACCCATCTTATAATGAATCCTTTCTTATGTGTGCCACATAATCATAAACCATACATCATAGCGTAATCCACGTAATAAAAATGGGATTCTTAAACAACATGAAATCATAAAACAATTCATATAAGATAAAGGAATTCATAAAAATGTTTCCATCACAACATAATCAAATCCATGTGATAATAGGGATAAAAACAGAACCCTTTTATTGTCTTAGATGGAAAATAATTTTGATAAAATACTTGAACTCCATTCTTGAGGAAAATATCCTTTCTACTTCAAAAACATTTTCCTTTCATAACATGTCATACGACATTAAAATAAAAGAAGTTGATTAAAAATAAACTTTAAAACTTGTAAAGGATGCTTCTTGGAAATAATGTTTTAAAAATCCATTCATTCCGTATAAGTTAAAAAAACATTCTTCGTACTTTTGTCGGAAAAGTCAAAAAGTACCTCGTATGAAAAACGACAAAAGATTCCTTTCATTTCTTTTACTAAAAACTCACCGAAGGGTAAAAATGGATTTAAACAATTGTAGGTGGATGGAAATAATATTACATATTTATGAAACATGGATGTGGATGATAAAATACACCCTAGTAAATACTTACGAATGAACAATCTCGGATAAAAATGAGATTGTGATATTTCCCTTACCTTAGGTCTGATTTGCTTTGTACGTGTCCGAAGCTCCTGTATAATGGTTTAAATAATGTTATTGACTTATTCCAGAATCATACATATTGATATGATATCATATATGGTCATATTATTAGCTTCTTGTTAGTAATATTTCATTGTTACTTGTTACTCGGGTCTTTATTGCCTTTTGTTCTTATGCGTGTTTTGCCGAATACATTCTTATTCTTCTTTTAAGGTTATAGATACCTTATATCCAGAATGTTATTAGTGTAACATATATCATATTTATTCATTCAATTCATTTATATAATTACTATGTAATGATGATCATGTAGAACGAGTCGCATCACATCGTGGAGACGGTATTCCGTACGTACGCACGAGTGATGATATCGTTCCTATGATCATTGAACTGTATTGGAGTATATATATATATTATTTCAGTATCAATATTACTTTATAATAATCATAAATAGTTACTCATTACACCATTATACCCATCCTTGTAAAGTGATGGTGGAAAAATAGATTACACCACGACATGGAGACGGTATTCCGTACGTACGCATGCGCGATGATTTCATTTTTCCGTAGTATGGATAGAAGGTGAATTAGGGTTGTTTAATATTTATAATAACATATCAGTATGTAATTAATACTGATGTTATTACTTTATCATGAAACAACTAAAGAAGAATAAGTTGAAGAAGAAAGAAATTGAAAAGATCGGTAATGGATATTACCTCTTCTTTGGAACGCCTCTTTGAATCCTCCACTTAGGGAACTAAGATTGGTCTTTGAAGAAGACCAGGACCTCTAGAATTATTCTAGGGAAGTGGAGAGGAGAAAATGGCAGGGGTTGGCCGAGCTTGAGTGCTCAAATTGGTGTGAGGAGGAGGGGGAGGAGGTGCCCTTTTATAAGGGAGGAGAGGGGCACCTTAGGAATATCACAAAATATTATTTTATATTAAAGTCAAAATCGGTTTATAATGGTTCCAAAGGGTCTTATTTAGAAGCTAAAGTGGGGATGGGTCGAAATACTATCAACCAATAGGATTTAGACAAGTTTAGAGTATTATTTTAACCTTATCAATTAGATTTAACTCTAAGTTAAATAATTTAACTTTTACTGTGTCTTTTTGTTTTCTTTCACTATATACTTACTATAACATGCCAAACGAACCCCAAATTGTTTATTATTAATATATATATCCTTATATAAGTCATATGGCAGAACCTTAGATTTTTAGGAATAAAATAACAATTAATAATATAATATTTGATTTAAAAACTATTTTGTGTCAATTTTGACACTATTTGATATATGATTTTTGTGAAAGTCATAACAGAATTATATGTTCAAACCAAGTTGATTAAATAAACATTAATATATCATAGTAACCTAAAAAATTAGTGGAATTCATAAAAAGTCTAAAATTACATTTATTTTGGTGATTATAACATCAGTTATGTCAATATTTCATTAATAAGATAATTACTGCATCATCATTGTGTCATAAATAAATTAAATTATTTAATGTCTAAAAATTACAAATAAAATACCATTATGTAGAAAATCTTTTTAGATTTCTAATGAATATTTATAGTCGAATTTATCTTATGTATAACCCCATATTAAAAATGATTTACTTATTAAACTTTGATTTTAACTATTTTAACCCTTCTTTAAATAAATTAATAATAAATGTCCTAATCTAATCCAAGTGGGCCTAAATGGTCATATTTTTATTCCTAAGTTTGTTTTTGGTCGAATTACACTTGTCCAATAGAATTATGACATGTGTTAGGGTAATTTTAATATCATATTTACCCTTAGTTACCCTATTTACTATTAACCGCGGTAAAAAAAGTAAAAAGTTACTATTCACCAAAAAATTATTTTTATCTCATTGAACCACATTTTACATACTGATATCAACCGTGTCTGTCGGATTTTTGAAATTCCATTCACAGAAGCGGTAAAATTAAGTTTTATGCAAAATTCAGTTTTTAACCTACCACTTAGTGGTTTCACTATTCATCAAAAATTGAAAGTTTTCAGAAAAATACCAAAATTTCACCCTAGGCTAATTTCAATATTCTGAGTCCAAAAATGAAGTCCATTTTGAAAAATAAAATTTATAAAATTTCAAAAAGTGGTTATTACTATTCATAACGGCTAGTTTTAATAGCATATTGTTGTTTAGTGAAACTCGGTATTGCGTACGACGCAAGCTATCGAGGAAGGTCGTGATTGCGTGTAAAGTAAGCCAAGCAAGTGTGTAGTGAAAGATTCCTTTGATGATATATAAAAACAAAATATTACTCATAAAAATCTCGGGTGTTACATTCTACCCCCCTTAAAAAGAATTTCACCCTCGAAATTCGTCACTTTGTAACAAACAGATGAGGATACTTCTCCCTCATCATATCCTCAAGCTCCAATGTAGCTTCTTCTAATTGGTGGTTCCTCCATAAAACTTTCACCAAGCGAGTGGTCTTGTTTCGTAGGACTTTTTCGCTACAATCCAGAATCTCTATCGGCTGTTCTTCATAAGAAAGATCTTGCTCCAGCGGTACAACTTCTGAGCTGAGTACATGTGAAGGATCTGGTATGTACTTTCTCAGGAGAGATACATGGAACACATCGTGAACTTGAGAGAGATTCGGTGGAAGCGCCAATCAGTAAGCTACCTTTCCAACACGATCCAGTATTTCGAAAGGACCGACATATCTAGGGCTCAACTTCCCCTTCTTTCCAAATCTCATAACCCTCTTCCAGGGAGATATTCATAAGAACACTTTATCGCCCACTTCAAACTCTAGGTCTTTTCTTCGGTTGTCGGCATAACTTTTCTGTCGACTCTGAGCTGCTCTTATGTGTTGTTGAATAGATCTGACCTTTTCTGCCATTTCATCAATGAGATCAGGTCCTAATAGCTTTCTTTCCCCAACTTCATCCCAGCAAGTTGGAGTCCTGCATTTCTTTCCATAGAGAGCTTCATAAGGAGCCATCTAAATACTGGAGTGAAAGCTATTATTATAAGAAAATTCCACCAAAGGTAGGTGTTGATCCCAACCTCCTTTGGAATCCATAGAGAAAGCTCTCAACATATCTTCTAGGGTTTGAATTGTTCTTTCAGACTGACCGTCTGTCTGGGGATGATATGCAGTGCTGAAACTCAACTCTATATCCAGAGTATGCTGAAGACTTCGCCAGAACTTCGAGGTAAATCTCGGATCCCGATCAGATATAATAGAAAGTGGTACTCCATGTAATCTTACCACTTCCTTTACATATATCCTGGCAAGCTGATCTAGAGAGAAATCCTCTCTAATAGCAATGAAGTGTGCAGACATTGTAAGACGATCAACTATGACCCAGATAGCATTATTGCCTTTGGATGTTTTAGGAAGTCCTGTGACAAAGTCCATAGTGATGTTTTCCCATTTCCATTCGGGTATGGGTAATGGTTGTAACATACCCTTAGACTTTTTTCTCTTAGCTTTAATTTGTTGACAAACCAAGCATCGGGAGACATATTCAGCAACATCTCTTTTCATGCCATCCCACCAGAAGTACTCTTTCAGGTCTCTATACATCTTCGTGCTTCTAGGATGAATAGAGAATAATGAACTATGAGCCTCATCCAGCAGCTCCTTCTTTAAATCGGGGATGGGAGGAACACAAACCCGATTCCTGAACTTTATTATCCCATCACAATCAAGGTTGAATTCAGGAACATTTCTCACCTTCTTTTGTAACTCGTCATCTTCTTTCTGTGCCTCTTTAATTTTCACATGTATAGATGGTTGAACATTCATTTGAGAAAGATAAGATTTTTCCCCTTCCATTATAATTCCAAGATCCATCCTTTGTAAATCCATAAATATTGGATCTTTTGTGATCCTCATCATGGATAAACTAGCATGGTCTTGTCGACTTAATGCATCTGCCACCTTGTTTGCTTTCTCAGGGTGGTAATGGATTGAGCAGTCATAATCCTTAATCAGCTCCAACCATCTTCTTTGGCGCATATTCAGCTCCTTTTGTGTGAAAATATACTTTAAACTTTTATGATCAGTATAAATATCACACCTTTCACCATAAAGGTAATGCCTCCAAATCTTTAATTCAAAGATTACCGCAGCTAACTCCAAATCATGTGTTGGGTAATTTTTCTCATGGATTTTCAACTGTCGTGAGGCATAAGCTATCACCATATCATTTTTCATAAGAACACACCCCAATCCCTTCTTGGATGCATCACTGTAGATCACAAACCTTTCTCCACTACAAGGCAGTGTGAGCACAGGTGCACTGAATAACCTTCTTTTCAACTCCTTGAAATTCTCTTCACATTCCTCTGTCCAGACAAACTTAACTCCTTTCCGAGTCAACTTGGTGAGTGGATTAGATAATCGTGAAAAATCTTTTACAAAACGTCGATAATATCCATCCAAACCAAGAAAACTTTGAATCTCAGTTACTGTTGTTGGTCTTGACCATCTTTCGATAACCTCTGTTTTTGCTGGATCCACAGATATCCCCTCTTTTGAGATTATGTGACCAAAAAATGCAACTCTTTGAAGCCAAAATTCACACTTGGTAAATTTGGCATAAAGCTTCTCCTTTCTCAGGGTCTTCAATATAATTCTCAAGTGATCTTCATGCTCTTACTTGATATTTGAATAGACAAGAATATCGTCTATAAAGACTACCACAAATTGATCAAGATAGTCTCTAAAGACTCTATTCATTAGATCCATGAAGATAGCAGGGGCATTAGTAAGACCAAATGGCATCAATATAAATTCATAGTGTCCATACCTTGTACGGAAAGTCGTCTTTGGTATATCCTCCCTTTTGACCCTTAATTGATGATACCCTGAACGAAGATCAATCTTGGAAAAGTATTGAGCTCCGCGTAGTTGGTCAAATAAGTCATCAATGCGTGGGAGAGGATATTTGTTCTTGATAGTGATCTTGTTAAGTTCTCGATAATCAATGCAGAGTCTCATTGATCCATCTTTCTTCTTAACAAATAGAACAGGTGCTCCCCAAGGTGACGCACTAGGGCGTATGAATCCCTTATCAAGATTCTCTTGGAGTTTCTTCTTCAATTCCTGCAACTCAATTGGGGCCATTCTATAAGGTGTCTTTGAAATAGGCAATGCACCCGGTATGAGTTCTATTGAAAACTCAACTTCACGATTTGGTGGAAGACCCGATAATTCCTCCGAAAAGACATCATCAAACTCCCGTACAATGGGCATATTCTTAATCGTGAGTTTCTCACCAACCATTTGAGATAAATAACCTTTATTTAGTGGAATCAAGACCCATAAGATGGAAGGAATTTCCACTGGAAGGTTATGTTCATCCTTGCATTGATAGACGATCGTAGATTGATCTGGAATATGAAATGTGACTTCCCTTCATTGGCAATTGATATGACCTCCATGTAGAGAAATCCAATCCATGCCAAGAATCACATCAAATTCCACTAAAGGAAGGATCACAAGATTTGCAGGAAGCACTTTCCCACAAACTTCGATCGGAGAAGAATTATAAACTTTTGATGTGACTGTTGTTCCATTAGGTGTTGTCACAGCTAACTCAACATCTAATTGTTGAGGTAATATGGTGATACCCTTAGAAAATTCTTTATAAATAAAAGAGTGGGTGGATCCAGAATCAAATAAAACATTTCCTACTTTAGAGTGGATGGTAAGTGTACCTTTCACCACTTCGTTATCGTACTCCACATCGCTGATAGAAATTGCATGTGACTTTCCTTTGTCTTTAGCCTTAAGATTTTGTTGACGTCGACCATCATCATCAACCCTTGGATTTGGGCATTGATTGGCATAATGACCCATCTCCTTGCACTTGAAACATTAAAGTGTAGTAGGTTCATTCTGTGTATCCCTTCCTTTGTTTGCATCATTAGACATCTTCTTCCCATTATCGCAGCATTCAAATGCCCGATGACCTTCCTTTCCACATTTAAAACATTTACTTGTCCCTTTAAGACAACTCCCTCCATGTTTCTTTCCACACTTTGAGCATAAGGGAAATTTCATCTTCTTTTCAGTGTGCTCTTTAGATTTTCCTTTGAATTCCATCTTCCTCTTCTTATCAAACCCATGTGACTGATGGGTTACTCCAATCACCATCTCGACTTTGAGAGCACATCGAACGATTTCCTCATAGCTATTGAAGTCCCTTATGGCTAACGCCCTTCGAAGACTTGGTTTTAAGCCACTAAAGAATTGATCGATCTTACTCTCAGGTTGGATAATAATACCAGAAGCGTACCTTGCAAGTCTTGTAAAATTTGATTCATAGGTACCAACAGATTCATCATCCCTTTGCTTCAGTTCAAGGAACTCTTTCTCCATCTTTGTTCGGAGAATACAAGGGAAGTACTTATTGAAAAATAAGTTCTTGAACTCATCCCATTCCATAGACTCAATTTCATCCCTTTGCCTCATATTCTTAATAAGATTCCACCATTGATCAGCATCTCCTTCCAAACGATACCCTGCGAGGATGACTTTATCATGCTCAGAACATTGAAGAACTGAAAATATCTTTTTAGTAGTACTAATCCATTGTTCAGCAACTAATGGATCAGTAGACCCGCTGAAAGAAGGTGGACGCTGCCTCATGAAGGATTCAACAAAATGTTGCTCCTTCCTTTGCTCCTTTGGAAGTCCTGCATGATTCATAGCTTGAGAAAGTTATGTTAGCATGGCTACAAGATTTTGCATTCCAGCTCCCATATCATTTGGTTGCTTAGGGGGACAATCATTGCATTGCCCATCGCATTCCGCATTAACAAGGTTCCTTCGGGTTCCAGCCATTGACTAAAACCAAGAAGAATAGTGTGAGCAACACTAATTATAATAGGAAAACCACATAATTCAAGAATAAAATTTTCATGCTTAAGGTCTTATCCTAGGTTATTCAAGGCCATTTCTAAAACACTAAGATTGTGTTTTATGCTTAGACTTATCCTTAGGGTTCTTACTAAGGCTTTCACATCCTAGTTTCCAAAGGTTGACTATACCTTTCCTCTAATACCAACTATAACGACCCATACTTTACATACATTGTTAATACATCAAAATTGAAGCACACTTATTACAACATATGACAAAACCACAAAGGACCATATAGGTATAGGGTCTTTAGAAACTGGGAAACATAAACAACTGGTTCATAAATCTTATACAGTGTCTCCCATTTATTTCATCATATCTAGGGTCCCTTTTAGCATATTCTAATTAATATCCATCTTCCTGACCTGGGGAAAAGAAAACATAAAAGGGTGAGCTCAAATGCTCAGCAAGGGCAAATAAAGGAAATAAAAATCATATAATATCTTTTTGAAAATCATAACCTGCAAAAGAGATCATAAAATCTTAACATGGAATAAATCATAGAAGTGAAAATGGGATCCCCATAATCATAACATGAAACTTGAAACTTTGTGGCATGCACACATAATCATGGAAAATCATTTCTTGTTAGTCTTGACTCATTTCCAAGACTATATTAGTGGACAAAGTCCCTTTCTGAACCGAGTCACCCTCGTTCCAGTCCTGTTTCACTGAACCGGTATAACCTACCGTTCCAGCCATGTCTATCTCATGAGATATAAAACCTTTACCCAATGCATTGGAGGGAGATATAGGTCCCACCCATCTTATAATGAATCCTTTCTTATGTGTGCCACATAATCATAAACCATACATCATAGCGTAATCCACGTAATAAAAATGGGATTCTTAAACAACATGACATCATAAAACAATTCATATAAGATAAAGGAATTCATAAAAATGTTTCCATCACAACATAATCAAATCCATGTAATAATAGGAATAAAAACAGAACCCTTTTATTTTCTTAGATGGAAAATAATTTTGATAAAATACTTGAACTCCATTCTTGAGGAAAATATCCTTTCTACTTCAAAAACATTTTTCCTTTCATAACATGTCATACGACTTTAAAATAAAAGAAGTTGATTAAAAATAAACTTGAAAACTTGTAAAGCAAGCTTCTTGGAAATAATGTTTTAAAAATCCATTCATGCCGTATATGTTAAAAAAACATTCTTCGTACTTTTGTCGGAAAAGTCAAAAAGTATCTCGTACGAAAAACGACAAAAGATTCCTTTCATTTCTTTTACTAAAAACTCACCAAAGGGTAAAAATGTATTTAAACAATTGTAGGTGGATGGAAATAATATTACATATTTATGAAACATGGATGTGGATGATAAAATACACCCCAGTAAATACTTACGAATAAACAATCTCGGATAAAAATGAGATTGTGATATTTCTCTTACCTTAGGTCCAATTTGCTTTGTACGTGTCCGAAGATCCTGTATAATGGTTTAAATAATGTTATTGACTTATTCCAGAATCATACATATTGATATGATATCATATATGGTCATATTATTAGCTTCTTGTTAGTAATATTTCATTGTTACTTGTTACTCGGGTCTTTATTGCCTTTTGTTCTTATGCGTGTTTTGCCGAATACATTCTTATTCTTCTTTTAAGGTTATAGATACCTTATATCCAGAATGGTATTAGTGTAACATATATCATATTTATTAATTCAATTCATTTATATAATTACTATGTAATTATGATCATGTAGAACGAGTCGCATCACATCGTGGAGACGGTATTCCGTACGTACGCATGAGTGATGATATCGTTCCTATGATCATGGAACTGTATTGGAGTATATATATATTATTTCAGTATCAATATTACTTTATAATAATCATAAATAGTTACTCATTACACCATTATACACATCCTTGTAAAGTGATGGTGGAAAAATAGTTTACACCACGGCGTGGAGACGGTATTCCGTACGTACGCACGCGCGGTGATTTCAGTTTTTCCGTGGGATGGATAGAAGGTGAATTAGGGTTGTTTCATATTTATAATAACATATCAGTATGTAAGTAATACTGATGTTATTACTTTTTCATGAAACAACTAAATAAGAAGATGTTGAAGAAGAAAGAAATTGAAAAGATCGGTAATGGATATTACCTCTTCTTTGGAACGCCTCTTTGAATCCTCCACTTAGGGAACTAAGATTGGTCTTTGAAGAAGACCAGGACCTCTAGGATTATTCTAGGGAAGTGGAGAGGAGAAAATGGCAGGGGTTGGCCGAGCTTGAGTGCTCAAATTGGTGTGAGGAGGAGGGGGAGGAGGTGCCCTTTTATAAGGGAGGAGAGGGGCACCTTAGGAATTTCTCCAAATATTATTTTATATTAAAGTCAAAATCGGTTTATAATGGTTCCAAAGGGTCATATTTCGAAGATAAAGTGGGGATGGGTAGAAATCCTATCAACCAATAGGATTTAGACAAGTTTAGGATATTATTTTAACCTTATCAATTAGACTTAACTCTAAGTTAAATAATTTAACTTTTACCGTGTCTTTTTGTTTTCTTTCACTATATACTTACTATAACATGACAAACGAACCCCAAATTGTTTATTATTAATATATATATCCTTATCTAAGTAATTTGGCCGAACCTTAGATTTTTAGGAATAAAATAACAATTAATAATATAATATTTGATTTAAAAACTATTTTGTGTCAATTTTGACTCTATTTGATATATGATTTTTGTGAAAGTCATAACAGATTTATATGTTCGAACCAAGTTGATTAAATCGACATTAATATATCATAGTAACCTAGAAAATTAGTGTAATTCATAAAAAGTCTCAAATTACATTTATTTTGGTGTTTATAACATCAATTATGTCAATATTTCATTAATAAGATAATTACTGCATCATCATTGTGTCATCAATAAATTAAATTATTTAATGTCTAAAAATTACAAATAAAATACCATTATGTAGGAAATATTTTTGTCTTTCTAGTGAATATTTATAGTCGAATTTATCTTATGTATAACCCCATATTAAAAATGATTTACTTATTAAACTTTGATTTTAACTATTTTAACCCTTCTTTAAATAAAATAATAATAAATGTCCTAATCTAATCCAAGTGGGCCTAAATGGTCATATTTATATTCCTAAGTTTGTTTTTGGTCGAATTACACTTGTCCAATATAATTAGGACATGTTTTAGGGTAATATTAAAATCATATTTACCATTAGTTACCCTATTTACTATTAACCGCGGTAAAAAAAGTAAAAAGTTACTATTCACGAAAAAATTATTTTTATCTCATTGAACCACATTTTACTTACTGATATCAACCGTGTTTGTCAGATTTTTGAAATTCCATTCACAGAAGCGGTAAAATTAAGTTTTATGCAAAATTCAGTTTTTAACCTACCACTTAGTGGTTTCACTATTCATCAAAAATTGATAGTTTTCAGAAAAATAACAAAATTTCACCCTAGGCTAATTTCGATATTCTGAGTCCAAAAATGAAGTCCATTTTGAAAAATAAAATTTTTAAAATTTCAAAAAGTGGTTATTACTATTCATAACGGCTAGTTTTAATAGCATATTGTTGTTTAGTGAAACTCAGTATTGCGTACGACGCAAGCTATCGAGGAAGGTCGTGATTGCGTGTAAAGTAAGCCAAGCAAGTGTGTAGTGAACGATTCCTTTGATGATATATAAAAACAAAATATTACTCATAAAAATCTCGGGTGTTACATCATGTGCATATTTTTACTTCTTTCTATTATTGCATGCGATAGGGAAAATAGAATTAGAGAATCAAGATCCTAACAGGTCAGGAGGTACATGTATAAAAAGTTGGAATTGGTTTAAAATGTCCTCAACACTAATTCACCCCCTCTCAGTGTTAGGCATATCCCAAACTGGTCCATTCACGAGGAAACTGATTCCTTCCATAAATAGGATATGTAGGATGTCTTCCAAAGGCATGATCCTGAACTCAAGCTAGAATCCACCTTACTATGGGTCATGCCATGCCTCTGAAAATTCAACCATCTGGACCCAATCATTCCCATGCGCTGATCACTCTATCTCATCTATCAGTGGATTAAGAAATGAACTGAACTATGATGAATTTGATTACTTTATTAACCAAGATACATATGATTCCTCCTTGAGGACTGATCTCTATATTTAACATCCTAAGGGTATCCTAGCACATAATCCCTTCATCTGTATATAGGGAGATTGATTACTTGTTATCCTCTATTTCCCACACCCAACATAGCTCATGTGGTCTTAAGGAGTTCCAATAGTCTTATCAATAAGATAATGAATCCCCACCATAAAGGGTAATTATAGTACGTAATACTCAATAAGTGGAATGATATAAACCTCCCCCATATGAGGAAATATAACTTAGGGATAGTCCTAAGGGTGTGAATGAACTATGAGAACTCTGATTCCTGCAATGACTTGGATACGTAGGATTCCTTCCTAAGGTTTGAGCTTAAATAGGCACCCACCTCACTATAAGTCCTCCCATGTCTCCAACATCTCACCCACCGGAACCTAATCATTCCCATGGGATGATCATTATACCTAATCTTATGGTGGAATAAGAAACCAAATTAATTATGACCAATATGATTCTTTTTATAACTGGGGAATGTAGGAAGTCTCACCGAGACCCGAGATTGAAAACCTAGTGCCAAAGTTTCCACAAATATTTCTTTTCCATACAATGTTAAACTGAATAGGTTTTAAAAAAAAATTGGTTTTTATTCCTACAATAACTAGGATATGTAGGAATTATCATAATGGACTAGTCTTATCCTCAGAATATTAACCGCCTCCCTATATGGTAAAAAAATCTGAAGCTCCTGGTTATATGGATTCAACATATAAAGCAGTTATTCATCGCTTATAAATGGATGAAGAAACTCATAATCATACAAATGGATTCAATAAGGAGACCCTTTCCTCTATTCATAGATAAGATCCCCTTCCATGGGAAAAGATACACTTAAGTGATTATCATATTTTAGGTTCACCGGTCTCATATTTAATAAGGAAAAGATTTGCTAACATATCTTAAATCTACAAGGGAGTTCCGAAGATGAAAAAACATTCCCCCCAAAATGGTACGATGGGCCTGAAATCCTATCCTCTAGACCAATGTGTGTCCCTAAGTGCCATAGGTCCTGAAAACCTAGGTGACTTCCAACCATTGGAATGCAGGTATGTACAAAATTACATATAGGTAACTGTTGGGAGTTTCTATTAAAGGGATAAAATGCTAACCCGATGGAAATGATTGTGCACAGTGTAAACCCACCAAAATCAACCATCAAGACACAATATACCTATATTGATAAGGTTTTTCAGGTCACAATATTTTTACTAGGTTAAACAGTCTATCAACTCACAAAAAACATAGTTTAATGGTCCATGACCACACTAAAAACACAGGTGACCAAGTCATCACCTTAATAAAAACGTAAGTGAATGGGTCACCACTAAATTAACAATATATATGAATGGGTAATAATTAAAAACAACCTAAGTGAATGTACCATCCCGAAACTATACCAATATAGTTAATTTATTTATCAATTAAAAAACTTGTAAGGAGAATGGGTTATCACCACACTATGTCTTAATTTTCTCTTAGGATGCTCTCATCTCAGAGAAATATTTAGGGTTGATCTGATTCCCAAGGAGGAAAATTTGATGTATTCTTCTTTTATCTCCCTTCTAGGACTACTTCTCATCTACAAAACCTTTCATTTTTACTTATGTTGGGTTTCCCCTTTCATCAGTCCCCTTATTTCATTCCCCAATTCTTCAATTTCTCCCACCTCATTGATTTTAGGTATTTTTCCAATTCACATAACAAATTTTCTTCTCTGGTTCAATTAATATTTGGATCTAAGCCTATAGAGTTTATTAGGACTTATAATATCCATGTTTCCTTATTTAGTGATGAATTTGTGTTTCAATGTTGAGTATTCTTATCAAAAGTTTCATTTTCCACACTTCACATTCCCTGAGTTGTATGTATTGAAGGGAAACTTTTCTATTATTTGATGTTGTTGTGAAGGAATATGGGGGAGGAGGAAAAAATAAAGGTTATTACATGGAATGGTTATATGGTATTCATATTTAATACTTATGTTTATATAAGTGGTGTAAAGCTCTTATTAATATTATATTTTGTGGTGGTACTTGGTTATATAGAGAGTGAAGAGAATTCAAATAAATTATTATTTTGAAGAGGATTTAATCTCTAGTCAGGGTTATCTACTGAATATTTTTCTGGATTATCCTATACTATAATTGATATAATACCATGTTCTTACACCAGGATACTATAGGGTATTCTTAATGACTCTAGTTTTTTTTTCTAGAACCTATGTATAATAATGGAGATGTTCTTAAATTTATTTATGGAGATGGTGTGGATATAAATCTTCTTTGGAACCTCAATATTGAGTAAATAAAATAATCTATAAATTTAATTAATATGACTTATAATTTTAGTAAATAATATTTTAACTATTTAAATCACTCTTAGATGGGGAAAATAGGTCTATAATTAAATCCGTAACGTGGGAGTTAACCTTGGTGAAAGCTAATTTTTATTTACTTTATACCCCATGATGGTGCACAATAATGAAAACTATAAAAAATATTAAATAAATAATTTAATTAAGTTTGATTAAATTATTTTACCTTTAAGAGGTTTTATATAAACTCTATTTAGAAGAATATATGGGGTCAGATTTATAACACATGGAGATGCACAAGAGCCTCAGCCCAATTCGTGAGGACTCGACAAGTGTATTCAAGAGACCGTAGTTCAAAACTGGGTGGATACATAATGTCTGGGTACTGTAGCAATACTATAGCAGGCACTATAGCAAGTAGTGTAGCATGTGTTTTTTGGTACTTTAGTAGCCAGAACTATTCATCCATTTGGGCTTTCAGGCCATCGATTTGGGACTAGGGTCCTTTAAGGCCTTTGGGCCACCCAAGGCCTCCAGGCCAGTAAGGCTTTCCGGCCACCTCAAGTACTTCAGGCCACCTCAAGGCCTTCAGGCCACCTCAAGGCCTTAGAGTCACCTCAAGGCCTTTGGGCCCCAAAAACTTATGCTTAAATGATCAGATAGACTCTACAAGGAGCAGATTCTAGATGAGGATTCCAAGTAGGTGCTTTCGCTAGAGAAAAAGCTAAGAAGATTTTTCAATAAGAGAGGGTGTGGAATTTCCATAAGCACCAGCCTGTGCCTTCATGGGAATCCTAGCCGAACATTCCATGCAATGTTAGAGAGATGATATCATGATGAAGAAGCTGGGGAGAGTAGTTCCAAGTATAGTGTGTATATTTCTATAACCTACGGGTCATGTACTGTCTAAGCCTATGGGCCTTGTAGGGGTTCCCTATCATACCTTCAAAGGGGGTTATGAAAAATCCTTAAACAATAAGGCCTTCAGCCATTCGAGTAATACATAGAAATTCTAGGAGATCCTCATGGTGGAATTCATTAGAGGAAAATCATGGGATCAAGGGTTGATAAAGAAAACATCAATATTCATCAATAGAGTTGGTATGGAAATATCTTTCCCATATATTGATCAGATTAAAAGGTAGGGATATTGTTATTATTGGATTTTTCTACTTCTTGCTGATCTTTGTAAACACCGGTTATTATCTCTTAAGTTAAATTCATATTTAGATGTGTGATGACCAAGTTACCTTTATATTTATATTGAAATTATTAACTATGATTATTTTTTATTTTTATTATCCCATTGGTTATTTTAATTTCATCTCAAAATTGATAGTAAAATCCTGATGAAATATCATAAATTATTTTTTATTGTGGTTTTCTAGATATCGCGCACTATTATTCACATGTCCACCATCAGATGTTGATTTTTGGCCAGTGATTTAACAAATTCCATGAACCAATTACATTTTATAATTACATTTTTTTAGAAAATTGATGATATTCTTTCGAAGCATGAGATTACAATGTTATGGTGCAATCCAGGAGATGGAATTAAATTGACAGATGATGTAATTAGGTTATATCTTGAGGGATACAGTGCATGAAGATATGAATGTGACAAGAAATTTTATTCTAGTGATTTTTGGATAGATTATAATCTATGGTGGAAGAAATAACATGGATAATGGGGCCAACATCTTAGGTATAATTTCCAGCAAATAAGGAGGAAAATCTAGTGCTCACAGTGAATCTTTGAGTGGAAGATAACGATTTTGAAAAAATAATGACTACATTGTGTGTATTTTAGAAAAACACATATCATGTAATCAGAGTGCTGTGATGGAAAAGGATTCTAGATTAGAGATGTATTAAAAACCATTTCCCTATTTTGCACTCATTTTAACCCTTGGTAGGATATCATGGTGTGTACAGAGAATAAACTCTCAATATCATTAGTGGCGTTATACTTCATGTATTTTGGGAGCACATGATGTGATTTCTTGGTGGAATATGACACATAGACTATGGTATATATTTAGTACCATTAAATATACCAAATTACATTGAAAATAACCAGTATTCCATGTAGGTGGATCATTATATTCCATATAATATTTGAGTGTACAAACAAGCCACTGTTTAGGGTTACACATCATGTGGACCATGTTGTGTACTGTGTACTACTTATAAGAGCACTTGTTGGCATTGAATTCATCTTTAGAGTAGGTTTTGAATAAAAAATTAATCCACCTTGGGTGATTTCCATGTAGAATATGATGGTGTCTCTACCTTTATTGACATATATTTGGTGTCTGGTGAAGAAAATGTGATATTCCACTTTAACATTGCATACCTGAGGATAATGGTAATGCTCAACTTACATGTGTTAATAATGAAGGAAACCCTTCTCTAGAAGTTGAGATATTTTAGAATCCATTTTTCTCTCACTATACATAGGTTGATTCAGTAATTAAATAATGGGACATGGGTTAATGATATTTTACCCAAATATTAGATGGGGTCAGTATTCCCTAAGCTATATGAGTGTGAGATCCTATATCTTTGAAGTTGTTATTCCATATTTCAAAAGAGGTTGATCAAAACATGGGATCCTCCACTAGAGTTGGTACTCCCCTCCCACTTATGGAAAAGGATACTCATCTATTGTGTATGATAGGTTACTTGGGGTTTTAGACTAGAATATAAATCTGACATTTAATTTTAAATTCTTCTAGATTTGAAGACTGAGACCATATATTGAGACTTGAGTCCCTTCTTTGAGAATATACGAGTTCCTATTTCTTTATCCTCTAAAATGTTTTCTTGAGATGATGCATATTTTTATGCATTATTTCTTCGGTGATATTTGAGCATTCTATGGGGAGTGTATATACTCACCCTTGTATTTGCTCTTCCTACACATTTCATCTCTAATGTAGATCATAGGATGTTTGATGGTGAAATTGTTGGAACAGTTTTGGGTGGCTCCTTGTGGTTCTTGGTGGTGGATCCTTAGGAACTTGGAAATACTATAGAGACTGAACACACAGATATTCTTCTTACTAATTGATTATTGTGAAATATTTTCTAGTTAATGGTATTTAATTTTATAAAACTAATTTTTAGGTTATTTATTATCATAATATTTTGGGGATTTTTAGAGGTTACAAATGTATTTAGTAATCTGGTTTTTACTATTCGATGTTACTCTAGTGTGTATGGAGGTGTGTTTGTGTGTGTGAAAGTACATTAGTAAATGACCTACCATGTTTTTGATATTCCTACATAGTGGTTTTCATAAGACCTATGCTTGTTTGAGGTGTGATTAGGGTAGATTCATCAACTTACCATTATCCTAAGAAGGGCCCTAGTTTGTTGGATCATGTTAGTGTAGTATCAAAGTAGGTTATTATAGAGACAATGTTTAGAGATAGAAGCATCATGAGAATTTAATTGCGAATTAAGGAAACAATTTTGAGGTGTATTAATTTAAGATATCGATCTATGGGATCTAGTGATGTTTTGACGACTAACATATCTGTACACTATGAATCTATGAACCTACTTGTAAACTTGGTAAACTGAAGCACCGGTTTTAGGGAACAGATGGTCTATTTGTCATATAGGTATGATGTGATTCCTATTTACTTTTATATGTTAGCTCCATAGATATATTCTTCTAACCATGGTGAATCATGTTAAATTATTGTATTCCACCCCATAGATAACCAATGAATATTTCAATGTAGGGTCACAATGATAATTAACGGAGTGGTGAGGACTCATTTGAGGGTCCAATTCATGATGTGATTTCTCAAAACAGGAATCGATCGATGCTTCCACCCATTAAGTAGAGTGTAGACCTTCCCATAGTAGTTTAGGTTGATTCTCCACATATTATTGAGATGTTTTTGATTCCACTGGTTCAATATGATGATTCCTTTTGGATGAATTTACTATATGCCTTCTAGAGTCAGAGACCACCTAGGATTCAAGGTGAGTGGGCTCCTTGGGTGTAAATGGAAATGATATATATGATTTTACAAGTGTTCTTCCTAATTCATAACCCTCCATACTAGATGATAGTCCTAGAATCAAGTATTTTTCAATTAATAGTAGGATGTTGGTGGAGTTTGGTGACTCAGACACATATTGAGGAAACACTTCCATGGATCGACTTTGTGGTCCTTTTTTGGGAGGAGTATTATTAGGTGATTTTTACCCTGATGTATATTCAAGATATACATGAGTTATAACATGGGATGATATCCATTTAAGAGTATGATTCTAGGTTTATTGAAATCACACAATACTCCTTATGAATTGTTTGTGATGGGTTCTTCTATGAATGGAAGTCGAGTGCGGGATTTACCAAGTTATTGTAGTTTTTTTGTTCCTATATGCATACTAACTATGTTGTGATATAATTTTCCCCAGTAGTAGTGAACATACTGGAAGTGGATAAAAAGGTTGTAGGGGGATTCAGTGGACACATTTGGGTTTTTTTTCATTAGCTATAGATCACAAGTGAAACACTTCTGGATTGTGACACAAGAGGTGTACAGAAGACCAGGTTTCGATATAGTGGTCAGAATCACAATGATCTCATTGGGGATATACTTAGATTAAAGATTTGTGATTCCACACCAGTGAAGGTCAGGGTCATTTAGATAGGTACTAAAAGATGCACCATGATATAATAGATAGACATACATTTGATGGGACATAGAGATAAAGGAAATTTCATGACCATAGATCACCCAAGGGTGGACATGGAGAACCTCATAGAGGAGGTTATGGCATAGGAGATAAGGGAGCTATAGTTGGTGGATGGGGTTATGACCTGATATCACCGCCACCACCTCCATGTGGCCCCCATGATGATTAAAGATATATCATATTGGGACAAAGATAACCTTAAAAATAGATGTATATGATTAGAATGCACAAAACATGATTTGATATATTATATATGTTTTCTCCACATTATAATTAGTTTTGGTAGTCATAATAAGATTTATCCCTTTCCCATTGTCATTTAATTGAGAACTGGAGAGTCCAATATACCCTATAGCCAGACCCTTCCGACTAGAGTCCTCTACCGATTGATATTTTGAGACAACACTCATCTTTCATCTATGTATATTAACTGTAAGAGGAAATAGGTTTAAATGGTATAACTTAGTGGATGTAATGAGATCATATGGAATTATTCTTGGTTTAAATTGCCTATATATATTCATTTCCTAGATTAATGTTTTATATTAGAGAGTAATATTTATATAGGATTATGGATCCAGAATTTCCTTCACAAGAAAGGAGGGTTTTCAGACTGGATAAGATAGGATCATATACAGGATGTTGTAGCTGATTTTTCAATAGTTTTATATAATAACCCTTGGTATATCATACTTATAAAACATTAAAACTAATATTTTACTAGAGTATAACATCAAAAGTTTCCTTGACGATTTACCTAGTCTGCCTCCACCTCGGGAGATTTATTTTTTCAGTGTATTTTACCCCATGACTAATTTTAGACCTTGTAAAAAATATTATAAATCCCATGATAGGATCCTAGAGACTGGGGTGTAGTTTGAGGATCATTAGAGGAAGGGATATATTGGACCTATCATGTCCCATTAGAGAGATCTGGTACTGTTCAATAAAAATCAGATAAGTTCTTGAGGGTACTTATTAACTATCTTTACCTTGGATACCATTTTGATTCACACACCATGTGTGTTGAGGACACAAACTATATATTTTTGATGGAATAGAACATGGAGAGTTATGTGCACATAAATTACCACCCTATGTTCTATATGGAATGAACACAAACATACATGCCATGTAGCCAGATCTATACACTCTATATGGGATTCTAGTTCATGACCATGTCACTAATTTGGGATGAATGGTGTGTTTCCCATGATGAATTCCACATATTCCTCCGAGACTCACCTACCAAATGTGAATTCTTGTTCAAAATTAGTTTTTGGGTGTGGGATCAGTATGACTTGTGTGTTTTATATATAGAACCCGATAGTGGACCTACTATCAAATACAAAGATGTGGAATATAGAGAAAAATGTTATTGGAATCATCAACATTACATAGAATAGTTTGGAGGAAATGCCCAAAATAAATGCATTATTGGAGATAGAATACACTCCCTAGTATTAGATATATAATATGTTACGGTTTTATCTCACTATCTACAAGTGGAGTTTTTAGTTACCCCTTGGGAATGAGATGTGGAATCTTGTGACTACAAAAATTATAGGGTTGTTATTCCCCCAGTTGTTTGGGTGCAGGATCCTTTGTCTATAGAGAAGATATTTCCCCTACTAGAAGGGATGGACTGAGGAGCATGATCCTTCACTAGAGTTAGTATCCCCCAACCAAATGGGGAATTCTATACTATGGTTTATGAGAGATTACAAAGGCTATTTTGACTAGAATGAGAATATATGTTTTAGTAAATAATTCATCTATCTGTGATGGTTGAGAACTTATATTAAAAATCTTGTCCATTCTATGAGCATATATGGGTTCCTCCATTATCCTTTTTATTTTTATCTAATGATGAATATTCATTTAATTATTTATATATTTCATTATTTCAAGGTGTCTTAATGGTTATGTATATACATACCCCTATATGGTCTCAACCCACACATGTCGTGTTTTATGCCACTATAGGTAGATCAATGATGATTTAGGTGGACTTGGTACAAGTTGCGTATTGTTGTGCCTGGTGGTAGTGTTAGATAGACTGTGGTTAGATATTTTAGTTTTCATTTGTGTATATTATTCTAATTGATTTATAATTTGGACCAATATTTTGGTTTGTAAGATTTTTTTGTCCAAGACATTGTTTTTTGATTATGTGATTTCATACTATATTGTGAGTTGTTAGTAGTTGCACATGAATTTAATACTCCCTTTTTTATTATTCTACATTAATTTAGCATGTATGTATATTGATACCTTGTCCTTTTACACATATCATTAAATGATTTTGAGCATAATAAATAATCATATTACAAGACAAGGATCATAAAGTCTAGTGTCTTGGAAGAATAGGTACAGAAAACATAAAACATGGGACTGAATAAGAACATTTATTTATTAAGTCTTCATAAAGATCTCCTGAAATACATTGTGATCATAAATATTCATAGTATAACCTAGGGATAACCTAAAAAAGGGATAATCCAAAATCCCAATAAGAGAATAATAATAGTAATAAAGCTTTAGCACATGGGTTAGAAGGCATAGAATAATGATATAAAAAGGCATGGAACAATTGAAATCATAACATATAAACATGGGAACATATAAACATGGAGTTATAATAATGTGGTAGAAACATAAAACATGACTTTATCATGAGTTAAGGATTTTTTCACATAGAGGAGCACAAGTCAAGGTTAACCACCAAGACCGTTGCACATGGTCGCATGAGCCAAGTCTATCCACCAAGACTATTCCACAAAACATATCACAAGACACAAATTTACCCAATTAATTAGAGGACTATCTAGGGACACCCATCATAACATGTTCATGAATATTCATTCCCCATATAGAATCATATATAATCAATCATACATAAACATAAGGGTACCCAAGGAAAGAAATGGGTATCATAATCATGTCATAAAGTATAATTGATTGGTGTATCAAACAAGTGTCCATGAAAGAAAGTAATTAAAACATTCATGAAAATTGATATGGGAGAATTAACAAATATCATGGTAAATTATTTAAAATATAATTGAAAACATTTAAGAAGAGTATTTAATAAATTTTAACATTAAAACATTTTAGTGTGTTTTTAAGGAAAAAACTAAGGAGTATTTAAAATTTAAAAGGGAATAATATTTTATATAAAACAAGAAGTGAAATAAGAAGGTTTAAATAATAAAAATACTGATTATATAAATACTATGGTGTCTTAAAATAGACGATAGAGTGCACGTGAAATTGGGTAAGAATCCGGGAAGTCCCCTTAAATTGGGTTCGATGTTATGGAAGTATTGAAGAGGGAACCATTTAAAAACATGTATATCCCAAAAAACGAACAATGAATGGATCTTGATATATATATTTTGATCATATACCCATAATTTATAATATGTTCATAAAAATAATAGATAACTTAATTTATGTAAAAATAAAGATAGAACAACCTGAAGGAATAATGAAAGTTCAGGTAGAGTCCCTTACCTTAAGTATAATGGTGTCCTTAACTTGATCTCAATGTCCATGATAACCAAATTAAATTAATTAATTAATATTTCCATATCCTCTTTTTAATGAAATTGAATTAGTATATCCTTTTTAAGTTCATTGATGACCTTTTTTGATGGGTTAAGAGGTTCAATTTCATTTTTTGGGCACATTTGCTTCCTTGGTTTTCATGATTGGTTTACTTATATACATGAAAAGATAAACATGTAAGATGAGAATGGTTGTCTATAATTGAATTTGTATGTTATTAGTGAACATACAGAAAACTACATGGTTATAAAATCTATTTGGCTATTTAGAGTGAAGATGAATCATTATATAAAACTTTACTGATAACCCTTTTGGTTAAATGGTTATTTTTTGATCATATCGAACACATTTTACTTTATAAATTTATATCATGTTTAAAAAATATTGCAGAACCTTACATTTGAAATAATTCATATATTATAGTATATTTATATCATCAAAATCGTTTCATGACTAGAATTGAAGACGGTAAAAGAAATTGAAAACTCGTCGTCCTTGAATGTGATAAACTAACAAATCTCAGATAGTGTTTTCATTTATAGTATAAAATAAGGGAAAGGGAGAGATGATAATGAATTAGTCCATTTTCATAACAAAATTATGTAAGGTACTGGATTTATCATAACATTTGTATGAAATGATATGAGGAAAGAAATAGAAATAATGGAACTTGAAAGAAAATAAATGAAATGAAAAGTAGAGTTTAGCTCTTGAATATAACTTCCTTGAGAACCTGCATAGGGGAGAAGATTTGGTCTTTTAAAGAAACTAAGGGCTATTGGATGTGAGAGAGGTTCTTGGGGAGATATATTATTATAATTTATGAAGGCAAAAATGCTTTAATGGAGTGAAGAGAAGTCGTAAAAATGGGTGGAGTTTATAGTGGAGGAGAGGAGGGGTTTCCCATTATTTTAATCATTAGTTTGATATTTTTTCTCAGGACTATGAATAGTATTTATTTTTGTGACCAAAAATAGTAATAAGTGCATGTGAGTTTGAACTGATTTCCATTTACATCATTTGTCACTCATGCTTGATGCATAAATTTAGGATTTAGAACTTATTATAAATTATTGTACTTTACAATTCATAAAAAATTCATTTATTTCATTAAAAACACAAAAACTAACCATTAACATTTTTAAATTTGAAGAATTCTTAAATGAGATACATTTTATGAAAATAACTTTATATGTTTCGGAAATTTATGTTTTAAAAAAATCATCATTTACTTGAAAAATACATTTTAAAAGTTATAACTGATTTTATAATACTTTGAGAAATTGACTAAGGTCCCATAAAATTATCCCATAATCGTAAGACATAAAAAAATAATCTATGAATTAATTTTATGAAAACAAATTATTTTTTTCTTATTAAATTATTCATAAAGTTTTAATTAAATATTTATGAATTATAAAAATACCAACATTGTCATATTGTCACTTATAAGATGGATAAATTTTATTTATACTTATTTCGGTAAGGTTACTATTTACATGAGAAATTTAATATTCATAAGGGTCATATTACTATTCATAAGGGTAATGGTACTATTAATAAGGGTCAGATACTATTCACTGGTAATTAAGTTTGTCTTATCAGAATCTAAACATCTTACTGATCATAATTGTGTGTGTCAGATTTTCAAAATTCAAATAACAAAAGTGACTATATTATGTTTAAAGGTCACGTAGTAATTAGTAGTTCATTATGTTGTGATCTCATGTGATTATATGAAAAAAATCATATGATAGGAATTTCAATTGATTAAACTTTGGGTCATTACATTCTTCCCCCCTTAAAAAATATTCTCCCTAGAAATTTCATTTTACATTCTCATCTATAAATACATGTGGGTAATTTTCCTTCATTTTCTACTCTGGTTCCCATGTTTCCTCTTTATACTTATAGTTCCTCCATAGTACTTTGAAAAAGTGATTATTCTTGTTATGCAGAACATTATCTCTATGATTCAAGATCTTCACTAGCTACTCCTCGTAAGAAAATCATTATCCAACTATACCACCTCTAAAGATAGTACATGTGAAGGATCTGGTATGTACTTTCTTAGAAGAGATACATGGAAGAAATTGTGTAATTTACACATGGTAGGTGGAAATTCTAGTAGATAGGCCACAACTCCAACATTATCAAGACTCTCAAAGGGGCTGATTTACTTGAGATGTATCTTTCCTTTCTTCCCAAACCTCATAACCTTCTTCTATAGAGATATGGAGAGGAATACCATGTCTCAAATTTTGAACTCAAGGTCCCATAGAAAATTTTCCAAATAACTATTATGTCGAATTTTCACTACCTTGATGTGATTCTAAATGTTTTTCACCTTCTCTGCCATTTCATTGACCATTTTAGGTCCTAGTATCTTACACTCACTAACTTCATCCCAACATGTCGGTGTTCTACACCTTTTCCCGTAAAAGGCTTTATATGGTTCCATTTGGATACTAGAGTGGAAACTATTGTTGTGGGATAATTAAACCAGTGGAAGAAGTTGGTACCATCATCCTTTGAAGTCCATAGAACATGATCTCAACATGTGTTCCAGTGTCTGAATAGTTTACTAAGATTGGCCATCAGTTTGAGGATGATAGGCTGTACTGATGTTTAGTCTAATGCATAAAGAATGCTAGAGACTTTTCCAGGACATCCAGGTGAATCTTGGATCTCTATTGGATACAATATATAGTGGTACTATATAGAGCCTTACCACCTCCTTGAAATATATCCGTGAAATTTGATCCAATGAAATGTACTCTCAAATTGTGATAAAGTGATATTCCTTTGTATGAAGATCCACAATGACCCATATATCATTGTTTCCTATGTATTTCCTTAGAAGTATAGTAACAAAGTCCATGGTGATGTTCTAAAACTTCTATGTTAGTGTGGTTAGTGGTTTTGTCGTCCACTTATACATCTATCTTTAAACCTTCACTAGTTGGAAAACCAGGAACATTGATGTATATTCAGCAATATCCTTCTTCATTTTGTCCAACCAAATGTTCTCTTAATGATCTCGATACATCTTTCTGCTCCCTGAGTGAATAGAGAAGGTTGAGTTATGTTCTTCATTCCAAACCTCCTTCGTTATCTTTGGATAGGATGGTGATTATGACCCAAATCTTACAACTCCTTCCTCGTCAATCTTGAACTCAGAGGATTTACCATTTCTGAAAGCTTTCACCCTTTTCTGAACTTCCACAAATTTTCTTTGATAATATTTTATTTTCTCCACGAGGGATGGTTGAGAAATCATTTGAGAAAGGATTGATGATGTTTATTCTTTAATTATTCCTATGTCCATCATCTAAAAATATAAGAATATTGAATCCTTTTCAATTATCATCCTTAACAAAGATGCAGGATCCAATCTACTTAGAGAATCTTCCATGTTATTTGCCTTACTCGAATGGTAGTGGATTGAGTAGACATAATCCTTGATGAGATCTAACCATATTCGCTAGATAATATTAATACATTTCTCATGAATATATTTTTTAGACTCTTATGATCAGTATATATATCACACTTCTCACTATAGAGATAATTTCACCAGATTTTCAATGCAAAGATCACAACTGCCAACTCCAGATCATGTGAAGGATAGTTTTACTCATTGATTTTTAGCTAACATGAGGTGTAGTCTATCAAATTATCATTTTTCATCAACACATTTCCTAATACCTTATTTGAAGAATAAATATATACCACAAAGAGTTCTACACCTATTGGGAGTATGAGTACTAGTGTAGTGATAATCCTTTTTTGAGATCCTGAAAGCTTTCCTCACATTGTTGAGTCTAGACGAACTTCACTCCCTTTCATGCCAACTTGGTCATTGGGTTTTACAATCATTAGATGTCATTCACAAATCATCAATAATAGCCTGCTAGACCCATAATTCTATGGATCTCTATTACAAATGTTGTCTTGGGCCATTCATGAATTGCCTTTGTCTTGGAAGGGTCTACATACATCCCTTTTCTGGTGATTACATGCCCCCAGAATTATGCTTCCTCCATCCAAAACACACATTTAATTTACTTTTAATATATTTTTTCCCCTCAAAAATTCTTTAATATAGTATTCAGATGCTCCTTGTGTTCCTCCTTGCTCTTGGAGTATATCAGAATATCATTGATAAAGACTACCCCAAAATTTTCAAGGTAATATTTGAAGACTCTATTCATTAGATCCATGAAAATTTCTGGAGAATTAGTGAGTCCAAAGGGCATCACTATGAACTCATAGTTTCTATACCTCGTTCGAAAGGCATTCATGGGAATATATTCTTTCCTCACCTTTAATTGGTGATATCCTAACCAAAGGTCCACATTAAAGAAATAATTGGCCCCATGAAGCTGATCGAACAATTCATCTACCTGAGGTGGGTGATAATTGTTCTTTATCATAATTTTGTTGATATTATGATAATAAGTGTAGAGGAGAATTGAACCATACTTCTTCTTGATTAAAAGGACTAGTGCACCCCATGGTGAAGCACTCAGACATATAAAACCCTTCTCCAGATTCTCTTGTAACTGCATCTTTATCTCTTCCAAATCTACAATGGCTATTGTATAAGGTTTCATTAATATAGGTAGGGATCTAGGAATAAATTCAATTGATAACTCAAACTCTCAATTAGTAGGAATACCAAGAAATTCTTCAGGGAATACATCAATGTAATCCCTAAAATGGGAATAGATTCGAGAAGTATCATCTCCTTTGTCTCAATAATTTGAGCTATACATGATTTCTCATAAGGCAGTAATATCCACACCTGAGACAATGATTCTAAATAAGATTCATCTTCCTACTTACACTTGTAAAGAATTGGAGGATTATTTGGGATGATAAGAGTAATCTCCCTCTCCTGATATTTTCTGTTGGATTTGTATAAAGATATCCAATCCATGCCTAGGATAACATCGAAATACACTAAAGGAAGTATGAAAAGATTTTTTGGGAGGTTCAGTCAACAAAACGTTGCTAGGGATAAGTTATAAACCTTGTGTGCAATAATTTCCCCAATTTTTCTCACAAATAACTTTTCCTCTAAATTTTGTGGTGGTGTTTTAATAGTTATACTAAACATTCAATATATGAAAGAATTCATAGAACTAGAATCAAATAGTTCATTTTTCTTTTCTTGAATGAATAATTAGTGTACCTATCACCACATCAATGTCTAGATCCACCTCAGTAATAGTGATATCATATGCCCTTACTTGTTGACTTGGAGGTTGTTGTTGATGGCCTCCGAAAATAATTACCTTAGAGAAATTGTTCTCATAATTCCCATTATCTTTGCAGTTGTAACACTGCACTACAGGCTGGGCATTGAACTGAACCTTCCTTTCTTCTTCCACATTAGTGGGATTCTTCACATACCTTCAGCAATTCTTTGTTATATGTCCCATATTTCCACATTTGATGAAATTATTGGACCCATTTAGCTAGTTACTAGGATTCTTTTTCCCACAATTTTGACACGTGGGATGTTCGATCTTCTTCCCATTATGGTATTTATTTTCCGAACCACCCATATTAGACTCTATATTAAGCATTTTTTCACTAGGACCATGATACCACTGGGAGTCTCCAATCTCCATTTCATCCTTTAGGGAACAACATACAATCTCCCCATAACTATCAAAGTATCAAATCTCCTACGACTTTTTTAGACTCATCTTTAGTCCACTAAATAATGATCCACCTTGATTTTGGTGTTCCTAACAAACTCAGAGGTGTATCTTGAAATACTTTTGAATTTGTCTTCATACGCCCAGATGGAATCATCCTACTTCTTCTTGAGTCTGAGGAACTCTATTTCTATCTTGAGGTTGAGGGTTCGGGGAAAATATATATTGAAAAACATTTTTCTTGAATTTCTCCCAATCCAGGGAATAAATTTCCTCTTGGGACTTCATATTCATGATCAATGTCCCCCACTGAGAATCTTCCCCAACAAAATGATAGACCATGATTGTGAATTTCTCTTCTTCTAAGAACTATAGGATAGATGATATATTTTTAATTGAGTTAATCAACTATTCTATTAGGAGGGGATCAAAATATCCACTAATCATGGTATACCTTTGTCGCATGAAGGATTCAATGGAAACATGCACTTTCCTTGGAGAAATAGGGCATTCCACATGATTCAAGTTATTATTCATAACTTGATCCAGCTGAGAAAGTGTTATCATGAAGTTTTTAGCACTCATTCCCATCATATTTGTCATATAATTAAGTAAATATTTACACTCCCTATCACATTTATTGTTATAGTGTGTCCTTGTATTTTCCTCTATTAACTATGAAAAAAACATACAATTAGGGGGCTTGAATACTTAGCTAATAATCCTAAAAATAAACTTTAAACATAAAAGGATAAACATTTAATGTAAAACTATGTCATACCTTGTGAATCCCTAGGTTTCAATCTAGGTTATCATTGATTTCTTTCTTAACTTATATTCTTATGGGATCTTTTTTTATTCCCTTAACAGTGGTTCATATTGAGAATATGAATTTACAAAAGCATATCCCCTTGGAGTGTCAAACCAGAAGTGCACCAATGCCGGATTTCATGCACCACTTCTTGTTTGAGTCTAGCTCAAATTGGTGTTTTTCTCATTTTACCCCTAGATACATCTATCCCAGAGCCACATCCACTTTTTTGTATCCATACAGGTATGTATTTTCTTGATAAACCACTTACTCGATACTTACCAAAATTTAAGAATGTTTTCTTATACTCAGTCTCATCCTTAAGGTTCTTAATAAAGTTCTCTATTCTTAATCTACAAAAAAATAGAAATTCCTATGATACCAACTATAGTGACTATATCCTTTTACATATATTATTACATGATTTCAACCATAATAAAGCATCATATTACAATCCAATGATCATAAAGTCTAGTGTCTTAGAGGTCTAGGTACAAAAACTTAAAATATGGGACTAAATTAAAATTTTAGTTATTTATTCTTCATAAAGAGATACTAACTTCCATTGTTCTCATACATATTCATAGGATAAACTGGGGATAAAAAAACAAATGAATGGGATAAAATCCCTATAAGGGAATAATCATAATAATAAAGCTTTAGAACATAGGTTATAAGGCATGGAATAATGATATTAAAAGGCATGGAATATGTAAAATCATAACATATAAATAAGGAGTCATAATAATTTGGAAGAAACAAAAAACATGACTTTAGCATGAGTCAATGTTCATTGCACATAGAGGATCACAAGTCAAGGTTAACTACCAAGATTGTTCCACATGGTATCACGAGTCAAGGATAACTGCGAAGACCGTTTCACATAACACCTCATGAGACTCAACTTTACCCAATACATTAGAGCGCTATCTTGGTTAACCTGTCATAACATGCTCATGAATATTATTTCCACATATAGAATCATACATAATCAATCATACATAAACATAAGGGGACCCATGGAAGGAAATGAGTATCATAATCATGTCATAAAGCATGATAGACAGGGGTTTCATACAAGTGAACATGAAAGAAAAGAATTAAAAAATAAATGAACACTGATAAGGGAAAATACTTATATATCATGTTAAGTTATTTCAAAATGGATTAACTGCATTTAATAAGAGTAATAAAGAAATTCTAGCATTAAAACATTTTAGTGTGGTTTAGGGAAAATACTAAAGAGTCTTTAAAATTGAAAATAGCATAATATTTTGTATAAAACAAGAAGTGAACCAAGAAAGTTTTTATAATAAAAATAATTATTTTATAAAATAAAGGGTGACTTAAAATATATGGTAGAGTATACTTGAAATTGGGTAAGAATTCAGGAAGTCCCCTTATGATTTGTTTTCTTTTCAGGAAGTATTGTGGAGGGAATCAATTAAAAACATGTATATCATCGAAAGGGAATGATGAATGGATCATGATACATGATTTTGGATCATATAAATTGAATTTATAATATATGAATAAAAATAATAGATAACTCAATTTGGGTAAAGAGAAATATAGAACAACCCGAAGGAATAATGATGGTTCTGGTAGAGTCCCTTACATTAAGTATGATGGTGTCATTCACATGATCTTAATGTCATGTATTGCCAAATTTCATTCATTAATTATTATTTTTAGAACATATTATTTATTAAATTGATTTATTATATCCCTATTATTTTCATTCATGACCTTTTTTATTGGGTAAGAGGTTTAATTTCATTATTTGGGATCATTTGTTTCCTTGGTTTTAATGATTTTTTTACTTATATACATGTAAGGATAAACATGTAAGATGATAATGGTTGTAAAAACTTTAATTTGTATATTATTAGTGAACATCTAGAAGATTTCATGGTCATAAAATCTATTTGGTTGTTTTGAGTGAATAATTATCATTATATAAAACTTTAAAGATGACCCTTTTGGTAAAATGGTTGTTTTTTTATCACATCAAACACATTTTCCCTTATAAATTAATATCATGTGTAAAATAGAATACAGAACCATAAATTAGATATATTAAATATATTATTGTCTGGTTCCACCATAAAAATATTTTCAAGACCATAATTAATGACAATAATATAAATTGAAAACCCGTTGTCCTTGAATGTGATAAATTAACACATCTTGGATGGTGTTTTCATTTCTAGTATAAAAGAAATTTAAAGGAGAGATGATGATGAATTATTCAATTACCATAAAAAAAATTATAATAAATTTAAGGTACTGGATTTATCATAACATTTGGATGAAATTATGTGGGTAATATAAAATAAAGAAAGGAAATTGAAAGAAAATAAATGAAATGAAATGAGGAGTCTACCTCTTGAATATAACTTCCTTGAGAACCTCATTAGGGGATAGAATTTGTTCTTTTGAATATACCAAAGGATATTGGAAGGGATGTCGATTTCAAAAGCTCCCCTGCCCAACACTCCGGCGTTCACGGAGGCAGCTTCCTCCTCCGTTCCAGAACCTCCGGTGAAGGGGGTCAGCCCGGCTAGGCCCTCGGTGCTCTCTTACAAGGACGCAATACTTCTTCATCGACCTGTGGGTGCTATTCTGGGGTAGAACGTTGTGGCGGCAGATCCTATGGTGGTGATTTCTAATTCTCTCCCGCACGATGCTCTGGCGGTCTCAGAGGCAGCTCCTTCCTCCGATCTAGATCCTCCGGTGAAGGGGTTCAGCCCAACTAGGCCCCCAGTGTCTTCTTTCAAGGAGGCTCTTCTTCATCATTGACCTGTGGGCACATATCTGGGGCAGAGCGTGTCGGCAGCAGATACTGTGGTGGAGGCTTCATTCATGGAGTTATGGCACCCAGTGATCGAGGTTTTTGTGTCTTCATTCGCGGCGGCATCTATGGATATTCAATGGATTCTTGTTACGCGGTTTGGTGCGGACAAGCCTCCTTTAGCACTCTTTCAGGAGTGTGTTTGGTGGTGGGTCCTTGATTTTTTTGCCTCAGTTTCTCATCTGGGGCATAATTCCTCTTGTGTGGTCTTGGATTTTAGAGAGTATTTCGCTAATGCGTTGTGCAAGAGTCCTCGCTCAGTGGGGCGTTGGCGTTTCTCCCCTTCACGGTGGTTTATGGATGCTCACCATGTTCGTGAGTGTTTAAGTGTTGCGGTGTGGATTTCCCTCCCCGGCCTTCCCCTCCCCTTTATGAATGAATCCTTTCTCAAGGTCATTGGGGATTCGTTGGGCCATTACCTTTGCTCAGATCTTCACACGATCCGTCTGTCCAAGGCATCGGTGGCTCGGCTCTGCGTGGAGATGGATCTCAGTCGGCCGCTTCATTATCACCTGGTGCTCAAGATAGAGGGAATGGAGGATCTTCAGCAACCCCTTGTATATCCAGTCTACCCAAGGTTATGTTATTTCTTCCATATCTCTGTTCATTCTCTGTAGGTTTCTCGTAAGGCTCGTGCGAAGGGTATTGATCAAAGTGTGTGGTCGAGGTCCTCTGAGAAGCCACCTTCAGACGGCAGAATGAACTCGCAAGGAGCAGTGAGTTCGGGGCCCCTTGATCAGGGTGTTCTGGCCACTTATTCTCTAGTTGTAGAGGGGGATTCCCTTTCCGGGTGTGGTCCCATTTCCAGGCGGAATTCAGGTGGTGGTGATGCATTTCTTTCTTCCGAGGCTAGCCATCTTGTTCACGGTTTGGATCTCTTAGGGCTTCTTCTTCAAATGAATTTGTTTGTAGAATAATGGATCCCCAAGAATCCTTGATTTCCTGTCTTTACCCTCATTTCTGGATGGAAGAATCAGGAGGTTTTCAAGTCTACTGTATTGAGCGGGCTGAAGTTATTAACCTGGGGTTCATGTCCAGTGGTGTTCCCCCTCTTAGCATGCTCTATGGCTCCCCCAGTTGATGTTCTGTCAGCACCTCTCTCTTTCTCTCCACCAAATCCCCCTAATTGTTTTCCTGAGTACAGTTCTGGGCCGGTTGTGTTGTTTCATTCTTCAAAAGTCATAGGCAGGGTGTCGGCAAGGGGTGGTGCTTTTTCTGTTTCACCTTTCTCATAAGTGGCGCCATGGGTTGCTACTAGAGAAAGAGCTAGAGCTTAAGGTCATCAATGTGCATCAATTTCTTCTGCTGGAAAGGGCCAGGAGTCTGAGGCCAGTTCTAGACAGATCCTGTTTAATGTTTAAATCCTTATTGTGGAATGGCCTAGGGCTTGGAGCCAGGGTTAAGTCTGACTTCCTTGTCAATGAATTGGTTAACAAGAAAGTCTCCCTAGTTGCCTTTTTGGAACCAAACCATGCCTCCAGCAAGATTTTAGATTACGCCCAAAAGCTTAAGGTTCGTGGTTTTTTACATGGGGCTCCTCTAAATTCCCATATTTGGCTCTTTTGGAAGGATCACATAAGTGTGGACCTCATTAGTGCAACTGGACAGGCATTGAATACTAAGATATCTATGGGGCTTCAGGATTTTTTCTTCTCCTTTATATATGCCAAGTGTAACCCGCAAGATCGCGAGGTGTTATGGGGCGATCTTGAAGGTTTCAACCCAGAGGGCGCCACTTGGATTTTCTATGAGTATTTTAACATAATCGCTATTCTAGAGGAGAAGAAAGGTGGCGGTTTGTTTCCCCGAAATGCTAGTCAGTCTTTTGTCTCCTTCATGTCTAGCAGTGGCTTTCTAGATGCAGGGTTTGAGAGATGTATTTACACCTGTTGTAATAATAAAAAGGGGGAGAAGATATTATTGTCATCTCGATAGATGTCTGATGAATGAGGCGACCATTTCTATGTTTCCAGATTCCAAAGTCACTGACTTGACGTGGAGTCTCTCAGATCATTCTCTGTTACTTATCTCACTTCGTGCAGGTGCAATGTGTGATGACCATGTTTATTTATTTGAGTCATGGGTACAGGAACCGGGGTTTATGGAGGAGGTCAGGGGAGCTTGGGATATGAAACACCGGTGGAATACTTGGATTACCTTTCACAATAAGCTCAGGCGAGTCAAGAATATGCTTCGAGAATGGAGAAAACCCATTCCGAATCGTGATCACAATGTTTCTGAAATCAGTGAGGAGGTGGATAGATTAGAGGCTAAACTGGATCAAGAATGGTATGAACCGTCCTTTACTAATCTTAGAGCGAAGAAAGATGCCTTAGCTGATATTCTCATGAGACAGGAAATATTGGCAAGAGAAAGTGCTCGGGTGAGATGGCTTCGGGAGGGAGACCAGAATTCGGGGTACTTCCATGCTTGCATTAAGGAGAGTCAGAATACAGAGGCCAAACATCCATAGGGAGGACAGATCTTTTTCTATAGATTGGGAGGAAATTGGGGTTTTGGAAAATGCAGAGGTGCAGTCCCTAATGGCTTGTCCTAATCTGAGCATGGAAGGGGGATACTCGAGGGAGGAGGAGGAGTTTTTTGAGTGTATTACCACTATTGTTTCGGGGGTCATTGATGAGGGAATGAGGAGACTTCTGGTGGAGGATATTGTGCATGAGGCAGTTTTTCCCTTGAAACCAGATAGTGCCCCGGGACCTGATGGTTTTACTAGGTCTTTTTATAGGTCGACTTGGGACATCATTAAAGGAGAACTAGTTTGGGCTATCCAGGACTTCTTCCAGGGGGGTCTCTCCCTCGTATTGCCTGTGAAACCAAACTCGTACTCATTCCTATGGTGAGTAATCCTCAGTCCATTTACCAATATATTCCCATTAGCATGTGCAACTTATCGTACAAAATCCTGGCTAGCATACTCAATAGGAGAATGGCCACCCACTTGGACTCATGGATTAATCCTGAGCAGCATGGATTCATTAAATGTAGGTCAATCTAGGGTGTGATCGGTTTGGCCCAAGAAATGAAAAGTGGGATCAATAACAAGTCCATTTGGGGAAATCTCGTGGTCAAATTGGATATGAGAAAGTCGTATGATAGAATGGAATGGTGTTTTGTACTAAAAGTCTTAAAGTACATGGGATTATCCAACTGGACAATTGATCTCCTCTTTCGTTGCTTCAACTCGGCGTGGATCTCTACCTCGTTCATGGGTAAACAATTTGGCTTCTTCAAGGCCTGTCGGGGGCTTAGGCAAGGGGATCCTTTGTCTCCCACCATCTTTATTCTTGGTCAAAATTCCTTTAGCTGCTACATCAACAAGGGAATTGTCAGAGGGAAAATTCTCCCCTACCATAGCAGGCATACCATGAGAGGCATCTTAGACTTGATGTTTTACGATGACATAGTTCTATTCATTAATGTTTGTAGAAGATCAGTGAAAGGGTTGAAGATGGTTCTTAATGAATATTTCAAGTGGATCGGACAGGTGGTAAATTCCGACAAAATCCACTTCTTCACAGCAAGAAGTGCCTCTCCGAGGAGGGATCGAGACTTAAGGGCCAGGCTGAATATGAATAAGGGTCTTTTTTCCATGGACTATCTGGGAGCTCCAGTCATCCAATCTTTCCTCAAGGTGAATCATTTTGATAAGCTAATTAGAAAGCTTTCTAGGCGTATTCAAAACTGGAAAATAGGTTTTTATCATTTGGAGGCCATATCACTCTGGTTAACTGTGTGTTAGTCTCCATGAAGATGCATGTTTTTTCTACCTTGAAGGTTCCAAAAACTGTGTTTTCAAACCTGGACAGAATAATGGTGTCCTTTATTTAGGATGGGCATATGGAGGGCGGTCATCATTGGGATTCAGGTAAATGGCTGGCCAGACCCCTTTCAGAGTGGGGAATAAATTTAAGGAGCTTGCCCTCAACCATTCAAGGACTGCATGCCAAGCTCGCTTGGGAGGTCCTGGAAGGCAGAACTATATGGGGTAGAACAATTCAGAATTTTCACAGTCTTAATGGGAATAGTTAGAGAAGGCGTCCTTCAAAGATATGGAACCTGGTTTAACCGTATTTGGAAACTCTACAACAACATTCTCAGTGGATTATCGGAAGGGGGGACATAAGCTTATGGCAACAGGATCAGGGGTAGGGAGGTTGTGGTTCCCAGGTTTTCTGGCTCTAGATATCACCTTTAAATAGGCTTCCTGCCATATGAGGTTCATCAAGGACATCCTTGAAGGAAACCAAATGGATATGTTTAAATCTGTTTTTTCAAATGATGGTGATGACTGGTTATTTTTCACAGGTACCTCATCGAGTCCTTTCTCCATCAAAGACTTTGATATTTTGAAAAGAGAGGTGGTAAACGTCGACTGGTGGGGGAGACTCTATGGTGTAAAGTGATTCTGTCTAAATTCAATTTTTTGATGTGGAGAGTGAGACACAAGGCTCTACCAACGGATTCTAACCTTCAGTGAATGGGGATCCCAACGGTCTCCTGGTGTTGATGATACAGGTCTCCGTGCACAGAATATGTGGGGCACCTTTTTTACGATAGTGAATGGGCAAGGGGGTCTGGAAAACCTTTGGGCCATTTTTTGGATGGAACGGCTATGACGGAAACTCAGAGGACTTTCTTCATTCCTGGTTTAGGGGAGCTGAAAACCAAGGTGCTAAAAGGAAATCAAGGGTACTCATTCTCATTGCTGGGTGTTGGACTATATGGAAGGCCCAGAATAACAAGCTATATAGTATTGGCTTGGTCTCTCAGCTCAGTATTCATTTTAGAGTTAAAAACACTGTGCTGGACCTGCTTAGGCTCTGGCCGGACTGCATGTCAGCCCCCTCCTTATGCGCCATTGCTGCTGGGTGCGCTGATGATCATCGAGCTGGATTTCTTGGACATGGGCAGTGGGTGAGGTGGTGGGCTCCGCTATAGGGATTAAATCTTAATGTCGATGGCTCGCTGATCAGAGGGGAGATGTGGGGAGGGGGCGTCATGCGAGATCAAACTGGTTCTATACATGCAGTGTTTTCTGCTTGGTTTGGGGGAGGTGATGCGCTTTAGGAGGAAGCCCGGGCTATGGAAGCAGGTTTGCAGCTATGTGTGAGCAGGAATATGGTGGTGTCTTCGGTGGAAACTGATTCATTGGTGTTGTTCTATGTGCTGAAAAACAAAAGCAAGATACCATGGACCATTATTTATACAGTCAGGCACTGCCAGGCAGTTATTGGGGCGTGCATGGAGATCTCTCATACCTGGAGGGAGGGAAACATGGTGGAAGACTTTATGGAATCTACGACAACATCAAATAGTACTTTTTCTTCCTTCTCATCTTTGGGGTCATTTCCTGCTGAGGGTTTGAATTTTGACATAGATGATGCTTTGGGGTTGCATTACTTTCGACCCCCGTGACTTCTTTCCTTGTATCGGGATTATTGATTGAAATGAAAATGTTAGCTTTCAATTCCTAATGGACGTGGGATAGGGGATTAGGGAGAGATTTTAGTACAATTATTCAAGTCACAAGTCCTGATAGGAGTAAAGATAAGAGGTAAATAGGGGTGGTATTAATAGTGGAGGAGGGGAAGGGTTTCTCATTTTTTTAATCATTATTTTAATATTTTTTATCAAGAATATGAATAGTCATGATAATTGTGACCAAAAATAGTAATACGATCATGTGAGTTTGAATCAATAACCATTTCCCTCATCCATGACACAAGAATGATGCAGAAATTTAGGTTTTAGAACTTATCGTAAATTATCATATTTTACTATTCATCAAAAATTCAACTATTTCGAAAAAAATGGAAAAATTAAACCTAACCATTTTTTTATGCGTTGAATTCAAAAATGATCTCCATTTTATTAAAGTAAATTTCTAAATATGGTAAATTTAATTTCTAAATAAAATCATCATTTACGTGAAAAATACATATTTTTAAATTATAACTGATTTTATAATACTTTGAAAAATTAACTAAGGTCTCATTAAATTATCCTATAATCATAAGACATCAAAACAATAATTTATGAATAAATTTTATAAAAATAAATTCTCTTTTTTAATTATTAAATTAACCAAAAATTTTCAATTAAATATTTATGACTTATAAAAATACCAACACTATCATATTGTCACTTATAAGATGGATAAATTTTATTTATACTCTCATCGATAAGGTTATTATTTACTTGAAAAAATATATTATTCATAAAGTTAATATTACTATTCATAATGGTAATAGTACTATTCATAAGGGTTAGTTACTATTTATAAAAAATTAGGTTTTTCTTATCCGTCTCTAAACATCTTACTAATTGCAACCATGTATCTCATATTTTCAAAATTAAAATCACAAAAGTAAAAATATTATGTTTAAAGGTCACATAGTACTTATCAGTTCATTATATTGTTATTTTATGTCATTATATGACATAATTATAAGAATGGAATTTCCATTGATTAATATTTGGGTTATTACAATGTAGGTGCGTATATGTGTGTGTATGCATATAAATTAATCTAAGGTATCATGTGTTCATGATATGACTACTTAGGGATAGTAAACAACCCATGGCCTATTGGAGCAGGGTCTTGCGGTAGCACCCTTGACTTACCATTATCTTGATGTGGACCTGGTGGGTCCTATCATATCATTACTATTATTTTTAAAGTGGTTTCGGATGTGAAAACTATTCCATGATTGGTGTTACTATAAAGAGGCATATGGATGGTCCCATTTCTTATTTTAGTGGTGTCATATAATGAAATTAATTTACCCCCTTTGGATTATTGAGATTCTTTTATGGATTCATGTGTCCTGGTCTATAATTTTTAAAACCAGTTCACCTTATTTATGGTATAACATTTAAATGTTTTTTATTTTTATATGGGTGCAGTTCATAGTGGTAATAAATATGGTGTCATTTTTGGTAGTTTTTCATGGTGCTTATATCATTTATTTATTTTCTTTTTTATTTTATTTGAAATTCTATGGTTAAATGTCAATTCATAAAAATTCATGTTATATGGGTGATGGTGGTTTTGGAAATGATGTGGTTGATTCTGATTATGGGGAATGTTTCATGATTATGATGATATACAATATGACTTGATGAAGCATGTGATGATAAGATTTTGGATTCTACTCAAGTTCCATGTTACCAAACATTAAAACTACCATAGACTATTTTTTTATTCTTTATATTTGAATCTTAATATATCTGGTCATTCATGTTGGTCTCTTGCATTTTTTTATTGTAATCTTTGTTGAATTGGGGTTTATTTGGTTCCAAATCATCCTTATAGTGGTCTATTTTGATAATAAAATATATATAGATCGATATTCTTTATTATTACATTGACCTAGTAAAACCATTTATCATTAAAAATAATTTATTTAGGGGAATTGGTTATCACGACTTAGAAATTAAACAAGGAGAACAACTATCACTAAACACAACTAACCATGATTAAAGTTATATCACCTACTATATTCATCCAAGGTGAAAATATCATCCACATTAACATAACAATAAAAATAGGTGAATAAATAATCACTATAATCATAATCATAAAAATACATATATTTTAATTGAGTATAACCCTACAAATCATTTCAACATAATCTATTTTACCTAGTAGGGTACCTATATCCATCACATGGTACTCCTAGAACACTTAAATGAATCCAAACTCCCTTGGAATAAAATTGAAGAATCCTAATTACCCATTCCCAAGAGGGTCCATCCATATCATCAAAAAAATCAAAATTATAAAAATAAGCCTCAAAAAACACTATCTTAACACAGACATAAGCTTCCATTTAAAAAGGAATTCTCAAGGACACCAAAAATGATTATTAAAACAAATCATGTTCAATGAATCAACTTAAGGGTTCTATTCACTAAGCATATCTATAATATTTTAAGGTGAAATTGAAATCACTAACCATGAGCTCAAAATATATGTTTCAATGAAATTATCATGGGAAATATAGTCCATAATCATTTCACTACAAGAAAATAAAACACATTTGGTTCCATTTTTTATTATTCACACTCACTTGTCAACACTTTCATGGAATAAAATGCATGAAACACATATGAAATGAAGGTATACTTTATGTATCTCCCAATTTAATTTGAATTTATCCCCTTTTAATCAATGATTGATCTACCCTCTATAAAGTCCAACTAAAAATGAACATAGAAACAACCATTACATTAATCCCCTATCTCATAATAATGACCCCCATATATTAATTATAACATAGTTATAATCAATTATTTTATCATTTATATAATTAATTCGAATAAACATCATAGATAAAATTCACCTAACATCATAACCTCATTGGAATCTCGAGAAACAGACTAGATACAACCCCCAACATACTCCCACAATTATTACAAATATAAGACCCCATTTCAAGAATTATTCATCAAAATAATTTCATCTAATATTGATAAAATTATATGAGCAATATATGTAGTAATGTAACTCTATAAAAAACACGAAACCTAGTATATTCAAAATTCCTCAATATCACCTAGACATCTTATATGATGTTCCCATGAATTCGAGGTGATTTCACCATGATCTTGTGAAATCAAGTCCTAAATCCCTAGATGAATCACTCTAAATCAAATAAAGGATAAAAGGAAGAGGGAATAAGGATGGAATAGGAGGATACAAACCTTAATTATCAAAGAACCGACCTATATACCACCAAATATAGAAGGATTAAATGGGAATGTATGTATAGAGAAATGAGGGTGTGCTACCCCTCTATCGGATAGCTGAAATACCCCACAACAAAAGGGGGATAAAAAAGAAAAGTGAAAAAATTCATAAATGTTTCTACTTAAATGGCGGTTTGGAAATGACCATGAAAGCCAAGTGGCCTGTATAGTGAATCCAAAATGACTCCAATGGATCTCACTAGGGTTTATGTGTCATAATTATATAACCCCAAACTCTACCTTGTTTACATAATTCATGAATATTAACCGCAAACGATCTATTTTATCACATTAAAAACATATAAAATACTTTCATTCACAATATAAATTCAAAAATAAAAATCAACTTCCACTGTAGTTTCTCTGGAGTTTATCCTTTTCTGCAATTCATCTGACACTCAAAACTAATTTTTTTATAAACTTCATTATACACCCCTTCTAATATTCGATAAGATTCTTCATGATTCTACTATAGCTACACTAACCAAAAATATTAAACGATAACTCATATACCTAGACATTCCATTGCTTATGTAATATGACCACCGTATTAGAACCAATAAAATTATATAATTTTTAAATGACTGTTTTTATTGTATAAAATACACCACAATCACCAATTGAAAGATGAACCCTAATCAAACTCTACCTTATCCATTCTATTATCACTTCAAACATGGTATCATGTACTCTACTGAAATGACGATATTTGATTCATTGATAACCTATTTATTTTAATATTAACCAATCCCCTATAATATATGATGTTTTATAAATTCTAGTGAAATTATTGATTTATCTAATCATTGAAATTATTTTCTAAAGATTGAAATCAATAGTCTATTATATAGAATCACTTCATCAACTCATCACCCAAGAATCACCTAAACACCTAAACCATATGTCAAAATCATAGTTCCATTCATGATAATTAATCTATATCACGATTCCTTTATCATTTATACATGTTGTCACACTATCCTCAATTAGTAATATTTCATATTATTATTCATCTCTCAAGGTCATTCCCGAAATTATGGCATCTGTCAGTTATTAGACATACTAACCTTCCCAAATCACAATAAATCTATACCAGAATCAAGTGTTTCTAACTAATGTAAAAATCAACATACCATTAGTTTGAAATGATTGTTATAGGACCTTGTTGGTGGTAAAACCCATTCCTTGAAATGAATCAAAGAAAAAATAGAAAAATCGTCAACAGGTCTACCTCGTGAAACCACTTCACAAAGATATCCAGCACCACGAGAAGTGTAGATCCGACAGCTTGGGCTCCTATACAATAGTCATAGGGAAAAAATATGGAAGCCTCTGTGATCTAATGGATACGTTTGTGATGTTTCTACAGATAAAAGAGACAGAATCCTCTGCAATATGATAGATATGTTTGTGATTCCTCCACAGAGAAAGGATATAGAAGCCTATATGATCTGACGGACTACCCCCGATTGTAAATCACTAATTTCCCCCAAAGTGTTCCTTCAGAGAACTAAAATATCTGGTGCCAATTAATAGAGAGCCCCCCCCCTTTTAAAGGATCGACATCATGACATTTTTTCATATAAGATCTTTATTCATGAAGCACCCTTTTCTCTGAAATCCATCATGAAAAATGTATCACATAAGGTACTTGTGAATTGAGACTAGACTTCCATTTTCTCCATTTTTTCCTTTTCTTCAAGTGGGGATACCCTTTATGATACCCTACGGTTATCTCCAAGGTAGGAGTCCCTTTTGGATACTCGGTCTTCGTAGAGCATTTTGTCCTCACGAAGAACTCTCCAAGTACATGTTGACTCCATGCCTTGGTTGGGTCACCATGATTCACAAATCTCCTCATTTTAATATGGTCCTTTTCTCCATGCTTTGTGAGACCATTTCATGTGAATTCTCTTCTCTTTGTGAAGAACCCAAGCTTCATGAATCCCTCCTATGTGAGGCCTTATTCATTGTGAACCCCTATACCATGCGGCCCTCTGGGCTTATATGTAGTGATTTCATGGTTCCTCGAGTATTGTTTTATACAGTGTTTCCCTGCCTCATAATTTTTCACATAGGAACACTAATTGCTATTGTATATTCGCATAGTCATGCTAACATGAGACCCTCTAGGGACCAATCAGACACATCAACCCCCTCGGGCATTTCTTATGCCTTCCCTCCTCCAAGAGTGTGTCGATGCATGTTATATAAGTCTATGGGGTGAGGAGTGAGTCCCCATTTTCCAAGTTTCAAGACGTTAAACATCCAAATAGCTCACATCCCCAACACATGATGTTAAACTATGAGTTTCCACATGTGTGGTGGTCCTAAGAGGACCATAAAGGGGATGGAATCAGAAGCCTCTCGATTCCCATCTTTTCGATCTACCTTCTATCTCCCTTTGCGCTTTTCCATCATGTGTGCCTTAGGTAATCCCTACATAATCCCCAACCCAACTTAATGGTTTGATTGTTGTACGATGTCCATATCATCTATGTAGACCTAAACATCCTCCTCGGGCTTCCTTTCTACAGTATGTCCTAATATACATCTCCTTCGGCCATTATCCATGCGTAATCCCCACACCATTCTTCGTGGCAGCGTTCTTTATGACACGATCATTGGGTCTAATAATAACTCTTGTTTCTTGAACCAATTATGACTTATGTGGGATTAGAGTTAGCATCGACCATGAAATCCTCTAATGGGATTCTAACCATGAATAAGCGCCAATGTGTCTCCGAGTTATTGTCCTTTTTGTACACCTTGATTCCAGTCCCCTACATTTCTGAACTATGTGGACCTTGATCTGTACCCTTTTCAAGCATGGTATGTAGGAATCATCCTTGAGGTTCAACCCAAATCAATGTTGAAATTCATTACTCCCTCCAAGGGATGTACCCTCCAAATGTGATATATTCTCTTTTTGGGTCACACCACCCAAATCCACCCCCTATGGTTTTTTTTATTCATCCACCCAGGTCATTTCCCTTTGCGTACACCCAAACCACATGTCCCACTTTCCCTGGTAGCTATCCACATGTAAGCCCTGGATGATTTACCATACTCCTTAGACCACGAGTATCTATATTGTGATGGGATTATATCCATGAATAAGTGCTAGCATTTCTCTGGGTCATTCTCCTTTGTGTACTCCCTGATTCTATTCCCACATTACAAAACTATGTGGAATTTGATTCCTAGCCATGGGGATATGTATGAAACATCCTTGAGGTTCAACCCCAACATTTTCATCTCTGCACCAGTTCCCTTCACACCAGTTCCATCTCTATTCATCTTCCCCCTTCAACAACTCCTCCACACCCATCTTAATTTTACCAAAGCCACCAAATCTTGGTGAGATCATTCCATCCATATGGTCCATCTCAGTGTTAAAGATCCAAACCACCTATTCAAAATACGAGGGTTTTGAGTCGTTCCCTTTTCAAGAAAGGTACATGGGAAGCCTCATAGAGGTTCAATCACAGCCAATGGTAAACCTTGGTGTCCCCTCTGCATGGAACCATCCTCCATTCTGATACTCCCTTTGAGGTCCCCAGACCAGCCTTCATGGTGTGGAATCTTTTCTTTTTCAACGAAACATCATCCTATGTCTTTCCTCAATGGGTGTTCTGATCCACCCATATGGTAAACATTCTCGATTCTCCCTTCTAGGGATGAAACCATCTGGTCAACTCTTGTCAGTATTCTGATCAGTGCGATCCATTTACGCTTGATGTTAAACTCATGGAATATCCTGTATTATAAATAGAAAGCCATGGAAAACCTCTAAGACATTCCTATATCATAAGATAACATTTTATCAATGTGGGAAGCCTCGAGTCTCTGTGCCTTTGAGAATCCTTATAACAAGGAAGAATATAGGTGTTATAGTCTTCCAGCGTCAACACATGCTACAAATTCCTCAGTGTGACTACTCTCCTAACCAAAGTTTGTTTCCTTGACCGAACCCCATGGAATGTTCTGATAAAAGAAACGTAATTAACTAGTGTCTAAGAAGAGATGGCACTAGGAATGAGTTTCACAAACAATGTCTTAATCTTTAAGGGAGACTTGGACTAGGTGACAATTTCTGAGGTGGATTCCATGGAAGGATAAACCAACATCCTATCATCCCATTTCAATAGAGGAGAACACATCCCCAAAGAGGAGATGAATTACACCCCCTTTGGAAAGTGGGAATGCGGGGTACAATGTGACCATCACCAGGAAACCAACGCATGCACGGGTGGGAGCACCCCAATAGAAAATTTTTAGAAATATAAATGGTGAAACTATTGTGAAATTATTCTCCTCAACATTGGGATTAGTAGCATTCAATACATCAGCATATGAGCATGTAATCAGATTCAGATATTTGGTCCCAAGTCTCACCATGAAAATAGTGGTCCAAGTGTGGAACTCACCAGAATTTGGGGTAGTTTTCCAATGGTCACATCAGTTTGTGGAATTATCAATATGGATATTTCCCTCCAACCATGGAAGACTGAATTTCACTATGGCATTAAGAATTTTTTTCCACATATATATACTGATAGCTAAATCTACTTGGTTTGCAGGACCCAAGTTGCTGTTAGAGGGAAATTACCGCCACCCTCCCATAGGCGTATGGAAGGGAGAGATGATGTTGCAGTATTCTCATATGGTTCCACCTCCACCAGAACGGATTCTATAGCTATGATTATTGGGCGCCCATTCCCTATCTCACAATCATATTTATTCAGAAGAGGGTAATCGATATTTTTGTTTAGTGATATGGATAATAGGGCGTCATCCTGACTAGGGAAATGGCCCGTCGAGATATAGAGGATTTTGTGCCTCATCGTCTCCACCACCCCCAAGGACAAGGCATGGAGCCACTCTTCCCCACTCACACATAACATTTTTGGGAGCATCTACCTGGAATGATCCTATGACTCACACCCTTATGCCAATGAGGTAAGGGATGTTCGAGTCATCCTAGATTCGACTTCATCAAGGGAGCTTCCAAAGAGGGCTCCCACTAGGCCATGTCAACACCATTATCCAGTCCCATACACTGAAGAGCAGGTGGTCCACATCGCTACCCAGCCAGACCAAGTTCGGCTGACCCGACATCAATGTCGGGAATAGGCTCATGAGGACTCTTTTCAGGGGGTGTTATCTTCCACAGATTCAGCATCCCGTGCCACCACCAATGCACAAAATTTATCTCCTATTACTTTAGAGTAGGGGAACATCTATTCTCGATTAATATTGAGGCCCTAGCCACCCATTGGGTGGTGTAATTTGACTCTTCCAGTCGCTGGTGTGAGCAGCAGCCATCGAGGGCCGACCTGTGATGATGACGTTCATTATAGAGGTCCTCCCCATACTGTCATCGGCTATAGTGGATGTCCTATCTTCTCTCATGTTCATCATGGATTCCATCCCCATGCCACTGTCACAGATCCAAATGGAGGTCCTCACTGTTCCCCTGATACTAAGTATGAATGATTTTTCATTATTTTAGGTTATCAATGTGAGGATCCTCCTTGAATCATCAGCATCCCACGTGGAGGCCCTCCCCGAGGCAACACCAATCAGAGTGAACGTCCTTTCCACTCCACCACTTATCCCCATGGAGGTCCTCTCAATTTTATCACCACCAACAGAGGTCTTCCTTACTCCCGCACTCCCTACGAAGGGGTTCCTCCCCACATATCAGACAATAGACATGGGGGTCCTCCCCATATGCCATCGACATATTCTAGAGTGCTCCTATGACCCCAGATCACAAAAGCGGAATCCATATCCACTCCAATAACAACTAATCTGAAGGCCCTCCTCTTATCCATTCCAAATATGGGAGAGGTCCTCCCCATGTCAAAGACTCACCCTGCCTCGAAGAACCATCCTGGTTCATGATGGGAAACTATCTCCACCGAAGAAATAGCCCTGAGAATCAACAAACTATCATTCTTCATGTCCTCTTCTCATATTCTGAAGTAGAGTAAGATTCGTTGATGGATCCTTCTCCTCAATCATCTATATATGGGTCTGGGGTAGAAAATTATTGTATCAACTTAATTATATCAAAAAAATAGATACATAATATCATAGAATCCCTTCACAGATATATACATGAGGAGGAGGATTTGACTCCTTTCTAGGGTATTGTTGTGAAGGCTTCTACACTATCACCTGATTCACTCTCTACCTCGACACGAGATCACAGAGTGTTTTTTAGAGATTTAGATTTTGATGAACATTATCTTGCCCCACCACAAACAACCAACACCCTTCTATAATAAACAATAGTCATTACCCCATCTTATAGGGATGTGATGATACAGTCAGTACAGTCCCTGGGAGACAGCCCAGTATGCAGTGGTTTTTCAGCTCATGCACATACTCCCTACTGACTAGTCTATCACCATAGCGATCTGTGTATGTGTCGTTATCGTTTCCCCAGCCACCTCTAATTAATGAGTGGGGAAATCAGATACCGAATCCAACTACTCAGTGAAGGAGCATGTGGTACATTCTCACCATAAATCAATTTTCTAAAATTTTATGGCTGGATGTGACTCCAAACTTCATAATCCCAGTTTCCCTCACCTAGGAGAAGATTACATGCTTCTGAAGAACACTTTGGGTGATGTGTGTCCACCTTCACCATCATCAGTTGGTTTATTCACAAACCTAGGAGCACTATGACAATCTCAAACAGAAATACTACCTATTTGAATTAGTCGCACTCCTCATGGATCAACATCCTACATCATCCAGTTATCATTAGATCCTTCAACAATAATTCATCCATAACATTTCTATGCTCTGAAGAATTATTGTTCATGCATCCCTAGATACACAAATCCATGATTGGGGACATTATTCAACTCTCCTTTTTAGCTTGATCTTATGACACCATGATTTACTTGGTGATATTGAGGACATTTCTCTAAGGGTATTCACTATAAATATCACTAAACTCACCAAGAACGAAGTGGATATTGGACTCCTGGAAGAGAATATACCCCCCTAGGGTAGTACCATATCTGTTGGATCCCCTATCATTGTCACTCATTAAAATAGGAATTTTCTCATCCATGCTATCCCCATCGAGTTATTATCTATTTTTTGGGACCCCAATAAGGGAAAAGTCCCCTGAATATTTTTATTATCCTGACCAATCTTGTTCAGTGGTGAACACATAGGATGATCCCAAAAAGGCGGTGATGTGTCAATATCTCAAGAAGTATAAAATGTCCATCGATGAGTTCCTTACTGAATGTACCACAGAGAGATGTCCTAATTATGGTGATCCTCAACCTGGTCACCATGGGTAGGTACATATCCTTCCTTTGGATTTACCTCCTGTTGACCTCGACAACCCTACCCAACTAGACAGGGTAGATTTCAGAGTATATGACAACCGTGTACAGTATGAATTGCCAAATATGCCTGAACTATGTGAGAATTTTCCCCTAGAAGCCCCTCAGGTGGCTCTATAGGTTATTCCTCCAGATTTTCCATAGGTCAACCCTCTGAAAAATTTAAGGATTCTTCCACCAGCCTCTCCAAGAGTTGATAGGTCTTCATACCACATCGAAGATCCCACCAACGTACTGGTTGTTTGGAATCTCACCAGGATAGGACTCCAGTTGATTTGATGGCTACTATAATTGTTTGTCTCAATGCTCTTCAGACCTCACATGAGGAAATCCCTCCGAATGGAAAACCATGTCTGACATGGGTAGAAGATATGTAGGCACCCCCACATTTTGGGAACCCCACATTCTACCACTTCAATGGGATGGGTAACCCGTCGTAGCACCTGGCCCACTTCATGTCAAGGTGTGGACCTATGATATAGACTCTAGCGTAGTAGGATGCCACCAAATTTAATGCTTTGTACAGACACTAGAGGGGCATGTGTTCGTCTGGTAAAACCTGTTTCTCATTGGGTCATTATCTGGAAAGGAATATCTCCACAGGAAGTTTCAATATCCGTTTAGCTCCTCCACCCCCAAGAAAAGTATTTTCGACATCTTGAAGTTAAAGAAGAGGGAAGATGATCATGTCATAGACTTTGTATCTAGGTGTAAGGGCCTCACGTATTCACTTGACATTCCGTTGACTCAGGATTAGTTACTAATGATGTGTGTGGGGAATGTGAAGACTGAATCTGTCCCCTCCCTTATCACTCAAAACTTTCTAGGTGGATTTAGGGACTTTTATGATAAATCTCAGTGTCACGATCCGCCTTCACCAAAAGGATGGAAGGGTCAGCAGATTGCCAGGACCTCCCTTCTTCAAGTTGAAGGAGAGATAATGACCCTAGAAACCCGCCTTCAATAGGTCCCGGAGTGGCAACCAGCGCCAATGGTATAGAATCACTCACTAAATGGAAGGCATTTCCCTTTTTCTTTTAATAGGATCAGGAGATGAGATAGTAAATCTCACAACACCAAAACTATAAGTGAAAGTAAAGCCAAAACAACCATTCCCATATGCATGTTCCAAAAGTAAATACCAGAAGGTACAAAGTGACTACAAAGGTAAAGTACCAAAGAAAGAAAAAAAATAGCAACTGCAACTGTCCTAATGGTCCCGCACTGGTATGGTATCACGCGATCCCCGAAGTCCTCCTAGAAACCTGAAAATAGTTTTATATACGTAGGGTGAGCATACAAGTATACTCAGTAGGGAAAAACCTAAATCTCTCATGCACAAGTGGGGAGGCATACTATTGCCCTGTGAGAAAAGAGATAACCAAGCACTTAACAAGGAAATGAACCACCCAAGTATCACCAAGGCACACTCCCCAAATAACGCAATTCAAATAAAATATAATAATAGAACATTGATGTTTGGGTACCCCGTGCCACTTTCACACTGGTTATTGAAGACATCTTATGCATCAAACCAATCCCACCATTCCCACCGCAGTCCCACTGCCACACCCCACCCACACACACCTGGTCCATACCCTCACGCAGTCCCACTGCCAAACCCCGCCTGCAAACACTTGGGCCACAACTGTCTCACGTAACCACGCCTGCAAACACCTAGGCCAGAACAACCACTGCCATGCTCTAAGACACCTGGGCTAGAAGATTCACTACCACGCCCGAAGACACCTGGGCCTCATCCCAAAAAAACTTGGGAAACCACCTACCTGCACACACCTGGGCCAACCACCACACAATCCTGCCCGAAGATTCCTGGGCTAATAATGGATTTCAGGCCATCACATCCTGCCCGAGGATACTTGGGCTATCCGAGAAAGGGAGCAGAAAGGAGCTAATGACCTTCCACTCCTATAAGTGTTGGGAAACACACCCTCCCCCATGAAATGGGGGTGTTCGGAAATAAGTGATCAACTTGGGTGGGGTGCGAATAAGAAACACAAAACTACAAGTATATGTATAGGTAACAAGCACTCACCCAAAGTTTAGGTTTTTCTTTAGCCCACCTAAAGAACACATTCAGCACCCACGTCCAAGTCACAACCCACACCAAACCAAAACCCATATGTCTCATATTTGTTTTCATGGTTAGTAATAATGTTAGATGAGTTTTCTGCACCTACTTGAGGAACTAGCAAGCATAAGAATGAGCCAAGATACTACGCCATGTTTCCAAAATCCAGGAGACAATGTCTTCCCAACAACAGAGGATCCCACCCCAATTCGTGATATAAGCAAGATAACCACATGACCTCAAATTAACAACCAGAGAAACCATAACAACAGGGGATCCCATCCCCTCCCCAATCACCTAGCAATATTCCCGTGAAAGAAAAACAATCAAACCACTACCACTAAAGCAAAGCAGGCCCATGTGGGTATTTTCAGATTTGAACGATTTAAAAAACTCCATGGTTCCAATTCCGTTGTACTTTAATCGAGGTTATCACAGAAAAAGGATTGATCCTAGTGCTTTCAATTTATTTAGTCTAATATACATAATTAACCAATTTCCTTTAGACAGCAAGGGTTCACAACCACAACACAATCCATTTTCACATCACTAGAGGTAAGGGTTCATTAGTGCATAGAGAAAGACCACCAACGGCCGTGATTTTCAGTAGGTTTATACCCGCACAATTCAGAAATCATTAATCAAGGAAGAATCATCAGTCACACCCCTCCCCTTAATTTTTTAGAATCCATTTATTATCTTCCATAAAGTTTGGTTAATTCAATTCTACAAAATCAATAGCATACCCACCCCACAAGATACACAGAAAGGAGATAAGAAGGTGAAACCCTACCTGATTGATCGACGATCGAAGTTTATCTTCACGCGCCAGGAACAAAAGATGCGCGATTTGCAAGGGTGGGGCCTCGGGAACTCAAGGACTAGCAGACAAATCGATGGGAGGGTGATCGGTAAAAATAAACCTAGGGAGAACCCTTTAGTTTATAAGGGCTGGGGATGGTAGAGATAAGAACGCGAAACTGCGTAAGGAGTGGGGTCGTGGGTCGACCGTGCGGCCCCACACTTCATTAAAGGGTCCCCACCTTTAGGGGTGGTTAAAATCGATGCACACACCAGGTTGACTCATTAAATATTTAATTAAACGCTATTTATGGGCATTACTGAGCTTTAAAACGAGCATTAAAGGGGTCAAAATAGGGAATTTGCGCCAAATGAGGCATTACTGTAAAATGGGGGGTTAGGCTATGTCCACCGGTAGGCTGCGGCTACCGGAAGACCGAGCTACCGATAAGCCGAGCTACCGGTAGGCTGCGGCTATCGGTATACTGAGCTACTAGTAGGCTTGGTACCGGTAGGCTAAGGCTACTGGTAGGCCTACTGTGGGTCAAACTTCATCGAGAAGTTGGGATAGCCTCCCAGACCGCCCAGAACACCTCAACCACCTGATTTTTACTAAGTAATTGTCCTCCAACAACTCGGGCCATTAAATCAGATACCTCTCAAACTATTCTCACCCTCGAGAATCAAGAAACCACATAAGGAAAGATAGGGTCTGAACGACCACCTTGAAAGATACCTCTCAGGAGTGAACCTCATTGTCAACTAAAAACACCTCCCTCTCAAGAACCAAGCAACATACCATGTCAGACTGCCCAGTCATGTGGGTTGGGGAGTCTTTCTCCCATGTCAAGATACTATCGTCTTGGGGTGGAACTGACTCTCCCGCACGGGTTTACTCACACCCACCTTAATGCATCTTGATTAGGGGTTGGGTCCTCCCCTCGCCATAGCTAGGACATTTCACACACATTCAGAGGAATAAAAACTACATATTTTATAGCCAACAAGGTAAAACGCTCCACCACAACAACTATAAACATAACAGCACAAAAATCAAAACAACTCTGGGTACTGGGAACGCATATGTTCTTCCCTCTCCCACGTACTCTCATCAAGCCCACTATGTTTCCATAACACACGAACCAAGGGAATGGTTTGCCCACAAAGGACCTTCTCCTCACGATCCTCGATCATCACTGGTCTTTCCACAAAGGTCACATCGTCCTCAATGTCTATCTCTCCCCAGTAGAGCACGTGTGAATCGTCATGCAGATACCGATGAAGTTGGGACACATGGAAGACGTCATGTATCTTTAGTAGCGGGGGTGGTAACGCTTGCTGATAAGACACTTCACCCACCCGCCGCAACACTTCGAAGGGACCGATGAACCTGGGAGAAAGTTTACTCCCTTTACCGAACCTCCATTGTCCACGCCGAGGGGAGACCTTCAAGAACACGTGGTCTCCAACATCAAACTCCAAGGGCCTCCTCCTGGTATCATCCTACGACTTATGTCGGTCATGGGCCGCCTTCATCCTTTCTCATATAAGCTGAACCTTCTCCGCCGTGCTCTGCACCACCTCCGGGCCAAGGATGCCCGCCACTCTAACTCTGGTCCAACACACAGGTGAGCGGCACGGTCTCCCATACAAGGCTTCAAATGGGGCCATACCAATGGTAGAGTGATAGCTATTATTGTAGACGAACTCTATCAAAGGTACGTGTCTCACCCACAATCCTCCTGAGTCTAGGACACACGCCCACAACATATCCTCCAAGATCTAGATGGTGCGCTCTGTCTGTCCATCCGTCTGGGGATGGATAGTAGTGCTAAGACGTATCTGGGTGCTAAAAGCTTGCTGCAATCCTCTCCAGACTCGTGAGGTAAACCGTGCATCCCTATCTAAGACTATGGACCTCGAAACTCCATGTAACCGCACCAACTCATCTCCGTACCTCCGTTCCAAAGTATCCATTGCACTCGACTCCTTAATCACCAAAAAGTGAGCCAATTTCATCAATCAATCCCCTACTACCCAGATGGAATCGTATCCCCCTTGAACCTTGGGTAGTCCCATGAATAAATCCATCGATAAGTCCTCCCACTTCTACTCGGGGACATCCAGAGACTGCAGCATGCCACCTGGAACACGATGTTCAGCCTTCACCTTCTGACACACAAGGCACTTGGCCACAAATTCTGCCACTGCTCGCTTTACTCCGGGCCACCATAACTATCTCTTCACACCCTAGTACATCTTGGAAATTCCTGGGTGTACTTCTAGGGGCGAGTTGTGGAACTCACTAATAACCTTTCCATGAATCACCTTTGGAACAAACATCTTTACTCGGAAAAGCATCGTGTTCTGACCATCCTTCGTCCACCCTTTCGGAGCATTGTTCTGGTCAGCTCAGTCACGCATCACCTCGCACTCTGGGTCTCCCCACTGAGACTCCTCCACTAGCTGCAACAGAGAAGACTGCACTGTCATCTGATACAGGCAACCTCTATCACCATCCGTCCTCGCATCCAGGTGCAAGGCAACCAACTCCTCCATCGCCTTCCAGGCATCTTCTAATTCTCGGACCGCATCCTTCTATGATCTCCTACTCAAGGAATCATCCACTACATTCCCCTTCCCTGAAGTGTAGGAAATCTCGAAGTTGTAATCCTGGAGGAACTCCACCCACCTTCGCTGCTGCAAGTTTAGGTCCCGCTGGGAGAAGATATACCTCAAGCTTTTGTGGTCCGTGAATACCACAAAACATTATCCTATGAGGTAATGCCGCTATAAATTTAGCACAAAAACAACTGCTGCAAGCTCTAGGTCATGGGTGGTATAATTACATTCATGAGGGCGTAGCTGCCTATAACAATAAGAGATCACCCCTTGTTGCTGCATCAACACACATCCAAGGCCTTGCCCTGAAGCTTCACAGAATGCCTCATACGGCGCCCCTTCTTCTGGTAGTCTCAGAACTGGGGCACTAACCAGATTCTTCTTTAGATAACTGAAGGCTACCTCACACTGCTCACTCCACACGAAAACCTGGTCCTTCTTGGTCAAGGATTTCAAAGGGGCTACAACTCGGGAGAAGTTGGGTACAAACCTCCGTTAGTAACCTACTAGCCAGAGGAAACTACGGACCTCACCACGTTCTTGGGTGCTGCCCAAGAAACAACTGCCTCAACCTTTGATGGTTCCACCGCTACCCCCTGCTCGGACACTACGTGCCCAAGGAAGTGCACTTCTCACGTCCAAAACTTGCATTTTGAAAACTTCCCATAAATTCGGTGCTATCGGAGGACCTCCAAAAATTTCCTCAGGTGCTCTACATGGTCCTCCTCTGATATTGAATAGACCAGGATGTTGTCGATGAACACAACCACGAACTGATCCAGGTACTCCCGAAAGATGGAGTTCATAAACCCCATGAACACATCCAGGGCATTCGTAACACCGAAGGGCATGACTACAAACTCGAAGTGTCCATATCTGCACCTTAATGTCATCTTTGGGATGTCTCCCTCTTTCACTCTCAACTGGTGATACCCAGACCACAGGTCGATCTTTGAGAACCACCCTGCCCCTTTCAGCTGGTCGAAAAGATCGTCTATCCTCAGAAGAGGGTAGTGATTCTTGATCGTCACCTGATTCAGCCTTCTGTAGTCTATGCACAACCTGAGACCACCATCTGCCTTCTTTGCAAACAAGACTGGAGCACCCCACAGTGACACACTTGGTCGAACATAACCCCTCTTCATCAGATCGTCAATCTGAATCCGCAACTCCCATAGCTCTGAAGGTGCCATCCGGTAAGGAGCCATCGAAATCAGACGAGCACTGGGCAGCAAGTCTATCCCAAAATCGATACCACGTCGAGGGGGTAGAGTCATTACCTCCTCATGAAAGACTTCCATAAACTCACTGATGATTCCTAGCACCTCCACTATCTCAGCATCCACCGACTCTACTGACAGCTCAGCTAGCAAGGAGAGGAGGGGTTCCTCTCACCTGCTGCCCTTCTGATAGCTCCGCTCGCCAGTGAAAGTAACGCGTCGTCCAACCAAGTCTGAGAACACAACCCTTCCTCGGAAGCAGTCGATGATGGAACACACATAGAAAAGCCAGTCGATGCCTAGGATGACATCGTATTGTTGTATCCGTAGAATTAGTAGATCATTGACTGACTGATGTGGCCCTATCATCAGTATGCATCCTCGAAAAATATATAACAAGTCGGTCTGACCTCCGAATGGTGTGCTCAGCACCAGGGGAACTGGAAGTCTCTCGGCATCTAGACCCAAATCACGGGCTAGAATTGGTGCAACGAAGGAGTGCGAAGCTCCGGTATCAAACAAGGCATAAGAAAGGGTGCTAAACAAACTGATTGTAACTCGAACGACCTCCGGTCTTGCTGGGACTGCTGCTTCCACGGCGTGAAACTGCCCACGCCCAACTCCTCTGCCTCTCGGTTGCCAGCCACCTCCCCGACCATGCACTGGTCGAGGTCCCTAAGGAGCGCCCTGAGGTCGGCCTCCTCCTGCAACGTCTACTCTCAGTGGATCGGGAGCTCATTGCCCCTGCTGCTGCTGTTGGAAGGGCCTAGTTGGAAGCTGCTTCTGGGGAGGGTACTGGGCCTGTCCGCCACCGCCATACTGTACTCGGTCGGGTCACTGATTCCAGAGATGTCCATGGCCCCCACAAACGAAGAACCTCTGTCCTAGGCCTGAAAGAAAGGGCGAGGACTGGGGGATCGGAACTGGAACTGTTGTGTCCTCCTCCCTACTGGTCGGAACTGAGAGGGTCCTGATGCTGGTGGTCTGGTGCTGACAGTCTTCCCCTTCGATGATCCTAGCTGGATCCCCTCTCGTGATACACCTCCAAGTGTGTGCATCCTCTCCACCACTTCGGCCTTCTTCTGGACCTCCAAGTATGTCAGCAGGGTGAAGGGGGTAACAGTGTACTGGAGGGACGGTTGGAGCGCCTCCTCTAAATGTCTTGCCCAGGACTCTTCATCTGGAAAGAGGTCCAGAGAAAAATTTAGGAGGTCCTTGAACATGATTCCTAGATCCCTTACTGACATACTCCCCTGCTGGAGGGATAGTAGCTCCTGCCTCTTTTCCGCCTTCATCGTAGAAGGGAGGAATTCCGCCAGGAACTCCTTCTCGAAATCAGCCCATGCCACCTTAGCCTCTCTCCTCTCCCCCAGGTAAATCGGCCACCACTGACGTGCTGCTCCCCACATCTGGATGATGACCAGAGGTACCCAGTACTCGATCGGGGCCCGAATCAAGCCGAAGTCTATCACTAGCTCCTCTAACCAACTCTTCGTCTTCATGTCAGAGGTGCTTCCCTCATATTTCTCGAGGGTCTGTCGTTGGAAGTCCCGATGTGTCTTCTTCCACTGGTCATCCTCCTCCTCTCGATCAGCTCTTTACCGATCGGCCAAAGTAGCCTCCTGGGCCTCGATCTCCCACACCACACATGGTCGCCTCTGAGGTTCCATAGCTGCAAGGTTAACAAGGAATTCCTAATCCCAAGTAGTGCAGAATATTGTTCTTAAAATTTCTTAAACTTCTTATTTATTTCAATTTCCAAAACACTCATGAAACACGAGAACACAAGTCATTATGATGCATGTATGTTTCCTAGGGTTTCTACCCTGCAATCAGCGTGGCCTCACTTGGTCGTTCTGTAGGTCCAGAGTCCTTGCATCGGATCACAGGGGGCCCTAAAATCTCGTGTCCTAGCAGGTCTTCCCTGGACTAATTCATGCACCACAGACAACCAACACTACTTCCCTACCATCCCATTCAATCCTTACTGTGCCTAACTCCAGAATCCATCCTATCTCTCAAACCTTGCCTTTGATACCATTCTGTCATGACCCGCCTTCACAAAAAGGAGGGAAGGGTCAGCAGATTTCCAGGCCCTTCCTTCTTCAAGTTGAAGGAGAGATAATGACCCCGAAACCCGCCTTCAATAGGTCCCGGAGTGGCGACCAGTGCCAAGGGTATAGAATCACTCACTAAATGGAAGCCATTACCCTTTTTCTTTTAACAGGACTGGGAGATAAGATAGTAAATCTCACAACACTGAAACTAGAAGTGCAAGTAAAGCCAAAACAACCATTCCCATATGCATGTTCCAAAAGTAAATACCCCAAGGTACAAAGTGAATACAAAGGTAAAGTACCAAAGAAAGAAAAAAACTGCAACTACAACTTTCCCAAAGGTCATGTGCTAGTATGGTCCCGCGCGATCCCCAAAGTCCTCCTGGAAACTTGAAAACAGTTTTATATACGTAGAGTGAGCATACAAGTATAATCAGTAGGGAAAAACCTAAAGCTCTCATGCACAAGTGGGGAGGAATACTAATTCCCTGTGAGAAAAGAGATAACCAAGCACTTAATAAGGAAAATAACCACCCAATCCTCACTAAGGAACACTCCCCAAATAATGCAAGTCAAATAAAATATAATAATAGCACATCGATTTTTGGGTACCCTGCGCCACTTTCACACTGGTTATTGAAGACATCCTACGCATCGAACCAATCCCACCATTCTCACCGCAGTCCCACTGCCACACCCCACCCGCACACACCTGGGCCATACCCTCACGCAGTCCCACTGCCAAACCCCACCCGCACACACCTGGGCCACAACTGTCTCACGTAACCACGCCTGCAAACACCTAGGCCAGAACAACCACCGCCACGCCCGAAGACAACTAGGATATAAGATTCACTACCATGACCGAAGACACCTGGGCCTCATCCTGAAGACACCTGGGAAACCACTTGCCCACACACAACAGGGCCAACCACCACACCATCCGGCCCGAAGATTCTTGTGCTAATAATGGAATTCAGGCCATCACAACCTGCCCGAGGATACTTGGGCTATCTGGGAAAGGGAGAAGAAAGGAGCTAATAACCAGCCACTCCAGGAAGTGTTGGGAAAAACACCCACCCCCATGAAATGGGAGTGTTCGGCACTAAGTGCTCATCATGGGTGGGGCGCGAATAAAAAACACAAAACTACAAGTATATGTATATGTAACAAGCACTCACCCAAAGTTTAGGTTTTTCTTCAACCCGCCTAAAGAACACATTCAGTACCCATGTCCAAGTCACAACCCACACCAAACCAAAACCCATCTGTCTCATCTTTGTTTTCATGTCTAGTAATAATGTAAGATGAGTTTTCTGCACCTACTTGGGAAACTAGCAAGCATAAGCACAAGTCAAGATACTACCCCATGTTCCCAAAATCTAGGAGCCAACGGCTTCTCAACAACAGAGGATCCCACCCCAATTCGTAATATAATCAAGATAACCACGTGGCCTCAAATTCACAACCAGCAAAACCATAACAACAGGGGATCCCATCCCCTCCCCAATCACCCAACAATCGGCCCATGAAAGAAAAACAATCAAACCACTACCACCAAAGCAAAGCAGGCCCATGCTGGTATTTTCAAATTTAAACAATTTAACACACTACATGATTCCAATTCTGTTGTACTTTAACTGAGGTTATCACCGAAAAAGGATGGATCCTGGTGCTTTCAATTTATATAGCCGAATATAAGTAATTAACCAATTTCCATTACACAGTAAGTTTTCACAACCACAATAAAATCCATTTGAACATCACCAGAGGTAAGGGTTCATTAGTACACAGAGAAAGACCACCAACGGCTGTGATTTTCAGTAGGCGTATACCCACACAATTCATAAATCATTAATCAAGGAAGACTCATCAGTCACACCCATCCCATTCATTCTTTAGAATCCATTTATTATCTTATTTAATGTTTGGTTAATTCAATTATACAGAATCAATAGCATACCCACCCCGCAAGATACATATAAAGGAGAGACGAAGGTGAAACCCTACCTGGTTGACCGACAATCAAAGTTTATCTTCACACGCCAGGAACAAAATATGCGCGATTAGCAAGGGTGGGGCCTCGGGAACTCAAGGACGAGTAGAAGAATCGATGGGAGGGTGATAGGGAAAAAGAAACCCAGGGAGAACCCTTTAGTTTATAACGGTCTGGGATGGCTGAGATAAGAACGTGAAACTGCGTAAGGGGCGGGGTCGTGGGTCGACCGCGTGGCCGCACACATCATTAAAGGGTCCCCACCTTTAGGGGAGGTTAAAACTGATGCACACACAAGGGTGACTCGTTAAACATTTAATTAAATGCCTTTTATGGTCATTATTGGGATTTAAAACGAGCTTTAAAGGTGTCAAAATAGGGAATTTGCACCAAAGGAGGCATTACGGGAAAATGAGGGGTTGGGCTAGGTCCACCGGTTAGCCGAGCTACCGGTAGGCTGCAGCTACCGGTAGACCGAGCTACCGGTAAGCTAAGCTACCGGTAGTCTGCGGCTACCGGTAGACCGAGCTATAGGTAGGCCTGCTAATGGTAGGTTAAGGCTTCCAGTAGGCCTACTGTGGGTCAAACTTCACCAAGAAGTTGGGATGGCCTCCCAGACTGCCCAGAACACCTCAACCACCTAATTTTTACTAAGTAATGGTCCTCCAAAAACCTGGGCCATTACACTCAGTGTGTAGATGAAGCCTTAAAATATTCAAAACATGCACATTTGTTTCCTCGCACAGCTCTTTCAAAAATGGTCCCTAAATCAAAGATAGCTTCCATCATGTAGGTAGAGCCCCCTGGCCACTGGAGTTTTTTCTGGTAATGACACCTCCACAATCTTTCCAAGGAATGCCACCTCAACCTCAACCTCAGGGTCAGCAATACCCACCTCAGAATCAAAATACACTACCACATCAACCACTACTTCCTAGGTGATAAAATTAGGCTCCACTTCCTTTCTAGGCTCGAGATCCTCATTAGGGCTAGGCTCCCAGAGTCCATTTTTCATACCAGAGAAACCATACCTACACATTCATTGAGGCTCTGGTCCCCAGCTACTTCTAGAGTGCTTTGGATCAGAAAATCATACAGTTACCTGAATACAAGAGGCTAGAGGAGGTGGATCTCAGTGATCACCCCAAATATTTCCCCTATCACTGGTTCCATAGACACACCCTCAAGAAATGTTATGTGTTCAAGGATTGGCACCAAGGCCGGGTCGATAACAACTCAGTCAGATTGGGTCTAGCCCTGGAATAGGTGTCATGTGTGATTACAAAGCCTGGAAATGATGAAAAAGTTGAATGGAAGTAGGTCTCTAGCCATAGATATCAGAAGTAGGACAACTCAATAGCTCTAAAGTTTGTCTCTCATGCTCATGTTATTGTCAAATCTCACCTAAATCAGCTCAAACCATTCGAAGTCACCACACCTTCCCTAGTTTCCGCTACTTCATCCACATCTCAACCTTCATTTTACCAGAAGGGAATGTGTCGATAGTTTAATGGAAAGAAAACTCCCCCACTAGTGCCAAATTAATCATGTATTATTGGTGACTTCATGCCCCCATAGTTAGGAATTTCTACCGAGGTCTTACCAATAATGGAGAATTATTCAAGCGATGATTAGGAGTATGTCTTTCAAAACACTATTGAGTTGGTGGCCCTTATATAGTTCCTGACAATGAGGAACTCCATGAAGACACTCCTAATGTACTCAGTCGACAACGATGTTGTTGAATTCATGGATATTTGAATTGACAGAATGCATCAGCTAGTTCTTACAACCAAGACATGGATGCCACTGAGACCAGATAGTAGGCTCGGCATAGGGCTCAGCACACATAGTCCTCTCATTCTGTCTCACCAGATTCACTCCCACTACTGTTAATACTACTCAACCGGGAAGAGCCACCATAATCTCATTATGATCAGTCATGTACTGTAGGGGACATACCTTAGGCACCCATCCACTAGCCAATATTAATTTTTCATGGGTCAACTACTGAGTCGCAGGATATCCCCATCCCCAGCCAGGATCTACTAGTTCAACCAAAAGTGCCCGCCATGACTCTTTCCATAGAGAAACCCCCATTTAGTTGAAATGTGCCACTAGAATAGAATTATGGTTTTCTTAATAATCTATCTATAAATACTACCAATCTCTCAATTCTTGAGGCTCTCTACATGTCAAAAGATATGCATGAATCCCTCATAGAGGCTTTGATAATCCCCCTCCAGTTGAAATAGATGTAGCGGTTGTAGATGCTTTCCAAGATGAGGAGGTCGAGCAGGAAGAATTTCAAGACATCATCTCATTCTTTGGAGATGTTTAATGTTATCCAATATAGGGTATCATTTTCCTATTGTACATCATTGTCAAATTCAATGGTGTGGAATTCCATTTCAATCTTATTGACATGGTTTCTGGGATCAATCTCATCTCAACCCGAAGGCTCCACAAATAGAGACTGTCTGAGGTAGATCTAGTTCCCTATAACTTTAAGATATAATGTTATGAAAGGACATAGAAGACGCTCATTGTAAAAATCCATTTGAAGACCTAGTTTTGTGGATTAGTCACCAGCACCATGTTTATGGTTGTCTTGCAGGACACCACATAAAAATCATTGATGGGTAGTCAATGGATCCACCTGTATGCAGAAGTCCTTTAATTATATCACCAATGCATCAAGTACTATCTTAATGGTTTAGTAGGTGTACTATTGGTTGATGTGTCTCCCTTTACTTATTTTGAATCCCACTACTTAGATGCTGACTATTACAAGAGCAGGGAAACAATTTTTATGCCAACGAGGTTGATCATTCTAATGTTGTGTCAAGACGTTGATAGAATTAGATGATGACATCATACTCCCAATCCACTGGTTGGAATCCATGACCACATACATGAGACATTTATTTATTGTCTCTAGGATGATGTAAAATCTCATTCCTAGATATAAGGAGGGCCAAAATATCACTTTGTACTCTAATAAAAATCAGGTTCGAGTGATTCCAGAGCCCCTTACCCCAGTAAGATATTAGTGTGTTCGACCCATGGAAATTGAAATACGTCATACTTTCTTGTTTCATCAGGCTATGTCAAACTGACATAAGTTAATGTGACACTACTACTATGATATTATCAAGAATGTCCCCCTAATTTGAAGATGTTATGGGATTGGATCGATACATTTTGTAGCAATGGTTTCAGAAGTGTAGTAATCTCCTAATAAAGGTTCCAAAACCATTCAGACAGGCACCAATATTCCATTAGGGCCAGTCAACTCAGAATAAATTTTCCTATCAATGAAACTCTCACTACAGATGATGGAGATGATTTTGAGGCCTCTCTTACTACATTTGAGGAGGGTATTTCCACCACCATCGATGAGTTGGTAATGGTGCACCTCATCACCGAGACATATCTGAAACCAACATCGGTCAGTGCATCCATGTCTGTAGAGGAGAATCAGTGGTACACGGATTTATTGAAGCAGCATTGAGAAGTATTCACCTGGATCTATGGTGATATTTCAAGACTGGATCCTCAGGTAACCATCAACCACCTTGGTCTCCCAGTAAACCATTGATGTTTCAAAAAAAAACTCCAAAAAAGATTCACCCTTCACACAGTTCCATGGTCATGGCCAAAGTTGTTAATCTCATTAAATTTAACTTTTTTAAGGAATCACAATACCCAAAATGGATAGCCAAAATCATTCCCATACAGATGAAGAACAAATAGATCAAAGTATTCATCGATTTTCGAGATCTCAACCATCACTATCCAAAGGTTGATTTTCTCCCTCCAGTGACATAATTGTTTATCAATGCCATTGCTGGATACTAGGATCTTTCCTTTATAGATGAGTATTCTAGATACAACTATGTTTGAATGGACCATGAGAAAGCATATTCTACTACCTTCATATCACCACAATGCGCATTCTATTACCAAGTAATTCCTTTAGTCATAATCAATTATAGATACACATATCAGTGTTCCATGCACCACATATTCAATCCAATCCTTAGGACATTGGTGGAATGCTATGTAGATTATTTGGTGGTCAAATACCACCAGCATAAAGACCATCTCAGTGATATTGTGAAAATGTTTGGCTTCCTCCACTCCCTCCATCTGAAGATGATCCCTTTGAAGTGTGCCTTCAGGGTTACCTCTGGAAATTTTCTCATATTTATCATACAATATAGAGGCATTGAGATCAATATAGTTAAGATAATGTCCATCAGTTAGATTACTCCTCCAAACAACATTCAGGATCTCCGAGGCTTTTATGGCCACTTGGCCTACATACGCCGGTTCATTACGAATTTGGTAGGCATGTTTAATCTCTTTTTCCGACTCATGGAAAAATGTTCTGACTACCATTGGGATGAAGTGTGTTAGGATTCTTTTGAAGAGATCAAGTAGTACCTACTATAGCCTAAATTTATGATGCCACCCATCTCCAGAAATACATTAGTCCTTTATGTGACCACCATAGAATGGTTTCTCATTTCCCTTCACTCCCAAAAGAATAATGAGGGGATAGAGAAAATTTTATACTATCTCCACCACATGATCCTTGATACAGAGTCCATATATTATTCAATGGATAATATCTACCTTGCACTAGTTTTCACAGTGAAGAAGTTGAAACATTATCTACATCACCAAGAGATATAAATAGTGTCATGTGTGGACCCTCTAAAGTATATTCTGAACCACCCTATATTAATAGGCTTTCTAGCTTGGTGAGTAGTAATTATTCAGTAGTTTGACATTAGTTTCATTCCATGGAAATATTGAAAGGTTCAGACACTAGTTTACTTCCTTTCCACCCATACATCCCCCGAATAATAATCTCCAGATCTTGACTTCCCAGATGAGTCCATACTCTATGTAGATCATGCCATTCCATAATGTTAGATGAACTTTGATGGTTCTTCACAAAGTCTAATAGGAAGAAGGATCAATGATCCTAGAATCAATAGAGTAGGCCCAGGTATCATTTGTATCATGCCTACATAGGCTATCATTCCCTATTCATTATTGTTGTCAGAATTCTTCACACACGATGAGGTTGAGTATCATGCCCTCTTCAGTAGTCTTGACCTAGCCCTCGACACTGATGTCCCTCACCTACATGTGCAGGGGGACTCTAAACTGGTCATCAAGCAGATCAATGGTGACTACATCATCATGAATTTGGAACTTGTACCCTTATTACAGTGAAATATCCATCTAATGACCCAGTTACCTCTTCCACTAGAGGTTACCCATGTCCCTCAGTCACATAATGGTCGATCTGATGCCTTTTCCATCCTTTCCACTTCTCTTATAGATCCTGACCATGAAGATTTGACTATCCAGGTGGAGCATCGAAGAATCATTGATTCTTTTACTCTATACGATGATGGAAGCCCCTAAGTAAGCCATATTACCACTGGTGAATCAACATCTGGACATCCAGTCCCCCCTTCCGTAGCAGAAGAGACCCCTAATTGCACAACTCTTTTCATAGAGTACCTCTAATATGGAAATATTTCGATAGATAGAGAAAAAATCAAGTGAACCCATTGTCGTACAGTCCAGTTCACTCTCCAGAGTGACTCAGCCTTGATAAAATCCTCTTTAGATGCAGGTTTGATGGATATATCCTTCGTTGCATTCAAGGAGATGAGATCCTCTATGTTATGAAAGATGTTCATGTCATTTTGTGCAGATCAAATCAGGTAGGTCCAAAACTCTCTCATCAAATCTTATGGTTGGGATACTTTTTTACCACTATGGTCTATGGATGTATCAAGTTATCCAAGAGGTTCCATGAATTCCAAATCCATGCTAATCTTTTTTGCATCAGCGGCTAAAGCCTCTACAAACTTCCAAATACACCTCTATCTTCGTAGTCAGGGGACTCGATGTTGTGGGGCCATATCCACCAGTAATAGCTCATTAGTGTAAGTTTATTCTAACTGCTATAGATTTATTTTCCAAGTTGGAAGAAGAAGTACTGATTAAATAATACAAGGTCCATTCTATCATTGAATTTGTGAGCTCTAATATCATCCACTGATTCAGAGTCCATCATTCAATTCTCACCGATAATGGAACCATATTTTGGGTAGCTAAGATGAAGAAATTATATGCCATATATAGTATCCAGTACAACCATACTTATCACTATCATTCCTAAGAAAATGGGAAGATCAAGGTGTTCAAATTGACCCTCAATAAAATTCTATAGAAAATGGTTGGTCAAAATAAGAAAAGTTGGCCCGACAAGCTCCCCAATGCTCTGTGGGATTATCTTACGTAGACTTTAAATTCCACCCAGGTGACCCCATATTCCATGGTATATGGAATAAAGGTAGTCCATTCCATTGAAATCCAGTTTTCATTGCTTCGCACATTCATATATGATTAGCATATTCCAACAAAAGTAGTTGAAGTACACCTGGATGGGCTTGAATTCTTTGATGAGAATAGGCATCAAGCCTTGAAAAACCTTGAGAGGCACCAAAATAAGATATCAATGAATTTAAATAAGAAGGTTCATCTTCTATCTTTCATTTAGGTTGATGGGGTTTTGGCCTTGAGGACGCCAATGATACCCAAAATAATACCACTGATGTTGAAGCCCAAATGGGAGGGACCTTATATTATCCATAAGGTTTACCCCAATGGTGCATACTCTTTGGTCACTATGGATGGTGAACGTATTACTACTCACACCAATGCCAAATTAATCATAAAATATTTAACCTAAGAATACTATATTCTTTTTTTCTACATGATGTTAAAATACATTATATGTCTCGGTCATAAGATGTAAAACTACCTATCATTCATCCTACATGATGTTAAACTCCAAACAGTGAACACGCCATATGGTCCGAGCTCTACGAACTAAGACTATGATATTTTTAGTCCTCGCCGAATGGCGTTAAACTACAAGACACTTTTTACCCAATACTTCATGATGTTAAACTATTCTTCCACATCTTTACCACATGACGTTAAACTACATTTCACTTCCACAAGAACATGCGGATTGATTCATATCCTTATGGGATATGTAGTGATTCCCAAACACTTCATCTCTGGGTTTGGCCATACAAAATACTTCACTATTTTGGTTTCCCCTTCAGGTGTTGTTCTCTTTGATTAATTCACATGGTGTGGTGTGGGGTTATTCTATCATCATTCACATTGGGTTTATAATGGCCGCACCATGTGATCCTCTTGAGAACGCCCCGTTTCATCTACATCCTTACCACATGACGTTAAACTGCACGATATTTACAGACCTATGTTTTACTTTATTACTACCCTATCATGATATGTAGAAACACACAAAAATTTAGCCTTTAGGTCCAAACCTAATTCCCTTCATTTTTGGTTTCTCAACATAGGATTTTCCAGAAGTACATGGTGTGATATGAGGCCTATTTGGTCTTCATCCACATTGGGTTTTCAATAGCCACACCATGTTCCCCCCTTTAAGAGAACCTCTTTATTCCTACATCCGTTAAACATGAAGTTAAACTATACTACATTTAGATAACTACTTACAGCTCCATTCCCATCCTCATGGAATTATAGGGACGCCCTGGGCATTTTTGTTCAGGTCCAACCCAAGTTCCACAGGCTTTCTCTTTCACTTGAACCCTTTAGCTAGAGACTACTTTTGGGATCATGTGGTTTGGTGAGGACCTCTTTGGTCCTCATTCAAGTTGAGTTTACAATGGTCACCTCACATTCCCACCTTAAGTTTATTCCACATCTCACTGATCCTTACCACATGACGTTAAACTACATATAACTTTCAAGAACTACATTTGGCTAGATTCCCATCCTCATGGGATACTTAGATATGAATGGGTGCCTTGGTTCAGGTCTAGCCTCTAGGTCCCTCAACCTTTTTTGTCCCCTTAGCCTAAGTCCCCTTCTTAGAGTAGATGGTGTGGTTTGGATTCTTTTTGGCCCTCATTCATATTGAGTTAGTTTTGACATGTTGTGCACATCCCTTTGGGAGGTTATCTTCCCTCATTGTCCTAGCCGCATGATAATAAACTATGTTAGAACCCTAAGTACTTACTGCATGACATTAAACTGCATGTAATTCAAGAACTATGTGTTGCTTTATTCCCATCTTTATGGGATGTGTAGGAACACACAGGAATTAAATTCTCGATTCCAGCCTTAGGATCATCAACCCGTTTTGTCTCTTTATTTTTATCATCATCTCGAGTCATCTTTCCATAATTTGATCCCCTAGACCTCTGAATCAACACATAAACAAGCATGAGATGTGATGTAATTTATTCCATAGTGTGTTATATTCTACATGGACCATCTTTCATTCCATATCCATGTTTCGTATGTCTCTTTATTTTGGTCCATATTATCTTTCATATCTGATGGGACCCCTAAATGATATGGATTCTTGTCCTTAGTGCTCACTTACCATCCTGGGACAACAAAATGAAGGATATAAAACAACAATTTGATACAAGTCCAATGTTTCTAATATAGTCTGTGGTCGTTCCTCAAAAGTTTGTTCCCATTCCAGGTTACATGATATGAATACTGTGTTTCAAACATGGTTAGTAGTTATCCTCCATCATTATCGCCAAACCCTTTGTACTGGTATTATGATTCACCTTACTTTCTACCTTCTTATGTCTATGCTTAATTTCAACAACATCAGTGTTATCCCTCCACTCACTTTTGTGCATTGAAAGGACATATCAACATTGTTGGGTTATACTAGGCCCCACACCTCTATTCACCGATCGTGTGCTTCCGTGTGTTGTAGGATTATCTCTTTCTATTATTTCCCACACTAATCATTTCTCACATGGGCTTAGGGTATTGATAATTCATAACCTTATGGGAGAGTCGCACGTCATTGGTCTGATCTCTATGACCAAAAACTATGATCTCTTTCTTCCTTATCATATGAAGATAAAACAATATCTTCTGCATCCAAGTTGTATGGTGATAAACTACCTATCCATGTGAGGTCTTCATTTGAAAAAACATTTCCCCCTTTGTCACTGAACACCAGTCATGAAACCCTTAAGATCTACGTGTGGCTTGATCCTCACATTCTTGGAATATGTAGTGACACCCAGATAGCTTTTTTCCTAGGTCCAGCTACATCACCATAAGCCCCATTTTCCTCCTCTTGACCTATGTTCTCTCGAATGTATGTCGTGGGGTGTTGGATTATTCTATCCTCATTCATTTCAGGTTTGTAATAACCACTCCATGTTCCTATATCGATAACTCTCCATCCTTCATTATTACCGCATGACATTAAATTGCACAGGAATATCCCACACACATGACATTATAAAGGGAACATCATGGTCTAAACTCTTTGACCTTAAATTGAGATTCTTACATTATATGTTCGCATGAAATTAAACTAGATAAAAACTATGATTATTCTATCTTAAAAGGATATCACCCTCTTTTGGTATTTTCCTCCTATCATACTGATTCAAATCTATGTGCGGCTTGATTCCTATTCTCAAGGGATATGTAGGAGCACTCATCTTTGGGTCCAGCCCCAAGTTCCCCAATTTTTAGTCTTATGAACTGAGATTCCTTTTGGGATCACATAGTGTGGAGTGGAATTTTTTCTCCTAATTCACGTCAGGTTTAATGTAGCCTCACCATGTACTCCCTTCTTAGGGTATTCACTTTCATCTACATCCTTATCGTATCATTTTAACCTTCATGACATTTCATGAACTACATGTGGATTTATTCACATATTTATGGGATATATAGTGATACCCTAACATTTAGTCCATGGGTCCATCCCTTGGTTCATAGTCCTTCTAGGTCCTTTGCCTCCAATGATGGTCCAAACTCTATGACCTTAAACTAGGATCCCCTAGTCAAAGAAATTCCCTAGTCATATGACATTAGGTTATTTTATGTATCATCATTGCCATACGTTGCCAAACTACGTGTCTATCATCCTCATTTGCATGATGTATAACTGCAAAGAATTCTTGGACCTTTCTAGAGAAGTGATTTCTGGAGTAGGTGTGATTTTTGTTCATACTGATATGCCCACCTAGTGTGTTTTCGTCATGGTGGCGTAGTTTCAAGAGTGTTGGATTTTGTTTGAACAACCCATCATTCCATCACCATGCACTTAATGACATATATTTTGGATACTCATTCACTCTCACATCTTAAGGAACCCCTTAATGGTTATAATGCTTAGCTTTAAGGCTTGCCTACCATCCCGGGTCAGCATCTTGAAAGACATCGGATGACAATTCGAGTTTGTCCCCATGTTTTTGAATACAGTCAGTGGTTGGACCTCATTTTTTGTTCCCATTTCAGGATAACATGATGTATATTATGTGTTTTAAAGTTGGTCAATAGCTATCCTTCATCATCATTGTAACACCCCAACCTTCCATAGTACGTTTCCCTTTGAATAATGCAGTAGCTTGCGTTGTATGCAACTTGGAGTTTTAACACACCACGACCAATCAAACTAGCTGTTATGAATATTTAATTATCACTTTTTAAAATTTTATAAATTTTATTTTATAAAATTGTATTCATTTTTGGATTTGGAATATCAAAATTTATCTTTCGGTGAATTTTAGGTATTTTTCTGAAAACATTCAATTTTTGATGAATAGTGAAAAACACTGCGTTATTGTTTAAAACAGACTTTTTATTTCAATAATTAGTTATTTTATTTTAATTTATTTTATGTTAATATAGATACATAATAACTATATGTGTTTAATTTAATTGATTGTAGTAATTTTATATTAAGCTTAGATATATAAATTTTATTGAACTTTTTACCGTCTTTTACCCGCCTTCTAGGAGCATTTGAAAATTTGCATAAAACATAATTTTACCACTTCTATGAGTTGAATTTCAAAAATCCGAGAGACACAGTTAATATCTATAAGTAAAATGTGGTTTAATAAGTTGAAAATAATTTCTTGTGAATTGTAAATTTTGACTTTTTTTACCACAGTTAAAAGTAAATAGGTTAATTAAATGTAAATATGATATTATAATTACCCTAACTGTCACGAACCAGCCTAGGTACCCTGGTAACCCGATAACCGAGCCATCCCTGACATATCCCGAAGGGCGTTCCCGATCCCCACGGGTCGGTGACTAGCACCTGGAATTGTACAACATACAAGTGGGACCGATTTTTTCAAAAGAATGCGGAAGCAAAAGAAAACAAAGCAGTATGCATAACATGAGAAACTCCATTGGGAGTGATGTACCAGAATACAACATGTCATAAAAAGCCCAAATTACTACAACCCAGGTACTAAAAAAATGGGAAAACATCCCCAAGGTCCCTAAGGACACAACTCACCAAGATCAAAAATCAACAACTGAATCCACCTCCAAGAGATCCATTTCCTTTTCTCGATCCTGGAAGAAGAAATTCTACGAACACCTGAAGGCAAAAGTAGGGTGTGAGCCTAATCCCAGTAGGATACTACCAAAGATTCTGTTATAGATGGAAAATATAGATTATCCATAGAAAAGCTTTCAATTTTCAAATTAATAGGTTTGGAAATTCAAAAACATATTTTAAAAAATCATGCTACACATTTTCAAGTGATGGAAAAATTCACTAAGAAAATCTTTACAATGATGGAATATTTCTAAAACAATGGCTTAAGTAAAACATTTATATAAAATGGTTTATATAAATTCATCAGGCATGTAAGTAGTTCAAAATAATTTGCATATATTTATATCTCAAATATAAATAAATAAGTGAGCAACATGGTCATATGCCAAAAGGTATGGTAGTATTAACCAGTTATAGGATTCTGCTCTCTCTATGTGAACTCAGAAAAATGTGTATACACACGTCCCTAAGACACTGGCCAAAGGAGACTCGTCACCAACCCGTCGGGGATGTGACCCGCCGCAAATATGTTTTAGAAGGTTGTCGTAGTGTAGATTGTATCCAAATAACTCGCTAACTACCTAAGGCTTGCATGCGCTCTTACATGATGGGTGAACTATTTTAAGATTGAATAAAAATACGATCAATCCCATTCTTCCATTTCAAAAGTTCAAATTTCTATCCACTTAAAATCAAAACATATTTTTATTCAAAACATGCCTTTTTACAAGATAAAACCAATGAGTTTCTATCAAATCATTTTAATCCGTTTTCACCAGTTTGAAATCCATTAAAAACCAATTCCATCATTACACAATTTATTTCCACAATTAAATTCAACAATTTAATTAAAATCATTTCCATCAAATCCAAAATTTAAATTAGACAATTTAAATTAGACAATTTTCCTAAACACACCCAATTCAATGGAATTAGGGGTTTTCAAAATTTCCATGCCAAAACCATTTCAAATACCTCAATTCATTGGAATCGGGTTTTTATCAACTTAATTGAAAGAAATCTTGAGCAATTGAATTTAAATCATTAATTGAAATAAATCAAGAAAATACAATGATAATCAATTTGGTAAGTTGGGACGAAACCACCTACCTCGAAGGTTTTGACCAAAACCCCAACGGTTGAAGAACACTCAAGAATCTCGGTTGATTCTCCAAAAACCCATCCTAGATCCCTTCCCCTAGCAAGACCAAGACCAAAACTCATCATTTTGGCATTTACACACTTATATCTACCCATAACGGGTGTAGATATAAAAAATCAAGGGAATATGGGAAGTAGATCTAAGTAGATCTAAGAAACCGATCATGAAAGAAGAAGAACGATCACATACCTTGAGAATCCTACTTCTATTCACCAAGAGGGGCCTTTGGATCACCTCCAGAACAAAGGGAGAACCTTCTCTAACCCCAGGAGAAGAAAAATCCTGAGTTAGGGCCACTTAGGAGGAAAAAAGAATCATTTAGAGGTAAAAAGGCCGAGATCCACAATTTAAGGATCTAATTTTAAATGACCGCATGGTTTTTCCGCATGCTTTGTCAAACTGTGCGCACACCGTGTAGATCTCACTATCCATGGTTGCTGGTCTTCACGGTTTAGTCGCACGGTTTACCAAACCATGTGCACACCGTGCGTAACCCATTGTCCAGTGCTGCAAGGTTGGAACAATTTGATCACACGGTTTATCAAACCGTACGCTAACCATGCACAATCCATTGCCTTTTAATTTTAATTAAAATTTCACCCAAACGCACCCTCAAGTCACTACTCCAAAACAGAGGGACTTAGAGACATCAAAAGTACCAGAAAACGTAACGGGATGTTACAACCTCCCCACCATAAGACCTTCCTATCCCCAGAAAGCCTATGAAGAAAATTCCACGCCAAAAATATGAGGTCACTGCTCTCTTATTAGTGCCTCCCTTTCCCACGTCTCATGAGAATCTGAACCATGCTGCGAAAGTATACAGACCAGAGGTATCATTCTCCCACGAAGTACCTTGGTCTCATAATCAACAATCCTGACTGGTCATTCAGTCACAGATAAATCTGGTTCAATTTCAAGATCACTCCAGCTCACAACATGAGATGGATCGGAGAGGTACTTCCGCAGTTGCGATACATGGAACATGTTATGTATCGACGTCAGCTGTGGTGGTAGAGATAGACGGTAAGCAACTTTTCCCACATGACGAACAACCTCGAAAGGTCCCACAAAACGAGGAACAAGCTTCCCTTCCCTCCCAAGCCGTCGATGACCTAAACGGGGTGAAACTTTCAAGAACACCTGGTCACCTACTGATAACTCTAAAGGTATATGGTGACGATCAGCATAAGACTTGCACCGACTTTGCGCTGTCAACATTCCCTGACAAATCAACTGGATATTAGCTATTGTCTCTTGGACCAAACTCGGTCCTACCAAAGAACTTTCCCTGATCTCTGACCAACATAAGGGATATTTACACGGATAGCCATACAATGCCTCAAAAGGAGCCATTTTAATTTCATATTGATAATTTTTGTTATAAGAAAACTCAGCTAACCCCAGATGATCATCCCAAGATCCACCAAAGTCAAGAACACAAGCACGGAGCATGTCCTCAAGGATCTGAATATCTATCTCTGTCTGGCCATCTGACTGTGGATGGTAGGCCGTGCTCAAACAGACTTGAGATCCCAGTGCGTCTTGAAGGCCTCTCCAAAAGCGAGAAGTAAACCAAGGATCCCTATCAGAGACTATTGCAGATGTAACTCCGTTCAAACGAACAATTTCTTTCACATAGATATTTCCCAACTCCTCAACTTTGGTTGTATCTCGAATAGGTATAATGTGAGCCGACTTGGTCAGACATTAGATCACAACCCATATCTCATTCTTCTTCCTCTGGGTTTGAGGTAACCCAACCAAAAAGTCTATTGAGATTTCATCCCACTTCCATGTATGGACTGGAAGTGGTTGAAGCAAACCCGAAGGTTTCTGGTGCTCAGCTTTCACCTGCTAGCATGTATAACAACGAGATACAAAATCAGAAATGTCTCATCTCATACCTGGCCACCAGAACTATCGTCGCATATCATAGAACATCTTCGTGGTCCCCGGGTGCACAGCCCACTGAGAGTTATGGCAATCCCTCATCACATCCTTCCTTGCCGACAACGGCACAACGTAACGGTTTTGATAACACAGAACACCCTATTTGGAGAATGACCACAAGGTGTCGGTCTCCCTACCATAAAGAGAGTCCCTATTTCCACAGAATTCATCATCCAGTTGTTGTTCCTGAATAATTAACTCAAGGAGAGCAGAAGTCAACTGAACACTGGCTAAGAAACTTCATTCCCCTTCCAATAAACTCCAATATGCAACTGAGCAAAAAGAGCAATCAAAATACACTCTTTTGAATATTCTTTCACAGCCTGAGATGAAGTTTTCCTTCTTAACGCATCCACAACTACATTCCCTTTCCCCGTGGTGTAGTCAATGTCAATGTCGAAAGATTTCAGGTACTCCACCCAATGAATTTGGCGGAGATTCATATCTTTTTGAGAGAAGATATAAATCAAGATCTTGTGGTCTGAATATATAGTAAACCTTTCTCCATAAAGGTAATGTCTCCAACACTTGAGTGCATGCATTACAGCTACAAGTTCAAGGTCATGAGTGGGATAGTTCTTCTCATGAGGCTTAAGCTGACGAGATCCATAAGCAACAACATGATTACCTTGCATAAGGACGCATCCCAAACCTGAACCCGATTCATCACAGAAGACCACATAACCTGCCCCAGCCTCAGGAAGAGTTAACAAAAGTGCAGTATTCAAGAGACATTTTAGATCAAAAAAAGAACTCTGACATTTTCCATTCCAAGAAAACATCACTCCCTTTCGAGTAAGAGCAGTCATTGGAGAAGGTAACTTTGAGAAGTCTTTGACAAAATGACGATAATATCCTATTAAGCCCAAGAAGCTCTGAGTCTCGAAAACATTTCGTGGTTGTTCCCAAGTCATAACAGCCTTCAGTTTCTCAAGATCAACTGATATTCCTTGCTCTGACACCACATGTCCCAAGAATTTCACTTCCCAGATCTAGAAATCGCACTTTTAAAGCTTGGAATAAAGACGGTGATTTCTTAAAAGACCCAGAAGTGTTCACAGATAAAGAACATGATCCTCCTAAGACTGGGAGTATACAAGGATTTCATCCACAAATACTACCACAAAATTATCTAGATACTCATGGAAAACTTGATTCATCAAGGCCATGAAAACTACAGGAGTATTTGTTAGTCCGAAGGGCATGACAAGGTACTCATAATGGCCATACCTACTTTGAAAGGCGGTTTTCGGAATGTCAGATTCCTTTATCCTCAACTGATGGTAACCAGATCAGAGATCAATTTTTGAAAACCACTTTTCCCCTTTCAATTGGTCAAACAAATCATCAATTCGTGGTAACAGATACTTGTTATTTATCATAACTCGATTGAGCTTTCGATAATCAACACATAAGCATAGAGAACCATCGGCCTTCTTGGTGAAGATAACTGGTGCTGCCCAAGGTGACACACTCTGGCATATAAAACTGTTCTCAAGAAGATCGTCCAACTAAGAATTTAGTTATTTTAATTCGGTTGGAGCCATTCGGTAAAAAGGGATAGAAACTGGTTGAGTACCAGGCATTAACTCAATTGAAAAATCGATCTCCCTTACCGATGGCATACCAGAGAAGTCAGAAGGAAACACGTCTCGAAACTCAGCGAAAATTGGAGGAATATCACCACTCGTTGGATCTTTCTCTAGATCAAAAGAAATAACTGATGTAATTTTCCCCAGCTCTGGATAAGAAGGTCCGGCTCTGCCTGACCTGGGGTCCCATTCTCCTTGAAAAATAAGAGGCACACCACTGGGTGTAGTAAGGTAGACCCGTCAGAGGTGACAATCAATCCGGGCTTTATTGGCGATGATCCAATCCATCCCAAATATGACGTCAAAAGATGTCATGTTGAGAACCAAAAAGTCCCAAACAAGCTCGACATCTGATAGAAAGAAAACGCAAGCAGGACTACGAAGACCCTTCTCTCCCACCGTACCAAGAGGTGTAGTAATATCCATCACACAAGCCAAAAGTTCCATGGGTAGATTAAGTAGATTAACAATATGAGTTGAAATAAAAGATTGAGATGCACCAGTATCGAAAATTGATGTCACTAAGGAGGAAGTTATAGTAATGGTACCTCTCACAGTCGCAGGACCTACTTCATCTACCTCTGGAAACTCTTCCACTACGTGAAGAAGCTTCGTTCCTGATGCATGTGGCTGGAACATTTTAGGATGTGAAGCATTTGATTGCCATGTAGTTTCTGTAGGTGTTTATGATCCTGTTCTGCTACGTGGAGTAGAGAAGTGATGGAAGAATCTCTGTAAGTGCCCCAAATGTCCGCAAGAGCTACAGTTCTTGGGTACCTCAGTGAAAACCCTCTTAGAATGTCCCGGATTTCCATGCTTATAGCAACCCAAAGAATCCCCTCATGGTTCTACCGGAGTTCTAGAATGAATCTGATGTCGAGAACTACCATATGAGATGACGTGCTTCTGTTTCCCTTTAAAGGGACCAACACTGTCACAAGAAGGAAAAGAAACTCCCTTCAACCCTGACTTTCCTGCCAGGCCCATCTCAACCATCATCGCCCTATCCAACACATCGGCATAAGTGGGTAACTTCAATAAGAAAACTTGAGAACGAATATCTGATCGAAGACCCAACTCAAATTGTCGAGCCTTCATCCTCTCATTAGATACAATTTCAGGAGAAAACTATACCAATTCAGCAAAGTGATTTGAGTACTCAATCATGGTTTTATTGGCCTGATCAAGCTTGAAAAACTCCATAGCCTTGGCCAACACCATTGATTCTGGATAGAACTGATCAGTGAAAAGAACCCTAATGTCTTTCTACTCCAAACCCACGTTTTTTCCTGCCGTCACCATCGTGTCCCACCATCTCCTGCTTGGTCCCTCCAGCACGAAGGTGGAACACATCACCTTGATCACTTCAAGTGTCTCTAAGAACCCAAACAAATGTTAAATCTTACTCAACCATTCAGCATGTTGAGGGTCAGTGGAGCCTTTGAAAACTGGTGGATTCTGGCGTAGGAACTCTTGAGAACAACTTAGAAGAATATCACTTTGAGAATCTAAAGCTAGAGTCTGAACAGGGACTGGAGGTGGTGCCTGTCCCAGAGCTTGGATAGTGTGAATGATCACCTCAACCATACTCAGATCCACAATAGGACTTGATTGTTGAGATTCAGCAGCAGCCTCTTTTTGGATCTGATTCCCACGTCTTTTCGGAGGCATGATGCTACACAACACCAGAAAAGACATAGATTAAAACACCAACCGATTAACAAGGAAAACTACTCTTAAAAGAAGTAATAAACAAGATTTTGATTCCACTCTATCCAAATAAAAATAGAGAAAATACTAGAACTAATCCCCAAGTCATATTTCCCAAACTACCCCTAGTGAATTAAGGTTCATTGCGGTCAGAGTTGTCCAGGAACTCAATCACAACTACCTCCTATGTCCTGAAAAGAAAACTCAAATGCATACTATTATCAAGGCAAGATATTTAACAAACCTCCCTCTGATACCAATTTTTCACGAACTAGCCTGGGTACCCTAGTAACCCAATAACAGATCCAACCCTGACATATCCCCAAGGGCGTTCCCGATCCCCACGGGTCGGCACCTAGCACCTGGCATCATAAAACATACAAGTGGGATTGATTTTTTCAAAATAATACGGAAGCAAAAGAAAACAAAGCAGTATGCATAACATCAGAAACTCCACTGGGATTGATGTACCAGAATACAACGTGGCATAAAAAACCCAAATAACTACAACCCAAGTACTAAAACATGGGAAAATATCCCCAAGGTCCCTAAGGACACAACTCACCAAGATCAAAGATCAACAACTGGATCCACCTCCAAGAGATCCCTTTCCTTTGATCGATCCTGGAAGAATAAAGTCTACAATCACCTAAAGGAAAAAGTAGGGTGTTAGCCTAAGCCCATTAGGATACCACCAAAGATTCTGTGATAGATGCCAAATATAGATTATCCCATGAAAAGCTTTCACTTTTCAAGTAAACAGGTTTGGAAATAGGAAAGCATATTTTAATAAATCATGCTATACATTTTCAAGTAAAGGAAAGTTCACCAAGAAACGTTTTACAATGATGAAATAATTTAAGACAATGGTTTAAATAAAAACAGTTTATGTAAAATCAGAAGGCATGTAAATCAGTTCAAAAACATTTCGTGGTTGTTCCCAAGTCATAACAGCCTTCGCCTTCTCAGGATCAACTGATATTACTTTCTATGACACCACATGTCCCAATAATTTCACTTCCTGGATCCATAAATTGAACTTTGAAATCTTGGCATAAAGACGATGATTTCTTAAAAGACCCAGAACTGTTCTTAGATAAAGAACATGATCCTCCTCAAACTTGGAGTATACAAGGATGTCATCCACAAAGACTACCACAAAGTATCCATATAATCATGGAAAACATGATTCATCAAGGCCATGAAAAATGTAGGAGCATTTGTTAGGACTAAGGGCATGAAAATGTACTCATAATGGCCATACCTACTTCGAAAGGTGTTTTTCTGAATGTCAGATTCCTTTATCCTCAACTGATGGTAACCAGATCGAAGATCAATTTTGGAAAACCACTTTTCCCCTTTCAATTGGTCAAAAAAATCATCAATTCGTGGTAACGGATACTTGTTCTTTATCATAACTTGATTGAGATTTCGATAATCAACACATAAGCATAGAGAACCATCGGCCTTCTTGGTGAAGAGAACTAGTGCTACCCAAGGTGACACACTCTGGCGTATAAAAACTTTCTCAAGAAGATCATCCAACTAAGACTTCAGTTCTTTTAATTCGGCTGGAGCCATTCGGTAAAAAGGGATAGAAACTGATTGAGTACTAGGCATTAACTCAATTGAAAAATCGATCTCCCTTACCGGTGGCATACCAGAGAAGTCAGAAGGAAACACGTCTGGAAACTCAGCGATGACTGGAGATATATCACCACTCGTTAGATCTTTCTCTAGATCAAAAGCAATCACTGATATAATTTTCCCCAGCTCTGGATAAGAAGGTCCAGCTCTACCTGACCTGGGTTCCCATTCTCCTTGAAAAACAAGAGGCACACCACTGGGTGTAGTAAGGTAGACCCGTCGGAGGTGAAAATCAATCCGAGATTTATTGGCGATGAGCCAATCTATCCCAAATATGACTTCAAAAGATTTCATGTCGAGAAACAAAAATTCCCAAACAAGCTCGACATCTGATAGAAAGAAAATGCAAGCAAGAATACAGAGACTCTTCTCTCTCACCGTACCAAGAGGTGTAGTAATATCCATCACACAAGTCAAAAGTTCCATGGGTAGATTAAGTAGATTAACAATATGAGTTGAAATAAAAGAGCGAGATGCACTAGTATTTAAAATTGATGTCACTAAGGATGAATCTATAGTGATGGTACCTCTCACAGTCGTAGGACCTACTTCAGCTACCTCTGGAAACTCTTCCACTGCGTGAAGAAGCTTCATTCCTGATGCCTGTGGCTGGAACCTTTTAGCATGTGAAGAATTTGATTACCCCATAGTTTCTGGAGGTGCTGATGATCCTGTTCCACTACTTGGAGTAGAGAAGTGATGGCATAATCTCTATAAGTGCCCCAAACGTTAGCAGGAGCTACAGTTCTTGGGTGCCTCATTGAAAACGCTCTTAGAATGTCCCGACTTTCCATGCTGATACCAACTCAAAGAATCCCCTCCTGGTGATACCAGAGGTCTAGAATGACTCTGATGTTGATAACTACCATATGAGACGTCACGCTTCCGTTTCCCTTTAAAGGGACCAACACTGTCACAAGAAGGAAAAGAAACTCCCTTCAACCCTGACTTTCCTGCCAGGCCCATCTCAACCATCATCTCCCTATCCAACACATCGGCATAAGTGGGAAACTTCAATAATAAAACTTGAGAATGAATATCTGATTGAATCCACAACTCAAATCGTCGAGCCTTCATCCTCTCATTACATACAATTTTAGGAGCAAACTGTACCAATTCAGCAAAGTGATTTGAGTACTCATTCACAGTTTTGTTGGCCTACTCAAGCTTGAAAAACTCCACAGCCTTGGCCAACACCATTGATTATGGATAGAACCGATCAATGAAAAAAACCCTAAAGTCTTTCCACTCCAAACCCTCGTTTTTCCCTGCAGTCACCATCGTGTCCCACCATCTCCTGCTTGGTCCCTCCAGCATGAAGGTGGCACACTTCACCTTGATCACTTCAGTTGTCTCCAAGAACCCAAACAAACATTCAATCTTACTCAACCATTCCTCGGCATGTTGAGGATCAGTGGAGCCTTTGAAAACTGGTGGATTCTGGCGTAGGAACTCTTGACAATGACTTCGGAGAGTATCACCTTAAGTATCTAAAGTTGTAGTCTGAACAGGGACTGTAGGTGGTTGTTGTCCCAGAGCTTGGATAGTGCGAACGATCGCCTCAACCAGACTTGGATCCACAATAGGACTTGGTTGCTAAGATTCAGCAGCAGCCTTTTTTGGATCTGATTCCCACGTCTTTTCAGAGGCATGATGCTACACAACACCAGAAAAGGCATATATTAAAACACCAACTGATTAACAAGGAAAACTACTCTAAAAAAGGAATAAACAAGATTTGTATTCCACTCTATCTAAATAAAAATAGGGAAATACTAGAACTAATCCACAAGTCGTATTTCCCTAACTACCCCTGGTGACTTAAGGTTCATTGCGGTGAGAGATAGACAAGCATTCAATCACAACTACCTCCTATGCCCCGACAAGAAAACTAAAATGCATACTGTTATCAAGGCAAGATATATAACAAACCTCCCTCTGATACCATTTTGTCACGAACCAGCCTGGGTACCCTGGTAACCCGATAACCGAGCCAGCCCTGACATAGCCCGAAGGGCGTTCCCGATCCCCATGGGTCGGTGACTAGCACCTAGCATCGTACAACATACAAGTGGGAACGATTTTTCCAAAATAATACGGAAGCAAAAGAAAACAAAGCAGTATGAATAACATGAGAAACTCCACTGGGAGTGATGTACCAAAATACAACATGGAATAAAAATCCCAACGTACTACAACCCAAGTACTAAAAAAATGGGAAAATAGCCCCAAGGTCCCTAAGGACACAACTCACCAAGATCAAATATGAACAACTAGATCCACCTCCAAGAGATCCCTTTCCTTTGCTCGATCCTAGAAGAATAAAGTCTACAAACACCCAAAGGAAAAACTAGGGTGTGAGCCTAATCCCATTAGGATACAACCAAAGATTTCGTGACAAATTCCAAATATAGATTATCCAAAGAAAAGCTTTCAATTTTCAAATTAATAGGTTTGGAAATTCAAAAACATATTTTAACAAATCATGCTATACATTTTCAAGTGATGGAAAAAATCACTAAGTAAAGCTTTACAATAATGGAATATTTCTAAAACAATGGCTTAAGTAAAACATTTATATAAAACGGTTTATATAAATTCAGCAGGCATGTAAGCAGTTCAAAAGCATTTGAATATATTTATATTTCAAATATAAATAAACAAGCGAGCAACATGGTCATATGCCAAAAGGTACGGTAGTATTAACCAGTTATAGGATTTCGCACTCTCTATGTGAACTCAGCAAAATGTGTATACACGCATCCCTATGACACTTGCCAAAGGAGACTCATTGCCAACCCATCAGGGATATGACCCGTCGCAAATATGTTTTAGAACGTTGTCGTAGCATAGAGTGTATCCAAATAACTCACTAACTACCTAAGGCTTGCATGCGCTCTTACATGATGGGTGAACTATTTTAAGATTGCTTAAAAATATGATCAATCCCATTCTTCCATTTCAAAAGTTCTAATTTCTATCCATTTAAAATCAAAACAGATTTTTATTCAAAACATGCCTTTTTACAAGATAAAACCATTGAGTTTCTATCAAATAATTTTAATCCATTTTCACCAGTTTGAAATCCATTCAAAACCAATTCCATCATTACAAAATTTATTTCAACAATTAAATTCAATAATTTAATTAAAACCATTTCCATCAAATCCAAAATTTAAATTAAACAATTTAAATTAGACAATTTTCCTAAACACACCCAATTCAATGGAATTAGGGGTTTACCAAATTTCCATGCCAAAACCATTTCAAATACCTCGATTCATTGGAATCGGGTTTTTATCAACTTAATTGAAATCAATTTTGAGCAATTGAATTTAAATCATTAATTGAAATAAATCAAGCAAATACAATTATAATCAATTTGGTAAGTCTGGACGGAACCACCTGCCTCAAAGGTTTTGAACAAAAGCACAACGGTTGAAGAACACTCAAGAATCCCAGTTGATTATCCAAAAACCCATCCTAGATCCCTTCCCCTAGCAAGACCAAGACCAAACCTCATCATTTTGGCATTTAGACACTTAGATCTACCCATAACGGGCGGAGATATAAGAAATAAAGGGAATATGGGAAGTAGATCTAAGTAGATCTAAGAAACCGATCAATAAAGAAGAAGAACGATAACATACCTTGAGAATCCCGCTTCTATTCACCAAGAGGAGCCTTTGGATCTCCTCCGGAACAAAGGGAGAACCTTCTCTAACCCCAGGAGAAGACAAATCCCGAGTTAGGGCCACTTAGGAGGAAAAACGATGCATTTAGAGGCAAAATAGCCGAGATCCACAATTTAAGGATCTAAATTTAAGTGACCGCATGGTTTGTCCACATGGTTTGTCAAACCGTGCGCACACCATGCAGATCTCACTGTCCAGGGTTGCTGGTCAGCACGGTTTAGTCGCATGGTTTACCAAACCGTGTGCACACTGTGCGTACCCCACTGTCCAGTGCTTCTAGGTTGGCACGGTTTGATTGCACGGTTTAGCAAACCATGCGCTAACCGTGCACAAGCCATTGCCTTTTAATTTTACTTAAAATTTCACCCAAATTCACCCTCAAGTCACTACTCCAAAATAGAGCCACTTAGAGACATCAAAAGTACCTGAAAATGTAACGGGATGTTACACTAACACATGTCCTAATTCTGTTAGATAAGTGTAATTCAAAAAAATACAACCTTAGGAATAAAATAGGATCCTTTTGGTCTACTTGGATTACATTAGGACATTTACTATTATTTTATTTAATGAAGAGTTTAAAGTGATAAATTAAAAGTTTAATAAATAAACCATTTTTAATATTGGTTTACACACAATATAAATTCAACTATAAATATTCATTATAAAGCTAACAATATTTCTACATAATGGTATTTTTTTATAATTTTTAGACATTAAATAATTTAATTTATTTATGACACAATGATGATGCAGTAATTACCTTATTAATGAAATATTAAAATAATTGATATTATAAATATCCAAATAAATGATAATTGAGACTTTTGATGAATTACACTAATTTTCTAGGTTAATATGACATGTTAGGGTTGATCAAATAAATTTTATTCAAAGTGATAAAGTTATTTAGGGATTTCAAAAAAATTAAATAGTAAATAGTGTCAAAATTGACTTAATTGGTTTTTTAAAACAAATATTTTATTATTAATTGATATAATATTCCTAAAAATATAAGGTTTGGCCAAAGGACTTAGATAAGGTTATATATTTTAATAATGAACCACTTGGGGTTATGTTGGTAGTTTATAGTAAGTTTATTAACCATATAATATAAAAATACAAAGAGATAAGGTAAATGTCAAACTATTTAACTAAGAGTTAAATATAAAAGATAAGGTTAATATGGTGACCTAAACCTATCTCAAATCTATTCGTTGTGAGCCTTTTGACCCATCCCCACATTAGCCTCTAAATAAATCATTTTAGAGCCATTAAAAACGGTTTCTGATGCTTTCGTTAGGGTGCACACATCCATCTCATTGGGGGGATGGCGGCACTGTTTGTTGCCCTGCATTCTGGTTTTCAAAAGGTGAGCGACATTCGTTCCTTGTTCAGGTATGTTTGATCCTTGATCGAAATGGGATGATGGGATGTCAGTTCTTCCTTCTGGGTATTCCTCCTCAGAACTCGTCACCTAGTTCGGGTCTCCCTTATAGATTTAATACGTTCTTCGTGAAACTCTTCCCAATTCCATACCTTCATTGATGCCGGTTAATTACGTTGCTTCTATCATGAGGTTACAAGGGGTCATGTCATGGAAACAACCTTCCGTTAGGGGAGTATTCACGTTAGACATCACTGGAGTTTCTGGATGTTGGAACACTGGAACGTCTGCCTTTTGTCCCTTCTTAAAGGGCTTCTCGAGGGTGCGAAAGCCCGAGGAATCCCATGTCAGATATGAGGAATCGTATTCCCTAGGCATATATATGAGTTTTTTCTTAGCTTCCCATTATTAACACATGGTATTCCGCGAGTTTAACATCTAGAGGATATAGATTGGACATATCAGAACACTAACTAGAGTGGATCAGATGAACGTAACCCCTGGAGGATACACTGATGTAGGTGGGTTGACATGTCCTCACCGGGATGTTCCGGACCAAGTAAGAATCGAGATATATGATGAATGGTTGCGTGAAAGTAGTTAGATAATGAGATGGAACCAACGTGGGGACGATAGTGATATTGATATTGACTCTCAAGGAGACTTCCTACGTATCCCTGTGGCAGGGAATCAATGTCCGCATAGTTTGGGAGGGTGATGGGACGCCTAAGGAGGTGGCTCGTGAGAATTAACGCATGGAGGAGACCCATAGGAATTAAAAATCTCTGGGTTAAGTCATTTCCTTCCCGAGACACATAGGCTCGAGGGAAAGGCCAGGCAAGGGGCTTGGATTGGGGTGTACACATAGGACAACAACCCGATGATGTATATGAGGGATTATGTGTGGTTAGCTACCCGAGTTGGTTAGGCGCCACTAGGATGGACTAGAGATGTGGGTCCCAACAAAGGGAATTACAATGTCTTTCCACTAAATAAGGTACACAACGACTTAGCGCTAGATGGGGAACAATGGATTACCACTGATTGGAGCCTAAATTTTAACGTCATGCTGGACGGAGGTGGATCGACGTGAATAAGGAACTGTAGTCCAGATGGATGGTATTGGTCTTGAGCCTCAGGGAGGATTCTTATCTACCTTTCCTTAGCAAGGATCAAAGACCTTGTAGTTCATAAAGGGGGTGAGTACAGTTTAGTGTCATGCCTGACCATGTTAACCGACGTGAAGGGGGTCAGAACAGATGGATAGTGGGCTTGATCCTCATGGAGGATTCCTATGTACCTTACCTTGGCAATGATCAAAGTCCCCGTAGGTCATGAAAATGTTGGACTTGAACCTCAGGGAGGCTTCCTACGTACCCTGCCTTAGCAGGGATCAAAGCCCGCGTAGTTTGGGATGGAGGTATTTGGGTCCTACGCTCCGAGGTAGCCCAAAGTGTTGGCGAACCGACGTGAAGGGAGCCAAGACTAATGGGTGTTGGGCTTGAACCTCGTGGAGGATTCCTACATACCTTGCCTTGTAAAGGATAAAAGTCCTCATATTTCATGAGGAGTGTTTGGAGATTACACTCTAGACTACCTAGAGAGGATGTCATGGTCGATTCTTACTCTAAATTCATGTGAGTCATGCTCAGTGTGAGAAACAAGAGGTAGCAGAGACCTAACAATCACATCATGAAAGATGCATCTGTGGGAAGTGGAATGGGGCTTACGCATGGTTGGAATCCCAAAGAGGAAATAGGGGCTTACGCATGGTTCACAGCCCAAGGAGATGGAGATTGGAACTTACTCTAGAATGGAGGCCCAATGGTAACAAAGCTCATCATGAGAGGGATTTGGCACGGAAGAGAAGAGGAGAATCGTTCCCCACCAGGCCCTTTTCTGGCCATTAGCACCAAAAAATAAAGGAGGGGTAGGGGTACTACCTAATGTAATAAAGGCTAGGGGCTTACACCAAGATGGTTTCCCTTCCCCGTGGACAAGCTCCACCTCAGCAAAGATGATCTCATTCCATGTGAGGAAGATTTCACTCCCATTGAGATGGGTAGGCATAAAGAATGTCTGAGCTGGGGTGCCTCGCGTATGATGTGTGGGGTGAGGTCACAGTTTAACATCATGTGCTAAGGAAAATGGTGCTTGGAAGTTTAACTTATTGTAGCTCGGATTAGGTGGTTTTACTCCACACCCCTATGACTTACAAAACCAGTACCCTCTGCACCTTGGTGAAGATAAGGGACATGCAACGCCATGACTGGGGGTGTCGAGAGGTGATATCATTGGGGATCCATGTTAGCGTGGCTATATGAAGAAGTAATAGTCGTTAGTGTGCCTATGCGAAGATGCATGAGGCGAAGCAATGCAATGGGCAGTATCGTCTAAGGGACATTGAAATTTCTTCATGAAAACCTGAAGGGCCGCATGGGAAAAGGATTTGCTGGGGAAAGGGGTTAATATGTAGAATCCTTGTGAAACTCTGGTTCTCCATGAAGTAGAGGGGCTTTGTGAAGGGATATGATTTATGAAGTACAGTCTCCTAGGCTAGGGATATGGTATAGGTGCATATGGGAGGAGCTTCATGAAGTGGAAATGGATTTACGAAGCAATTCCCCGCAAAGCAAGGGTGCCTTGTGAAGAAAGGTGTCGAGAAGCAATGTGCTTCATAAAGCATAGTGGCCCTGCCTTAGCATGTGGGTCGTCTGTGTTTGGAGGGTGTTTTGTGATGCATAAACACTTCATGATGACCTGATTCCCCATGGGGTTCTCCTTTCATTTCGAAGGCCTATGGTCTTCATGAAAGGCATCCCTATCAGAAGATGGGTTCAATTAATGCAAAGGAGGAGGCACTTCACCAAGCAAAAGTAACTTGAGGAACTCATGGTTCACAGAGCAAGAAGTGCTTCTCAATTTGAGAGAAGAGAAGGTGAAAGGTCAGATCATCCATTTTTTCCCTCGAGGGGAGCCTTGTATTTATAGGCAATAGTTTCCACAAAGTAGAAAATACTCAGTGTGAAGACAGAGTTTGCTATACGGCGGGCTTACGAACGTCAAAGGGGTTCGTAGTGTGTCCTGCCTCCTTGCTCCACAGTGGGCTTGCGAACATCAAATTCATCAAAAAGCCTCCCAACTCCTTGTTCTACGGTGGGATCACAAACATCAAATTTTTTCACGGAGCCTCTCGCCTCCTTGCTCCATGGTGGGCTCGCGAACGTCAAATTTGTTCATGGAGTGGCCTACCTCCTTGCTCCGCAGTGGGCTCACGAACGTCAAATTCATTCGCGGATCACCCCACCTCCTTTATATGTGGTGGAAGTGGTGCCATGGGGCTCCATGAAAGAGCTTCGTGAGGAAACCCTGGAGATTTCCCTATTTTTCTTTTTCATCCCAACTTTTGGCATCAAAAAATGCCCCTCCTCATACTTGAAGCCGATGAGAAATTAAGGGTCAAAGTCTGAGGGTCAATCACCAAAATTCCTTGGCCGTCCGCAAAGATGTTTCGTAAAGCCAGCATGTGAGGAGGATAGGCGACATGCAGGCTGAGCATGCCATGAATCTCAGTGTCGTAGGGATGTTCCACGAAGCTCCGAAGGTCATCACCTATAAATAGGGGAGATGGCCTCTCTTTTATCCTTTCTTTCCTTCGTGAATTTGGCTTTTAGAGATCTTGATTCATGAAGCTCCCGCGTACTTAGCAATTTCTCTCCGCGAATCAGGATTTCGGCTTCGTGGAGCATAGAAAATCTTTGACTTTGTGTCAGAGGGTATTGTGTCTTTTCATTGGTAGGCCGGTGCAGGGTTCCGCGAATAGTCTTCATGAATGCGCTCTGCGAACGAGCTTCGCGAACCAACCCAAAAAATCACCCAAACTCAAAACTGAATGGCCCAGTGATAGGATGCAAGGGGGGTCCTTCCAGACCCTGCCCGAAGGGAGAAGAAGACGAATAGCTTGGGCCTAGGAGAGATAATCTAAATCCATTATGACCACAGTTTATTTGTGGAGCTACTATCAGAGAGCCAAAGGAACTATCCACTGTGTTGGAGGCTACCTTTATATGGCTTTGAGATGAGGAGTGACGTCTTAATTCCTAAAGAAAGTAGGGACAAGCTATCTTACTGATTTAGGAGTACGTTGTGTCAGCGCCAATGGTTTGGGGTGGCTGACGGCCATGCCTGAGAAGACTTCACTCCCATCAATGATGATTGCCTTTATAACTACCTTAACAACATGGATGGGAAGGAAATACATCCGAAGATGTCCCCCCCTCTATACCAGACAATTTTGAAGGGATCCTTGAGGAACCCAAGTAAAGGATGGTATGAGAAGTGGGACCTACACTAGGGCGACAAATTCATAGATAACTGGGCCTGGGCCTACTGGGTAGGTGCCTCGTGTGAGTATTTTGAGGAGGAGCTGAGAATAGTGGGCCTATATGAGGCGGCTTGGGCCTCCCAATTACACATTTACCAACCAAAGCAGCGGATGTCGGAATTGCTGAACAGGTGGTCATCCAGGACTAACACATTCCACTTGCACCATGGGGAGGTTGGCATCAGCTTGTGGGATGTGCAGCAGATCTCATGGGTCCTAATATTGGGGGAGATGTATGATGAATTACTCCCTGTTATTGGCACGTGGGAGGATCTAGAGCATATTCAACTGATGGAAATGGTGTTGATGAGGTTGGTGCCCAGAGAGGACAAGGAAGCAGAAAGGGATGTCCATTTTAGGTGGTGGTTTAAGCTATTTCTGAAATTTTTAAAAGAGAAACAGTTTCTGGTGTGTCCTCATACTTTCCCGAAGGGGGCTCAATGAGGCAAGGAGCACTCGTACTAGTGGCTCTTGGAGGATATCCAGTGCACAAACTAGGGATTTAGCGTCAGAACCGAGCAACAATAGTCAGGCTAGTGACATTCATCGGGACTCTCATTTTTGGTTGGATCCTTCCAATGAGAGATACAAACATGGGTGTGCAACCCAGCACATTCATCATGGAATCTATTTTGGTGACAGGATGGCGAGTCAACCTTGGAATCCCAATGCTCATCTAGCTATACATGATGTTGTGGCGCGTCAGAGAGGGAAGAGGCCACAGAGGATATGCAGGCCATTCCACCTCCTGTATGGGTGGATAGCGGTACATGTTAGGGGGGTTTATGAATACCTGAACCCCATCTTGCCTCATGGATCGAACTTCCACACATCAATCCTGAATGCCACAGGAAGCTTTTTATCCAACCTGACCACACTGTTGGTACTGAACTGGGTGTGGAAGTTGGAGGAATTTAAATTTCACCCATTTTCATTTCTAATGGGTGATTTTACCGATGGCGACCAAGGAACGGAAGAGCACCTGTCCTATCTACTGGCTTTTCAAGGTGGAGTGCTGGTGGAAAGGGTGGATCGTGTGCCCCTCTGCGAGTTATACACCCCACACCAATTTTCCAAGCAATTCTGGTGTCTGCAGCGACTGGCCTGATAGGTCTATCTGGGGGTGCATCATGGGGAACACCCATTTTTGATGAGGCAGATGTGGCTCATGTTCACAGAGGATGACTGGAAGATGCAGAATGAGCTGCCTCCACCTACCGCTGCTTTCGGGTTGGTAAAGGAGTATGCCCAAAGCTGGGAGGCAGCCTACCTGGGGTAGATGCTAAAGCGGTCAACCATTTAGGTTGGTGATGGGGAGCCTTCCCAACTTCGGAGTTGGGGCCAGAAGGTGGCAAGGGAATATGGTGGTGGCAGGGTTTTTGTGGCGGTGAGGCCTGCACCAATTGAGGGGGAGGCAGTGGCAGCGAGGCCCGCAGTGGTAGCGGACCCGACAGTCTTAGAAGAACAGGGTCATCCGGAGGGGAGATCACCGATAGGATTCTATAGGATATCCATCCAGGATCTCGGGAAGCGGTTTCTTTATATAGACATGTCGGAGAACACTGTCTTCCCGGAAGCCTGGGACATCTAGGAAGTCAACTGGAAATTCCTAGGCCCATCTGATATGTGGAAATACTTGAACCATCTCAGGGTGGATTTGCTGGGGATATGCCCTATCAGTGTCGGCTTTGCGGTGTCCCAAACGGAGGCGGAGCAATACCTGGTAGAGCTGGAGGACTTTGTGCATCCCCAGGGTTCCCCGCGCCCAATGACAGACCGCGTCAAGGTGTTTCTAGATCATACAGCCCCTCCACAGTTATCAGCCGCTAAAGTGAGAGAGCACTTCCCTCTATCGGAAGAATCAGATGAGTCCTCCTGGGGGAGGAGGCCGGTAGAGGGAGCCCATTGGAGGAGGGAGAAGTGGATGGTCAAGACTCGGACCTTGAAGAATATGTAGAGGCCCTTGCGGTAAAATCCCAATCCCCTTTCTCAGGGTCTTATTCCAGGTCATTCTAGACTCCTTACTAAGACTTGAATTGTGTAGGGGAGTCTCATACATAGAACTCATTATCACCCCTCAACAGATACAGACACGGGACATTCAGGATCTTTATCTGTGGCTGCATTGATTATCGTATCCGGTGGGGCCAGGACACCTGAGGTGGCTTCTCTGGAGCTCTTGGACCTTCCGAAAAAATATGGGGGCCACGCCTCGGGGTCCTAATGGATTCAACCCAAGAACGAGACCAGTAAATCAACCTTTGTAAGTCTCCTCTACCAAATTCATGATTGTAACTCATTGACCATGTCAACTGATATCCAAGCCCCTTTTTGGTTCGCACAGTTTCTCAAATGGTGAGGGCTGTCTTGGCGAGGTTGGTTAGGGCTTCTGGTAGTGTCTTTCCCAGAGGAATGCTAGTGATCATGGAGGCGGATACCCAAACTAACCAAGATGTGGTGCTCCCAATCACTACTGGAATGGTCATTAGGGATGAGCTCAAGATTATTGAGGTGGGGTCCAATGATGAGGATCAATCAAATGTCCTAGATCCCGCCATACTCGATCAAATGCTAGATGTGGACCCTGCTGACGAGTTCCTGGGGTTGTTCCCTGCATATGAGCTTTCCAATTGTGCCGACTAGGATGAGAGGACCTCTGATGAAGAGGATAGAAAAATAGTATGTCTCTGGTCGTAGAAGCTGATCAAGCGTTTCGTCGACGATACCCCCCAAACAAAATGGTTGCATGAGATGAATAGACTTCGCTCATGACTGCATGAACTGTGTGTTGCGGGAGTGGGTGCCTGGCATCCCTACCTGCTCATCCAAGATCTTATGGTTGAGAATATTCATGAGTACGAATGTGGCCTTGGTGTGGGTTGGCAGTAGAGGAAAGTAGTGAACATCAAGAGGCTCCATGAGGCTGAAAATGAGGTCCAGCAGCTGCAGAGTCTGGTGGATGAGCACTCATCCTTCCTCAACGCACAATCTGATCTAATATTACGATTGAAGGCCCGGATAGCATAGGTCGAAGAGGGAATGAAGTGAGCCTACAATGAAATTACCATTATCTGGACCAGCTTGAAGCGGGCCCATATTGTAGATGATAAATTGTGCCCCATCGCTGCCAAGGGGGAACAGGAGCTGAGACAGCAGTAGAAAATCCTGGATGCTACAAGCCAAAGGGTGGCGGAGCTGCAACTTTATTTTGACGAGTTTAATCCTTCCATGGGAGGGATAGACCCTCAGGTGCTATAAGGATTACAAACCCTCTAACATAATTTCATTATTTGATTATTTGATGTCATATCACGCATGATTCCCATTATTAGTGTTGGTTTTACATGCATCTATTATATTCATGAAATGAACAGTGATCAATCCCTAAGATCACACAGGTTGAGCCCAATGTGAGAAACAAGGGATGATTGGTATGTTATTAAATCTGAACATAAGAGTTCTGACCATGTATCGGGCATCCGGGGTTTGAACAACCAACCTGTATTTCTGGGAAGAGAAGGGGAAGACCTGACTGGAGAATGAAGCTCTCAGAACAGTCGAATTACCATTCTCCCAGTGTTCTCTTGTACATGAATGGGGTAATGCCAGGGGCACTGGAATAAATCCGAATAGGGGGTGGAAAATGTGAATCACGATACCAAAAATCTGGAACACTATGGGGGTGGCATGACAATTAAGGATAATTTTTGACCATGTTCGAAACACAGTATCCTAATTGTGTTAGCATGAAATGGGGATAACAAATGAGGGCCAACTGCTTACCATGTTCAAAACACGGGGCCTAACTCAAAATGTCATCTATTTGTCTTCCGAAACGTTGGCCCTGGATAGTAGGCGATCCATAGGTCATGCATCCATACTGTTAGAGGGATCCTCTATACATAAAAGAGGATGAGGATCCGAATAATGGGCATGCAAAGTGTGGAGACTGGTTTGATGGGTTTTTCGACTGGAGTCCAACACTCTTGAAATTAAGCCACCGTGGGGGAAGCACATTAGGTGGGTAAATCGGTCTGATTAGGGATCAAACATACTTTCGAACAGGATATCCCTGGTGAGGACTTGGAAGGAGCTATAGTTTTGCGTCATACGGTAAAGATGATACACACGGTTTAAAGGTCATACTTTCTAGACCATGGTAAAAAGTTTAAAGTAATGTTACATAGACTATAGGCTCCTTTTTTTAAGGTCATAGAGAGTGGACTGTGATCAGGGATGAGGGGAAAAAAGGGGTTAATGACCCTGGGGTTGGGCCCAAGGAGAAATTCATGGGCATCAATGCGTATCCCATAAATATGAGAATCATGTCGAACATAGTTCTTGGGGCACAGTGTGGTCAGAGACCAACACTGGTAGGGAGAATCCTCTCTGGAGAAGAAACTCACGCATACCATGATTATCATAGGGAATCCTGAACTTGTTTAGGGTAGAACCACAATTTAGTGTCATGCGTTGAGGAAATATGGACTTGTGTATTTTAACATCATACGATTGGGCATGGAGTGAAAGGGAAGATCCCAGGAAGGGAATATATGGTGTGATAGCTATAAACCAGATGTGAATGAGGACTTGGAGTCTGGATACATATCCCCAGAGGAAGTTCTTCAGGTCAAGGGACCAAATGTGAAAATTAGGCTGGGACGAAGGAAAGATTCATGGACATTCTTACATACCCCATTAGAATGGGAATCAAGAGGTACATAGTTCTAAGAGCGCATTTTAACATCATGCGGGATGAAGAAAGGCATGTGTGGCATGGTTGTGCCAGTACACGTCCTACTAGAACTACTAATCCCACGTGAGTCATGCTCGATGTAGGAAACAAGGAGTAGTTATGGGACTTTCCTAGCACAGGAAGGCACATGTCAGGGGCATAGGGACACTCGGTGAATGTCATCCCAATGATGTTGAACCGTCCATGTAATGCACCTAGGTTCATGAAGAAGTAAATCCTAGTATGTCGGAATTCCAATTGAACATAAAAAAGTGGAAATATGTGAATCATGATGCTCGAGATCTGAACCACAATGATGGTGGCGTGATGATAGGGGATGGATGTTGACCATGTTCGAAACACATCATCCATATCACATTATCCTTCTATGGGGATATACATATGAGGGTCGACCGTTGACCATGTTTGAAACATGGGACCTATCGCAAATGTCTTCTGGGGTCTTTAGGGATGTTGGCTTGAGATGGTAGGTGAGCCAAGGCGGCATGAGACCAGGCCGTGAATGGGGGACCCTTCTGATGTGTAAGAGGATGAGGATCCAAATAATGGGCTCATGAAGATTGGACATGGAACTAGGGGAATGTTCCTGGGAAAATTCTGCAGTTCGGGTTCTCTGTCAAAATGCATATGAGTACGACAATGAGACACATCAAATAGAGGGAGTTGAGTCCCTTCCCAAGGAAAAAGGTCCTGGGTTCGCACGCTTTCGACTTAAGGTCCCATGGTGTACCATTAAGGGGGATTGATTTAATATATTGTGCGCAGGGTGGTGAAACTGCAGAACGTGATGCGTAGTTCCCATAGAGAGATCTTGGTTTTGGGTTATAGAACTCGGACCACGCTGGGAAAAGATATGGGGAGCACATGGTGCAACTATTGAAAAACCCAATCTGAATGAGAAACTAAGAGGTACTCTCCACAAAACATGTTCCCAAAAGAGTTTGGGCCAAGGGAACGAAAAATAAGGGATAGGATTTGTAGATTTCTAGGGCTGGACCCAGAGACAAAAATGTTTGGGCGTTCCTACATATCCCATGAGTATTGGAATCAAGTCATACATAGTTCTGGAAGATGTTGTGCAGTTTAACGTATTGCGGCAAGGAAGTGGAGTGGTATTAGTTTATGGTCATAGATCTTGGACCACGGATGGTAGGAAATGAGAATCACATGACAATGTAATTAAAAAACCTAAGGTGAATGAGGACTTCGTCCGAATCACCGTGCACTTCTTGGGGGAGTTTTCAGGTCGAGGGACCAAAAACAAAAGTTATGCTGAGCCCGAGAAAAGGTACACATATGTTCTTACGTACCCCATGAATATGGGGATCAAGCCGCATGTATTTATAAGGATGGCATGGTAGGATACCGATTCTAGGGATAATAAGGTTTTGTGGGTCATGCCCTCACACCAAAAGAAGTGATATTTGACATATCTTGTTTTTCCTTTAGGATGAATGGTTTTTATTTTTTTTTGTGAATCGATGGTCCTAGGATAGAAATTCTAGGAATCCCCACAAGAATCAAGCCATATTTAGGTGTTGAAAAGTGGTATGGTGTGTAACTGATACCAAACATTATGTCCCTTGAGCAAGCACACCACAATGCAGTGCCATTTCTTGTTGTACGACTAGGACGATACTGTCATAGTTTAGGGTCATGTGATGGGCCCAACCATGCAATTTAACGTTGTGAAGTATATACATAACAGTTTAAAGTCATGTGGGACTAGGCAGAATAGTTTGAATTCATATGGCTCAGATGTATATAGGAGAGATGAGGTTTTAGAGGGAATGTGCACGGTGTGATAAAGTTATCCCGATGTGAATGCGAACAAGTTCTACATCACAATGCATGTGATTCCAAGAAAGAAACCTCAGGCTGAGGGGCCAGAAAAGGTTATAGGATATGGGGTAGGAGAGACTTGATCGTACCACGATTCACTACTTTATTTCACCCTTACACCACTGTTTTAAACTGGTTCTGTAATGAATATTTCAAATATAATAATAAAATGAACATACTATTTGATTTAATGAATTAATTTTTATTACTATTTAATAGGGAAATTTTACTTGTGTATGTGTTTACACTGTAGAAGGAAGTGATTTGGAGGGCCCGCGATGGAAATCAAGCAAAACGGACCAAACTGCCCAAGGGCCCAAGCATTTATGTGGACAGAAATATATACTGTGGATACTCCGTGCATTCAGTTGGTGTATGAGTGTAAACTTGTGTGGGCTACATTTCTCTAGAAGACCATAGAGCCCAATTCTCCCATTTAAATGCCCATAATAGGCCCATAATGTGAAACAATTCTGGGAGAGCCAGATTAGATGACCTTTCTGTATTTGGGACATAAAATGGGACTCAAAGATTCAATTGGACTGGTTCTACCTCTCATGGACAGCTAACTTGAAGGTCCATATCTCCATAGAATTTCAAGTCATTTTCACGTGTTTTTTTTAGTAAACCAGCCGGATAAAGATGGAGTAAAAAGTCTTCCTTGAATAGTTACCTTGTCCCTTAGGCACTTGACTTCTTTTGTTGAAATTGTGATGTGTATGTCCGTAAAAACACCTCTCACCCCCATTCTCTAATGTTGAATGATCAGGGGTGAAGGTGATTCGAATTGGAGCGCTTATTTCACCCATTTTAGTTCTCTTCTCCCTCATGTACTTCTAAGTTTCTTTGTGATCAACTTGGGGGGGTGTCCATTGTTGTAATCCCGAGCTCCGCATTTGTATTCTTCGTAATGTAATTTAATTTACAGGTTTTTTGTCTATTGTTCATAATTTTTACCTTCTAAATTTTTGTTTATTTTGGTATGATCAAATACAAATCAAAGGAACAATAATCATCGTGCATCCATGCATAACCCGAATCTTGTGATGATTTGAGTGTGTTTGCCTCTTTTCTCACCTCTTCTCTTTCAGGAGTTTGCTTTTGGATTGACTTGTTTGATGATATACAGAAGTTATAACACGTGAATATGAATGTTTTTCTATTGAGATAAATTTTGATAAAGACTCAAATATGGAAATCTCATCACGTTGTTGATGTGATGCCTTGATTGAGTTCGGTTCTTACATCGACATAGTTTTATTGATTATGAGTGGTTGCCGATAATCAATATCGTTGATTGATCAAATACTAGGTGATAACCTAGTAAGAACTCACATAATACTGGTTTCAGTGGGTATAAAATCAAGGAATCAATGATCCTTCCCATTCCCTTGAGAGCAATGACGGATTGAGCATCAAGGGACACTTACCCTGGTTGATCACGATTTCTCCAACCAGTTTCTCTCACTTAGTAGAATAGTTTCAATTACTATTTTAAAATCATATAACCCCCAACCACTTAATTTAATTTAAATTTTTTTAACATAATCAAAAACTATTTTTGAAATTAGTGATCTAAGGCTCCATTGAGAGACGACCTAGTGTTCCTGTTATACTGCAGAAATTCTACTAAAAACTTAACCTCTAATTTGACGCTCTCGAAAACGCGATTAAATTTTGGCACCGTTGCCAGGGATCCAAGATAATTTCTTTCATTTTATTTAAATATTTCACTTCTTAATTAGTAATCTATTCAATATCCCCCCATTTGATAGTTTTTGTTTCAGTTATTGTTTGTTTTTTTTGTGTGTTCTCTCTCTCTCTCTCTTCTTCTTCTTTTTTTCTCTGTCTCTCTAATTCTATATTATAACATTATATTTTATATAATACTTTCATTTATTAATTTTTTTATATTTTATTCACCTTCCATAAAAAAAATTGAAAAAACAAACAAACAATCAATCAAATTGGACATTGTTGTTGCATGACAAGATCGGGAAAAGAAACACTACTCGAATTTGACCCTGAAATTGAAAAGTCACTCCACTCACAAATTAGGTCATATAGAGTAGGACAATCAAGTAACATTGAGGAACCATATTTGTAACCTCAAGTGGTCCTAATCCAATCAAAAATTGAACCAAATCAAACCCCAGAGATCATGGCTTCAAATAACCGAACATTAAAATAACTGACCACCCCAGAGGTGGAGTACCAACCTGTGTACATCCAATATCCTGAGGAAGCGACCAATTTTGAGCTAAGATAAGGCATCATCCACCTCTTTCCAAAATTATATGGTCTTCCCGGTGAGGACCCTCATAGACATCTAATGGAGTTTCACATAGTGTGCTCCCCCATGAAACCACAAAATGTGTCTGAGGACTTCATTAAGTTTAGGGCCTTCCCTTTCTCCCTTGATGGTGTAGCCAAAGACTGGCTATACTATCTGCCTACCACAATTGGGGGCTAGAATGACCTTAAATGACTCATTATAGAGAAGTTTTTCCCTGCCTCCCGAACATCATCAATTAGGAATGAAATTTGTGGCATTAGGCAGTTACAAGGAGAGACCCTTCATGAATACTGGGAGAGATTCAAAAGACATTGTTCAAGTTGCCCCCACCACCAAATTAGTGGAAAACTTTTAATTCAATACTTCTATGAGGGACTTATCCCCATGGATTTTGGAATGATTGATGTTGCAGCTGGTGGTTCCCTAGTTGAAAAAACTCCTTCTGCCGCTCGTGACTTAATAGCCAATATGGCTCAAAATTCACAACAATTTGGTACACGAGCTATTGCACCAACCTGAGGGGTTCATGAGGTAAGTAATTCATCCCTAGAACAAAAGGTAGATAATAAACTTTATGAGATGCATACCATTCTAAGTCAATTATCTTAAGCACAAGGTAACTCACACTCTCCTCTCGTTCCATTACTTTGTGGTATTTGTTCTGATAATACTCATTTTTCTAACCAGTTCCCACAACTTCAGGAATCATCTGAGTCTTGTGCTGCAGTGTTACCTGTACGTCCATTCCAACAAGAACCACCATTCAAGCAAGAACCATTCAGGCCATATCCAAACCCTGGGTGGAAAGCACAACAACAATACCGACAGGGAGGAAACTCAAGCAACCCAAAGAAAAACTGGTATCAACAAGGCCAAGGTATGAAACCTTCTTATCCTTCAACATCTCAAAAAAATCCTCCTCCTCCCAAGTCTAAACCAAGCCTTGAGGATATGGTGAAGAAAATGTCAAACCAGAACCTCCAGTTCCAACAAACCACACAATCTTCTATTCAAGACCTGTCAACTCAAGTGGGGAAATTTTCAAAAACCATCGGTGTGCTTAAGATTCAAGGTTCTTGACAACTATCATCCCAACCCATTTCCAAAATGAAGGATAAAGGAAATGTATGTGTACTTACACTTCATAGTGGTAAATAAATTTCTCCTTCTACTGATTATGCATAGAAGGTATGTCCCCCTCATGAAAACTCTCTTTCCCACCCCTCAAAATTTTCATGTAAAGAAAAACAAGACAAAAATGGTAATCAAATTGTCATTGATGATTCAAATGAACAATCCATTCCTCTTCCTTTCCCTCAAAGACTCTCTAAATCTAAGAAGAATTTCGATAATAATATTTATAAATAAATAATGGATACATTTAAAATGGTTCAAGTTAACATTCCTTTATTGGATGCAGTTAAAAATCCCTCGATATGCCAAACTTCTTAAAGAGCTTTGCACCCATAGAAGGAGCCTGAAGGGGAATGAGGGATTAAACCTAGGAAGGAATGTCTTGGACTTGATTAAACCATAAATTCCAACCAAATTCAAGGATCTGGGCACATTCACGATACCTTGTACCATAGAGGAGACCTTTTTTCTGATTTCATTCTTGATTTAGGTGCTTCTATTAATGTAATTCCGCACTCCATGTATACTTATCTGTAGTTTGGAGATCTTCAACCAACATGCATTGTCGTGAAACTTTCCAACCGAAGCACAACACACCAATCAAGAGTCGTTGAGGATGTCATCGTAAAAGTTAAGAATCTCATCTTCCCTGCAGACTTTTACATTCATGAGATGGAAGATACCCGAACTAAAGGACATTCCCCTCTCATACTTGGGAGTCCATTCCTCAAAACAACAAATACGATCATCAACGTTCACAATGGTACATTGTCCATGGAGTTTGGTGGAGAAAAGGTAAGTTTTAACATCCTTGAGGCTATAAAATACCCCGTTGAAGAGCACTCCACTCTTCCTATCTATTCGATGGAAGTTCTCTCTAATGAAAAACACACACAAAATTCTATCCTTGACCCATCCTCTGATTTATTTTTCTCTTATTAACCCACGGGTGATTTGAGTTTTGGTTCTTCTTTTGAATGTTGTGTGGGTTCAGAAAAATGTAAATTTTGTGCTTTAATTGATGAGTGTGTCTATTCTGAGATACCCATGACTATCGATGATTCTGCAAATCTCATTTCCATAGATTATCTTTCCTTTGAGAATAAACAAGAGCAGATAGATAGTTTCATGGACCTCACTCCCCCTAAATCCACTCCCTCAATCCAAAAACCCCCAGTTTTAGAATTAAAATCACTTCCATCAAATTTAAAATATGATTTTCTTGAGGGTATTGACCAATTTCCCGTCATTATTTCCAATAACCTCTCTCAATAGTAGGAATCAAAACTTATTGATCTTTTGAGAGATTGTAAAAAGGCAATAGTGTAACACCCCGACCCCAGTTACCCAGAGTCAGTGCATTATTGCGTAACATTGGCATGATAACAAAAGATCAAGTCTCGAAAGACCGATTAGTTTAGTAGCCCTGGAAACACTAGATACGTTCATAAATGTTACATTACATCATAAAGTGAAAAACTACAATAACATAGTATGCATAGGGCACACCCATATCCTATTCAGACTATCCCTGCAGGTCAGTCATAAAATATTTCTTCACATCCTGGGAAAAATAAAACATAGAAAGGGGTGATCTCAGATACTCAGTAAGGATAAGAATATAGAGGAAGCTTTCATAAATAAACATAACCATTTAAGGCAATGTATAAAAAAACAAAAGCCTTTTAAACTTGAACTCAGCATAATATGGCAAAAGTAAAATGAAATAATGCCATTTACATATTCAAATGGATATTCTACTGGTCGAATAATCACATTAAATATCAATAACTACTTTCATAATGATGGAATTCATAATGCCAGACTATCATAACCACATAGCCAAGGCCTCGTACCAAGACTACAAATAAGATTTTGTCAAGTCCTCGTGCCAAGACACTAGTTTGTCTCATGAGACCTTCCGATGCATCGAGGAGCTATATCGGGCTCCACCCGTCACTTATTAAGTCCAATGAATTCCTCATATGAACAGGTTTAAACATATCATAAACCATAACATAATCATATCACATAAAACATGCATAAAGGAAACATAGAATTTCCACATTTCAATCACAAGATATCAATACAACACATGGATATAATAAAACATTATCAAAACCATTTTCAATACCAAAATAAAATAAAATTAAAACTTGGTATTTATTTTTCATTTTAAAAATAAGTTATGGATTGTAGAGGAAGCCGAAACTCAAATAATGGTCACGGTGGTGGAGAAGTCATTGTCACCACATACGTACAACATAAAAAAACATTCCCTTTTTCGTTTAGTAAAACGCTTCGTATAAAAAGATTTCTTTTGAATAAAATTAAAAGTCAAAGGGGTTTATACACCGTATAAAGGAAAGTTGTGTATAAAAAAATATTCCTCAATGAAAGGAGATTGAGATAAAGTCCCTTACAAATATCATTTTGTAAATAAAATAGATCACTCATGTGTATTCCCTATAATCTCACATAAATAAAGTATAAATACATGATAATATGTAAAAATTAATTTCTCACACAATCAAAGAACAACATAAATAATAAAGATAAGTTCAACCCAAAGAATGGGAATTGGGTTAAGAAGTTCCCTTACCTCGTGTCCGACTTGACTCTAAATCTACTCATCCAATAGGTTTTTGACAAGTGTAAGTCTTAGATTTTACATTATCTTTTCATTTTATTTAAATCATTAATTAATGAGGTAATCGCTGCATCATTATAGTGTGATAAATAAATTTATTTATTTAATGTCTAAAAATTATAAAAAAATTACCATGATGTAGGAAATATTTCTATATTTCCAATGAATATTTATAGTCAAAAATTTAACCTATATAACCCCATGTAATAATTGTTTTAGTAAAACAACACATGTTTCTGACAATTTTATTTTTACTTTAAATAAAAAGTTATTAATGTCATTTTCTTACCCAAGTGGCTCCATGGGGTCCCCAAGTTGACTCATGGATTGTCTTGGTCGTCCATGACTCATCCAATAAGTCTAGGACAAGTGTCAAGATATTTTTATATTTTTATAATATCATTTTTACCTTAAATTTCACTAATTACCTTTAATCGCGATTAATAAAACTTAAAAGTTACTATTCAACAAAAAATTATTTTAATCTCATTGAACCAAATTTTCTTCCTAATGATAACCATGTATTTCGGATTTTTGAAAATCAAATCACAGAAGTGGTAATGTTTCATTTAAATGAAAAATCAGTTTTTTATCTACCACTCACAATTCATCAAAAATTGAAGTTTCTCAGAAAAATACCAAAAATTCACCCTAAGCTATAATTGATATTCTGAATTAAAAAATTATTTCTATTTTACAAAATTCCAAACATATAAGTTTCATTAATTAATTTTATAATTAATTCCCGCTGTCAAAACAAATAGCGTGTTTTTAAGAAACAATATCAATCAAAATATTGACAATGGTTTATGTCCAATTTCAAAGTGAAATTAATTCTAATGACCAACATTGGATAAAATGGTAAAATTATATTCTAATTATACTTTAAAACCAATCAATATTATAATTTATCACTATTAATTATTTTTATTATAAAATTTGTTTTAATTAAAATTTAGTAATTTTCATTATTCATCAAAATATAAAAGTTATCCGAAAAGTTCCAAAATTTCACCCTAGGCTAAATTAGATATTATGAATCCAAAAATGAGGTCCATTTTGAAAGATAAATTTATATAATTTCAAAAAGTGGGTATTACTATTCATAACGGCTACTTTGATTGGTCACGGTGTGTTAGAATCTCGAACTTGCATACAATGCAAGCTATTGCATTGTTGAAAGAGAAGTGTATCATTAAAGCTTGGGGTGTTACATTCTCCCCTCCTTAAATAAATTGCGTCCTCACAATTTGAAAATGTTCATCGAAAATAAAAGGTTGAAAATAGAAAATACATTTGTGGAAAACCCACATCGGAAATAAGGTTAATAAAATTTAGCCTTAATAAGAGGGAAAGGGAAATGAAAAAGTCACCACAAAATTATGATCTCGATTAAGAGAACATTGGTGGAAATTAGAGACATATAATTGGAGGAAAAACATAAATATTTGTAGGGAGTGATTGAGGTCATCAATCACAAACAAGTTTAAAATTGAGGGCCTCAAAGCCTTCAATCTATGTTGATTTAAAATATCACCAGTTCAACAAAACCTAAGGAATTAGGATAACACATTTTTTGTTTTATTATCCCTTTCCTAAAGTTTAAGAATTAATTTATTCATAGAATAATAGAGAGGTGCATATATATATACTTGACAAGTAGAGTTTCAACCCTCAACTAATTTCTACCACAAACTCATCTTTCACTGAAAAAGATAATGGAACTCAAAAATATTATATTTATCCTAATAGTACAAGGTTCCAAATATTAAAACATACCATTTAGATTAGGAAAACTATTTTGTAATAACCAGGGACTTCTTGTAGGCTAGTGGTAGGTAATAAAGGCATGTCGCACTATGGTTGCGGGTTCGATTCCTGTAGCTTTGTCTGACCCGACGGGTTATCCCCCGACCTACAGGTTGTCCTTTTCCTAAAACTATAGTATTATAATTTTACAAAAATAATCTTCATAAATGTTTTAACCTTAAAAAATACTATCAAAGTTGAACTTAATCCATTCCATCCTTTATAGTTATCCAACATACCTCTGTCCAGACTTTCTCTAAAAGGTCTCTAAATTCCAAAATCAATTATAACATCAGATTCCTCAAATAGAGAAAAGTTTCCTTTATTGTCACATACTAAAAGTATTATTACCTTCATCATATTAAAAACTTAATGAAAAAAACAAGTAATGCAGTACAATCCTTATATATATCACATTATTCTTATAACCAGAATATAATCCTTGAGTCCAAAAACACAAATACATTAATTATTCCACTTCAACTGTAGTAACAACATAATATTGGCCTTGATCCCTTGGCCTTTTCTAAGTTAAGTTTCCCTGACACTTAGGACATTCATTTTCATAATGCCCTATTTCCCTACAATTGTAGCATTCAACATTGATAGCCTCTTTCTTTCCCTTACAATCACGAGCCTAGTGACCTTTTTCTCCACATTTATAACAAACTCTCATTCCTTTTAGGAAAGTACCAGGGTGATTCTTCCCACAATTATCGCATAATGGAAAATCCTTCTTTCCCTTTTTACCTTTATCTATCTCTTGTTCCGCTGTTCTTTTCTTCTCTTGCTTTACTTTATTGTCATAAGATTTAGAGAATTCCTTTTCTGTCTTGATAGCACATGAGACAATATCTTCGTACGACGAGAAAGATTGTGAGACTAAGGCTCGACGGAGAAATGGTTTTAACCCATCAAAGAAATGACCAATCTTACTTCTTGGGTTACGTATATAATATGCTTCATGCCTTGATAACCTTGTAAAGTTATCCTCATACTTTGCGACATTCTCATCCTCCTTTTGTCCCAGACTCAGAAATTGCCTTTCCATATCTGCTCGAAGGTCACGAGGGAAGTATTTTTCTATGAAAAGCTCTTTGAACTCCCTCCATTACATATTAGATACTTCTTAATCTTATTTTCTATTTTTAATAAATGACCACCATTGATCCGCATCTCCAGTGAGGTAGTAAACTGCCATGATAACTTTTTCCCTTTCATTACTCCCCAAGTTGTGGAATATTTTCTCTAAGGAGTTTATCCATTGATCAGCTACTAACGGATTTATACCCCCATTAAATGTTGGTGGTTGTTTCCTCATGAAGTGATCTAATATCGATCCTCCACGTTGCGGATCAGGGTCCTCTATACGAGTAAGGTTATTATTCATAACCTGAGTGAGTTGTCCCAGTATGGTGATAAGCTGATCAGCACCAGCTGTATCACCAGCTCCATTATAATTATCTTGAGCAGGAGGACAATCCCTATATAGAGTGTGTGAATTGATATAGTTTCCATTCCGTCCACTAGATTCCATTTCTAAACAATTTCATAAACTAGATTAGTTTATGAATGAAAATACATAATAATAATCATGAAAAACACTTAACATAAATTGAACTATTTATGGATATAATCCATAATCATAAAAATGTTTTCTTAGAGGAATTATATATTCATAAATCCTTCATAATGATTTGTAAAGAAAATGAAAATTATCCTAAGCATATCCCTTGGGAGTGTCGTAACCAAGAGTGCAGTAAGTCCTGTTGTCGTGAAACAGTTCCCGTTTGAGTCTAGCTCAAAGCGGTGTTTTCGGGTTTTAACCCTAGGTACATCTGTGCTAGAGCCTCCTCTACCTGCTCATATCCAGACAGAGATGTATTGCTCAGAAACTCACAAAATCTCCATAATACCAAAATTCTAGGAAGTTCTTCTAAACTAATCCTCAAAGTCTATCTTAGGGTTGTGTGCTCTAATCAGAGTTTATCTAAATCTAGCTTCCAATGTTAGTACTAAACTACCTATGATACCAATTGTAATGCCCCGACCCCAGTTACCCAGAGTCGGTGCATTATTGCGTAACATTGGCATGATCACAAAAGATCAAGTCTCGAAAGACCGATTAGTTTAGTAGCCTTGGAAACACTAGATACATTAATAAATGTTACATTACATCATAAAATTAAAAAATAAAATAACATAGTCTCCATAGGCCACACCCATATCCCCTTCAAACTATCCCTGGAGGTCATTCATAAAATATTTCTTCACATCCTGGGAAAAACAAAACATAGAAAGGGGTGAGCTCAGATTCTCAGTAAGGATAACAATATAGCGGAAGATTTCATAAATAAACATAAACATTTAAGGCAATGTATAACTAAAACAAAATCCTTTTAAACTTGAACTCAGCATAATATGGAAAAAGTAAAATGAAATAATTCCATTTACATATTCACATGGATATTCTACTGGTCTAATAATCACATGAAATATCAATAACCACTTTCATAATGATGGAATGCATAATGTCAGACTATCATAACCACATAGCCAAGGCCTCGTGCCAAGACTACAAATAAGATTTTGTCAAGGCCTCGTGCCAAGACAATAGTTTGTCTCATGAGACCTGCTGATTCATCGAGGAGCTATAGCGGGCTCCACCCATCACTTATTAAGTCCAATGCATTCCTCATATAAACAGGTTTTAACATATCATAAATCATAACATAATCGTATCACAAAAAACATGCATAAAGGAAACATAACATTTTCACATTTCAATCACAAGATATCAATACAAAACATTAATATAATAAAACATTATCAAAACCATTTTCAATACCAAAAACAAAGAAAATTAAAACTTGGTATTTATTTTTCATTTTTAAAAAAATTTATGTCTTGTAGAGGAAGCCGAAACTCAAATAATGGTCACGGCGGCAGAGAAGTCATTGTCACCGCATACGTACAAAAAAAACATTCCCTTTTTTTGTTTAGTAAAATGCTTCATATAAAAATATTCCTTTTGAAAAAATTAAAATTCAAAGGGTTTTATACACCGTATAAAGGAAAGTTGTGTATAAAACAAAATATGCCTCAATGAAAAGTGATTGAGACGAAGTCCCTTACAAAGATCATTTTGTAAATAAAATAGATCGCTCAAGTGTATTCACTATAAGCTCACATAAAGAAAGTATAAATAAATGATAAGGTATAAAAATTAATTTCTCACACAATCAAAGAACAACGTAAATAACAAAGATAAGTTCAACCCAATGAATGGGAATTGGGTTAAGAAGTTCCCTTACCTCGTGTCCGACATGACTCGATCATTCTTTAACCTCTTGAATAATACACTAGAGTTAATTTCTACTTGATTAAGAACCTTTTTCAAGTTCATTATTCCTTCTATATCACTTATTACCATGTTATGAACATTATGTAATTATTTAAGTTAATAACGGTCGTTTTGTCGATCTTTGGTACCTGAGTCAAAAAGAAACTTCTTATAATTACAAGTTGTTCATGTGGTAAAATATCCATTATATATAGAATTATATTCATTATTTAGATATCATATATATCATATATATCTAGTATATACATTAATTTATAATATTACATAACATTTAGAGGTAAGAAATGAAATGCACCGTTCATGGAGACGGTAAGCCGTACGTACGCATGAACGCTACTTTCATTTCTATTTCATATTTAATGGAATGAAATCATAATGATATAAAGGTTTATTATAATTCCAGTATAATATCATATATAATATCATTTAATCCATCCTTTATACGTCCCATATATGGCATTAACGATTCAAATCACTTTGAGGGGGCGGTAGTCCGCACTTCCTAAAATGAGATTATCGCGTTTACCCATAATAGAAATCATAAAGGTATGCCATAAATTAGAAATAAATAAGCATAAGGAAAACATAAACATAATATATATATCATATATGAAAATATTGTCATCATAATGGCCACCATGAGAGGTGTTAAAAGAAGATTGAACATTCATCGTTTCGTGAGACAGTAATTCGCCACCCACAGAAACAGTATGTTCTTTAACCATTAGATGAAGGTGTGTGTAAGTGTAAATAAAATACTTCTCATAAAAACATCCTAGTATATTGAAGATACTTTTTTTGTTACAAAATAAAGGAATAAAAAGATTTTAGGGGGTTGGAGAAGCAAAATAAAACAAAAGAACAAAAGAGAAGTCATTACCTTAAAATCGGGTAACTCTTTTTGATTTGAGCCAAAGGCTTCCTTGAGAAGACTTATGCACAAATTTAGGCTTGTAGGAATAAGAGAGGGAAGTTTATAGAGTATTTGGGCAGAGGTTGGTCGAGCCAAATGGCTTTGATGGTGTGAATAATGTGGTAGTGGTGGGGGCCTTTTATAAGAGGAGAGGAGGGGTACTCTTGGAAAATCAAGAAATGTTACATTATTATGAAATGATTTTCGGATTTCAAAGGTCCCACAATTATATATTTCGAAGATAAGGTGATACGGTTTAGAAATCTACTCATCCAATAGGTTTTTGAAAAGTTTAAGTCTTATATTTTACATTATCGTTTCATTTTATTTAAATCGTTAATTAATGAGGTAATCGCCGCATCATCATGGTGTGAAAAATAAATTTATTTATTTAATGTCTAAAAATTATAAAAAATTACCATGATGTATTAAATATTTCTATATTTTCAATGAATATTAATATTCAAAAATATAACATATATAACCCCATGTAATAATTGTTTTAGTAAAACAACACATGTTTGTGACAATTTTATTTTTACTTTAAATAAAACGTTATTAATGTCATTTTCTTACCCAAGTGGCTCCATGGGGTCCCCAAGTTGACCCATGGATTTTCTTGGTCGTCCATGACTCATCCAATAATTATAAGACAAGTTTCAAGATATTTTTATATTTTTATAATATCATTTTTACCTTAAATTTCACTAATTACCTTTAATCGCGATTAATAAAACATAAAAGTTACTATTCACCAAAAAATTATTTTAATACCATTGAACCAAATTTTTCTTCCTAATGAAAACCATATATGTCAGATTTTTGAAAATCAAATCACAGAAGTGGTAATGTTTCATTTAAACGAAAAATCAGTTTTTTAACTACCACATAGTAGTTTCACTATTCATCAAAAATTGAAGTTTCTCAGAAAAATACCAAAAATTCACCCTAAGCTATAATTGATATTATGAATTAAAAAATGATGTCTATTTTACAAAATTACAAACATATAAGTCTCATTAATTAATTTTATAATTAATTCCCACTGTCAAAACAAATAGTGTGCTTTTAAGAAACAATATCAATCAAAAGATTGACAATGGTTTATGTCCAATTTCAAAGTGAAATTAATTATAATGACCACAATTGGATAAAATGGTAAAATTATATTCTAATTATACTTTATAACCACTAAATAGTATAATTTATCACTATTAATTATTTTTATTAAAAAAAATTAATTAAAATTTAGTAATTTTCACTGTTTATCAAAATATAAAAGTTATCCGAAAAGTTCCAAAATTTCACACTAGGATAAATTCAATATTCTGAATCCAAAAATGAAGTCCATTTTGAAAGATAAAATTTATATAATTTCAAAAAGTGGGTATTACTATTCATAACGGCTACTTTGATTGGTCACGGTGTGTTAGAATCTCGAACTTGCGTACAATGCAAGCTATTGCATTATTGAAAGAGAAGTGTATCATGAAATCTTGGGGTGTTACAAATAGGATGGAAATTGGCTGATATTCCAGGGATTATCCCATCTATTTGTATGCACCATATACTTTTGGATGATGAGGCTAAGCCTGTAAGGGAGGCTCAATGCCGGTTGAATCCCACTATCCTTGAAGTGGTAAAATTGGAAGTCAGTAAATTACTTACTGTTGGGATCATTTATCCTATATCTAATAGTAAATGGGTTAGCCCAGTTCAAATTGTGCCTAAAAAAATAGGAATAATAGTTGTGTCAAATGAATGGAATGAATTGGTTCCAATGCATGTGGAAAACAGTTGGCGAGTCTGTATTGACTACCGTCGACTGAATCAATCCACGTGGAAGGACCACATTACTTTACCTTTCATTGAACAAATGTTAGAACGATTGGCTGGTAAGTACCATTATTGTTTCTTTGATGGTTGTTCGGGTTATTTCCAAATCCATATAGCCCATGAGGATCAAGAAAAGACCACATTTACCTATCCATTTGGCACATTTTCATACAGAATAATGCCTTTTGGCCTATGTAATGATCTTTCTACTTTTCAGTGATGTATGTTGATTATTTTTTCTGAGTACCTTGAGAGTTTTATGGGAGTATTTATGGATGATTTCACGGTTTATGGTTCTTATTTTGATGATTGTTTGGAAAACCTAGGTTTTTTCCTCCACCGCTGCATTGAAAAAGATCTTGTTTTAAATTATGAAAAATGTCATTTCATGGTTGAGCGAGGGATAGTTCTTGGGAATATCATTTCAAATAAGGGAATTAAAGTTGATAAATATATAATTGAATTAATTTCATCTGTTCCATTTCCAAAATGTGTTCGTGAGGTGCGGTATTTCTTGGGTCATGCTGGTTTTTACTGCTGATTCATTAAATACTTTAGTAAGATCTCACTTCCCTTATCTTGGTTATTACAAAAAGATTATGAATTTGTTTTCAATAAAAATTTTGAGGATGCTTTAAATTCACTAAAAATGAGTCTCACATCACCTCCCATCATCCAACCACCAAGGTGGTATCTTCCCTTCGAACTTATGTGTGATGCCCCTAACTTTGCAGTTGGGGCAGTTTTATCACATAGGGTTGAGAAGTCCCCTCATGTCATTGTGTATGCCTCACATACCCTTGACCCTACCCAGGAGAACTACACAACCACTGAAAAATAACTTCTTTCTATTTTGTTTTCCTTGGAAAAGTTTTGTTTCTATCTCATTGGGTCAAAAATCATTGTCTTTTCTGATCACGATGCCCTTCGGTTTCTCCTTAAGAAACCTGATGTTAAGCCCCACCTCATTCGGTGGATGCTCCTCCTCCAGGAGCTTAACCTTGAGATTAGAGATAATATATGAGTGGAAAATGTGGTATTTTACCACATTAGTAGGATTTCCCCACCACTATACCATCATGTTGACTCACCTCTCCCCATTGGAGAATTCTTCCCTCATGAGAACCTTTGTGACGTTGTGGACCTTACCCCATGGTATGCGGACATTGTGAATTTTCTAGCAACATCTAGAGTCCCCACTAATTTTATCACTTCACAATCCCATAGACTTATACATGATTCTCGATGGTACATTTGGGATGACCCATATTTATAGAGGATCTGTAGTGACTAGGTTGTTCTTAGGTGTGTCCCTGGCCATGAGTTCACCTCAGTTTTGAGCATCTTCCACACATTGGCTTGTGGGGGCCACTTTGGCTTTCAACGTACTGATTGAATGGTCCTTGACTTAGGATTATATTCTCTAAAATTGTATAGATATGCCCATATGTTTTGTAAATAATGTACTCGATGTCAATTCATAGGGAATATCTCTAAGAGGAATGAAATGCCCCAACAACCCATGTTATTCTGTGAAATCTTCGATGCATGGGGCATTGACTTCATGGGGCCTTTTCCAAATTCATTTGTCTTTGTGTATATCTTAATATCTGTTGACTATCTTTATAAATGGGTAAAAGAAAAGGCTACTAGGACCGATGACTCTCGAGTTGTTGTGGGTTTTGTGAGGACCTAGATTTTCAGTAGGTTTGGTCTACCAAGATTCATCATTAGTGATCAGGGTTCACATTTTTGCAATCATAACATGAAAAACATGCTTCATAAGTATGGGATTGTTCATAAATTCTCCACTGAATATCATCCCCAAACTAATGGATAAGAGGAAATTTCAAATCGGGAAGTTAAGCGAATCTTGTAGAAACCTGTAAAACCCAATAGAAAAGATTGGAGTTTGCGCTTGGATGATGCACTTTCGACATACCGTACTACTTTTAAAACCCTGATCATAATTTCACCATATAGTATTATGTTTGTAAAGGATTTTTACCTCCCGGTGGAGGTATAACATCGTGCATATTGGTCCATTAAGCAATGTAATATGAATCTCTCATATGCAGGTGAGCATAAAAAGTTGCAGATTCAGGAGTTGGAAGTATTTCGGCGTGATGCATATGAGAACTCTCGAATCTACGGAGAGAAGAAAAAACCAAACCATGATGGGATGATTCAACATAGGAAGTTTTATATTGGTGAGAAGGTACTCATGTATAATTCCAGGATAAAGCTCCACCCATGTAAGCTTCACTCTCAATGGCTCAGTCCTTATACTATTACTGATGTTTACCCTTTTGGTGCTATACAGGTTTTTCATGAGAAGAGTGGACAGAGGTTTACTGTCAATGGCCAGAGGCTCAAACACTACTATGAGGATTTTCCCCTGCATCCTGTGGAGGAAATCCAATTGATAGATTCCACATATGACACCACTTAGCAGGCTTTCCCTTCTCCCCACCTTTATTTACTTGTCTATTTATTTAAATACATGCATTGAAGAAAATGTAATTTTTAGGTGTGGGGGAGGGTGACATGTCATAGTTAGGATTTAAAAAAAACACAAAAAAATATATATATAATAGAAAAAACACAAAAAAAACACACACACAAAAATGCATTTTCATTTCTTTTTCTTTATTTTTTGTCTTTAGATAAACATTGTTCTTAAAAGAATATCCAAATCTTTTTTTCATTTTTGAGTAAATTGTGTGAAAAAATTCCATTATTTTTGGAAAAATGTTTTTCAAATTAATTTTTATATGAAATATTTTTCTAGAATTTGTATTTTCAAATCATTCTTAGGTGTTTAATGGATTTTTGAAACCTATGCCTCATTAGCAATGACCGATATTTCAATCCCTTACCCGAGAGATATTCTAAGCCCTTTATTTCATATTCATCCTTTTAATCACTTTCTTTAGAGTCTCAGGTCATGTAGAGAAACTATAACTTGCCTTAATTATGTTTAAAGCCATAAGATTTGAGTGTACTACATTCATGATAGAGGTCATCGTGCATTAAAAATCTCATTGTACAATTAACCTCTATTTTGGCCACCTTGACATTTTACCCTTCTTAAGCATTAGAGACCATGAAATGTCTATTAGGTAGCCACATTATAAGCTAATTTATCACTACCTACCCATATCTTGTGTATATTCTTGTTTTAATTTCATCAAGTGTGGGGGAGAGGGTGTTTCCATGGGAATTGTTTGGAATGATCATTATTATGGGTTGATAGAAAGGGTGCCTACATTTTACTTGGGCAGTGGGTTCACATTCCATATTATATCATTGTATTAAAATTTTTTCCCTATTTACATATAATTAAAATTGAAAAAAAACAAAAAAATAGTTCTATACATTGAAAAAAAAACAGAACAAAAGAAAAAATGTTGAAAAGAGGAAGATTATTCATTATTATTCACTGATCGGCTGTGAACCACACAAGCAGACAATGGGGATAGTGAGTTGGAAGTGATTCATTTTGTGAGGGGATGAGTGTGTACATTCATTGTGACCACTTTTTGAATTTTGACATGTTTTGTACTTAAGAGATTAAACACTCCTCTTCTGCCTCAGATTGTTTTTATTACATTAAATCCTACCAACCCTTGAACCTCAGAACAATCTGTTGGAAGTCCTCTTGAGTAGCACACCAGCTTTTTCAGTGGAGAACTTAAAATCTTGGGAAACATATGGTAAGATCTCATGAACTCTAGGAAAAGAGAATAACTCCATTTTCATATGTTCCTTGAGTAAAGAGGGAAATTTTCTCTATGTGGTAGGTTGTGACATGTTTCATGGGTGAACAAATGAAGTTGACCAAATTCGAATGTGAGAAAAGAAAAATGATGGGAAAATTGATTCCATAAACCATACATGATGAATTCCATTTCATAAAAATCTTATATATTTTCCCACCTTTGATATTGGAATGATATTTGATTAGGATATATGACTTTTCCCAAGAGTCCAAATGTTAAGGTGTGGGGGTGTGATCGTTCTACGATTCACTGCTTTATTTCACACTTACACCACTGTTTTAAACTAGTTTTGTAATGAATATTATAAATATAATAATAAAATTAACCTAATATTTGATTCAATGAATTAATTTTTATTACTATTTAATAGGGCAATTTTACTTGTTTAAGTGTTTACATTGTAGGAGGAGGTGATTTGGAGGTCCCATGATGGAAATCAAGCAAAACAGGCCAAACTGCGCAAGGGCCCAAGCATTTATGTGGACAGAAATATATACTATGGATACTACGTGCATTTAATTAGGCTAAATATTGGTGTATGAGTGTAACATTGTGTGGGTTACATTTCTCTAGAATACCATGGAGCCCAGTTCTCCCATTTAAAGGCCCATAATAGGCCCACAATGTGAAACAATTCTGGGCGAGCCAGATTAGACGGCCATTCTGTATTTGGGCCATAACTCGGGCCTCGGAGATCCAATGGGGCTGCTTCCACCTCCCATGGACAGCTATCTTGAAGGCCCATCTCTCCACATAATTTCAAGTCATTTTCACGCGTTTTGGTCAGTCATCCATCCTGATAAAGATGGAGTAAAAAGTATTCATTGAATAGTGACCTAGTCTCTTATGAACTTGACTTTTTTTGTGGAAAGTGTGATGTGTATGTCCATAAAAACACCTCTCACACCCATTATATCATGTTTCACGAACATGGGTGAAGGTGAGTTGAGTTGGAGAGCTTATTTCACCCATTTTTGTTCTCTTCTTTCTCATGTACTTATAAGTTTCTTAGTGATCATCTTGGGGGGGGGGGTGTCCATTGTTGTAATCACGAGCTCCACATTTGTAATCTTCGTAAGGTAATTTAATTTCCAGGTTTTTTGTCTATTGTTCTTAATTTTTACCTTCTGATTTTTTTTTATTCTGGTATGATCAAATACAAATCAAAGGAACAAGAATCCTCATGATTCCATGCATAACCCAGATCTTGTAATGATTTGAGTGTGTTTTCCTCTTTTCTCACCTCTTCTCTTTCATGAGTTTTCTTTGGATTGACTTGTTTGATGATATCCAAAATTTATAACCCATTAATATGCCTGTTTTTTTATTGAGATAAATTTTTATAAAGACCCAAATATGGAAATCTCATCACATTGTTGATGTGATGCCTTGACTGAGTTCAGTTATTACATCAACATAGTTTTATTGATTATGAGCGGTCGCTGATAATCAATATCATTGATCGATCAAATCCTAGGTGGTAAACTAGTAATAACTCACATACTACTGGTTTCAGTGGGTATAAAATCAAGGAATCAATTATCCTTCCCATTCCCTTGAGAGCGATGACAGATTGAGCATCATGGGACACTTACCCGGGTTGATCACGATTTATCCAACCAGTTTCTCTCACTTAGTAGTATAGTTTCAATTGCTATTTTAAAATCATTGAACCCCCAACCACTTAATTTAATTTCAATTTTTTTTAACATAATCAGAACATTTTTATGAAATTAGTGATCTAAAGCTCTGTCGAGAGACGACCTAGGGTTCCTAATATACAGCAGAAATTCTAGTAAAAATTTAACATCTAATTTGACGCGCTCAACAACACAATCAAGAATAGCTCTCAATTGATATTTAATCAAAGAAAAGACGTTTGGGTGTTCTTAAATATCCCATGAGGATGGGAATAAGTCCGTACATAGTTCTTTAGAAAGGAAGTATAAAAGGATCTTAGTTTAGGGTCTTTAGATCTCAGACTAGAGAAAAGAAGAACTCATCCAAATAGGTGAAGACCTTAACCCAGTCCTTAAGCCTACGTGAGTAAAATTCGGTGTAGGAAACAAGGGTGGATAATGTATTTTCCATACGTGGAGTACATGTGAAGGTAAAATTGGTGCGGAGCCCCGAACAATGCCTTGTCGCGACTTTTTCCTCCGAACGTGTGGGTGCGCACTGAGGAATAGTACCAAGAGTTTCGAAGTTCTACTTGGACATGATGAAGTGGACAAGGGTGTGAATCATGTAACTAACATTTTGGTCTAAATGGGGTTAGCGTGACGATGGAGGGTAACTATTGACCATTTTTGAAACACAGCATCCATATCGTGTGACTTGAAATGGGAACAACAAACGACCGTCGACCGCTGACCGTATTCACAACGCGAGACTTGTATCAATTCGTTGTTCGAAACCCTCAAGGACGTTGGCACGAAATGTTATAAGGGCCCTTAGGTCGAGTATCCATGCCATTCGGGAGTCCCTTTGGATGTGAAAGGTGATAGAAGCCTTAATGGATGGGAACACGAAGCCTAAAAAAATTGATGAAAGCATGTCCGGGTAGAACCCGACACTCTAGGTGATGAACCAGAGTACCCTTGGGCACGTTGGTGAATCACCAAAGAGGGTTTAGGGGATCAACTTGAGAGAGGCCGATTTGAAAAGATGATTACAAAACTAGGGGATAGAGAACTCCTAGGAGAAAGAGGTACATGGCGTGGCTGTCACAAAACCAGACATGAATGAAGACATAATCCCATACCACACTATATACTCTTCTCCCTAGGAAAATGTAGGCCATGGGTCCAAGATGAAAGAGTGAATTCTAATATATGAAGTTGGACCCAAAGACAAGACGTTCGGGCAGTCCTACGTATCCCATGAAGATGGGAATCAAGCTACACGTAGTTATAGAAGAGGGTAATGTGCAGTTTACTATCATGAAACAAGGAAACAAATGGGTAAGATACCCCAAACAAGAGAGGTGTACGGCATGATGAGTAACACGAAGTTAATGAGGACATAATCCTATACCACACCATAAAATCCTAAGTGAATACTTGGACCGGGGTCTGAGATTAGGCCACAGATAGAATTTTGTGTCCAGATTGCAGTTTAACGTCTTGCAGTGAGGACGATAGTGATCTTAGTTAAAGGTCATAGAACTTGGACCAATAAAGGATAGTTGTTGAGAATATTCGCAACACAACATCCATCCTTGCATGACCGAAGGTCAAGGTAAACAAATGGGTGTCAATCGTTGACTGTATTTGCAGCATGGGACATGTATCAATTTGTTGGTTGAAATCCTCGAGTACGTTGGCCCAAGATGGTAGGAGGGCACTTGGGTTGAGCATCCACTCCATTCAGGGGTATTTTCGGATATAGAAGATCGGAAACCCAAATGATGGGGCCCACGAAGCATGGAAGGGCCTATGCTTGTGGATGGGGCAAAAATGGAGAAGGAATGTCTCATAGAGATGTGTGTGGCATGGCTACATAGCCTGACATGAATGAGGATGTGAGTCCATATGACACCACACAATTCCAAATGAGGACTTGAGCTGAGGGGCCAAAAGGGTCGGGAGACCTGAGATTGGATGTTCCGGCCAACTGTTTCCATATGACCTTTTATGTGGGTGTTGCCTCATCATATCTCCTAAACCCATGTGATCAATGCCGGGTGTGGGAAGCAAGGAGTAGGACTCAGTTCTCCCCATTATATAATGGTCAAATAGTTGGAATCATCCAAGGGAGACCACAACTTGAAGGTATAGCGGGATAGAATGAACCACTACTCTCAATATTTGGGACCTATGGGGTGAAGAAAACAACAAAGGATAACTGTTGACCATATTTGAAAAACAGCATCCACATCGTGTTACCTGAAATGGGAGTAATAAACAAGCATCGACCGTTGACCGTATCCGCAACACGGGACTTGTATCAATTTGTTGTTCGAAAGCCTCGAGGATGTTGGCTCAAGATGGTAAGAGGTCCCTTGGGCCTAGAATCCATTCCATTTGAGGGTCCTTTGGGACATGAAAGACGATGGAGTCCCATGTAAAGAGTGTGGGTGAATCATAAGGGTGTCTATGCACTTCAATTTCAAGAAAGACAGTGAAAGAGGTGGAAGTATTTGGGGAATGGGATGCATGGAGATATTATGATGAACTCGACGTGCATTGTAGAAAAAGCCTGTACCAAACCATATGTTTTGACCCGAGGGGAGACTCTGGAGTTTTGAGGCTGGGCCAACAGACGAAATGTCTGGGCGTTCCTACGTATCCCATGAGGATTTGAATCAAGCCATACGTAGTTCTTGAAGGTCATGTAGTTTAGCGTCGTGCGGTGAGGATGTTGGAGAATAGAAGAATGAGGAGGGAGCACATGGTGTGATCGCTGTACATCTGACTTGAGCGGGGCAAAAGAAACTCATACTACACTATGTGGGGATCCTCTAAGAGAACTATACCAAAGGGTGATAGTCAATAATAAGAGTTCGGGGGCTGGACTCGAGACGAAACGTCTGAGCGTTCCTACATATCACATAAGGATGGGAATCACTCCTTATATAGTTCTTGGGATGCAGTTTAAAATCTTGAAGGATGTCATATAGTTTAACATCATGCGAGATGTTTCACAGTTTAAAGTCATGTAGGACTGGGCAATTTATGGTCATGCAGAACTAGATACAGTTTAAGGTCATGTGGGACCAAGCAGTTTAGGGCCATGCAGGACCATATACAGTTTAAGGTCTTTTGGTACCAAGCAATTTAGAGTCATGAAGGACCTGGCTGTTTAGGCTCATGCAGGACCATATATAGTTTAAGGTCATGTGGGACCAATTATTTTAGGGTCATGCAGGACTCAACAATTTGAGTTCATGTAGGACCAGATACAGTTTAATGTCATGTGGGACCAAGCAGTTTAGGGTCATGCAGGACCCTGCTGTTTAGGGTCATGCAGGACCAAATGGCTCAGGCAAAGTATTTCTTGAGGAACTTGGCATTTGTATGGGGAGTTATACGCTGGCCTTCCCTAGTTACCAGGGAGTATGCACCATTGGGGTAAACCTTGTGAATTATGTAAGGTCCTACCCATTTGGATCCAACATGGGTGGTTTCCTACTATGTATCATTAGTGTCTGGAGGTCCAACACCAAGTCACCTTGCAATAAGGAGCGGAGACAAACTTTCTTATTGAAGGCTCTAGATATCTTATTTTGATTCCTTTTCAGATTGTGGAGGGCACGAAGCCTGTTTTCATCAAGTTCTTCCAACTTGGCCTAACGAATTTCAGCTACTTTATCTGGCGCTTTCTGATCATAGACTGTTGTGCGTAATGAAGGAAACTAAATCTTGATAGGTTGGACAGACTCAATTTCGTACACTAGGGAATTTGGGGTCACTTGTGTGGAATTATTAGTCGTCGTCCGATAAGCCCAGAGGGCGCTGGGGAGCTTGTCTGACCAACTATTTTTGTTCTAACCAACCATTTTCTGTAAAATTTTCGAGAGGTTCATGTTTAATTCCTTGATCTACCCATTTTCTAGTGGTGATAGCGGGAGGTATGATTAGAATGGATGTTTACTTGGCGTACAACTTCTTAAACTCGACTGCCTGGAAGTTGGTGTCGTTATCAGTGAGGATGATGTGAGGGACTCTAAACCGGTAGATGATATTGGAGCTCATGAAGTCAAAGATAAGACAGGCCTTGACCTCATTATTAGAACTGCCTTTTTCCTCTTGGAAAAGAAATTTGTAGCAGTCAGTATGAACTGAAATTGGAGAGTCATCGTTGGCGGATATAGTCCCACGACATCTAGTCCCCAGACTGAAATGTACCAAGAGTACTTAGTAGTGTCGAGAGGATTCACCAGCTGCTTCACAAAGATGGCATGAAATTGACACACATGACACATTTTGGAAAACTCAATGCAGTCATGGATCATAGAAGGACATAAGTATCCCAGTCTTCAGATCATATCGGACAGCTTTGGCCCAATCTGGTGGGCACCGCAGGAACCTACATGAACCTCCATCATAACCTAAGAAATCTCGACACCTTGGATGCAACAGAGGAGAACACCATCGAACCAGTGCTTGTAGAGGGATTTATCAAGACTGGGGCCAATCTGGAGGGTAAAATGTAGTGTTCATCTTCATATTCACTTGCACTCGGCCTGATCTACTGGAAGATTACTATGTTAGAGGTATTCAACCAAAGGTATCCTCCAATTGAGAGCTACTTCAATCAACACATCCAGGGGACCTGGGGGTCCTGATGTGGAGGTGTCGGCGGGCCATCATCGTTATCTGGAATGATGGGATAAATGACTCTCTGATGTGCCACATGGATAATCAAATCATCCTGCTCGGGTTCTGCAAGTGATGTAGTCAGGCCGGCTAGGGCGTCAACTCGATCATTTTGAAATCGAGGGACATGAGTAACTTCTAACCAAGATGGGAATTAGGCCATTAGCTGGAGAGTTTGTTCCAACAACGGTATGAGCTCTGGATTCCTGACGACATACTCACCATTGATCTTCTTGATGACTAGTTCAGAATCCTTTTTCACATGTAAGTGGGGCACATCAATCTCGAGGGCCAGATCGAGGCCAGTGATGAGAACCTGATACTCTGCCTCATTGTTGGTGTAGCCTTCTGACAATAGGAATGAGTATTGAAGAATGGCCTACACCAGGGTAATAAAGATGATACCCAAGATGACCCTATTGAGCTTTAGATAATTGATCCTTCTGCCAGTGGGGCTCCGGGAAGCACCATCAAAATGAATCTTCCATCACAGGATGGCATGGTCTACTGAGGGAATTTCCTCATCAGGAAAATGCAGGTCCAGAGACTAGTCTGTAGGGGTTGGATGGGCATAAAGGAAATATGCCAATGCTTTCCCCTTAATATCCTTTTGAGGGACAAACTTGATGTCAAACTTCTAGAGGATTACTGCCAATCATTCTAGGTGGCATGTCATCATGGGGCGGTTCAGAATGTACATCAGCGGGTCTACTTGGGACACCAGCTATACCTCATGGTGTTGTAGGTAATTTCGCAACTTCTGTACAGTGAATACGAGCGCAAGGAATCTTTTCTCGATGGGGGAGTATCTAGTCTCCATATAGAGGAGCATGTGATTGAGGTAATAGAGACTTTTTTCAGTTCCTTCATTGTTCTTTTGAGCAAGAAGGGTGTTGAGAGATCATTCTAGGGAAGTCACATAAAGAACCAGCGGTTTTCCAGAGACGGGTGGCATCAAGACCGGAGGCCGGAGAAGATACTACTTAATTTCCTCAAATGCATTGTGGCACTCTTCATCCCATTCATAAGTGGTGCCTTTCTTCATGATCCAAGAAAAGGGCTTACACTTGCCAGCCAGATTCGTAATGAATCGGCGTATATAAGACAAGTTCCCTTGGAAGCCCTGATGTTCCCGAATGTTGCTCGGTGGAGACATCTAGCTGATGGCCTTAATCTTCTCAGGGTCAATATCGATACCCTGGTATCTGACAACAAATCTGAGGAACATCCCAGAGGTGACCCTGAAGGAACATTTCAACGGGTTCATCTTTAAGGGGTGATAACGTAGGAAGCTAAATACTTTCTCAAGGTCCTTGAGATGGTCCTGGTGCTAGCAATATTTGACCACCAGATCGTCCACATATAATTACACCAATGTCCTGGGGATTGGATTGAATACGTGATGCATGGCCCACTGATAGGTGGCACCTGCATTCTTTAAGCCAAAGGGCATAAATTGGAAACAAAACATACCTTTTGGTGCCCTGAAAGTTGTGGTCTCCTCATCCATGGGGGCCATTCGGATCTGGTTTTCCCTGGAGTACCCATCCATAAAGGATAGGGATTGGAATCTAGATATAGAAACAATCAACAACTCCGTCATAGAAAGGGGAAAATCATTCTTCGGGTAGTGGAAGTTTAGATCTTGGATGTTGATGCTGATTCTGATCTGTCTATTCTTCTTCCTGACTAGCACAATATTGTCTATCCATTGGGGGTACTGGACTTCCTTAACAAAATTGGCTCTGATGAGATTATCAACTTCCACCTCTACCATGGCACCGTAAGAAGGGTGAATCTTTCTGGGAGGCTACTTGAACCCGTGATGATTTGCAGGAAGACTGAGGTGGTGGACGGCTACCTAAGGATCTAGTCTTGGAATCTCATCATAACTCCAGGAAAACACATCACAGTGTTGTTTCAGAAAGTCTATGTATTATTGTTGCTCCTCGAAGGACATGTATGCACTGATCAATGTGGGTCTTAGGTCTACCTTACTACCGAGGTTTACCTATACCAACTCATCGAATGTGGAAGAGATACCCTCTTAAAAGACAGGGGGCATCATCTTCGTCCTCTTCTTCAATTATAGAGACAGTATCCCTAGCAGGAGGATATTTCTATGAGTCGACAGATCCCAAGGAGAGGCTGGTTCCATCTTGAGTGGTAGTGGTCACTGCATCGAGAGATTCTGGTGCTGCCGAAACCATTCCAATGAAGGCTATTGATCTGATCCCATCTGGCCCTCAGACTAAGGGGCTACGCTTGATGATATTGAAGCAATAATGGTGCGTTGGCTTGAGTCAGTTAATTCCTACCTGGAGGAACAAACACATATGACGTATCATCATTTACATGGGGCAGACATCCTGATATATTATGGGGTTTGGAGGCTCCAGGATCACCTGAGCCTAATTTTTATAGGAGTACACGGTGATTTTCTACTGTCGCTTAGACCTGGTAATGTGTTCCCTCCTAGTTCCAGATACAACAAAGCATTGTCTCATTTCTGGTGGTTGTATCCTCCAATTGGTGGATTGGAAAGATGTATTCATCGCCTAAATCTATCCGCAGGTAGGTTGCAACTGTGGCATGCTTGACCTCATTGGTCTGAATCTATTTGTCCTATATCCTGTACTAGTTGGCATTTAGATAGTGGGCCTTACAAGAAGAAAATAGATATGCGTCACCTTGAAGCATGCCCACTCGACCATTAAGGGAGTACTTGAGGCACTGGTGATGCGATGATGGAACCTCTACATGCAGGTGGAGCCATGGCCTTCCCATCAATGCATTGTAGGCGGTGTCTAGGGAGACTACCATAAATTTGGTGCTGGAAACTAGGCCACCAAACCAGGTCTTCAAATGGATATTACCGAACGGTGTCTATTCCGTCCTGTCATAACCTTGGATTCTTAGGTCAAAGGGACTCAATTTATCTTCAAACAATCCCAGTTTTCATAGTGTCCGAGTTGGGATAAGGTTAATCCCGGAGCCGGTGTCAACAAGACAGCGACGAACCTCCATGCCATTAAAGTTTCCAATGACGTACAATGGGCATATGTGCCCCTGTATGGGAGAACCCTCATCTTCTTCGGAGAATGTGATAATGGCCTAGCATTCTGCATTCTCGATCACCACATCATGAAAGGCCTCTGTAGCTACTACCTCCACCTCAAACTGGAGGGGGATTCTTACAGCCTCAGTCAGGGCCTCACACATATCTAACGATAGTAAAAGGACCTCAAGGATGGAGAGACTTGCTGGGATATTGGAAGGATTCTTAAGAACATCATACTCTCGCACCAGTCATGAACTTAAGCTTGCATAAGGCCGCTCCATGACAGGAGGTATGGCGGGCCCTGTCAGCTGGACAGGTGGCTGACTGGTGGTGGGAATGTCCCGCTGCTCACTAGTCAAAGCATGCAGAGTGACTACCGGATGGGGGCCTACTGGCTGAGACTGGTCCACAGTGGAGCATGCATGATCATGGAGAGGTCTGTGTGGCTCTTCCTGGTCCAGTAGCACAAACGGCGGTGGAGGTGAGCCTGATGACATCAGATGAGGAGGCTATGCATGCTGAGCTCTGCGCTGAGCATGTTGCCTGGTTTTGGTAGCATGCATAGCCTGACTGGAAGTGCTGACTGAGGCACTCCGATGGCCCATATAGCCACGGCTCCATCGATACTGGTGACGATTGGGGACGTTGGGAGTATTTTCTTGTCACCCCCCATCGTTGGGAGTCGTGTAGGGGTTTACCAGCTCTACGGTATTAGCTGAAGTGTACCGTTGACAGTCACTTGAAGATTCATCCACTACTGGACAGATTCTAGGAGGAATCACCTTCTTTGGGGGAATGAAGTTACCAAGAGTATGGGATGGCGATGGAATTGGTAGGGGACTTTGCTTTCCCTTGCGTCTCCGGCATTTTCTTTTCTTGAAAGAGGAGGGTTGATACGACGATGTAGAAGTGGTGGCTGCAGCTTCTGAATGCTCTAGCTAATTCAGATGTGTCCTAATGAAACCATGGGCATGAGAAACTATTTTTTGATCCATCCAGTTGTCATTCTTCATAGATCCACGACTTGAATCCTGATTCCACTCACCCTCATTGTCATTGCTGTTGTTCAGCCTCACAAATACGCATGCTACATGTGCCAGGGCTGGGCCCAGCCTGACTATGTTGTTATCGACCTGGTATTGAAGCTTGTCTTTGAACACATATCACTGCTTGAGGGTGTGCCCTAGGATGCAGTGATAAGGGCAATAGTTGGGTAGATTAGTGAGTTTCACCTCTTCTGGTCTTCTGTACGCATGAAAATGAACAATCCCTTATTCTGAGGAACTTCAGAAATAGATGGGGACCTGATTCTCATAGAATGAGTAGGTTTGGTTTCTTCTTTCCGGAAAGGGGGGCCTTGGGGATTGGCCCTGAAGAGGATTTGGAGGAGCCTATCAAGGAGGCGGAGCCTGATTATCCCACCTGAGTGGTGGTTGCGTGTTACACGGGGGTGCCTGCCAATTTTGAGGTGGCCACTGCTGGGCAGGAGGCTACACCTGTAGTGGTGGGCCTCTGCGAGGCTATGGAGGCAGATCCACTGGTAATAATTCCAGTTGTTTGGGGGCTTCTATTTGGGCCACCGCGGTGGGCATGGATCTGACGGCCCTCCTCGCAGGAATTGCTGGGGGAAACGAACATTCCTGGTTGGCTTGTTGCAGGGCTTCCTCTAGGTGTCGGGCCTTATCAGAGAAGTCTTGGAATCCTCCAGGGTAGTTCTGGGTGATCAGAGAGGGAACCAATTCTATCTTAACATTTTCCCACACACATCATCAGTAATTTCTCCTGAGTCAGGGGCATGTCGAGGGAGTATGTAATCCCTTTCCACCGAGTGATAAAGTCCGCGACACACTCATCAAGCCTATGTTTTCACTTGAACAGGTCTACAATACTTTTCTTCTGTGTGGTGGAGTTGAACTAGTACAAAAACTGCATGTGAGGATCCTCCCATCCTGCTATCGATCTGATGAGGAGTTTTCTATACCAGATGAATGTAGGCCCTTTTAATGTATGTACCAAAAACCGGAGCTTGGCGGCCTCTTGCTGCGCTGGAGTCTCTAACATGGGCCCTCACATTGAAATAAAGTGGGATAGATGCTGCAGGGGTTCCCCTGTCCCATTAAAAGGGTAGAAGGTGGGATTTCTGAAACCCGGGGGTGCTGGAATTTCATCCACCCACACCGGATATGGCTTTCCATCTGGTGTGAGTGCCACCTGTCATGTTTTCAACATCTCAAGCCGGGAAATGAGTGCCACCATTAGATCATCTGGATGGGGGTCCCTGTCTTGATGGGGATCCCTAACCATGAGTGCATTGGCATGTTCTTCAACATGGTAAGCAGGCCCAGTAGCTCATGGAGCGGCTGGTGGCACAACCCTCGAGTTAGCTGGGGGAACCCGAGGTGGGTCCCTTAGATTTTTTTCATTGTTTCGGAGGATTCAGTGAGACATACTATGCCCTCTTGCTGTATGTTCTGGGTTTAACCCTATCCACAGGGTAGGATGGTCAGGGTCACCTGGAGGCAGCTTGCCGAGGGGAATTTGTTCCTGCCCCTGCTTCCCTGGCATCGGATTACCATAGACCAGCCTTCGCTCTGTAGCACATTTAGCTCGGAGGTTGTCCACAAACTTTTTTGGTTTTTCTATTTGCTGACGCAAAGCCGCCTTTTTAGATTCCTCCTCTATCTTATGTACTGAGGAGGATGGTTCAGAGGGTTTGGAGGATCCAAGATTCTCCTTACCCTAGTTTTGATTTCTGTTAAGGACTAATGCCTCAGTGGGTGCAGGTAGGCCTAAAAAAAATTTCTGTTTGTGAGAAACCCTTCCCGATGGATCCAATAGTGGTGGTATGCCCTCAGGGGGGAGGTCCCTGTCAAAGAGATCTAGTTCGTTTTCCTCTTCCACAAGGTTTTCTATGTTGACCATGACTCTACCTGGGGGCATGTCCTCAATATCACATGTCAGGTCGAGCTGCCTCTAAATAGGACTGAAGAGGAGGGCAGCATACTGCCCCCAGCCACGGACCTGAACGTGGGGGGAATCCTCCTTGATAATCTTGTATATTACCTTGATACTCTGAACACATTTATGTTGGAGGTCACTACGGCAGCCCAGTGACTCAGCGCGCAGGGCCATAGGGAGCGCAACAAGATTGACCAGACGACATTTCTCTCCCATGTCCTCGAAATGCATTTGGCTCTTGGGATAAGTCACTCACTGATGATGAAGGAGAAAGTGAGTTGCCCAAAGGGTTTGATGGAAACACTCAAACTCTTCTTGGGTAAGGAATCCCAACGCACTGAAATTTGGTGCCGCAACCGTCCAGAACATCTCGGGGAAGTGGTCCTCTATGAGGATATCCCATAAGCTCCTCATCTCAGATTCAGGGTTTGGCCCTTGATATCCCCATTAGTTAACTTGGGGTGACTAAGAACTGGAAACGGTACTAAGGCAGACCGCTGGGGAGGTAGGCTGGCCAGTGGGGAATAAAGTGAATGGGCTGACTGGATGCCGAATCTCGGGCTGTCCTCTGAAGAGCGTAGCGACTTAGCCACCACATCGCGGTAGGACGGTCTGACGGCCGCAGTTCCTGGTGTTGGGACCAGGGCTACTGGTTATGGTTCATGATACTGCTCACCTTCCATTGGTCCCCAGAATAGCTCTCTATAATCTATAGTTAAGGTAGAGATTTCTTCTGGTGATTTCAGTGGTGATTGCATGACTATAACCTATGAGGTTTCTAGATTTTCTTCCTCCTGGATATACCGGTGGAGAGAAATAAGAATCCTGTGGACTTCGCTTTCCTGGAGTACTAGGCTGATGCGCCTCATTCCTACCCCATCTCTAGACTCTGAGGAGCGAGGGGAGGGTTCCTGCACTTTGTCGCACTCTTCTTCGAAGTCTAAGAAGAAGACTAGTTTTATCTCTGTCCGGAAATTCGCAGAATTCTTCTTATGGTAGAAATGACCAGCCTTCCTGCCCCTGGATGGCTCTTTTGGACAGGGGAGATTCCTGACATGAGGAGGTCCTTCAACCGTACTAATTCTGTAGTGGATAGGGTTTCCACCTGAGTAAGCCGGGTGCGAAGAGAACCGAGAAAAATATTAAAGGGGAATGGGGAGGACCTCTGTGGGAAGTGTTGGAGTAGGCGAGACCTCTGTTGGAATTGGTAAGAGCATGGGGAGGACCTCAGTGCTGGGCATTGGTGAAGTGAAGCCATCCCTCACTCCTTTGATTGTTGGGGCGTGGAGGACCTTCACCAGCTACTACGAGGACGCAGGGAGGGTACCCACATTGGAGAGTGACCTGATGTGCAATGTCCCCATACCAACGGTATGTGGCAGGAGGAATGACTCCATATTTGGTGTAGTGGGCATGAGAGAGACTTCCGTACCGAGCGTCACCACCACGGGGATGACCCTCATTTGGATTGAAGGTGCCATGGGGTAGACCTCCATTCTGATCTTGGAAGCGGGAAAGATATGAATTCTCCATAGTAGTGGTACGGGGAGGACCTATGTATTGGGTGTCGTTGCCACGGGCTAGTCTGCGACGGCCACTGCCTGTGTCGGCGACCAAGAGAGTCGACCTGTCCTGCCCGTGGGGCGGTTGGGGCCTCGATCCAGGTCAGGCATATAAATTCACCTACTATGTGTATACAGGGAGATGATGATATGCCTCAACAGTGGCTCGGGACATAGTAACCACTGTAGTTGATGCCCCTTGGCGAGCATCCTCTTCAACTTGTGTCTGATGCTGGTGTCGGGTCAGACAGACCAGATCCAGTGGTGCAGGTACAAGGCTTACCTGCTCTTCGGCCAGTAGAAATGGGTGGCGGCACTGGTGCGGCTTGGTGGGGGCCCTTACTGGGAGAACCTAGAATGGGAATCTGACCGGGCTTGGCCGGACATCCCCTACCTCATCGGAGTATGGTAGTTAGTAATCAAGGAATTCTAGGGACAGGCTCCTGAAATGATTATATGTTAGAGTGGGGAGTAGTGGCTCCCTACGCGGCCCTTGGGGGTGGCGTTGACGATGAGGCACAGACGCCTCTAAATCCAGGCATGCCATATCCCACGTAAGGTTGATCCCCTCCTCCTCGTACCAATGTATGAGGCCATTCATCACCATTAATTGGATGAACTATGAGGGAGACATAGGGCGGGGGCACCCAGCGGTCATGGCCATTGAGACCGTCGTAGAAGAGGCAAAGCCACACAAGACTATTGTGTTGTTACTGCCCCTGCCCCAGCATCGGTGTGCAAGAAGTGATCGAGTTCCGGTTGCAGTAAGTTGATTTCTGAATTCCAAGTAGATTAACTCATTAGTACTAAAAGAAAAAGGAATTGACCACCAGTAAATCATCTCCATCCCGTCTTCCATGAACGGTAAGAGGGGTCCATGCTGACAACGTCGCCGATCGGGGTGCCCAATGCTCTACTACCCCAACTTCTAGTGTGTTTCTCGCCAGGACCACTATTTTCTCGGTGGGACCCAGCGCTGGGTAACTAGATCTGGTGACATGATAATCCACTGATGTCTCAAACACTTCTAATCTCTATATTGGGGAGAATAAATTCACATCGGTTTCACCATTTTAGTTTCTGATGCTTTTGTCGGGGCATGAGCATCCGTCTCGTTGGGGGGACGATGGCACTGTTTGCGGCCCCACATTCCCGCATTCCAAAGGCGGTCAGAATTCATTCCTTTTTTAGGGATGTTTTATCCTTGATCTAAACGGGATGATGGGATGTCAGTTCTTTCTTATAGGGATTCCTCCTCAGAACACATCACATAGTCTGGGTATCCCGGGTAGATTTAATATGTTGTTCGTAAAACTCTTCCCAATTCCATATCTTCATGGATGCCGGTTAATTACACTTCTTCTTTCAGGACATTCAAAGGGGTCAAGTCAGGGCATCAACCTTCAGTTATGGGAGTTGCCACGTTGGACATCACTAGCGTGTCTGGACACTGGAACAATGGCGTGTCTGTCTTTGGTACCTTATTATAGGGCTTCTCGAGGGAGTGGAATCCCAAGGAATACTATGCCGGATGTGAGAAATCATATTCCCTAGGAATATATCTACGGTTTTCCTCAGCTTACCATGTTTTACCCAGGGTATGACGCAAGTTTAACATATGACGGAGACGGATCGGGCTAATCAGAACACTAACTAGAGTGGATCAGATGAGCGTAACCCCTAGAGGATACACTGATGTAAGTGGGTTGACATGAACTCACTGGGATGTGTCGGCTCGAGTACGAATCAAGATAGATGATGAATGGTTGGGTGAAAGTAGGTGGAGAATGAGATGGAACCAACATGAGGAAGACTGTGATATTGGGCTTGAGTCTCAAGGAGACTTCTTACATATCCATGTGGTAGGGAATCAAAGTCCACTTAGTTAGGGAGGGTGATGGGACACCTAAGGAGGTAGCCCGTGAGAATGAATGCATGAAGGAGACCCAGAGGAAGTGAAAACCTCTGGGTTAAGGCCCATCCTTATAGAGACACATAGGCTCTAGGGAAAGGCCAAGCAAGGGGCTTGTATTGGGGTGTACACATAGGACAACAACATGATGATGTATATGGGGGATTACGCATGGTTAGCATCCCGATTTGGTCTGATGCCACTAGGACAGACAAGATATGTGGGTCCCAGCAAATAGAATTATAATGACTCACCACTGAAGAGGGGACACAACAGCTTACTGCTGGATGGGGAACAATGACTTATCGTTGATTAGAGCCTACGGTTTAACCTCATGTAGGATGAGGGTGAATCTAAGTGAATAAGTACTTGGGGTTCAGATGTATGGTATTGGGCTTGATCCTCATGGAGGTTTCCTACATACCTAGCCTTATCAGGGATCAAAGTCCTCGTAGTTCGGAAAGGGGGCAAATGCAGCTTAGCGTCATGTGGGATGAAGTGAAACAACGTGAAGGGGGTTGGAATAGATGGATAGTGGGCTTGAACCTCCTGGGGGATTCCTATATTCCTTGCCTTGACAAGGATCAAAGTCCCCACAGCTCATGAAAATGTTGGGCTTGAACCATAGGGATGATTCCTACGTACCCTGACTTAGCAAGGATCAAATTCCGCGCAGTTTGGGATGGGGGAATTTGGGGCTTATGTTTTGAGGCAGCCCAATGTGTTGTCAAACCGATGTGAAGGGAGCCAGGACCAATGGGTGTTGGTCTTGAACCTCATAGAGGCTCCCTACATACCTTGTCATGGCATGGATCAAAGTCCTCATAGTTCATGAGGAGTTCTTGGGGCTTACACTCTAGGCTTCCCAGAGAGGACGTCATGGTCGATGATTACTCTAAACTCACGTGAGTCATGATCGGTGTGAGAAACAAGAGGAAGCAGAGACCTGACGAGCACGTCATGAAAGGTGAGTTTGTGGGAAGTAGAATGGGGCTTATGCGTGGTTGGCAGCCCAAAGAGGAAACAGGGGCTTATGTGTGGTTTGCAGCCCAATGAGATGTATATTGGGACTTATTCTAGGATGGAGGCCCAATGGTAAAAAAGACCAGCAGGAGAAGGACTTGGCATAGAAGATAGGAGGAGCATTGTTCCCCACCACGCCCTTTTCTAGCCTTGGGTACCGAAAAATAAAGAAGGAGTTGGGGTACTAACTTCTAAAAGAAAGGATAGGGGGTTACACCAAGATGGTTGACCTTCCCCGCACACAGGAGCCACCTCAGCAAAGAAGATCTCATTCCATGTGAGGAAGATTTCACTCCCGTTGAGATGGGCGGGTGTAAAGAATGTTCGAGCTAGGGTGCCTCATGTATGATGCACTGGTAGAGGTAACAATTTAATGTCATGTGCCGATGAAGATGGTTCTTGGCAGATTAACGTCTTGCAGCTCAGACAAGGTGGGATTACTCCGCACCCCTAGGACTTACATAACTGGTACCCTCTGCACCTTGGTGAAGAGAAGGGATAAGCAACGACATGGATGGGGGTGTCTATAGGTGATCCCATTGGGGGTCTAAATTAGCATGTCTAAGTGAATAAGTAATATCTGTTATCATGCCTATTCAAAGCGGCATGAGGTGAAGCAACTCAACGGGAAGTATCGTCCAAGGTAATTTTAAATTAGTATGTGAAAACCTGAAGGGCCACATGGGAAAAGAAGTTTCAGGGGAAATGGGTTCATAAGTATAAGCCTTGTGAAGCTCTAGTGCTAGGGATAGGGCATAGATGCATATGGGAGGAGCTTCTCAAAGTGTAAAGGGATTCATGAAGCAATGCCTCATAATGCAAGGGTGCCTTGCAAAGCAAGGTGTCATGAAGCAATGTGCTTCGTGAAGCATAGTGACCCTGCCTTAGCATGTGGGTCGTGTGTGTTCGGAGGGTGTTTCAAAAATAATAAATTCTTCGCGAAGACCCGAGTCCCCGTGCTGATCTACTTCCTTTGCGAAGGCTCATGGGATTTGTGAAATTCATCCCTCTTGGAAGAGGGGTTCAATTAACGCAAAGTGGGAGGTACTTTGCAAAGCAAAAGTACCTTGAGGAACTCATGGTTTGTAGAGTAAGAAGTGCTTCGTGATTTGATAGATGATAAGGTGAAAGGCCATATCATCTGTATTTTGGGCTCTAGATGAACCCTGTATTTATAAGTAAGAGGCGCCATGAAGAAGAGCATTCTCGGTGCGAAGACAGAGTTTGCTCCACGGCGGGCTCGTGAACGTCAAAGGGGTTCGCGGGGCATTCCGCCTCCTTGATCCACAGCGGGCTCGCAAATGTCAAATTTTTTTATCAAGCTCCCACCTCCTTGCTCCATGGTGGGCTCTCGAACGTCAAATTCATTTGCGGAGCCTCCCACCTCCTTGCTCCGCAGTGGGATCTTGAACGTCAAATTCGTTCACGGAGCGCCCCGCCTCCTTGCTCTGTGGCGGGAGTGGTGTCATGGGGCTCCGCGAAAGGTCTTCATGAGGCAAACCTAGATACTTCCCTCTTGTTGTTCTTCATCCCATCTTTTGGTGTAAATAGAAACTGAAATGATTTTATTGTAAAATAATATTTCAAGCTTTTCCTAAAGAGACCCTGACCTCTCTTATAAAAGGGTACTTAACCTTATCTTAATTTCACACATCCAAATCCATTTGGCTCAGCCATCCCCTGACCAAATATCCTCCCAACTTTTGTCACGTCAACCTAGAGTCCTTACTTTGATCAGAAAGACAACCTAAGTATATCTTTTGATCAACTCAAAAGGAAACACACGAAGAAGAGGTAATAATTTCACCACCCTCTTTCAAGTTATTTTCTTATTCCACTTCCACATTCTTTGTTTTTTTCATACCAAAATAATAACTCCATTACATTATACATACTGTGATGTTATTATAAAAATCATACAACTATATTCGTTACTCTACCCATCCTATAAATGACAAAGTCACCATATGTGCGTACGTACAACTTACTCTCTCCATGTCGTGGTGTAGTTTTTTATTCAAACACATTATTATTTGGATGGGTATAATAATGAGTATAAATGATGTAAATAATAAATATAAAATTTTAATTATTCTGTATATATGATATATTGTCCAATTACATATGATTTCACCATCAATATAATGATATTTTCGCTCGTGCGTACGTACGGATTACTATCTCCACAAACGTGATGAGATTTATTACCCATCTTAATCATTCAAGAATAATTTTCATTTTATGATTAAAAATAATGATTATGAAAAAAATATCATTCTTTATATGAATCAAGTACATCTTATCCATAAAAACATGGATTAAGTAACCAAGCATATAAAGGAAAATGATTCAGTTAACACCCGAAATAATGATACTACTGAAATATTATTAACAAAGCAATATTAGAGGATCATATATGATATCATATTTATGTATATAGTTCTTTTATAATTTAATAACAATTTTTTAACTATTATACAGGAGGTTAACATACCATCGAATAAGTAAAAGTGCAAGGTAAGGGTTAATTTCACAATCTCTTTATTATCTGAGGTTGTTTTTACGTAAGTATCTAATAGGACCTCTTTATCATCCACATCCTTGTTTCTTAAAAATGTATTTTCAAGAATTTTTATTATTTACTAGACTATGGGTTAAGGTCATTTATACCCTTGTTGGACTTTTTATAAAATGTTTTGAAAGGAATCTTTATGTCGTTTTCCAAACAAGGTACTTTATGACCTTTTCGACAAATTATGGTAAGAATGGTTTTTTAACTTATATGTAAGGTGAGGTTACTCTCCACCATTATAACACCTTTGAGTCATCCCTTAAAATATTATAAGAATATTTTAAAAATAAATATTTTCTTTTATAATTACAGAACATTTAAATGATTACAAAATAGAAAGAGATATTCCACTCAAATAATTTTGATTTCATCTATGTCAACATCCGTTAATGGATTTTATACTTATTTGAAGTTTATTTATTATGATCCAAATATTCCATATTTTATTGAAGGTTTTGTGATATGTTTGACTGCGGATGTATTGTTTTTATACCATTCATGGTTTATGGTTAACGTATTAACATTTCGTATGCTAGTTTTAATACAAATGTTTATGTTATGTTTCAAACTTTTCGTATGAGGAATGAATTGGACCTAGAAAGTGACAGGTGGAGCCTATTATAGATTCTCAATGCTTCAGTAGGTCTCATGAGAAAAACCGTTGTCTTGGAACAAGGCCTTGACATAATCTTATTTGTAGTCTTGGCACAAGGCCTTGACTATGTGGTTATGAAGTCTGGCATTATGCATTCCATCATTATGAAATTGGATTTTGATATTGCATGTGATTATTCAACTAGTATAATATCCATTTGAATATGTAAATGTAATTATTTTATTTATATTGGCCATATTATGTATAAGTTTATGTTTAAAAGGATTATGTTTTAGTCTTATACATTGCCTTAAATTTTCATGCCTATTTATGAATGTTTCTGCTATATTGTTATCCTTACTGAGCATCTGAGCTCACCCCTTTCTATGTTTTATTTTTTCCTAGATGCGAAGAAGTATATTATAACTGACCTATAGGGTTAGTCTAAGGAATATGAATTTGGTCAATGGAGACAATTTTGTTGTTGTTTTTCATTTTATAATGTAATGTAAAACTTATGAATGTATCTAGTATGTCCAATTCTACTAAACCGATTGGTCTTTCGGGATTTGATCCCTTGTGATTATTCCAATGTTACGTAATAATGCACTAACTTTGGGTAACTGGGGTCGGGGCATTACAGTTGGTATCATATGATCTTTAGTACAAACATAGGAAGCTATACATAGAAAAAACTCTGATTAGAGAACATTGCCCTAAGATAGACTTTGAGGATTAGATTAGAAGAACTTCCTATAAATTTGGTAATGTAGAGATTTTGTGATTTTTCCAAGAAATACATCTGTTTTTGGATACGAGAAGGTAGAGGTGGCTATGAAACAGATATATCTAGGGGTCAAACCTAAAAACACTACTTTGAGCTAGACTCGAATGGGAACTGGTGCACGACAACGGGCCTTGCTGCACTCTTGGTTACGACAATTCAGGGGGATATACTTAAAATAATTCACATTTTCTTTACAAACCATTATTTAGGATTTATGAGTATATCCCTTCACAAAGGAAACATTTTTATGATTATGGATTATATCCATAAACTGTTCAATTTATATTAAGTGTTTTACAAGTTTGTAATTATGTATTGCGATTCATAAACTAATATACTGTATGCCATTGTTTTTAAATGGATCCTAGTGGAAGGAATGGAATCCATATCAATGTACGTAATCCGTGTAGGGAATTCCCTCCTACTCAAGATAATTATAATGGCGATGGTGATGCAACTGGTGCTGATCAGCTTATCACCTTACTGGGACAACTCACTCAGGTTATGAATAATTACCTTACCCGTATGGAGTACCCTAATCCACAACACTGAGGATCAATGTTAAACCGATTTATGAGGAAACAACCACCTTCATTTAATGGGAGTAAAAATCCATTAGTATCTAAGAAATTTATAAATTCCTTTAAGAAAATATTTCATGCTTTGGCGAGTAGGGAAAGGGAAAAAGTTTTCATGGAAGGTTATCACCTCATGGGAGATATAGATCAATGATGGTCATTAATACAAAATATAAATTAAGATGAATAAGTATTGAACATGTAATATATGGAGTTTAAAGATATTTTCTTAGAAAAGTACTTTCCTCATGACCATCGAGCAGATATGGAAAGAAAATTTCTGAGTCTGAGGCAAAAAGAGGATGAGAATGTCGCAAAGTATGAGGAAAACTTTACAAGGTTATCAAGGCATGCAGCAGATTATATATGTAACCCAAGGAGTAATATTGATTGATTCTTTGATGGGATAAAACCATTTCTTCTTCAATCATTAGTCTCAAAATCCTTCAAATCGTACGAAGATATTTTCTAATGTGTTATCACGACAAAAAAGGCATTCTCTTAGTCTTTTGACTTTAAAGAAAATCCAGAGAAAAATAGATTTGATGAACACTCTAGAAATGGGAATAAGGTAAATAAGGAAAATGTTGAATATCCATCCTATGGTAAATGTGGGAAGAAACGCCCCATTACTTGGCTGAAGGGAATGGGAGTCTGTTACAAGTGTGGTGAAAAAGGCCACCAAGCTCATGATTGCAAGGGGAAGAAAGAGGTTGTCAATGTTGAATTCTACAATTGTAGAGAAAAGGGGGAATTATGAAAATGAATGTCCTAAGCTCCAAGGGAACATACCTCAAAAAAGGAAAATGGAGAAAGTCCAAGCTTATGCGATCACTACTGCTGAGGTTGAAGCTCTGAAAGATGTGGTGGCAGGTAATTTAATGGTTTCCTCAAGTTTAGCCAATGATTTATTTGATTCTAGATCATCGGATTATTTCATATCTTCCTAGTTTTCTAAGAAATTATATATTTTCAATTTGACTTGACAAGGGAGTTTTCAGTCAAAACACCTAAGGGAAGTATCATCGCAATAATGTTTTTTGAATTAATTCTCATTAGGGAATATTAATGATTGTTATATGCTGATCTCATCATCATACCCATGAATAAATTTGATATAATCCTCAAAATGGATTGTGTTTTAGACCATGATGTGAAAATTTATTCTAAGAAGAAGGAGGTTACAATTTTTTATTATGATAAGGAGTACCTTATATTTAGAGCAGAAATGTCACCACCTGATTCTTATCTAGATCCACCCCTAGTAGCTCTACTAAATTATATTATTGGGGAATAAGAGAATGAAATAACTATGGGTGAGGAAAAGAATGTTCGAATAGAGAACATACCTATTGTGCAATAACATGTTGATGTGTTTTCAAAGGATTTACCTAGACATCATCTAGAATGATAAATTGAGTTTTCCATTGATTTAAATCTTGGTTCAAGACCCATATCAAATACCCCTTCTAGAATGGACACTGTGGAATTAGTGGAATTAACGAAAAAACTAGAGGAATTGAGTAGAAGGGGATTTATTCACCCTATTGTTTCTCTATGGGAATACCCTATCCTTTTTTAAGAAGAAAAATGGATCTATGAGGTTGTGTATTGACTACAGGGAGATCAATGATATGAAAATAAAGAACAGGTATCCCCTACCTCATGTTTATGATTTATTCGACCAACTTCATGGAGCTCAATATTTTTCATATATTGACCTTCAATCTGGATATCATCAGTTATGTGTGAAGAAGCAAGACATTCCGAGAACAATATTTTGAACAAGGTACCGACATTACGAGGTTATAGTAATGCCTTTTGGATTGACTAATGCACCCTCTGCCTTTATGGATATAATGAATAGAGTTTTCAAGGAATATCTTAATGAAATTATAGTGGTATTTATTGATGATATCTTGTCATAATAAAAAATATATGAAGATCATGAAAATCACTTGCTCATTATTCTGAAAACCCTAAGAAGAAATGAATTATATAGGATTTTTATCTAGTGTGAATTTTGGATTCAAGAGATTTCTTTTCTTGGAAATATTGTCTCCAAGGATGGAATCTCTATTTATCATTCAAAGACCAAGGAAATCCATGAATGGCCAGTACTGACGAGTATAACTAAGGTATGCAGTTTTATTGGTTTAGCAGGTAATTATCAACGTTTCGTCCAAAATTTTGCCCGGCTGGCTAACCCATTAAACAAGCTCACACGTAAAGGGGTTAAATTTTTTTGCACAAAAGAGTGTGAAGAATGCTTTGAAGAACTGAAGAGAAGATTATTCAATACTCCTAACTTGACTCTACCGTCAGATAAATGATGGGTTTGTTATTTATAGTGATTCTTCAAAGAAAGGACTCGGTTGTGTCCTTATGAAGAATGATAGAGTTGTTTCCTATGCATCACGATAGCTAAAAATTCATGAGAAAAACTATCCTACTCGTGATCTTCAGTTAGTAGCTATAATCTTTGCTCTGAAAATATGGAGGCACTATATATATGGTAAAAAATGTGAGATTTATACTGATCACAAGAGTTTGAAGTATATTTTATCACAGAAATAACTTAACATGAGGAAAAGACGATGGCTTTAATTACTCAACGATTATGATTTCACTATACACTACCACCTGGGGAAGGAAAATAAGGTGGTAGATTCTTTGAGTAGAAAGGATCATGGAGTTTTGAACAAGATGAGAGTCGAAAGGTGTAATTTCCTAGATTTTTTCCATGTATTATTTTAATATTATATTGGAATTTTTTCGAGACCAGGACTTGAGACGGTGTGCAGTTCCGAGGCCCGGTGAGCCCAGAACAAATGTTTGAATTTAATTAAATAATTAAATAATGTTCACGTGTGGTTTTCCTGAAAAAGTGGAATATCTACTGAATAGGCGCTCTGATCAGCAATCCAAGGGAACCATTGCATTCATAACAGTGAGTTTACATTAGGCGAGGCCTAACATCAGTTGGCGCAGGTCGGTGGTGAAATATAGTTTTTGGACGTAACCATAAGAAAATATTTAATAAAAATATTTTATAAAATCTTTTTGTAGCGAATATATTTTATATTTTTAAATAAATATCTCACAGGGGGTCAGGGTTACAGATCTCATAACCCTGAATTTCCCCTGGAGACGCTGGGAAGCTTTGGAGAAAACCTCCCAATGCAGCGACAATGTTCTTGACGAGTTTCACCAGTGATGACGACGCGGTGAATGGATCTTCTCCAATGAACATCGTGGATCCAGGTAGGTCGTTTGATCTCTTTGTGATTTCTTCCATGTTCTTGATTCCTATGATGAACGTGGACTAATTCACAAACTGATTAGCCTTCGGATCGATTGTTTTGTGGGCGGGTGTGATTTGGGGTTTTTATCAGGAGATCCAATGTTCGAAATTGTAATATGTTGATTTTTTTTGGTTTTGATCTAACAATGACGAACCTAGATCATCACGAACAATGATCGAGGTTCGTCCCTCTTGTTCGATTTTGCGATTCAATTCCCCGTTCTTCATAGAGACTTCTCGTTCTTTCCCGCGCTTGACGTTCTTGGAGGAAATTGATTGTTGCGCATTCATTTGTTGGTATGACGGTTTGAGATTGTAGATCAAACATCGAGAAGTTGATACAAAGCCGCGATGACGGTTTCGGCGGACGATTCGGAGCCGATGGAGAGATATGAGTTTTTGGGATTTTTCCCATCGGATGGATCATTGGAGGTTTATGACCCGGTCGAAGGCCTAAAAACACCTGATTAGGTGTCCGTATGATGGAACAAACAATGATCTGAAGTATCGGGATGAAAGGATGAAAGAACGCAAATCTGAAGGTTCGGCTGAGGTGTGAGGAAGAAGATGGCGGTTCTGGAGAAATCCCGACTACACGGCGTGTAGTATGGGCTACATGGCGTGTGTTCGTTGGTGGAACACCTGGAGTGTACTCCGAGAGTACACAGACATGGGTTGGGTACACTTCCAAGGACATGGCGTGTATACCCTTCCCTGGACAGACCCAGCCAGATACACGTGATACCCTGTGTACTGGTACATGGGAAGAGCGACACGGGTTGAGGCCGTGTTCGTGCACATGGCCAACATACACAGAGCGTACCCCAGACACCTGGACACGGTGTGAAATCCTTCTACACACCGAGTATTTACTTTTTATATGACAAGCCTAATGACATGGTTCATTTACACGGGCAGTACTTGGAGTCGAGGAACATAGCGTGTGATCCTTCTACACGATGTGTAGTTGAGTTTTAAACAGTTTGGATGGATGACACGGGCCGTTTACATGGGTAGTACCCGGAGTCAAGGAACACGACGTGTAACCCTACTACACGCTATGTAACATATTCTACATGGCTTGAGCCATTTGTCTTTTATGACATGGACTAGTTTCCTTAGGGTTCGTACCCTTGGTCTTTCCCCTAAAGGTTCTGGTATCATTTCATACGTAAAAGAGTATGATCCATTCAGTAGGACTTCCTGAATAGAGTTGTTGGAATCCCCTCTATGAGACTTAGAGCCGGATCTTCTATTCCCTCCTGGTACCCTAGGTAGAGTTCTTGGTATCGACGTGACCTATCTTACCCGGGCACCGATCCTCTATTTAGCGGATTAGTTCAGACTGATTTGTTGGAATCAACCCATAGCTATTGGTTGTGATCCTCATCTGAGCATTATATTATTAAGTACTTGTGGAGTGAGTTCTCCCAGAACGAGTACTTTGTATCTCTCTCTTCAGACCGAGGAGTGTGTTCTCCCGATTACGTGTTTGGTGGAATCTTCGAGTTGGATCTTGATGGTGGTTTCACGATGGTCGATTGTGTATGAGTATATCTGGATATTATTGTTATATGTTCTGTAAACATATACTATGTTGAGCTGACAATATCATTCCTTTGTGGTATTTTCCTTCGTTGGTTTTCTTTCTGGTTTTCGGGGTGTCCTACTGGGTATTTTTATACTCACCCATGCACGGGCTTTGTCCGCACGCGTCGTGTCTTGTGCAGACAAGCGTGCCTTTGATAGGATTCTAGGTAGACCATGACCGGACGTTGCTCAGTGAGATCAGGCAGGCCTAGGTGTGTTCCTACAGCTACGTATTGTATTCCCAGTACCTTTCTTTACAGGTTGGATCATGTTTCAGACTTTCTTTTGGTGGGATTGTACTATAGGCCCGGGGTTTTACATTATTGTACTTTACTTTCCTGTCGTACTCTGTTGGTTGGGATTTTTAGTGTATGCATGCATTTCCTTTTTTGGTAGTTTTAATTTTCATCTTTGTGTGCTTGGAGATGTGTGTGTGTGTGTGTACAGGTTTATAGGCAATGCCTCCCATGTTAGTGACATGCCTACTCGGTGCTAGTCACTAGGCCCTGGCCTATTGGAGGCGGGCTTGGGGAGTTTCAGCATGGGCCCCACTGGGATGGGTCATGACAGAGTGGTATCAGAGGTGGTCGATTCTACCTTAGGACCGAGAGTTTGTGAGATGGTTTGGGGCAACAGTGTTAAGTGTTTCGAGTTCAGGTTTCAGGCCAAGGACCCAAGTGTTGGTACGGGCGGCTGACATATCCATACACCAGGACTTTGATAACTTTATTTTCAACTCAGAACATGAGAACACTAGTTTTAGGGGAAAATATTGGTACATGCATCATATAGGAATGGGTTGTGGTTTTCATGTCCTTCTTGAGTCAGCTCTCTAGATATACTCACTGACTGTGATACATCTTTTTTCCTTATAGGATGCCTCTGCGATGCATACCCACTAGAATCTAGCAGCTCGATCACGGGGATGACCCCCTCAGTGATGAAGCTTTGATACAGGGACCAGATCCCCCATTTTTACCATCAGGTGGTGTTCCAGTTATTCCACCACATGTGGAGTAGTTTTTAGTGCCTGCTGTACCAGTAGAGGAGGAGCATAGGCTTAGCGCACTCCATGAGTTTCAGAGACAGAGAACCCTCAGGTTTCGAGGCGAGCCGGACCCTGAGGAAGAAGAGGAATGGCTTGAGGCAGTGACCAGAGTCTTCCGTTTGGTCAGGACACCAGTAGACCAGATGGTGATCCTGGCAGCGAGCCTTCTTCAGGGCTCGGCAGGGCGATGGTGGAGTTTGATTATTCCGACTCACGATGAGGTGACTCTTGCATAGTTAGAGTTTGAGAATCTCTTTATAGAGGAGTTTTCACTGGTTACCCTAAGAAGAGTACGTATACAAAAGCTTATTCAGCTTCAGCAGGGGACTATGACAGTGGCTGACTATTCATCGAGGTTTACCGACCTCTCACGGTACTCGATGGATATGGTCAGGGATCAGTACTTCAAAGCTTGGACTTTTGAGCGGGGCTTGCGCAGAGATAACCAAGCTAGAGTCATCCCAATGAGCATTCCTACTTATGCTAAGGTGATCAAGTGGACCTTGGTGGTCGAGAGCTTCTTGGCAGAGTAGAGACAGCCTGCAGTTGTTAGTAGTGAGCGAGCTAGAGTAGAGACCTTGGCAGCAGGGATTCGACGTCCAGGACCCAGGTGTGGGATATGTTTTCAAAGGAGATCCCAGGATAGAGGATCTACTGTACAGGGTTCGCAGGGCACATCCAGCCAGCCTCGAGAGAGGCGATGCTACTCATGTGATGTAAGGGGACATCTCGCTCAAGAATTTCTGACCCGCCGTACTACTGACATGGGAGCAGTGGATGGACCCCTAAGGCATAGGCAACGTGTGGAGAAGACAGATCAGAGGGGTGGAGAACGCGGGAGAGGAGATGGGAGAGCAGTTGGAGGGGGTCGGCATTTTGACCATTTACCACCACCCCCAGGAGGTCTACCCCAGGCTCAGGGAGATGGTGGACAGAAGCAGGGACATCTGCAGACAGTGGAGTCTTATGACCCAGGTACTCCCGAAATGATTAGAGGTATAATCTCTGTCTTTTCTACTTTGGCTATCGTACTGATAGCCACAAGTACTAGTCATTATTTTCTGGCTGCTTATCTTGTTTGAGACCTTGATATTTCAGTTGATCCGTTGAATCAACCCTTACGCTTTGAAACACCGACGGGAGAAGGTTCAGAGATCACACACCTTTGCAGGCAGTGTGACCTGACCCTTGGAGGTGAGAGTTTCGGTTGGAACCTCTTGGTGGTAGTGTTGAGGCCTTACGATGTCATTCTTGGTATGGATTGGCTATCCATATTTCATGCCCAGATTGACTATTTTAGGCGAAGGGTGAGGTGTGTACGTAGTGATGGAACTAGGTTCTACTTCATTGGTGAAAAGGAGACCCAGGCAGTGCAGGATGGACTCGTGCGTAGGAAGGTATAGCAGATTTCACATCAGCTGGCTAGCCTAGACCTTGGCGTAGAAGATGTTACAAGTTTCCAGTTTCCAGCCATAGTGGCTAAGTACGAGGGAGTCTTTCCAAAAGATGTCCCCGGACTATCTCCCTATCCGGAGATAAATTTTTTCATTGATTTGCAACCTGGGACGACACCGATATCAACATCATCATATCAGATGGCTCATGCAGAGCTTCGTGAGCTGAGAGTGCAGCTAGAAGACATGCAGAGGAATGGCTTTAGGAGACCCAATGTTTCACCCTGGGCGTCCCCAATGTTGTTTTCCAAGAAGGCAGATGGGAGCTTGAGGCTGTGTGTAGATTACCAGCACTTGAATCAGGTGACCGTGAAGAACCGGTATCCACTACCGTGGATTGATGACCTCTTCGACCAGTTAAGTGGGGCACGATGGTTCTTAAAGGTTGATCTACGATCATGCAATCACCATTTGCGAGTACGGTATGAGGATATAATGAAGACAGCTTTCAGATGTCGCTACAGCCATTATGATTACTTGGTGATGCCCTTCGGCGTGAAGAACTCCCCGGCAGTGTTTATGGGACTCATGAACCGGATCTTTCAGACCTATCTAGATTGGTTTGTGGTGGTCTCCATCAATGATATCCTTGTGTACTCTATGTCCGAGGAGGAACACATGAGGCACCTAAGGATGGTTCTAGACACACTCCGAGAGCTCTAGTTTTATGGGAAACTCTCAAAGTTTCAATTCAGGATATAGGAGGTCCACTTTCTAGGGCACGTTATCTCGGCAGATGGTGTAGCGGTGGACCCATTCAAGGTAGAGGCAGTGTTAGCATGAGAGCCACCCCAGAGCATGATGGAGGTGCAGAGTTTCCTTGGGTTGGTAGGCTACTATCAGAGATTCATTCCTGATTTATCCAAGATTTCATCACCCAAGATAGCTTTGACTCGAAAGGGACAGACTTTCGTGTGTACCGAGAGATTCTAGCAGGATTTTCAGCAGTTGAGTTAGAGTATGACGAGCACCCCGATCTTGAGACTACCAGAAGAGGGTGTCGAGTACGTAGTGGACTGTGATGCATCAGGAACCGGGCTTTGTTGTGTCCTGATGTAGAGGAAAGCGGTGATTGCATATGTCTCACGTCAGTTGAGGGCACACAAGCAGAACTATGCGACCCATGATCTTGAGTTGGCAGTGGTAGTCTTCACATTGAAGATGTGGCGGCACTGCCTGATGGGCGAGCGATTTATCGTCTATTCTGACCACAAGAGTCTCAGATATATCGTTTCTCAGAAGGATTTGAATTTGAGATAGAAGTGGTGGCTAGAGTTCATCCAAGATTACAAATTTGAGTTCGTTTATACTACTGGGAAGGGGAATGTTGTGGAATATGCTCTTAGTAGGAAATCCAGTTTGCAGTTGCTGGATGAGGTGACGAGGCAGTTGGCCTCTTTACAGTTATCCTTTATGGATGGAGATGAGGGAGATTACCTTCAATATATGGTTGTTACCCCTCCACTCTTACAACGAGTTAGGGAAGCACAGCTCGAGGATGATAGCTATGATACTCTACGTGCTCATATATCTGCAAGTGATGCTGCTGATGGATATTCAAAAGGTCTGGAGCACTTTTTTCTTTTTAATGGATGCACAGTAGTGCTAGTGACATTGTAGGATGAGGTTCTAGGGGAGTTCTATACATCTCCTTTAGCGGTGCATCCAGGCGTGGCAAAGATGTATCAGGACCTACGACATCAGTTCTGGTGGCCAAAAATAAAGAAGAGTGTGGAAGAGTTTGTTTCTCGGTTCCTTACTTTTCAGTAAGTAAAGGCTGAGCACCAGGTTCCAGCAGGCTTGACTCAGCCTCTTGAGGTGCCAGAGTGGACGTGGTATGGGATATCCATGGACTTCGTGATGGGTTTACCACGTACGTCCAAGGGACACGATGCCATATGGGTGATCGTAGACCGACTCACCAAGACAGCCCACTTCCTAGCCACATGGGAGCAGAGTTCAGTAGAGATATTTGGATTCCTCTACGTGTATGAGATAGTTCAACTTCATGGAGTTCCATTTATGATCGTCTCAGATCATGATGCTTGTTTCACATCTCGTTTGTGGAAGGGATTACAGGAATCTTTTGGGACTCAGTTACACTTGAGCACAGCGTTTCATCCCCAGACTGATGGTCAGACAGAGCGGACCATCCAAGTCTTAGAGGATATGCTACGAGATTTCATACTTGACTTCAGTCATAGCTGGGAGGATCACCTACCACTGGTGGAATTTTCTTCTAACAACAGTTATCATTTTACTATTGGTATGGCACCATTCAAGGCTGTGTACGGGCGACCTTGTAGGTCACCACATTGTTGGACTGACCCAGGAGATTCAACACTCATGGGGCCAGAGATGGTGCGAGATACCAGGGAGAAGGTGCAGGTCATTCAAGAGTGGATGAAGACTGCACAGAGTCGGCAGAAGTCTTATGCCAACAGGAAACGTAGGCCCTTGGAGTTCGAGGAGGGAGACCATGTGTTCCTTCGGGTCTCAACTCGACAGGGATTGCGGAGATTTGGGCGAGGCGGTAAGCTATATCCTAGGTTCTTCGGCCCTTTTTAGATTCTGAGTAGATTTGGAAAGTTGGCGTATCACTTGGCTCTACCCCCTCAGATGGACCGGGTACACAACGTCTTCCATGTGTCGTAGTTGCAGAGGTACGTGCATGATCCATCGCACATTATCGACTGGGGCGAGCTGGACATCGATGATGGAGCGAATTCTGCTGAGTACCTAGTGGATATTGAGGATCGGTAGGAGAATATCCTTCATGGGAAATCTATTCCCTTGGTGCATGTCTGGTGGCAACACGAGAATCTCCAGGAGAGCACGTGGCAGCGGGAGGCTCAGATTCGTGCGTAGTACCCACATCTTTTTGAGTAGCCTTTGTTTTGGATTATTGGGGACGTAAAGCCCTAATTTGGGGAGGATGTAATGTCCCGGATTTTTTCCATGTATTATTTTAATATTATATGAGAATTATTTAGAGACCATCCCTTGAGACGGCATACAGTTCTAATGCCCGGTGAGCCCAGAACAAATGTTTGAATTTAATTAAATAATTAAATACCATGCAGATGTGGTTTTCCTAAAAAAGTATAATAACACCTGAACATGTGCTCGAATCATAAATATGAGGGCTCCGTTGCGTTCATAGAGCGAGTTTACCTTAGGTGAGGCCTAACATCAGCTGGCGCAGGTCAGTGGTGAAATCTAGTTTTTGGACGTAACCATAATAAAATACTTAATAAAAATATTTTATCAAATATTATTGTAGTGAATATCTTTTATATTTTAAAATAAATATCTCATAGGGGATCAGGGTTACAAATTTCATAACCCTGAATTTCCCTTGGAGATGCTGGGAAGCTCTAGAGAAAACCTCCCAATATGGTGACAACATTCTTGATGAGTTTCACCGGCGACAACGATGCAGTGATCGGATCTTCGCCAATGAACATCGTGGATCCAGGTAGGGAGTTTGATCTCTTTGTGATTTCTTCCTCGTTCTTGATTCCTACGATGAACGCGGACTAATCCACGAACTAATTATCCCGCAGATCGATCATTTTGTGGGCGGGTGTGACTTTGGGTTTTTATCGGGAGATCCGATGTTCAAAATGATAATATGTTGATTTTTTTGGTTTTTATCTAATGGAGATGAACCTGGATCATCATGAACAATGATTGAGGTTCGTCCCTCTTGTTTGATTTTTGCGATTCAATTCCCTGTTCTTCATGGAGACTTCTTGTTCATTCTTGTGCTTGACGTTCTTGAAGGAAATCCATCGTTTCACATTCGTTTGTTGGTGAAATGGTCTGAGATTGTAAATCCAACCTTAGGATGATGATACGGAGCTGTAATGACGGTTTCGGTAGACGATTTGGATCAGATCGAAAGATATGAGTTTTTGGGCGTTTTTCCTTTGGATGGATCGTTGGAGGTTTACGACCCAATCAAGGGTCCGAAAACACCTGATTTGGTGTTCGTATGATGGAGAAAAACCATGATCTGAAGTATCAAGATGAATGGATGAAAGAACGTGAATCTAGAGGTTTGTCCATGGTGCGAGGAAGAAGACGGCGGTTCTGGAGAAATCCAGACTACACGGCGTGTAGTATGGGATACACGGCGTGTGTTCGACAGCGAACCACCTGGCATGTACTCCGGGAGTAAACGGACACTGGTTGGGTACACTACCAAGGACATAGCGTGTATACCCTTCCCCGGACAGACCTGGCCAGATACATGGGATACCCCATGTACTGGTACACAGGCAGAGCGACACAAGTTGAGGTCGTGTACGGGCACATGACCAGCGTACACGAAGCGAACCCTAGACACTCGGACAGGGCGTGTAATCCTTCTACACGTCGTGTAGTTAATTTTTATTTGACAAGACTAATGATAGAGGTAGTTTACATGGGAAGTACCCGGAGTCTAGGAACACGGTGTGTGATCCTTCTACACGACGTGTAGTTGAGTTTTACATAGTTTGGACGGATGACACAAGCCGTTTACACAGGCAGTACCCAGAGTTGAGGAACATGGTGTGTAGCCCTACTACATGCCATGTAACCTGTTTTACATGGATTCATCCATTTGTCTTCTGTGACTTGGACTAGTTTCCTTAGGGTTCGTACCCTTGGTCTTTCCCTTGAAGGTTCTGGTATCATTTCCTACGTACAGAAGTATGATCCCTTCAGCAGGACTTCCTGAATAGAGTTGTTGGAATCCCCTCTATGATACTTAGAGCCGGATCCTCTATTCCCTCCTGGTACCCTTGGTAGAGATCTTGGTATCGACGTTACCTACCTTACCCGGGTGCTGATCCTCTACTTAGTGGATTAGTTCATACTGAGTTGTTGGAGTCACCTCATATCTATTGGTTGTGATCCTCATCTGAGCATCATATTCTTAATTACTTATGAAGTGAGTTCTCCCAAAATGAGTATTTAGTATCTCTCTCTTCATACCTAGTAGTGTATTCTCTCGGTTACGTGTTTGGTGGAATCTTCGAGCTAGATCTTGATGGTGGTTTCGCGATGGTCAATCATGTATGAGTATATCTAGATATTCTTGTTATATGTTCTGTAAACATATACTGTGTTCAGCTGATAGTATCATTCCTTTGTGGTATTTTCCTTTGTTGTATTTCCTTGTGGTTTTCAGGGTGTCCTTATGGGTATTGTTATACTCGCCCTTGCATGGGCTTTGCCCGCACGTGTTGTGTCTTGTGCAGACGAGAGAGCCTTTGACAGGATTCTAGTTGGACCAGGACTAGACGGTGCTCAGTGAGATCAGGCGGGCTGACGTGTGTTCTTATGGCTACAGATTGTAGTCCCAGTACCTTTCTTTAGAGGTTGGACCTTGTTGCAGACTTTCTTTTGGTGGGATTGTACTTTAGGTCAAGGGTTTTACATTACTGTACTTTACTTTTCTATCATACTCAGTTCGTTGGGATTTTTAGTGTATGCATGCATTTCCTTTTTTAGTAGTTTTACTTTTTAACTTTGTGGGCTTGGAGATGTGTGTGTGTGTGTGTGCAGGTTTATAGGCAATGTCTCCCATGTTAGTGACATTCCTACTCAATGCTAATCACCAACCCATGTCCTATTGGAGGCGGGCTTGGGGAGCTGCGGCATTGGCCCTACTAGGATATGTCGTGACAAAAGGGATCCTATTTTCATTGATCTAGTAAATATGGATATGGGAATAACCATGGAAGGTGAAACATCAATACTTTTTCAAATGGTTTCCAAACCATCTTTATTAGAAAAGATAAAAATTTCTCAAATTGATGATGAGGAGTTTCAAAAGATGATTAAAGTTGTGACTGATGGGAGATTGAGTGACGTCATATATGAAGATAGAATTTTGAAATTTGGGGAAAGACTTTGTGTTTTTAACATACCTGATCTAAAAAGGTAATTGTTGGTTGATGCTCATAGCTCCAATTTATCTATACACCTTGGGAGCACCTTGATGTATAGAGATTTGAAGGAACATTTTTGGTTGGACAACATGAAGAGGGAGATTGCTAATTTTGGGTCAAGATGTATAGTTTTTCAACAAGTGAAAATTGGAAGGCAACAACCTAGAGGAGTCATGCAACCTCTTCCCAAAATTTAGTGGAAATGGGATAATATTATGATGGACTTTGTCATGGGGGTACCAAAGACTCCTAGAAGGAATGATGCAATATGGGTCATTGTTGGTCATCCGAAAAAGTCAGCACATTTTCTTGGTATAAGAGAAGATTTATCACTTGAATGTGTGGAAATACTATATATTAATGAAGTTTTAAGACTCCATGGTGTACCCCTATCGATTGTTTCTGATCGTGATCCCCATTTTACATCAAGATTCTGGAAAAGTCATTAGAAGGCCCTAGATACTGAACATCGTTTGAGCATCACCTACTACCCTCAAACCAATAGACAATTAGAATGGACTATTCAAACCTAAGAAGACATGTTTATATCTTTCTCACTTGACTTTCAAGGTATTTAGTATCAATTTTTACCTCTGGTAGAATTTTCGTATAACAATTGCTTCCATTCAAGTATTCAGATGACAACACATGAAGTGTTATATGGAAGGAGATGTCGCACACCAACTTGTTGGGATGATGTTGGTGAAAGAAAACTCGTAGGCCCAGAAATTGTTAAGGAAACAATGTAAAAAGTGATTATTATCCAAACCCACATCAAAGAATCCCAAAGTTGGAAAAAGAGCAATGCTGATAACCGAAGGAAGGATTTGGAATTTCAAGTAGGAGACCATTTTTTCGAGAAGGTATCTCCATGGAAGGGTGTTATACACTTTGGTAAGAAGGGTAAATTGAGTCTCAAGTACATCGGACCTTTAGAAATTCTATAATTAATTGGAGTTGTAGATTATCATTTGGAAATTCCTTCGAATCTCTCCAAAGTTCATGATGTATTCAACGAATCATTGTTGATAAAATAAATGCCTAACCCAACGCATGTACTCAACTATGATGAAATAGAACTGGAACCCACCTTTCTTATTACGAAGATCCTATTAGAATTGTTGATACCAGAGAACAACTGCTGAGAAACTGGACGACTTGTCTGGTAAAGTTCTATGGAGAAACCATAAGATGGAAGAGGCAATGTGGGAACCCGAGGAACATATGGTGAAAGACCACCCGAATCTTTTTATGCAGTAATATTATAGAAATTTTGAGGACAAAATTATTTGAAGGAGGGGAGAATGTAACACCCCAATATTCCATGGTATGTTTCCCTTTGAATAATGCAGTATCTTGCGGTGTATGCAACTTGGAGTTTTAACACACTACGACCAATCAAAATAGACGTTATGAATAGTAATACCCACTTTTTGAAATTTAAAATTTTTATTTTTCAAAATGGTCTTCATTTTTGGATTCAGAATATCAAAATTAGCTTAGGGTGAATTTTTGGTATTTTTGAAAAAAACATTCAATTTTCGATGAATAGTGAAAAACACAGCGTTGTTATTTAAAACCGCATTTTTATTTAAATAATTAGTTATTTTATTTTAATTTATTTTAGGTAAAAATAGATACATAATACTTATATGTGTTCAATGTAATTCATTGAAGTCATTTTATAATAAGTTTAGATATATAAAATTGTATTGAACTTTTTACTGTATTTTACCCACCTTGTATGAGCATTTGAAAATTTGCATAAAACTTAATTTTATTGCTTCTGTGAGTTGAATTTCAAATATCTAAGAGAAAAAATTAATATTAGTAAGTAAAATGTGGTTCAATAAGATGAAAGTAATTTTTGGTGAATAGTACCTTTTGACTTTTATTTACCACGGTTAAAAGTGAATAGGGTAATTAAAGGTAAAAATGATATTATAATTACCCTAAAACATGTCCTAATTCTATTGGATAAGTGTAATTAGACCAAAAACAACCATAGGAATAAAATATGATCCTTTTGGTTCACTTAGATTAGATTAGGATTATTATTATTATTTTATTTAAAGAAGAGTTAAAAGTGTTAAATTCAATGTTTAATAACTAAACCATTTTTAATATAGGGTTACACACGATATAAATTCGAATATAAATATTCATTATAAATATAAAAAAAATCCTACATAATTTTATTTTATTTATAATTTTTAGAAATTAAATAGTTTAATTTATTTATGACACAATAATGATGGAGTAATTACATTATTAATGAAATATTAAAATAATTGATATTATAAATATCCAAATAAATTTCAATTGAGACTTATAATGAATTCCACTAATTATATAGGTTAATATGACATTTTAGGGTTGATTAAATAAATTTTATTCGAATTGAAAAAGTTTTTTATGGATTTCAAAAAAATACTAAATAGTGTCAAAATTGACATAATTAAGTTTTTAAAACAAATACTATATTATTAAATGTAATAATAATCGTAAAAATATAGGGTTTTAGAAAAAGACTTATATAATGTTATATATATTAATAATGAACCACTTTTTATTCTCTTGGTTGTTTATAGTAAGTTTATTAACCATATAATATAAAAATACAAAGAGACATGGTAAATGTCAAACTATTTAACTAAGAGTTAAATATAAATGATAAGGTTAATATGGAGACCTAAAACTATATAAAACCTATAGGTTGAGAGTTTTTTGATGTATCCCCACATTATCATAGAAATAAATCATTTTGGGGCCATTAGAAACCGAAAATGATTTTATTATAAAATAATATTTCAAGTTTTTTCTAAAGTGACCCTCACCTCTCTTATAAAAGGGTACTTCCCCTTCTCTTAATTTCACACCTCTAAAGCCATTTGGCTCGGCCAACCCCTGCCCAAATATCCACCCAACTTCCTTCATGTAAACCTAGAGTCCTTAATTTTATCAAAAAGACAACCTAAGGAGCCCTTTTGATCAACTCAAAAGGAAACACCCGAAGAAGAGGTAATAATTTCACCACCCTCTTTGAAGTTCTTTTCTTCATTCACTTCCTCTTTTTTTGTTGTTTCCATACCAAAATAAAAAATCCAGTACCTTATAAATACTGAGATGTTATTATAAATATGGTACAACCATATTTATTATTCTATCCTTCCTATAAATGACAAAGTCACCATATGTGCGTATGTACGGCTTACCGTCTCCACGTCGTAGTGTAGTTTGTTATTAAAACACTTTATTATTTGGATGGATATAATAATGAGTATAACTAATTTAAATAATAAATATACCATGTTAATGATTCTTTATATATGATATATCATCCAATTACATACGATTTCACCATCAATATAATGATATTGTCGCTCGTGCGTACGTATGGATTATCGTCTCCACGAACGCGATGAGATTCATTTCCCATCGTAATAATTCAAAAATAATTTTCATTTTATGATCAAAAATAATGTTTATGAACTTAATATCATTCTGTATATGAATCAAATATATACTATCCATAACAAACATTCCTTACGTAACCAAGCATATAAAGGAAAACGAATCAGTTTACACCTGAAACGATAATACTACGGAAATATTATTAACAAAGCAATATTAGAGGATCATATATGATTTAATATTTATGTATATATTTATTTTATATTTTAATAAAAAAAAATTAACTATTATATAGGAGGTTAACATACCATCTACTAAGGAACTGTACATGGTAAGGTTTAATTTCACAATCTCTTTATTATTCGAGGTTGTTTTTATGTAAGTATCTACTGGGACCTCTTTATCATCCACATCCGTGTTTCTTCAAAATGAATTTCAAAACATTTTTACCATTTACTATACTATAGGTTAAAGTCATTTATACCCTTCTTTTACTTTCTATAAATTATTTTTAATGTAATCTTTCAGTTATTTTCCAAACAAGGTACTTTATGATATTTTCGACAAATTAAGGTAAAACTGTTTTTTAACTTATATGTAGAGTGGGGTTATTCTCCAACATTATAAAACCTTTAAAGCTTCCCTTACAAGAGTATAATAATATTTTCAAAATAGATATTTTATTTTATAATTACATGACTTTTAAATAATTTCAAAATAGAAAGCGATATTCCTCTCAAATAATTTTCATTTCATCTATCTCAACATCCTTTAATGGGTTTTATACTTGTTTGAAGTTTATTTATTATGATACAAATATTCTATATTTTATTGATGATTTTTTTATATGTTTGACTGTGGGTTTGTTATTTTTATACAATTCATGGTTTATGGTTAATGTATTAACATTTCGTATGCTATTTTTAATACAAATGTTTGTGTTGTGTTTCAAAATTTTTATATGTGGAATGCATTAGACTTAGTAAGTGATGGGTGGAGCCCATTATAGCTCCTAAATGCATCGGTAGGTCTCATGAGATAAACTAGTGTCTTAGCACAAGCCCTTGACAAAATCTTATTTGTAGTCTTGGCACAAGGCCTTGAAAATGTGGTTATTAAGTCTGGCATTATGCATTCGATCATTATGAAATTGGATTTTACTATTTCCTGTGATTATTCGACTAGTTGATTATCCATGTGAATAAGTAAATGGAATTATTTGATTTATATTGGCCGTATTATGTATAAGTTTATGGTTAAAAGGATTATGTTTTAGGCTTATACATTACTTTAAATGTTTATGATTATTTATGAAAGGTTTTGCTATTTTGTTATGCTTACTGAGTATCTGAGCTCACCCCTTTCTATATTTTATTTTTCCCAGAATGCGAAGAAGTATATTATGACTGACCTGTAGGGATAGTCTAAAGGATATTAATGTGTTCAATGGAGACAATGTTGTTGTTGTTTTTTATTTTATAATGTAATGTAAAACTTATGAATGTATCTAGTAATTACAAGGCTACTAAACTGATCGGTCTTTTGGGATTTGATCCCTTATGATCATGGAAATGTTATGTAATAATGCACCAACTCTGGGTAACTCGGGTCAGGGAGTTACAATCATTCCACCCTCACAGTGTTCTATATTTTTGGCATCATGATTCATACTTCTCTTATAACTTAGTTCAGATTGATTCCAAATCCCCCCGTGTTATCCCACCCGTTCAATGGTGTACATTGGGAAGCGAAATTTGGTTGGCCTGAGAACCCTACTCTTTAGTAAAATATCCTCTCCCATCTTGAAAATTATGGGTGGTCTTTTAGACCCCATGTTTTTGTTGATTGAATGGATCTATCATATCCAAAGTAAGAAATTGCATAGTCATCCCTTGTTTCTCTCACCGGACATGACCCACAAGGGCTTAGGGAGGGATCATTTGTTGATTCACATATATGATTAAGGTGAAATCATCAAAGAAAGAAATAATATTTCCATAAACGTAGACTAAATAAACATGTAGGGAAAAATGTCTGTTCGAAAAAACATAGTAACTATGGATTGGACTCTTTAATGAAGCATCTCAGCTCTATAGTCCCCTGGCTAGTGGCATCCAGGATCTTTTGTCATCTTTTAAGCTCTCTTTCTTCCCCATTTAACATGGGGTAGAATTCATAAGCTCTAATTTGTGCCTGATTCTCCTCTACTTAGATGTCATCCCCCTCATGAGATGCTCACCTCAGCTACTCCTCAGCTTCTCCCAGCTGAACCCATAGTCATGATATGAGATCTGATTGGGTGTTGTTGAAATGAGAGCACTCTTTCAACCATTTATCCAAGTATTGGATATCTTTTTCATATTTATGATGCTTATGAGTATTGAAAGACTTCCTCCCCTTCGATCCAAGGTTAAGTCCATGGTTTTACTCTCATACCTTCTCTTCTAGATTGTCTCAAATGAGAATATAAAGATTTCATGAAACCAATACTATGATTCATAGGTTGTGCAATCGAGGGAGATTTTTTCCCATATGAATTATCCAATCTAATCGAGGTGTGTCATCAATGAAGCGCATGATCTGTTTCCACAATCGGAGATGGATGTGATTACTGTATGCCTCATCAGAGGGTGTCTAATCTAGATCCTCTAGGTTGGAAGGTACATATTCATGGAATGCCTCCAGATGTTCAGTAGCATGATCCTCCTCTGTTATCCTATTAATTGGATTGTGCTCTATGTCATCTGGTTGATCTTATTCATTAGATCCATCCTCAATACATTCTAGTCCCATCCTGTAAGTGGTACTACCAATAGCCATGATCAGTGATGTATGGTCTATCTGAATTTCCAATTCGATGATGATTAGTTTTCCCCAAGGTAATGGAAATTCTGAGATCCACATCCATCCTTGTGATCACTTCACATGTCGTTCAAAGAATTAAACAGACAGAAAAATGCACAATGTCATTTGGCTAGGTTTTATAGACAACAGTTGTGATTTTTTGAGAGAAATTACTTACAGAAGTCAAATAATTGATCTCATATTTGGGTTATCACTATAAGCATCCCAAGAAGTGGACCCTATATATGGTCTAGAACTCTGTAGATTCTGGAATGGTCACCCTGGGTGTCATAGCCTTGTTAGATTCTGAAATTTCCATCATCGCGGATGCAGAACCCAAAGGTAGGTTTGATTTCATGTTGAAAGGGGCCTTATGTATGAGGGTCTCCTGCACAAGACAAATGTCAATTGAGAAACCTAGATGATCTGAGTATGGGCCACAAAAGAATGGGTTAGTGTTTACCTCAAGAGTTTTGGAAAACTCTCCCAGATCTGAGGCCACATCTTCATGTTCCTCCGAATGGATACCCCTATCAGCCTCTTCTCTACAATAGGACTCCTCTGATTCTTCAGGTAAAGGGAATAAATCCCTTTTCTCATTAGTTGATGGTTGTGGTGGGGATTTTTGTTCGAGTAGTAATTTCACTCGATCCATTATTGGATGCGGGGTGCCCCGAGAATGCATGAAGTCTTCCAACTCAGCGACATATTTTTTCCCTTCCATATGAGACACTAGAAATCCAGAAATTTCATAGAAGACCTCTGAAAAATCCGTTGTGAGATGGTTAAGGCAGTCCCACATCTCGGAGGAATTGTGAAATTGTCTTTTGACATCCTAGGTGTCCCAAGGTTTTATAAAAATATCATCCTCAAGCATATCTATGTAGTGAAACCACATCACAAGAGGCTAGGTGTGTATCCTATAGAACCCTCTATGTGTCCTCCCTCCCTCTTTGCTCTGTCCAATTGGAGGAACTGAGTCAGCCATCCTTTCACTTCCACTTCCACCCAGAGCGGCCCCTGGAATCACGTGTCTTGCTCCCACTGCACCGCGATGTGCATCAACTCTACCATAACAATGCATTCTTGACATTATACAACCCTTACCTCAGGGTTAAGGGTAACCTGTTCATCATCATGAATATTCCATTACCTCAACATCTCCCCATGGTGGGTTGTCTCCCAGCACTTTTCATACTCTTTAAGCAACCCATAAAAAGCAGTGGAAAGAGGCATCTCATTCTATATCTTCCCATATTCTTGTGTGAACATGACCCACATCTACCTCAACAAACATGGGTGTTCCTGATGGAGAAATCCCATGTATACTTGTGGGTTCACCCTTTTCATGCATTAGAACTCCCTTGAAAAATGGTGTGGGGTATACAGCTCAAAGATTGGATCATGATCTACCAGTTCCACCACTACTCCACCTCGTAAGTCTTGGAGGTATTATAAATTATCCTAGTCTCCTTATACATCATCAATGAGTACCTTCATTGGTAGTGGGAATGGATGGAAATTGAATTCATATGCCTTCCAGACTCTATTCTACACAATTAATAAAGTCAGTTTCGATGGGAAACAACCCAATCCATTCAGGAAGGATGGTCAAAAATCTAATCCAGAAGACGAAATAGGGTTTAGATATTCACAGACCATCATGTGTACCACTATCCAACCATAAATAAAGTGTAGCAGTCCACATACACATTATGGATTCTTTCCCTTTTTGATGAGACACATAACCTTGTATAGCTTTTCCAACACTCAGTTCCCATAGTTGACGCATTTCCCCCTCACCAGCATAGATTCCATAATGAATTTTCCCAGTCGGATTCCCATGTTTGTATCACATGAAGGTAATATCTATCAGAAGATAAGTGAAGAGATAAACTCAACAATGCTAACTACTGGTTACTACTCAGTGATAATGTTGTACCCCCATAGATTCCATTCGTTATCCTCCAGTATTTTCCAGTAGGAATTTTCTATTTTGTGCTGATCTCTATTTAGACAAGTGGGAGGCCAGACTAGTAGTTTCTTAGGGGCCTTCTCTTCCTTAGTGGGATGATTCAATGGGAAGTCTTGGAAACGTCAAAAACATAACTTGAAATATAATTTTTCTCACTGAATATTTATCATCATCGGACACCAGGCCCATCAGTTCTTTTTCCAGCCATCGAATCTGCTCTGGATCCTCTGATGTGATTTTTGTAGAGAGGAATTCATCGTACATTACCCCCAGAATGGGAATCCTTGAGATTTGTTGGAGGTACCAGAGATTGATGCAGACCTCCCCTTTGTGGAAATGGAATGTGTTTGTCCTCAACGACCACCTTATTTGCAACTCTAGAATGATATGTTTCAGCTGGTAGATATGGAATTAAGAATCCCAGATAGCCTCATACTAGCCTACCCACATCAGATCTGCCTTGAACTCATCATAATATGCACTTACCCAGTAAGCACAGTCCCAGTCATCCGTGAAGTTTCTTCCCTAAAACATGTTCCCATCATCGGTCCACCCCTTCTCTGGGTTATCTAAACCTACCTTTAGAATAGTGTCATATTGAGGGGGAGATACTTCTGGCTATAACACTTTACCATAAACATTATTGACATGGTTATATAAATAATCAGTAATAATAGGAGTGTGTGCCTCCCATGTATGGTTGTCGGTAGCCCGAAGCCACTGGAATTGGCATGTCTTTCTCTGGAACCAGTAAGATGGATCATCCCTACTTGCTTACGATATGAAAATGTCATCCCTCAGTCCAAATCCGTACAGTGGAAGTCTTTTTCAGAGTGGGTTGTTCTTTTTCCATTCTAATAGAAGCTCCACCATGCATTTGTGATATGAATAGATTCTCACACATTCTTCAAAACCCAGGTTGTTCTCCAACACTTCCCTCTTAGAAACATCCATAATAATCTCTCAAGCAACTTCTTGGTTGTTCATCTGGTTTTGGGACTTTAACAAAATTTCTTATTGTTTGAAAATCTCAATTGAAAAGCTATTTCACAGTGCTCAATCACAAAGTCCATTCGCAAAGAGTTTCTCATAGAGAACACAGTAATAGATCCTTGAAGGGCTCGCTAAGATTCATAGTACAAAAAGGGATCAAGATGCACCAATTCACTTAGAATCATTCGCGGAGCAATGATCTGTGGAACCTGGTTCACAAAGAGCGTTCACAAGGGTGCTAGAGATTCGAAATTTGAGAGATCAAGCACATAGTAACTATGATAGATGCAGAAAAATGAGGATTACTTACCTATATTTATAGAAGATGACATCTATTTCTTCGCAGGTCCCTTTTCCATGGTGATATTTGCGGTGGTCACAACCCGCACTCCACCTACTTTAATCGCAAGTCAGCATCGTGATCTACATGTTTTTAGAGATTCACCCTCAGAATACAAACCTTGTCTTCTACTCGGATCCCATTATGATGGGGGAATTTTTTGGAGCTGAAATATGTTCCCTGAAATAGATCAATGGAATAATAGAAATATTATCATATGTTTTTCTTTACAAATCCACTTTGCAAAGATTTCCAACACCGTGAGCAGTGTCGAGATGGTATCTTGGTCTCCTATATGACCAATGTAGAGAAAATAGATGGAATACTCTATGATCTGATGGATACATTTGTGATGCTTCTATAAGTAAAATATAGATAATCCTCTGCAATCCAATGGATACTTTTGAAATGTCATCATAGAGAATAGAGATGAAAGCCTCTGCGATCTAACGGACCGCCTACGATCATAAATCACCTATTTTACTTTGCGTCATGATTTCTGAGAACCATGATCCAGGGTGCCTGTAAATAAAAGGCTCTCCCACCTTTATAAAGGATCAACACCCTAACATTTTTCCTTCCAAGATCTTGATTTTTGAAGCACCCATTACTCTGCAAACCATGGAGAAAAATGTATCACCCATAGTACTTGTGCATTGTGAAGCAGATTTCCTTTTGCTTTATTATTTCTCCACTACAATTGGGGATTCCCATCACAAAGCCTTATGACTATTGTGATGGTAGGAGTACCTTTTGGGTACTCGATTCTCCATGGAGAATTCTGTCTTTGTAAATCACCCTCAAAGCATGTGTTGACTACTTTCCTCGGCTTGTTCATTATGCTTCATGAAGCTCATACCTTCATGGAGGTCCTTTTCTCCATGATTCAAAAGACCCTTTCCTTTGTGAATCCCATGGTCTTTTTAAAGCATTGGATAATTGTGAAGACCCCCTCTACGAGGAATTATACTTTGTGAACTCCTCTCCCATGCATCCCTCAAGTCATGTACGCAATGATTTCATGGTTCCTTGAGTGGTGTTTTATTCAGTGTTTCCTTACCTCAAGTTTCATTTCATATGTACTATTACAACTATTGAATCATTGCATAAACACACCAATGTGAGCCCCTCCAGTGACCACTCTTCTACCTAAATCCCCTCAGGAATTTCTTGTTCTTTCCCACCTCCAAGTGCGGGTCAGTACAAGTTATGTAAGTCGAAGAGGTGGGGAGAGATTCCTCATCATCTGAGCTATAAGATGTTAAATTTCAATGATACCCCCTTCCCCAACACATGGTGTTAAACTATGATTTTTTTACATGTGGGAAAGGCCCAAGATAAATTTAAAGGGGATGCATTTGGGAGTCTCTCACTTCCCGTCTTTTCAATCCACCTTCTCTCTACCTATGTGATATGTCATTGTACGTGCCTTGGGCTATCACCACATAATCCCAGAAAAACCTTGATGAGGTGATTCCTATACTATAGTGATGTACTCATCATACACCTGTACACCCTACTTGTTCTTACTTCCTAGAGTATGTCCAAATCTCAATAACCCTGGGCCACTAGCCTTGAGTAAGCCCCAAACCATTCTTCATGGTTGCATTCTTCATGAAACGATAGTCTAGTCTAATGATACCTCTTATTTCTCACATTGTGTATGACTCACGTGGGATTATAGTAAGCCTTATCCATGACATACTTGGATGGGCTACTAGCCATGCATAAGCCCCAGTGTGTCTCTAGGTTATTGTCCTTTGTGTACACCCTGATTACATGCCCCTCTTTTTCTAAACAATACAGACCATGATCCTTTCCTTTTTCAAGAAATGTACATAGGAATCCTTCAAGATTTTCAAACCTGGTCAATGGTAAGCATTAGTGCTCCTTCCAAAGGATTCACCTTCCTGATGTGATATCTACCCTTTTTGGGACACATCAACTGGATTCACCTTCCTGAGGTGTTTCAATCCATCCACCTAGGTTATTTTCCCTTGCGTACACCCCAACCACATGTACCACATTCTTGAGTAGCTAACCATGAGTAATCCTCGCACACTTCACCATACTCATTTGACCAATATTATACCTCTTGTGAGGGCTCCTAACCATGCATAAGTCCCAGCATGTCTCTAAGTGGCATTATTTTGTGTACACCCTATTTTTATGCCCTCATTATAGAACTATATAGACTTTGATTCCCTTCCAAAGGGATATGTAGGAAACCTCCATGAGGTTCAAGCCCGACACTATCATCTCCACAATGGTTCCCTTCTAACCGGTTCCATCTCCATTCCTCTCCCCCCTTCAATAATTCCTTCATACTCATCCTGATTTTACCCAGTCCATCACATCCCAATGTGATCATTCCATCCATACGGGCCATCTTAGTACGCAAGCCCCAAACTATCCATTTGTGCTACGTGTTTTTTGGTGCTTTTCCTTTTCAATGAAGGTACGTAGGAAGCCTCCCTGAGGTTCAATCCTAGAAAATGGTAATCCTTGGTGTCCCCTTTGTGTGGTCCCATAATTATTTCTGATACACCCTTTGTGGTATCTAGACTCACCTTCATAGTGTGAAATATTCCCTTTTTTAGGGAAACACCATCTAGGTTCGTCCCTAATGGGCCTTCTAATCCACCCATCTAGTAAAAATTATCGGTGCACCCTTCAATGGATGCACCCATATGGTTCACTATAGTCTGTATTTTGATTAGTCTGATCCGTCATCTCTAGATGTTAAACTTGCGGCATACCTCATGTTAAACAAGAGAGACCAAGGAAAACATCAGAGACATGCCTCTAGAATATGATACCCTGTGGTCGATGTGGGAATCCTTCAGTTTCTACACCCCTAAGAATCCATTTGAGGATAAAGAATAAAAGTGTCACAGTGTTCTAGAATCTAGACATGCCCCAGATGCCTTAGTGCGAATACTCTTCTAACTAAAGGTGGCTACCTTGACTAGACCCCTTGGATTGTCCTGAAGGAAGAAATTTAATTAAATAGAATTCACGAATAGATAGAACTAGAAGTGAGTTTCCTGAACAATTTCTTAATCATCAAGGGAGTGCCTGACTAGGAAAAATGATCTAAGGAGGAATCCATGAATGGAGGAACCAATATCCCATCATCCGGTTTCAATCAAAGAGAAAACATCCCTCATGATGTGACAAATGCCGCCCGAATTTGGGAAGCAAGAATGAGGGGTGCAATGTGACTGTCAGTGGGCATACAGTACAAGCACGGGTGGGCGTGTCCTGACAGAAAATCATTGGAAATATCCCTCAAACCACTGGTATAGCCTATACCAATGGTTTGACGAGTCATTAGATTTTTTTTCAGCAGTAAAGATCTATAATAATGGTTTTGTCAAACCACTAGTATATGTTTCATATAACATTTTTAAGAACTATTGGTAAATTTAATTTCTTAGGGGAGACCAATACCGATGATTTGGGAAAGTCCTTGGTATAAGTGGTTTATACCAAAATTTCTCAAACCATTTTTATTGGTAATTTCAGAGGAATGATGAATACCATTGATTTTTTCAATATTTTGATATAAGTATTTTATTAAAAAATATTCCAATGTTGAGTTTTGATCCAAGGATATTTCCATTATTTTATAAATACTTTACCACTTTTTAATAACAATGTCAATTTCCATATATAAATAAATATTTATTTATGTATAATTTTTTTTGATTTTGAATTGTTTATATATTATTATTATTATAACACATAAGTAATACATTCATATATACTAATAGTTTGATCAGACCATTAATATAGGTGGTCATAATACAAACTTATACAAGCAGTATCAACAAACCATTGGTATAAGTCTCCATATACCATACCTATACAAATAATCTGACTGATCTGTTGGTATAATTGGAAAAAAGAATACATGTACCAGTGGTTTAGTCAAACCATTGGTATAGGTGGACAATACAATAACTATGAAAATATTTTGGTCAAACTATTGGTATAGGTGTCCATATACCAGACATATACCTATAGTTTGACCAAAATATTGGTATATGAGGCCAAAACCATAATTGTAATAATAGTGTGGTCAAAGCATTGGTGTGGGTATATTTGTATAAGTTATATTTATAGTAGGGTATCTATTAACAAGATATATCTAGGTCATTCATATCCATATATTTAAGTGAAACCACAACTACCCCTATATGGGTTTCTTGAACGCGTCACTACCAATATTCATAAGAATTGAACCATGATAATGATAATATTTAGAAGATACCCATGATGTTTTTATAACAATATAATTTCCATTATCCTCAAACAAAGGGTACTAAATTATTTGGGTTTTATCATTACCTTGATATAGTAACTCACGAGTCTTACTCATTGTAACCTAATAGACCCATACCATGTTCCATGTTCTAGGTTTTATATCTATCATGGTAAATTGTACCACTATTAAAAAATTTCATCAAATATCTATCACCAACATATATAATTCTAAATGGAAATATACCAATGTTATAGACCTCACACTATAATATGTGGCTGTTTTGTTTCAAAATGTAATAGAGTTCACATCATCTTGTTAGTAAATCTACAATTCCACTTGTTTCCCATTCACCACATTGGAAGCACTCTCTAAAATCATAATCAACCAGGTTATGTCACTTACCGACTCAATGTTCTTTTGAAACCAATAGTCATCTTACCATGTCTCATGATTAAAAAATGATGCATATTATAACCCACATGATCTAATTTGATTGGGTTAACTATGATTATTATAACCATTGATCATTTCACTAATGTACTGTAGAGGCTTCATCACCTACAATAACCAAAACTATGGGCACATATTCTCACTACTCAATTTTCATATCACTTACTCCAAATAAATACTTTAGCTAAGTCATTATCAATATAAAATTTATCGGATAATTTAAGTATAGTGTTATCAATCCAGACTATGTGTTTCACAACTTGAAATGGTTAATAATGTACCAGATAACACACCATTATGATGAGTCCTTTAGTTTCATTGGAATCCCATTAACTAGATCTAGGTGGTATGGAAAAAACTAAGAATTCCTAGATTTATCCATAATAAATAGAAACCTTTCAGGGTCCTATAACTCACATGGTTATCAACAGACTAAAAAAATATACCAATTTAACCTACCCAAAACTAAAAACATATCTCATGAACCCACTATGTATATTCAATTATCAATATGACCTTAAATAAAATTGGCACACGAACTTCTCAAATCAATATCCCCAACCCAGATATCATTCAAAATGCACCCATTAATATTTACTATAAACTATCTAATGGTGGTAATGATTGAAAAAAAACAATATCACATCATCCCAATGCTACGATTAGGTTATACTAGCCCACATAATATACATGTCAGGAAATGATCTCTATTTTGTTCACAAGGTAAGAGAGTATTGTGTTAAATATTGTTATAAAGTTTATAAATACTACCATTTTTAATTGAAATTCATTCCTAACCAGGTGTACATGCTTTATTTCTATACACATGACTTTTACTATCATGATTCATATAAAATCAATCCTTGATCCACAAGTCTAATCATCATATCATGAATCCCAATAATTTTTGTCACATTCATCGTATGAAGCATCACTGGTGATTCTAACTCTTTATACCTAAGTAATACCAAAGACACTTCCCCACACAATATCACATATCACTCATCTTACTTTCCTATAACACAAATAAATTATCCATGCTTCAGTCATCTCATGGAATTTCTATTCCTAGGATAACCCCTTTCTTGGGATACAATCACATATATGTCAACCCTTCTCTTATAGAATATGAAAGTGACTAATCATCCAATTGACATACTTGACTCATCAATATTCTGAATCATATATCATTATCTCTAGGAAACCCTACTAAGTGTAAGAACCATATACCCTTATAGGCCATAATATTTAGAGACACACCACTACTTTTATGTCAATAACTGCACACTATGAAAAAAGGGCCTATACACGTGATTTTGGAAGAAATCATGGGTATATATATATTATGGAAGTTTATACCCATGGTTTATGCCAACCCGTGGGTAAGGACTCCTCTATACACACTATTTTCCCTTAAACGTGGGAATAGGTTTCTTATGAATACTTATACCCACAGTTCTACCAACACCGTGCGTATAGGGTTGATTTTTGAGGCCTATACCCATGGTTTTAATAGAACTATGGGTATAGGGTTGGTTATTGGGGACCTACACCCACTGTTTTCCAAAACCATGTGAATATATTTCTTGCGTTTTGGTGGGATTTTTTTTCTACGGGACATAAAATATTTTTCATGGGAAGACCTATACCAACATTTTTTATGAAAATTGTGGGTATAGATGTCACCTATACCCACGGTCGTACTGAACTGTGGGTATAGGGTCCCTTATGTTTTTCAGGTGAAAAAATATATATAAGGAAATATCTATATTTATAAACATTAGGCACATAGATGGGTTAGAGAGTCACGATTCGCTGTTAGACGAGGTTGCGGGATCCACACTTGTTGCCAGTATTTTTCTAATACATACAATTTATATTAATTTGTTTAATTAGATGTAGATATAAAGGAAGTCGGATAGATAGAGTGTTGACACTATGAGTGGTATCATAGTGAGGTAACAGTATCGAAACCATGAAAGAGACTTTTTCTATACTGACAATTTAGATTAATATATTTAAATAAATGTACATATATAATAACGGAAGTTTAACAACTTGGTTGATTAGGTGCTTCATGTTGGAAGGGGTGGTCAATGGTTCTAAACTCACTAACCAGTTTTTTTCTCTATCAAAAATTGGAATTAATATATTTTATAAAATATTTACATATATATAAACATAAGTTACTTAGATTTTGTGGTGAAGCACTATTTGTGTTTAGAGGAGATCGCTGGATCGATACTCACCAACATCTTTTTTATAATATATAATTTTATATTAATATATGTAATAAATGGGGTTATATATAAATGTAAGTGTGATAGCTTGATTGGTGAGGCATTGGAGTTTTCAAGGCGATTTTGTGAGATTGAACCGTACTGGGTGTTTGTTATAATACAGACCTTCGAAATTAATATATATAAGTAAATGTACATATATATATATATTAATAAGTTTGACATATCAGTTGGGTAGATGCTCAATATAAGTGGAGCAGGTCGTATTTTTGAAACCAGTGGCCTGCATCTTTCATAAAATGAACCGTGGTTATAGGATGTATAATTCTATTATTGGGTGGCAGACATCAATAACCACGATTTTACAAACTATGGGTATAGGTCATGGCGCTATACCAACGCCTCATTTTCCCACAGTTTTCATCTAATAAGGTATCCCTATACCCCAACTACCCCATCTAGTATTTTCATTACATAAATCTACATGAATATTATGATATATCTGTTTGATTATTCATATATTGAAAATTATCTTGATAGTTTCTTAGTTAGGTAAATAACCACAAAAATTTTGTATAGAAGAACATAAAATAAGTTATTTTTCAATCATTAATCAACCAAAACCTCTATTATTTTATTGGATCTAGTTTCAGTGTCACACGAAATCATGAAAATGTATTTTTATATTTCTTATGAAAGATGATTCATATATGTATGCCCATTTCAATCCAAATACATTATAAAAATAATCCATTATTAAGGGAAACACTCCATTAATTCTAACTCACTGAAAGAATGGGCTTCCAACCATACATATGCTATAAAGGCATATATACGATATCCCGTTACCTATTATGACTGGTTCTATCACTATTTACTATATCCAAATTATTAAGATAAATAATAATAATTCTTGAATACCAATTTGTAACATTCCTTTCCAAGTCCACCTGGTCAATAATAGGATTGGGTGGCTATGTAAACTCAATCACACTACCTTCTTTTTTAGAGGTTGTTGATTACTGGTGTGGGATAGATAAAACCACATGGGGAGTCTATACCCTCTTTATCATCGCATGTAATAATAAATAAATAATTGAAAAATGAAAAATCATATAAACAATGAAGTAATATGGAATTAAAATGGAAGGTATACCATATTGAATAAAAAACACCATGATATATTGAATGAAACTCATTCAAGTCACATATTCATGCATTCCAACATAGATGACCTAACTTGTAGATCAGATGTAAAACCTAAAAAAACATAAAATAAATAAAAGGATACCCACTACTATCCTTGACCTCACCTTTTTCCCATATTGACATCCTCATTGTGCTCATCCTATATACACTCATATACTATGGTTAAAACAGTATATTTTATGTTAACCATAAGGTTTTTACATCAACTGGTGTATATATAAAGGTTTTGAGAAATATTCATAGTAACCACCACTAGTGATGTACCCATACAAATCTAGTATATATGGGTTTCTGAAAAATAAAACATGGGGGAAACCAGTAACAAACATAATAATCATCATATCATGGGGTATTAGAAAGCCACTCAGATGGATTACCACATCTGTTTTGACTAATTGTAGAATGGTATGGTTATTCCTATAGTCTAATCTAAATAAAAACGGTGAATGAGATTTCATATATTTGAAAATAAAATGGGTGAGTGGAGTATCACTGATAGAAATGAACACAGATATTGATGAATATTTATCACCCCCGATAACATGATTATTGTCAGAAAAATTATAACTACACTAATAATAATCATGGGTGAACAGTTAATCACCCCCACACAAAATGTAAGTGAATGTTTCATCCAAAAAATACATAATATAGGTGAATAGATCACCACCATACTAAGATCCCAAGGATAATATGTCATTACTAGAGTAACAACATAGATAAATGGGTCATTACCTCACTAAATGTCACGAACTAGGTTCGGTTATAAACTGATCCCACACCCAACTTGATCCATGAAAGGATCAAGAGGTGTTAATAATCCTCCTAGGCTAGTGACTAGAATTGAGAATAAAAGATAAAACTTGTGGTAATGATTTATCCCAATAAACAAGTATGATAAAATAACAAAATAGAGAACACCAAGAGAACTATAAAAACTAGAAAATAGTAAATAGAAAACCATATCCAGATACTATGATAACAGAAAATATATAAACTTAAAAAGAAAAATAAACCAAACCACAACTGACATGATCTCCATGTGACCTCTCGGTCACCACTATCCATAGACTGTCCCTCTCCACAGGTAACCTGAACCAAAAACTTAAACCTATAAGATAGCTCGGGTATACTGAAGTCGAGTGGCATAAGTAGGGTGTGGGCATAAACAGATCAGTAGATAATCTCCAAAGATTCCACAAATTTCCTTTCCTAAAATAGTTCATAATCATTGGTTTTACTAAAATTTATAAAATAGGGTTTTATATCTTTATGAAAACAAACACATATATTTGAATGTTCTATTTTAAAAATATCACACACAACTTTCCTTTTCAAAATGGTTTTAAGTTCAAAAAAATTATATTAAGAACCATAACCCAATTAAGAATCCATACCAGGTTATAAAAATGGGATATGATTAAAATAAATATAAAATAAAAACCAAAATAAAATTTAAGGGATAATATCCAAATTACAACTTAAATAAAACAAGAAAATATAGATAATAATCCTTGGAATTTCCAAAACATCACTAGAAGAAATCCATGTGCATACTTGATTCTGAATCACCTACTGACGTATGGTGAAGCTCCATAGTTAATAACCAAATGGATGCTCTAAAATATCCAATCCTAAGGAACATACCATCTATCCTCTCAGAAAATATAGGGGGTACCAACCCATATAATTTTGGTTGATAAGAAACTGTCAGTTGACCCTCTAGATGACTCCTAGTAATACCGTGATAATAGTACTTGGTATATGGATATGGCCTAAAATTCATGTCCCAAACTAATAAACCAAAGTCTCAATGATTTTTTATCCCAACAAACAACACCAACTATGTGATTTTCCTCTCCTAGGAGGGACCTACATATAGGTTCACATCACAATAGAGTCAAACACAAGTGCCAATTGGTTCTTCATATCACTTGAGATTCAAACATTTTTCCAAAAGTTCTCAAAGAACCAATCGGGCCTTAACATTTTCCTTTCCAAAACCACTTCTAAAACATTTCCCAAAACCAAGGTGGAACAAATAAAACATCCTAGGAAGGTTCCAAATGGTCCTTGTGAGTCAAGATCATACCAAACAAGCTTCAAGGTACCAAACAAGGAAAGATATTTTAACCACATTTGAATGCCACATTTTAAATAATTTTTTGACCAAATAACAATTTAGAAACCAATTGGGTTTTTGAATAAAAATTTGTGGATAAGAGGGCTAGAGAAGAAAAGAGAGGAGAGGGACAACATTTTGGAAATATAGATTTTCATTAATAGGGATACCATATTTATTTGTGTTCTGGTCTATAAGTGAGTCGGGACAACATTTTAGAAATCCATATTTTCTATAGGAGAGAGACCATCTTCATTTGTGTTTCTATCCATAAGTGAAAATCATGTAATTATTAATATGCCCAAATCTAATGGAATATTCTTAGGAAACCAAATTTTTACCCAAAAATAAATTCAATAGACAACACTTACATTACACACATAGTACCAATCAACAAAAGCCACCACAACTCACACAAAAAACTCAATTCACAATCAGCCCAAGCCACCAAAACATAACCAAGGTCAAAAAAACACTCAAAATATACAAATTCACTAAAAAGAAAATTTTTTATTTCATTAAACACCTCACAAACATATATACATTAGAATATTTTATAAAACCCTTTGGAAACCAATTTGAACCAATTTTCCATCATGAAAACAGAAAACAATTATATCTAACACACCACAAACCTGATTATCACACATATAAACTAGTTAAAGATACTCAGGCATCACGGGGAATTGTTTGGAAGGTAAAATAATGTAAACACATAACTATAATGTGTTTTATTTTGAAAATATTCTATGAAAAAGAAATAGGGGGACCAAGGGTCAATCTGCACACCCTAACATCCAAGACACACATGCCTCACATCAAGACTCTCCTATAAAGTTAATCCAATAGGGAACTCACCAGTGGAAAAAAGTAACTATAATAGGTAGAATATAATAGAAGGAAAACCACAAAATAATTATCTTACTACCCATATACCAATACCCAATATATTTTTTTGATTATAATATATTTTTAAAGCATAACATGTGTAAACTATATTCAACCTCTAAATTCAATCTCATAACTCTACAATAAAAATATTTATGGTAGAAGAAAACTAAATCGTATAGTTTCTTAACTAGATTGTATATTCATGATATTATAACTTATAAATAATAAAAATATAAAATATAGTATGGAATAAAAAACTATCATATCATTTTAAAATTTTCAATAAGTGAATATATAAGTAGGATTACATAAATAAACAAACAATTCAATTATTCCACATGAGATACACAACTTTGTACAATCATACTAATGAAAACAACTTTTTTATGGACTAAGGGTCCATGTAATTAAAGGTTTTTTAGGAAAATCAATTCTTTATTATTTTTTATCAAGACCATGGACAAGAACTATGACATGGTATAACTACCCAATTCATTTTTGATAGTGATTTGCTCAATTTAATTTCATTTAACCACATCATAATAAATTATATTTTTTTATTTCTATTATTTCACTAAAAATCATGTTCAGTGAAAAATATACCATTGTAGGGTCTCTTTTAATGGTAGAAATCACATTTACATGATCGTGGAAAAGTTATCAGCCACCCCAAAATGGTGATTTTAAAAAATTAATCTATGTTTATAGTAATAAAGTAATGTAATTTTTCAAAAATAATGTGTTTTTTATTGTATATTTTTACGACCCATGATAGTTTTTTTAAATAAATTTTAATAAAATAGTATTCAACCATGAATTTGTTATTACCATTGTCATGGTTCAAAAAAAATAAACAATTAATTTCATTTTTGATATCCATTGTATTGATTCATTCCTAGAAATGGATTTTCTACTACTAAAGGCTTTCACCAAACATATCTATGTCTATTAATAGTGAAATTATACAAAAATCCCATGCCACAATAACCTGGTTATATAATCTATAAGATTAAATGGAAAACCATAAAATGAGTGTACCTCACAGTCTATGTTTGTTATCTTCACTCACAATGATTTTTATTGTCTTCCCTCAGAAACAAACAATAGTTTCTTGCCTTAGAAGATATCCAATGACCATTATAATCACCTAACACATTAGAAGGACCTATTATTTACAAAAATATGCTAACACATCCTCCTAGATAGAAAATGGAGAGAAAATAAATGGATAAAGAGATTCATCCAATATGGAATGATCTTTAGTCACACCAAATAAGAATCTAAAACAATCTTAAATGGTGATCCATCATAAAATGAATGATCCACAAGGATAAATAACATTTTATAAATTATGAAACAACCAAAACATTTTTATTTCCATATCATTTATTAACTTATTTATTATAACATATTTTAACATTTATTAAATCTATATATCATCATATGATATGTCTCAAGAAAAAAGAAACATGATAAAAACACAGAAGATTCATTAAAATGATACCCTATATCACTCTATATGATAATTAAAATGGGGTAAAATGAACCATGAGAATACATAAACCATGTCATGGTGACATCCACCACCATTATGGTTATGCTTTAGTGAATAATATCCAATAAAATAAACATGGGTAAATTGTAAATCACTATAACCATAATCATAAACATTAAAGGGTTAATGGGTTACCATTATATAAATTTATTTAACTAATTTAAATTAACTCAATTGGATACCAAAATTAATCGTAGGGTACACCTCCCTTAAATAGCCTTAAAGTACACTTAATCACGCATATCAAAAGGGTTATACCTCATCAATCCTATCTTTTTCAAAGTATAATAAACAAAAACTTTATGAATTAAATTTTCCTTCAAAAAATATTTGTTTTTCATATTTATTAATGTAGAATAATATAAACACTTGCACCATATAATGAAAATAAAAACATTTTATTATAATAATTTGAACATTACATGTAGAGAATAAATATATCCATAAAAAGTGAAAGTGTTATAAAGGTATAATAAACACAATAAAAAACAAGAAAGGAGAAATTTAGATCATCTTGGTTTCCTAGAATAATCACTCTTGTGAACAATACTATAAATAAGATACATAACATTTTTAATACAATTACCATTCTCTTATATTAAATAATACATCATTGAGGGAAAAAGAGTTGAATGATTTTTTTGAGAAAGAGATACAATATATCACTAATCAAAAACACGAAACCTACATATCCAATCAAGAAAAGAGTCAACCCAAAAATTATCACCCCAAGATTTCACATAGCTCACCAATTGATGAACCTCCTGATAACCACCTCATTTGATGAAGGACAATTTTCTTTCAGTGAAACTTTCAATAGATGGGAAAATCTTCCTGAGGATAGGTCTACACAACTGTATATCCACCTATTTCTTTGATAAGGTGGTGATCACTTCAAGGAAATATGATTCCAAACAACTAAATTTATAATATTTCGAGTGAGCACGAAGGATCCTGTGATGGATAGCATATGTCTTCAAACCACAGGACTCTAGGTGTCTTGTATAACAACGCAATGGGATTCCACAAATTTTTTATTGGTGTTATGTGCAATAAATCCAACACCAACCCTCAAATTTGAAGAGACGACATCATCTATATTAATTTTGATAATACCCTATGGGGGAGGAGTCCAACAATGAGAATGCTACTGAGTACTACCCAACAAGGGCCTCATGTGGGTTTCATTAAATCAATTCATCCATTTAATGTCATTCTCAATCTAAATATAGTTTTGGTTCACCTTATTCTAGAAATTGAACTCATTTATTATCATCCAAATCAACCAATAAATTTTGAAAAAATAGCCTCACTACATTTGGTTCCAACAAAGACACGCATTTATTGTTATTTTTGACAAACCCAGTAGAAGGATCAACGAATTTTTTAAAATATGGTGCCCATTCCATCCACACCCCTTCCACCCCATGACAAAAGAGAATTTCGTGCATAGAAGATTCTACTTCTTAGATGCACAAAGGGAATTTGTCGTCTTCCTCAAGATGTCGTCTTACCAAAAGGTCTCAGGTTTCCATTATACCAGTGTAAAACTTCAACCAAAACATTTAACATTGGGTGGAGTAGTGAGTAACTAGATCATCCTTTAGCAAAAAATAGGATGGGCTTGAGGAAAAACCTGAACTCACATTTTTTAGCCTGAACGGACGGAGCACCACTCAAAAGATTCCCCCATCCATAAAATATGATCAATAACTTCTTAGTGTAAGAGGAATACTAAAAATGAGATTATGATCAACCTCATAAAACCAGCTGTATATATTTTCCCGATCCCAGTTTTCCAACGAATCATTGATCATATCTCACACACTTTTATTTTCGAAGCCTAGAACAATAGTCGTTAACACTTTAAGGTTTTCACAATTTTCCAATCATGGATCATTCCAAACACAAATTTCATTCCCATCTGCAATTTTGAAAACACATACTCTCTCAAGAAGAGATTTATCACCCCATATTATTCTTGACAAAAAACATGTCCATAGTACTAGAAAGAATGCAAATAATCTGAATGAGGAAAATATTTTTCACTAAAAACCATTGAGAAAAGGGCATTTAGATTGGAGAGATTGTTCCATCCTTTCTTCTCCAGAAGGGCCTCATTAAACATTTGTGATTAATAAATATGATACCTCCACAGAACTTCCAAACACACAATATTTCCCAATTCATCCAATGGGTGTTATGTCTTCCATTGTGGGGGCCCCATCAAAAGTTATCCAACTGAGAATGGATTTGATAAAATTTTTATTCCAAAAATGTTAATAAACACATATCATAAGATGAGATTTCCTGGGCCTTTAGATTGAAGATAAATTCCATCCATACCTTGGAGATCTTTATACTAGACCATAAGAAAATTAAATTTTCCACCCTATCCATGATTGAAGAAAACGCTTATTTCTTCGATCTACTGACAATGGTCGAGATGAAAAGGTATTTTGGTTTCTTTGAAACCAGAGGAAAGGAACACTCCCATTGAAATTGCTCCCTCTTTGCATGTAACATGCCATTGTTGAATCATAATTTTAATTTCAAAGGGTTAATATGTTTCCCATAATCCCTTTCATACATCTTAATGATTTTCATTACTAAACTCCACTCTTGTGGGGTAACACTTAAAAAATGAGACTATCATCTACAAAGAAGAGATGAGAGATGGGGGGCATTTAAACATACCTTAGAATCATGGATAACTTCTTTCTCCACCACATTCAAAGGTGATGAGAAAAAATTTCAACCACCATAATGAAAAGATATGGAGAGAGTGGATACCCTTACCTCAAACCACTTGAGGTCTTAAAAATCTCCGAATGTCCCCAATTATATTAATTTTGAAGAGAAATTCATAACAAAGTTCATGATATTAAAGATAAATTTCATCCTAAATCCAAAACTATAAATAAAAAGTTTAAGAAAATTCAATTTGACTCTATCATAAGCTTTCATCATATATATTTTCTTTTCTATAATTCCTATTTGGGCAGAAGACTGAGTTTTCATATAATGGAATTATTTATACGCGATAATTGCATTGTCATTAATAAATCCACTTGGGAAAATAGCTCTTTGATTAAGAAAAGTGTTAATTATGATAAAAATACATATTTTTTATAAATAAAACACATTTTTTTGGAAGATATATGTTTTATTTTCATTAAAAAAATTATCAAAATATAAAAAAATTATCTTTATATTTTTTTGAATTTTTTTTATTTGTTTATAAATCATAATATTAATCTATGAAATAAAAATTAAATTTTATAAGGATTAGAAATTTAATCATACTAGAACTATTAATATTTTTTTAATAAATATTTTTTTTAGAATTTGAATCTATCAAAATTTTGGAATAATTTTGATAAAATTGTTTTTTTAAATAATCATGTAAAAATCATTATAGTGTAATTTTTTAATTTTTTTTGAAAATGATGATCATTTTGAAAACTTAATCACATAAAAATAATATATTTCACTTTGGATGTTGAATATATGATTAATTATGAATTTCCCTTAGCCATGGAGATTCTTGAGTTTTATTTTTTGTCAATATGAATTAAGTCAATGTGCGTGAAAGAAGGAACATTTGTCTACTATTGTTTGTGATGTGAATATTAATATTATATTGAAAAAGTGGTAGAGAAGACTACTTGGTGATTATCCCATACCATGTGATGACTGGAGAGTTCTTACTCAAGCCAATAAATGTACTAAGGTTGTGGAGTACTATCTATTACAATTTAGATATATTTGAAAAAAGCCATATAGTTGAGAGATTCTATACAATATGATGTTTTTACGAATTATGAGAAACTATAGAAATTTTATCACACATGAAGGATTATAATTATCATTGTTGAATAATAGTTGAATGATGTTTTTAGAAGTGTAGATATGGATTGATGTTAATTGAAGTATCCTTTAATTGATATGAGAAATTATGGGATTTACATGTCATGTAAATTTGAAAAGGTATATATCTATAAAGATTATATTTATCATACATATGGAAGATCCCTTGATTTTCATTAGAATCATACCAACCTAGAAATATTTAAAATTTAAAATTACTGGTTGTATAAGCATCATCATATATTTGGGTAAGCATCATTTGGTGTTGCATACACTTAAAGTCTTATATTGGAGTTGGTTCCCTAGAACCAACATATATAAAAATTATTATTATCTACATTTATTTTTCTGAATATTAAAAAACTTATCATCACAACATGATTGATCTTCTATGAGACATAGTATGTGATAATGTCCAAAGAGTAACTATCACACTAAAAAGTTATAGAAATTTCCTATTATAATGAGAACCCAGAAGTGCCAAGATAGTATCATTAAATATATGTTCTTTCATTGGACGATATAATTTGATAGGAAAAAAATTATATAACTTATAGTGTGTGGAGAATTATAGGACTCTGAGGAAATTTCTCACAGTGTACACCCTTGGTAATTTCTATTATGGGATATTATGGGAACCCGACCATCAAATATTTGATCCACATTTATATGTGACATTAGATATTTATATCTACAGATGTGAGTATTGATCCTTAGATATTATGATTATTATTAATGGATAATATTATTCATGTATTTTTATGTATTGAGGAAAACCATATCAACATATATTATTAGTGAATTAGGATACATTGGGTGAATCATAAGTGATATTACATTAATGAATAAAGAAAGAATTTATTTATCCCTGCTATTCATTAATAAAACTAGGCATATCAGTATAATTTATGGGAATGAAACATACTAAATAAATCCATGTCCATGGTGTTCTATGGAAATGTTCATTTTTGGAAATTAAATGAAATAAACATAGATCACATTGGCTAAAGACATTGAAATGTAACATGTTTGATTTTAGATTTCATTATAAATGGATTATATCACACAGTAAGTATTCACATGAGGTTTTATGTAATTTTAACATTAAATTATTTCTCTATGGGTGACTTGGACTGTTTCTAGATTCTAAAAATATATTTTGGATGTCTCTTCCAAATTTCATAGAGAAAGAGGCCAACAGGGTCACATAATATTTTTTTACAGAACCTCATCTAATGTTAAATATTATTTATTATTTAATCTTTTGAATAAATAATACTATCATATGTTTTTCAATAATTATTCTTATTTTCTTGATAACATATATTCAGTTGCTTTTTATTTGAGAGAATATTTTTTCGTAGAATATTTAATTAATTCTCTTATGTTGGACATGTCATGAAATAATAATAACGTTTTTATAGACATGGTTCCATAGGGATTAAGTAGTTAGTAAGGGTATATGTGCGATTATTATTTTCTAACACCAACAATATTTAACCCCAAACTGTGTTATTTCTTACCGTAAGACAAGCCATTTTTTTGTTGTCCACGATGAATTTGGAGAATCCAATAAATCCCAAGAAACTTCCTCTCAAAGAATTATCCTAAGAATATAGATCAATCCTCCTCTTCCACACCTCAAAATCCTAAGATATCTAGGGGTTTCTTCTGAAGATATTTTCATAGCGATTACAGAACAATGGTGTAAGCATTAAGATCCTTCGTGTTCACTAAAATATTCTTACAGCATCACCCAGAGGTTCATGGTGAACATATGGACCCCCCATAAAGGGAATATATGATTTATTTATTTGAAAAAATGATGATATTATATAGATATGTTATTAGATTTATCATAAATGAAAGAATTCATCATAAGGTAATTATTTAACTATTTAAATTAATTATAATTATTTATGTGGGGATCCTGTGACTGTCACAACATTCTTCATCATGTGCATCTCAGATTAATATTTGACTGTAATAAAAATATGAGTTGGACATGTCCCACTTGAACTTATACTATTCCCAAAACCTTTAAGAGATATAACAGCTATCATATAAGTATTTATATTTGTTTAAAAAAAATTATTGATTTATGAATTTATCTATATATTTTCAATTGCTATTTAATAGTTCCATAATATGAAGTGTGATATAACTTCTTCTTCTTCTTCATTCTAAAAAATATAGTAATAAAGGGATTAATTATAAATGAAGAAGTTAAAAGAACTCATATGGAGGTTTCATCTGTTATTTATGGTTAGAAAAAGGGAACACAATGTGTAGCCTGTTGGTACACATCATGTACCCATGTATAATGCACCAATATGACTCATGAATTAATTATGAGAATCATGTATTTATTTCATACATTGTATATTTGATACACTTCTTATTCATCATGTTATTTTGTAACATGATTTATCATACTAAATGGAGGGTAACATGGAATTACGACATATATTTCATTTTACAAAGATAAGTTTTATGTATTTTAAATGGAATACATGACTCATAACCATGAAAATCATTGACCTTACAATGTGTAACTTCTATAAACATATTTTTGTCCATTAATGTCCATCAAAATCCAACATTACATTTCCCTAAGAGTGTGATGTGGATAGATAGTGAAGATTTATAAAACACTTGTAGATGGATAGTACATGCCACATATATTACCTGTTTATATAGAAAATAATATTTATATATTATAATGTTTAAAACATATCAACACAAGTTTTATGTTCTATTTATTTCACTCATGAATTCTATATGAAGAGTATACATGTCTTATACACACTAGAAACATTGGATGAATATTCCCCATATTGCATCCACTCTACATTTTTTATACTTAGTCAATTCTAAATAAATTATTTAATAAATTTAAAATAATGATTGATGATAATCTCAATAAATTTTCATTGAGAATTAAAATAAAATAATTGATTAATAAATAAGATAATTATTAATTAGATTATTATTTAACATAAATAATATTGATTGGGTGTGAATGTTAGTTTATTAAATGCATAATTCATTACATGTATGTGAATGATCATAAAAATAAACTAGACCACTGCATGTTATTGGATACCTTTTAATTTTTATTAAATTAAAATTTTATCATGTGTGTCAAACCTCAACTCATTATGTGTGGGAATGTGTTCCCTATGTTTCATTTTATAACCCCTAAATAAATCCTTTGGATCTCCTCACATGAATGTGAGTAAGATTTTATACAATGAATGGATCACCAAGGTTAGTGGATGTAGTTAATTATTGGAGTTAGGTTGAAACCAATCCAAGAGATACAATGGTGTATAGTTAAAATACCGAAACACATTCCATGTAAGGGTTTGAGGTTTTTCCCATAGGTCTATGGTCATTTTATCATCTGATAGATAAATTAACCATTATGAAATTCTCATTATTATACAACCATTTTTATTTTGTGTTTATCAGGTTTTTTGGTTAACTTGATTATGCATTTTTTCATGATCATATGAATTAATTAATTAACATTTATAAAAAATAGAACTAATATGAATTTGATTATGCGTAACCATTATTTAAGATATGGTTAATCACTTATGTAAATCTATTTAATATTAACAATCGTGTAAAAATGATAAAATGGAAAATTTATTAATAAAGTTAAGAATCTATAAATTTTATATACAGATTTGGTATAACCTTCCACTACATAAGTTCAAATTGAACCATACATCAATTTTTTGTCCGAGAAAAATTTTGGTGGTTTCAATTGTTGAGGAATTATTTCATATTTTTTGGGTCAAATTAACAAAATTCTCATCAATGGTTAATTTAAAAATAATTTATTAGTTTAATTGAGAGGCATGTGTAGAGGAAATCCAAAAAAATTTATTTCAGGATTGGGGAGTGCACTCAAGAGATTAATGATCTATGAGTTAATACAGTAAGAAAAATTATGGCCTCCATAAACTATTCAAATAACATATCATGATGATGTATGGGTTATGAGAAGGGGAATATGGGTCCTTGAAACTATAATTTCTAAGCAGCAGGTTATTAGGAAACTAGTGGTGGAGGCTGTTGTGTTTTAATAAAATAGTAAGAGACTAAAAAATTTTATAATTATTTTTTAATATTATAAAAAAGTTTTTAATTTTAACTCTTCTAAATTGTAGAAATGAGAATCCATGTTACTTTTACCATATTAATATGATCCATACCTGAGAATTAGAATATTGTCACTACACCTAATTTTTGTGAATGGAAAAGGTTCTTACACATTATTATATGTAATGAAAAAAATATGTGTTGGAAAACACTATTATCGAAGAACCTGGAAAAGAATCCAATGAGGAAAAAATCTCTCTCTATGAGAAACATATGGATGATTTCATATATTTCCAATGTTTCAAGATATCATCTATTTACAATGATATTATAAATTAACATGATGATATGGATTCATATAGACTGATGTCTCACCTTCATGATATCTATAAAGAGAAGGAAAGAGAAGAGAGATATGAGATCTTGAATGCATTCTTCATGTGAAAACATAGAGAGTTGGAACCTGTTTGTCTCCATGTATTCAAGATTATTTCCAATATGTAGTGCTTATACATCTTGTGCATTAAATTTCTAGATGATCTATTCACATATCTCTTCCTTTCCTCACTACCTAAATCATTCTCTAATTTTTTATGTGAATTACAACATGAGAAATAGAAAGGAGACTCTTTAAAAACGTTTTACTCTCTTTATTAACATAATGAAATTATAATATATATTTATAAATATTCCCATTAAATATATACCTAGTGTGTTCTCACATTTTTTTTTGGAGTTGTACATGTTTATTAAATCACCCTCATTAGTTTTCAATTAAAAAACCCAATTAGGGAGAAGATTATTATCCTTTACTCCATTTAATGTGACAATATTTTATGGTTTTTTAATTACCATGAATTATAATAACATATTAAATATTTAATGTGGAATTTTCATGGATTTAATGAAATCTTTATGCACTTACCTTCTTTTAAGATTCTTTTCTCTTTCCTTAAAAATCTCACTAAAGAGAAACAATGCCAATCTTACTTCTCCACTCCATTTTACTATTTTGCTTATATTGAATTACATTTTCATAACTTATACTTATTTAATAATTTATAAAAATTTAAAAATTATTTTGAATGTTTATTTTTAGGATAATCCTTATTATATTTCATTTAGATATACCTTAAGATAATATCACATGACTCATTTCCTTTTCAAGGGTTTTTTTCGAATGGTTATGCCTGATGTATGAATTACTTATGTGGAACACATATTAACTGAGATATTATAAATTTAATTGGTGGTCCTAAAATTATATATCCTCCCAATGAGTTGGGTAATTTTTTCATATAATGAGATGTTGTGAATAGTTTATAGTCATTTACATAGAAAACTATGTTTTGTTTTCTTAGAAGTGATCCTTGAATTAAGATTATGATATAGTTTTTTATGTTGGTGCCACATTATTATGATGACATGAATTATGAGATCTTATTATTTACACTATTATACCACACTATTATATATATTATCCTCGCCTTTTATAAAATTATTTTATTCCTCTTGAGTCTAATTATACACTTTATGTTTATTCCCTTGTTGGGATTTATAGATCACTAATGTGGATATATTTTTACATAGTTTTGCCAAATCTTTTTACTTAATTTTTAATTATTTAATTAATTATTTAATCAATTTTTACTAAATAATTTTACTTTTTTATTTATATAATTAAATTTGTTAATTAATAAATTTTTATATTTAGTTATGTATTTTTAGTCTTTAAATAAATAATTTGAATCTTATTTTTCTTATCTGGTTTTATTATTTGTTTATTAGTTGTGTTAATTCTAATATTCTCACCTTTTAATAACTTGACTTTAATAATAAACAGTCATTTAATATATTTATTTGTGTTTTAATTAACTTACACTGTTTTTTTATTATTTTATCCTATAACATTGTTTCATTAAAATATATCAACTTCATTAATAAATATAACTAATTATCCATCTATTTAATTATGTAAAGAATTTGAGTTTTAATTAAATGAAATAAAGTGTTTTTTTAATTTAAGTATTCAAAAAGTTAATTAATTAATTGATTTAAAGTTTTAAAACACTAATTATTAAACCCTAAGTATGTAGTTAAATTATTTATTCAATAACTTGTGTTTTTAGTCTATCGATGAGGTAGACAAGAGCATCAGTGACTTGTTGAGTCACCGATGCAATTCCTTTCTATTAATTATAGACCCTTTAATAAATTTTCATTTAAGTCTTTTATAAATTTAGTTTATCAATTATCTAGCTTATAATTTAAGTGTTGTTAAATAATAATTTTTATTTTATTTTTAAAGTTTTAGTTTAATAATAATCTCGTTTTTTAATTTATGTTGTTTAACGTACTTTTAATTTTAAATCATTGTATTTTTGATTTTATGGTTTTAACTGGTTAATTATTTTCAATTTATTTATTTAGTTAACTTATGTTTTAAATTCAAGTTCAATTTATTCATTTTTTAAATCTTTAAAGGTCATCGTTAGTTATTTATTTTTGTTCTATTGATGGCATTTTTATTTGACGAAATGGTGAGTTTTTACTTTTTATTTACTGGTGACCTATTTTCATTGGTAACCTTAATTTTATTTAAGGCTTCTGGTGACGTTTTATGTTTTTCTACCAGTAACCATTTTTTTATTATTTGTATCAGTGACCCTTGTTCTATCGGTGACCCTTGGTTCTATCGGTAACCTTTAACTGTATCTGTGACCTATTCTTTTAAGTATCGGTAAGCTTATATAATGGTGACTATTAAGTTTATCACGGACTTTTTAGCCCAATGGTGAACTTTGATGCAGTGTATCGATAGTCCTTGTATTTTTTATTTTGCATCGGTAACACTTCTTTTTACCGGTACCCTTAATTTTTTTCTGCATCGGTAGAACAAAAGAATAGGTCAGGAAGCTACTATTGTTGATGGCAGGAAGCTACCAAGCTAAAGCTGCTTCTGGGATTTCCTCAGGCCTTCATGCTGTAGTTGTGTGCTGCTGTACCGAAGGTCGCGACCGGTGTATCTTGAGGAAGAGTTGAACCAGAGGCCGTAGTGTTCCGCTCTGTGTCGCTATGTACTACGTCGCTGCTGCTACAGGAATTTGAAGATGAGGTCGAGCCAATCTGTGCTGCTTCTTGGAGGAATCCGCACCTTGCACTGTGAGTAGAGAGGAAAAGTTGTGTCGTCATCTGAAGTAGAAGATAAAGAAGAAGGCTTCTCGCCGAAGCTTTCCAAACCCCCCTATTTGGGTCGTGGATAAATGGGGAAGGATTGAGTTAAAAATAATAATAACAAGGATAAAATAAAAATAGTATAAAATAAATAAAAAATAATGATAAATTAAATTAAACAGATAACAAAATATAAAAACTAATCTAATAAAATATATAAAGAAAAAAAACCAAAATACTGAATAATAATTTATAAATTTAATTTGAATAAAATAATTTATTTTTCAAAATAATAATAAACTTTATATTTATTGTTAATATTAATAATGTTAACTAATTAAAATCAATAACATAATAACATTGTAACATTAAAATTAATAATTAATATATAACTAATAAAACTTCTAACATTTAAATGTTAACAATGTTTTATTAAAATCAATTATTTTTATATAACTTAATCAACCTAATAATAGTAAAGTATTAAATTATTTTTATAACTCAATTTTTATATTAATTATGTTAATAATAATATTTCTTTCTATTAAATAATAACAAACTAATTTTAAAACATAATTACTAGTAAATAATAATGCTAATAAAATAAATTATTAAATAATATCTAATTTAAAAACATTTTTAAAATATTTTTAAGACATTTAAAAAAACTTATATCTTTAAATGTGAACATTTATTTCTATCGTGTTTTGACAGTTTTTACTTTGTTTCGTTGTTCTTTACTGTGCCAGTTCACACCAAAGACTAAAATACGTCCAGTTTCACTAAACTAAATCATCCGGAATTAGTTACGTGATAAAAACTAGTGCGACATGTTAGTCGTGAAGAAACTCATGTGTGCGGTGCACACATGAAGGACACTTAAAGTTGGTGAAAACCGAGAGGTAACATGCAGTAGATGACGGAGGATACAAAAATAGAGTAGCAACATAATTTGATGAGACAATCATTCAACGCATTAAAGGATCCATTTCCGAGCAGAGGTAGTGCGGAGGGCGACTCAGGAACCACTCTCTAAAGTTGGAGGAGTTCAGGAGTAGAGCATCGTCTTGGGAGTTTATATTTTATTTTAATTCTAGTATCAGTACTCTTTTTTTAGAATGTTTTTAGTTGATGTGTTGATATTAAAGATAAAGTTAGGCTAAATCATACAGTTCAAGGATAAAATGAAGTTCCACTGGTTATTTTTAATTCTCTTTTCACTTAATCATTTTGAGGATTTTAGTATTGATCGGCGAGATCAATTCCAAGTTCATCCAATTGCTTGTACCATCAGAACTAAAATTTTAAAATTTCATGATCAATTGGCAAGATTTATTGTGGATACACCTTTCAAAAGATAATAAATTCTAAATACTTCAAGAGTTATGGTGAGTTCTCCCTATTGTTATTTTAAAACTCTTCACAGTTGATTTATTTTGGAGTGGTGAACTCTAGAATAGATTGGCTTGTGTAATTTAACTTTTGGAGAGGGAGGTAATTCATACTCTTATGATGGAACTCTGCAATATCCTTTATATGAATTGAAACACCTCTAAAACTAGTGGTACAGACATTTTTCCCTAGGAATTACATTCTCGTAGTTCATTTATCACCGCTCAATATTTTGGTTGTTCACAGTTTTCAATTTGTTTCCTATTTCATTCTAGTCTAGATAAAAAACCTAAAAAATCATGTTACTTTTCTTCTTTAAAAGAAAAAATAATATATATATATATATATATAAAGTGAAAAATAGAAAATTCACTATGTTGCTGACAATAGTAGAGTTTTCCAAAGTTTTTAGAAGAATAGTGGCCAAAATTACATTCCTTTTGGGTTCGACCCTGCTTGCCACATATACTTTAGTTAGTAGGTATATAAATTTTAAACATTGACCGACTTCAATGATGGTTTAGGTATAGTTTTTGGAACTTTTTTTGGGGATCAATTTGAGTCTGATAAAATGCAAACTGATGTGAGAATGCAAAACCTGGAAACACAACTTGGACAACATGCTAGGGACTTTTCATCTAGGGAAAAGTTATACTTCCAAGTACCACTAAACTTAATCCTAGATAGAATTATATGGCAGTATTCACTAGAACTGGGCTTAATACTCAAATTGTTGCTGAAAAAGACCATGAAAATGCCCAAAATGAAAATCTTCTTCAATCTGGTAATAATAATATACTTTGCACACATGATGGAAATTCACAGAAAAGTAATGAAAATGATCAAAATTTGAATTTATAATCTGAAAATCATGCTGAAAACTCATCTAAAAATCAACATAATAAAGGAAAATAAATAGTTGAGGATGTGGTGAGGGATATACCAAATGTCCTAAAAAAGTTTTCCCCACCCATCCCCTTCCCTATAAACCTGAAACCACAATGTAATACCAAGGATGAACTTCTTCAGTTCCTTGGTCTCATTACCAATTTTTAAGTGAACATTCCATTCATTCAAGCCTTAATTCAAATTCCATCTTACTTTAAATCTCTGAAGAAAATTTTTTCTAATAAAAAGACTTTAGAAGAATTCGCTACTTACAGCCTCACTGAAGAGTGTAGTGTTGTACTCCAAAAGAAAATCCCACCCAAACTGAAACACCTAGGTAGTTTTATAATTCATTGTACCTTGGGGAATTCTGATCAGCTTAATTGTTTGTGTGATTTAGGTGCTAGTATTAGTCTGCTCCCATACTCACTATTTCGACAGTTGAGGTTGGGTGACCTTCAACCCACCACAGTCATACTGCAGTTAACCGATAGATCTTTCACTCATCCTATAGGTAGGATATATGACTTTCTAGTTGGGTATGAGAATCTATTTCTATCTACAGACTTTTTAGTCTTGGAAATGGAGTATGATCAAGTGGTGCTCGTCATCTTGGGTAGGCCCTTCTGGGCCACATGTGGTGCTGTAATTGATGTGTCTAAGGTTCAATTAATCTTTAAAACTAGTGAACAAATGGAAGATTTCAATGTGTTTAAAAATGTTAAAGGACAATTTTTTTCCTGAAAACTGTTCAATGGTAGAGTCCTTAGAAATTGAGAACTCAATTGGAAACTCGGATGAATTTGAAAATCAATCCTCTGTTGAAAAAAATGACATAGAAGCTGAAAATCAAGTTGAATCTGTTTTAGAAGTTGAAAATACTATTTGAATACTGAATTTGGAAAATTTTCTAGGACTGGACAACTGCCCGGTTTCGGCTATAGAAGATTCCTCTATTTCTGAATATCGAAGCTTTTTGAATGAATTTGAGAGTGTTTCTATCAACACCAACCTTGTTGAACACTTAGATGATATTGAGGGAGAACTCATAAGACAACTCGATAATTCTTCTCTGATTAATTTGTTAAATTATTCTTGGGAAAATATGGACAGTATGAAACCTACTTTGGATGGAAGTACTATTACTTCTAAAACTCATCATGAAATTGAAAATATTTCATAATTTGAAACTCCGTACAGGTGATATGTTAAAATCATGGGCCTCCTAGGCCTAAGATTTTTCCTTCTAGTGTATAACCACCCACTCTTGAACTGAAAGAAATCTCTGCCCATCTTAAATATTCATTTTTTGGGTGATAATTCCACTTTTCCTGTAATAATTTCTACTGAGCTTAATGAAAACCAAGAACAAAGATTGTTGAATGTTTTGAAAAAGTTTAAATCTGCCATAGGCTGAACAATACCTAATATTAAGGGTATTAGTCCCTCATTTTTTATGAATAAAATAACTATGGTTCCTAACCATAAGCCTAAGGTAGAGTGTCAAAGAAGCATAAACCCAAACACGAAAGAAGTTGTGAAAGAGGAAGTGATTAAGTTTCTGGACACTGGAATGATATATCCCATTTCTGATAGTGCTTGGGTCAGCCATGTCCAGGTTGTCCCCAAGAAGGGAGGTTTCACTGTAGTAAAAAATGAAAAGAATGAAGAAGTCCAAGTTAGGAAAGACACAAAATAGAGATTCTTTATAGATTATAGGAAGCTTAATGCATCCACTAGGAAAGACCATTTTCCAATGCCCTTCATGGATAAAATTATTTAGAGGCTTGCTGGAAATGAGTTTTTTTTGTTTCCTAGATCGGTATTCTGGTTACAACCAGATTCCATTTGATCCATAGGATCAGTAAAAGACCACTTTCATAAGCCCATTTGGGACATTTTCTTACTGGTGGATGCCCTTTGGGTTTTGTGGAGCTCTACACACCTTTCAAAGGTGTATGATGGCTATCTTTTCGGATATTGTTGAGAGAATAATTGAGGTTTTCATGGATGATTTCTCCATTGTGGGTAATACTTTTGACACTTGTCTAGGAAATCTTGAGTTAGTTCTAGAGTGATGCATTGAAAACAACCTTGTTCTTAATTGGGAGAAATATCAATTCATGGTTACAGAAGCTATAGTTCTTGGTCATAAGGTTTTCAAAAGTGGTTTAGAAGTTGATATTGCTAAGATTGATGTTATTCAAAAACTAAAACCTCCTATAAATGTCAAATGAGTTAGAAGTTTCCTAGGGAATGTCGGGTTCTACCATAGATTCATAAAAGATTTTTCTAAAATAACTAAGACTTTATTTTATTTTTTGGTTAAGGATGCACCATTCAATTTTGATGTAAACTGTTTGATACCATTCAATTTACTTAAAGATAAACTCACTACATCACCCATTATCACTGCACCTAATTGGAAACTACCTTTTGAACTTAGGTGTGATGCTAGTGATATGGTTGTAGGTGCTGTCCTTGGATAGAGAAGAGATAGGAAGTTATATGTAGTGTATTATGCTAGTAGACTACTATATGTGGCCCAAAAGAATTACACCACTGCTGAAAAGGAATTGTTAGCTGTTTTTTTGCTCTAGAGAAGTTTAGATAGTACTTGTTAGGTTCAAAAGTCATTGTTTTCATTGATTATTTTTCTTTAAAGTACTTGTTTTCTAATAAGGAAACTAAACCTAGGCTGATTAGATGGATTCTATTCCTACAAGAGTTTATTTAGAGATTAGGGATAAGTGGGGAGCTGAAAATTTAGTTGATGACCTCCTTTCTAGGCTTCCTCTTACTCAATATAAACACCCTAGGGAGATTAACTCTTCGTTTCTGGATGAAAATTTGTTTACTGTGTCAATCAGTAAATCTGCTTGGTTTACAGTTTTTGGCAACTTCTTAGCAGCATGTGTCTTTCCCAAAATTCTGTCAAATAACCAAAGAAAAAAAATTCATTTCTAAACTGATATGCTACCTTTGTGACTATTCTATGTTCTTTAGGGGATGTGTTGATGGTATTCTTATAAGGTGTGTTCCTGAAGAAGAGATGATGTTTGTCTTAGAGAGTTGTCACTCCTAATCATGGGGAGGTCACCATGCTGGTGAATGAACTGCTCAAAAAGTCTTACAATCTGGTTTCTATTGGAATACCCTTTTCAAGGATGCTAGAATATTTGTGGTTGGTTGTGATAGGTGTTAGAGGTTAGGAAATGTTGGTAGGAAGCGGTAGTAACCCCAAAAAGGAATTCTAGAAGTTGAAATTTTTGATGTCTGGGGTTTAGATTTCATTGGTCCATTTCCATCATCTCATAGGAATGAGTATATTCTTTTTGTTGTAGACTACGTTTCAAAATGGGTTGAGGTAGTGGCACTGCACAACAATCAATCCAATTCTGTAACAAAGTCTATAGAAAAAAATATTTACATGATTTTGAGTTTCTAAAGCTTTTATAACTGATAATAGAACACATTTTAAGAACTCTAAATTTAAATATTTTGTGAAAAAATATGGTTGTGTTCATAAAACTTGTACTCCTTATCGTCCACAGTCTGGTGGACAGGTTGAAATTTCAAATAGATAACTAAAACAAATACTTTAAAAACGGTGTCAACCTCTAGGAAAGACTGGTCTCTTAAATTGGATGAAGCTTTATGGGCTTATAGAACTACCTTCAAGACCCCTATTGGTATGTCTTCTTACAAAATGTTGTTTGGGAAATGCTACCATTTACTTGTGAAGTTGCAACATAAATCTTATTGGGTAGTTAAAGCTCTGAAATTTGACTTTAAGAGTGCTGGTGAGCGAAGATTACTTGAGATGAGTGAACATAATGAAATTAGGATAGGGAGTTATGATAATTCAAGAATTTATAAAGAGGGGACTAAAATATTTCATGATTATATCATACAAACTAAAGATTTCAAACATGGATAAAAGGTTCTTCTGTTTTACTCTAGACTTAAACGTTTTCCAGGAAAACTGAAGTCCAAGTGGTCTGGACCCTTTACATTAGTGAGAGTGCCAAAAAATGGTGCTGTTGAAATTATAGGTGAATTAAATAAACCCATGTTAGTTAATCGGTAGAGGGTGAAGTTTTATTTTGAGGGACAACCGAAGGGTTTGGATTCTTTCACAGTGCTTGAAAATTTATCTTGAATAAAGTATGGCTCAATTATTTAAAACATAGCACTGCATGGGAGGTAACCCACGGTCTTTTCTGTCTTTACTTTGTTTCTTTTTAACCTTGAGTAAAGTGATGCTTCTGTGCTCTGTTTTGTGAAATTCCTATTACTGGTTTTTCTTGGTTTTGTTGTTCTGTCTTAAAGTTTTCAAGATGCTGCAACTGTGTCAAAATGGAGTGGAATTCCCAAGCCAAGGTTTAATGAAAAAAATTATTCAGGGAAGTTCCTTAACTCCTCTATTCATTTTTCTGCTCCGTGTTCACTTTAATTAAAATCACTTCTAAGTCACATTTACAACTATTGGTGAGTTTGTGATTGTTACTTTTTAAAATTTTGTTTCTTCTATGGAAATCCTGCTGCATATGTACTGAATATTCTGCTGCATGTCTTGATATTGAAATAGAAAAAATTCTATATATGTTTAAAATTCTTCTCCTTTTAGAATGAAATTCTGATGTATGTCACTATGAAATAAAAAATAGGCATGTACTTCACTGATGAAAATTGAATTTCATTATTATTAAAATCTCATCACTTTATAAGACTAAGTGAGGGGGTACATGTAGATTGAGATATTTTTTTGAATATGCTTTAGGTTGTGGTGTTTTTTAGCATTCATTTATCTACTCTTTTGAACATATTATTGAACTCAATATTTTAAAATGCTTACACCCTTTTCAATATGCACTTCCAAGTTTCATGCCATGATTGTACTTTAAGGAAAATCCTTGCTGGTGTCTTAAATGATAAATGTATATACTTGCTTGTGAACCTGCTATAAATTAAACTTTGTGGAAATTAATATTTTTAAACTTCAAGGAGACCCTTTATACATGTCATAAATCTACTTAATTGAAAATCTATTTTGAACATTAATTGCTAAATTTTTCTTCTCCACATTAAAAGACAAATATGGGACATAGATGGGTTTTAAGTGTGGGGGAGGGGGTCAATTCGTGATTGTGATAAACTATGAAAAATTGAAAGCCCGTCAATTCTCACTACAACTTCAAAAATTTTGTAAAAAATTGGTTAAATTTTTTCAATTTTTCTTCATAATTATAGGTTGTTCACTATTTTTCAAATGAGTCTTACATATGGACAGTTTTTTTTGGTAGTTAAGTATTGCTTTGAGTCTGAAATAATTGAAGATGGATGATTTCTGAGTGGTCTTGCTTAGTGGTTTTATGGGAATCTGGTTTAGGGTCTATTTTTTAGAGTGATATGGGTAATTTGTATGTGGAATTATGATCATATCCCTTGGAACTAAAAGTTCGATCTTGATCTTAGAGGAGTCAATTTTTTCCTTTTAATTATTTAAAGTAATTGCCTTAATGAGATAATGTATATAATTTTTGATGTAAACATTTTGGAACTCGAGTTGTCTGGGCATCTTAGATCCCACAGTGAATCTACGAGACCCTAGATGTTTTGGGCATTTCTGTTTACTATTAGCCCTATGTACACCTTGAATAAGTGCATTACACAGTGCTTAGAACATGATACATGGCTTGGGGAAAATAAATAGTCTAGGGTAAAAAATTAGTTCATTAAGGTGAGGGGAATGATGAATGTTGGATGAAGAATGGGTCAATTGATTTATATGATAGTCATTTAGGTTGTGTCATTGAGGTGATTCACAAAAAAATTATTTATTTTTGGAACCTAGGTGAAAATTAGTACATAGTTCCTATGGTCAAGATCTTAGTTCCATTGATATTCTACATCTTGTTATTCTTGGACTTAGAACCTGATCTTGGATTGGAATGAGTCACTAAGCAGTATCACATATGAGGCATGACATCTTCATTGCCTGTTGATTCATAGTTTTCAAAATTACCCTTTGAGTATTTGTTCTAGGGAAGATTCATATGAGAAATTCATTTTTTTAAAGCCTACTGTTATGTTTTGTCCTTTGTTTTTGAGTGCTGGACATGTTACTTTTTGACATGATTTATAAATACTACAATTTATTTTTCAAAGATGATAAAACATGAGATTGTTTGAGGACAAACAATTCTTAGGTGTATGAGAATTTGATGTGGCTCTATTTTTACATAGTTTTTCCACATATTTTACTTAATTTTTAATGATTTAATTAATTATGTAGGCATTTTTTACTAAATAATTGTACTTTTTTATTTATATAAATAATGTCTTTAAATAATAAATTTTTATACTTAATTATGTATTTTTAGTTTTTAAATTAATAATTTTAATCTTACTTTTCTTATCTAATTTTATTATTTATTTATTAGTTGTGTTAATTCTAATCTGCTCACCTTTTAATTACTCAACTTTAATAATAAACATTCATTTAATATCTTTATTTGTGTTTTAATTAACTTAGACTATTTTTTTAATATTTTATACTTTAATATTGTTTCATTAAAATATTTCAACTTAATTAATTAATATGATTAATTATCCTGCTATTTAATTAAGTTAAGAATTTGAGTTTTAATTAAATGAAATAAATTGTTTTTTTAAACTTTAAGTATTCACTTAGTTAATTGATTGATTGATTTAATGTTTTAAAACACTAATTATTAAATTCTATGTATGTAGTTAAATTATTTATTCATTAACTTGTGTTTTTAGTCTACCGATGAGGTAGAGAAGAGCATTGGTGACTTGTTGAGTCAGTGAGGCGATTCTTTTATATTCATTATATACCCTTTCATAATTTTTCATTTAAGTATTTTATCAGTTTAGTTTATCAATTATCCAGTTTATAATTTAATTGTTGTTAATTAATAATTTTTATTGTAACTTTAAAGTTTTTGTTTAATAATAATCTGGTTTTTTAATTTATGTTATTTAACCTTCTTTTAATTTTCATAGATCTGGACAGTTAATAAAATGATAATTGTTCTCAACCTCTCTGAATGATCTTCTATTTTTTATCTTCTTTGTATCGTGGATTGTGGGAGGCCCGCATAGGAGATCTGGGGAGCCGGATGAACTCACCGCTGCTCATTGCATTCCAGCTCGGGTCACGCCGCCTGTAGCTGAACTACAGCTGCTGTGGATGGTAGGAAGCTACCGAGCTAAAGCTGCTGTTGGGAGATCCTCAAAACTTTACGCCATAGTTGTGCACCGTGGTACTGAAGGTCGCAACCGGTGTATCTTGAGGAGGATTTGAACGAGAGGCTGTTGCGCTGCGCTGCGCTGTGTTCCACTGTGTACTGTGCCACCACTGCTACAGGAATTGGAAGATGAGGTCGAGCCAATATACGCTGCTTCTAGGAGGAATCTGCAACTTACGCCATAGGTAGAGAGGAGGAGTCGTTCCATCATCTGGAGTAGAAGAGCAAGTAGAAGGATTCTCACCAAAGCTTTCAAAACCTCCCCCTATTTGCATTGTGGATAAATGGGGGAGGAAGGATAGAGTTTAAAAAACAAAAATAATAACAAGGATAGAATAATAATAGTATAAAATAAATAGTTAATAATATTAATTATATTAAATAGATAACAAAATATAAAAACAAATCTAATAAAATATATAAATAAAAAATAATAATTAATAATAATTTATAAATGTAATTAGAATAAAATAATTTATTTCTCAAAATAACAATAAACTTAATAATTTTTGTTAATATTGATAATGTTAACTAATTAAAATCAAAAACATAATAATATTGTAACATTAAAATTAATAATTAATATATAACTAATAAAACTTCTAACATCTATATGTTAATAATGATTTATTAAAATCAATTATTTTTAAATAACTTAATCAACCAAATAATACTTAAATATTTAATTATTTTTATAACTAAACTTTCATATTAATTATGTCAAAAATAATATTTTTTTAAATAATAGAAATATAATTTTAAAATATAATTACTATTAAATAATAATTCTAATAAAATAACTTATTAAATAACATCTAATTTAATTTTTTTTAACTATTTTTATGACTTTTAGATAAACTAATATCTTTAATTGTGAACATTTATTTCTATCGTGTTTTAATATTTTTTACTTTGTTTAGTTGTTCTTTACTGTGCAGGTTAACACCAAAGCCTAAAATACGTCTAGGTTCACTCAACTAACTCATCGGGAGTTAGTTACGTGAGAAAAACTAGTGTGACAAGTTAGTCGCGAAAAAACGCACATGTGCAGTGCACACATGAAGGACACTTAATGTCAGAGGAAACTATGCGGTGACATGCAATAGATGATGGAGGATACAAAAATAGAGCATCAACATAATTTGAGGAGACATTCGTTCGACACATTGAAGGATCCAGTTCCGAGCGAAGGCAGTGCAGAGGGCTACTCTAGAACCACTCCCTAAAGCTAGAGGGGTTCAAGAGCAGAGCATGGTCTTGGGAGTTTATCTTCCATTTTATTTCTAGTATCAGTACTCTATATTAGTATGTTTTTAATTTTCATGTTGATATTTAAGATAATGTTAGGCTAAATCATATAGTTTGAGGATAAAATGAAGTTCCACTAGTTATCTTCTAATTCTCTTTTCACTTAATCATTTTGATGATTTCTGTATTGATCAGGGAGATCAACTCCAAGTTCATCCAATTGCTTGTACCATCAGAACTAAATTTTCAAAATCTCATGATCAATTGGTGAGATTGATTGTGTATACACCTTTCAAAAGATAATAAATTCTAAAGACTTCCGGACTTACGGTGAGTTCTTCCTCTTGTTAATTTCAAACTATTCACGGTTGATTCATTTTGGAGTGGTGAATTCTAGAATAGATTGGCTTGTGTGATTTAACTCCTCGCAAGGGAGGATATTCATACTCTTATGATGAGACTCTGAAATATCCTTTAGGTGAAATGAAACACCTCTAAAACCAGTGGTACAAACATTTCCCCCCAGGCATTACATTCTGGTAGTTTCTTGATCACCGCTCAATATTTTGGTTGTTCACAGGTTTCAATTTGTTTTCATGTTTCATCCTAGTCTAGATCAAAAACATAAAAAATAGTGTCACTTTTCTGCTTTAATAGAAAAAATATAAAAAAATATATAAAAATAGAAAAATATAAAATTCACTCCGCTACTGACAACAGTGGAGTTTTCCAATGTTTTTAGAAGAATAGTGGCCAGAATTACCTTCTTTTTGGATTCTACCATGCTTTCCACTCATATTGTAGTTAGTAAGTATATAAATTTTAAACTTTGACCAACTTCAACGATGGTTTAGGTCAATCACTTTTTTTCTTCATGTATTCCTCACGATATCCTATGTTGAAGACTCATTTAAATGGGATTTATGATAAGTTATAAAATAAAAATAAATACGATGTCGGTTATGTTTCAGATATTTTATTATATGTATTATCTCTTAAATACACTAGACTTTTAGATTTTAGGGTTGTATTTTATTGAAATTTATGTTAAAAATAATGACATTGAATATATAAAACACTTGGGTATATAATTTGTATCATAGAAATTTTTAGTTATTTTTGGGGATTATGATATAGAAACATTAGGGAAAACCTAAGGGATAAGTTTAATTATGGGAAAACATCTGAAAATTTTGGTAAAGTATTGAGTATGTGGATTCAATGGAATAAAATCTCTATCTGTGTTAAAAAAGTGGATACAGGCACTATAATATATTCACCTGATGGTAATAACCCTAAAATGTTTTTCTAAGAATTACCTAGGTATTTACTAAGTAAAAAATAAGTTATAATAATAAAACACATAGTTTGAAAATCTTGCGGGATATGCTTTGGGTGATTCGAAATCACTTTAAAAAACATTATGATGTATTTGAATATATAAGTAGTGAGTTTAGAGAATATATCAATAACAATACCATAAGTAACCTATATTGAAAACAATAAATTCATATTTTATGGTATATATATTAATTATGGTTTCTAAAGTTATGATTTTCATTTTATATTCTTTATAATTTGACTATTCTTATCCCTAATTTTCTATAATTTTTGTTAATGGTGGGAATTTGGAGAAAGCATGACCTTGGCATATATGATGGGAAATATAATGATTACCCTATCAAAATGACTAATATTATTGGAGATGGGGTCACAGATTGTATGTTAGTACTCAATAAATTAAATCATGTTATGACCAATAACTCAAATAAAATGGAATGACATACTTCCCATAATTAATAACATGTTGAGGTTAGGATCATTTTCTAAAAGGGATTATAAATTTTATTGGATATTAGGATCTTCTAATCATGGTATAATGGATTAATTTCAATGAGAAGATATTGTATCTCCTCCAGTGCTCTAAGTAATATAATTCCATGTCAGCTTTTTATCATTCAGAGGGAGAAGACAATCAGTTCTGGAAATTTATGAGGAATACAATGCCTAAAAATGAAATTGAACTAATGGAGTGGAACACATTCAAGAAAATATTTTTCATTTTATATTTTCTATTTACACATCATAATAAAATATATAATGACTTACTTTGACTCAATAAAAATGTGGATAAATAAATTAAGAATGATGTGAAAGAAAGAACAAGGCTTACACTGCAAACCTTTAACTTTTTCATCAATCCTCAAAGTAAATTTGTCTTCTTATTTAGTTTGATAAATACGATTCCACAAGAATTTTAAGCTATTTAAGACTTTAATAGATATGAAAAAATATTTTGATGTTCCCTTATTTTTGAGATAGTGTTCAATTATTCTGAATGTTATTGTGGGACATGAGATAAAAAGTAGAGCATCAAATTTAATTTTGGAGGATCAGGGGATAAATATCATGGAGGGATGTAAATCCAACATCCCACCTTCCATATATATAGGAATAAGCAACCCGTAAACCACCTAAATAGAACAATGATGTACTTAATGTGTGTAAAAGAGGGGTGTTGAGAAAATGAATATTGGAGTGAGATGGATAAAGAAAAAAATATAGTGGAAGGAAATAAGGTTATAATAAATCATAGATCTATTTTCCAATGTTACAACTAAAATGACCATGGAAACTATTCATGTTAATATTTAATCCAAGGGTAGTGAAATATAAATTAGGGAAAAATATCTACTTCCAAGAGAGTATGGATGTGATAATATTATTACAATGGCTAAGGTGGATTTAGAGAATGGAGGTTGAATTACTTATAAAAATAAAAAGTAGTATAGTCATTTTATCTTAAGTATATAACTCCTACCCATTAATATATTTGTGGGGTAAATCTATAATCAAACCTTTTCATTACCACTTGAATAAAATTTGATTCTTTACTCGGTAGAAATTCACTATCTTTATATAATGACAACAACAACATCCAAGAGAATGAAATCGCATTTTGAGGCCCAGATCATCCTCTTATTTTATACAAGTGTAAAAATGAGGATGAATACCCTTTTTAATCTTCTTCTCAAGAATGAATATTATCACCTTGTGGTAGAGAATATCAATATCTGATTATTTAAGAAAAGGAGTGGGTCATCTTTGAAGACATTACCATTGCGAATAAATATATTGATTTATTCCTTGAAGAGTGGAATGATATACCTTCTTAAAGAGAGGTCGAGTTCTCAATTGAACTTATACAAGGATATTTTACCATATCTAAGAGTCCTTATAAAGAACCATAGCGGAGAGCCTCTGAGAAAAATCTCTCTAACTTGTGGCGGTCGCTAGGATTTCCTTGGGTCTCATTTCCCCTTCCACCTTCGGTCTGTTTTTTTTCTCGATTTGGCCTCTTCTGGATTGTCTATAACTCGGTGTGTCTTGGCGTTGATGTGGCGCGACGGAGCTATGTCGAGGTTCGGTGTTGTTTGTTCTTCGACATAGTTCGGTGATGAACCGACTTCCACTCGGCTCAGCGTGGCCTGACCTGCTTGGTCTATCATGGATCAATGATTCTTTGACTTCTAATCGGGGTCGCTTGGCGTCGACAAGGCATGGCAGAGCTTTGGCGAGGTTCGGCGATGTTTTCTCTTCGACGTGGGTTAGTGCTGTTTCGGCTTCTTCTCGGATCATTTTGGCCTATCATGGCTCTGACCTGATTGGACAGTCACTGATCAGCCATGATGTCATGCTTCCGGTGAGGCCCGATGTGATCTATCTTCATAGTTGTGTTGTTGCTCTCCGGTGTGCGGTCCGATGCGACTAGTTTCTCAGTTTGGGTTGGAGTGGCCAGGTGACACCTTTGTCATGCTTCTAGTGGCTCGAGGAATGATCTGGAATGACTCTAAGTGGGAGGGTCCTACTTTGGATTTTCTCTGTGTTTTCCCATGTTCTTTGCTTTGGAAATGTTCATGTTAAGATGGTTTGGTGTGTGATTGGTGATCTGTGGGTTGCTCTAGTAATCATATCAATGTTTTGTGCATTGAATTTGTGGAACATTCCCTTGAGGCCTTGGGATTTAGTGTCGCAGCATGGTGGTTCTCTTTTCTTGTATGATTTTTTTTATTTAAGGTGGGGAGTTTGTGATTCGGATGACTTTATAAACATACATCATATTAGGTTCCAGAGCCGGTGATTCATCTTTGCAAAGTTTCTTGGATTTGGTTGTTTGAGAGGGTATGACATCAGCCATCAGATCAAGCATGTTCTTTGAAACGGGACACTTGATTTCCTATTATCCTTGCAATGGTGGATAGATTCTTCATGTTCAAATGATAGGGAGGAGAAGTTCAGTGTTGTCATTCTAATTTTACTCTTTCTATCCTTCAAGTGTATTGTCATATGTCTATTATTTCTTAGGGTTTTAACCCCCTTCATCCCTTAAAAGGGGGTTTTATCATATAATAAAAAAATTTAAGGCCTTCATGCCATTATAATAAGAGTCCTTATAGATTATAACCCATTTAACTAGAATAAATTGATAATAAACTAAAATAAAAACTTAACAAGCGTTTTATAAACCCATGTGCTTCACCATGATGTGTGCTAATCCTATTATTAAAGTTGTATGGGTTAATGATCCTCTTTATTGATTATCATGAACCTAAAAAAATCACAATAAAATAAAAGTTTCCCCTTCCAAAGATTGATCACTTGTATAAGGCTATGTACTCCTATTTTGTGGACCCTCAATCAATATATCATCAATTTAAGATGATGAAGGAGGATATTCCAAAGACTTCCTTTCAGAAATGGTACAGAAAATATGAGTTCATAGTGATGTCTTTATGAATAAATAATGATCTTATAATCTTTAGGGACTTGATGAACAAAGTCTTGAAATATTACCTCTAAATTTTGGGGTATTATTTATAGAGAAATTTCTAATATACTCTAAATTCAAGGAGTAACATGAGCATGATTTCTGTACCGTGCTAATGAATTTGGGAAATAAAAATTTATATTCAACGTATAGTAATTGTGATTTTCAGATGAATAATGTTACATTCATAAGAAATGCTATCACTAAAAAGGGGATATATTTGAATCCTTTAAAGCTAACAACATTTGAGTAATGGACAATAAAAACATATGTAATGTAGATACTTAGTTTATTTAGATTAATTGTGTACCATCGATGATTTTTGAAGAAGTCATCATAATGGTTAAAATCACTAACCAAGAGTACTCAAAAGAGAGTAAATTTTATCTAGACTAATAAATATGAAGAGGGATTTAGAGAGTTTACATATAGGATTATCGCAACACCTATACTCACACTACCCTTATAAAGGATAGTATATTTGATCCTCAATGATGATTCAAAATATTAATTGAGTTGTGTGATGATACAAAATGTCAAAGTGGAAGAATTTTCCCCTTGAAAATTTTATATCCATGATCAAAATTATCTGAAGCCTAATTTTTATTTATCTATATTAATATTTTCATTGAATATTCTGAGTCATCATCTCTATAAAGAGAAGTGTGAAATATAAAAGGACTATAATAACCCATGAGGATAACCTATACCAATAGAGGTGGTAATAATTGATAAAGTATTATTAATTCTCATTCAATTACCATCCTAGGAATGAAAATAAATAGCTAAATTACCTAAGAATTTTTTTTGAAAACATATCAATGGTAAGTAATGAGAATGATAAAATTTCCTTATAAATACAAAGGATGGATATGGGAATCTTAAACCATATCCTACCTTTCCCAAATAATTTTTTAGATATCCATTATAATGACGACTAATAAGATAAAAGGGATTATGTGGAGATACAAAATATGTTGGATGATTTAAGAAAGGTGATATCCTCAGGGATTAAAATTGATGAAGGGGTTGTGAAATTTTGGTTATGACTATCTGTACCATCAAATCATGAGATAAAGAAGGAGTTACTTTAATATACATAGATCTCTATATTCTCAATCAACAAAGGATGCACAATTATGTATAGAGATATCTAAGAGAACTATTGGTTATACCATATGAAGAAAGATATTCATAAATATATATAATAGTGAAAGATATGTGAACAAGTGATGTGTAAAATAAAAAAATCAAATGGGATGTTTCAACCATTACCCATACCATTATTGAAATTATATAACATCACTAAATATATTTTCATGGGTTTCACAAAGACATTCATGTGAAATCATTCTATATTGGTTATAGTGTACCTTCTTATAATTACTAATAACTTTATTTCCAATATATAGAAATTCTCACTCAATTAACTAACAATTATTTACATCAATGAAATATATAGGATGCATGTATCACTACTAATTATTGTAACGGATTTAGATCTATAGTTTACATAAGTGTTTTTGAAGATTATTTAACATGTGTTAAAAAAATATTTGAACTTTAATATGGATTATCGCCCACAAATTGATTTATAATATGAAAGGACTATCTTTAATCTTGTGGATATGTTGAGATATTTCTCTATAGACTTTATAGGATGATTTTATTAATAAAATCCTCTTTTCAAGTTCTCAAACAAAAATAGATTTCAATCGATCATTCAAATGGATCCTTATGAATCCTTAGTTGGGAAGAGATATAGAACACACACATCCATTATAGGATTTGGTGAATGTAATTTTTTGGACTTGATTTGGTTTAATAAATTGTATAAATGGTTAAAGTTATTCAATGACATAGTATAATAGAATTAGGTCAAGAAAATATATATATTAACCATCATCAATGAGAAATAGAGTTTATGGTTTCATACAAAGTGATCCTTTTTATATCAGTATGGAAGAGAGTCATGAGGTTTAGGAAGATGGGAAATCTAATTCCTAGATATATGAAGAGTATACATGTCTTATACACACTAGAAACATTGGATGAGTATTCCCCATATTGCATCCACTGTACATTTTTTATACTTAGTCAATTCTAAATAAATAATATAATAAATTTAAAATAATGATTGATGATAATCTCAAGAAATTTTCATTGTGAATTAAAATAAAATAATTGATTAATAAATAAGATAATTATTAATTAGATAATTATTTAACATAAATAATATTGATTGGGAGTGAATATTAGTTTATTAAATTTATAATTCATTACATGTATGTGAATGATCATAAGAATAAACTAGACCACTGTATGTTATTGGATACCTTTTAATTTTTATTAAATTAAAATTTTATCATGTGTGTCAAACCTCATCTCATTATGTATGGGAATGTGTTCCCTATGTTTCATTTTATAACCCCTAAATAAATCCTTTGGTTCTCCTCACATCAATGTGAGTAAGATTTTATACAATGAATGGATCACCAAGGTTAGTGGATGCAGTTAATTATTGGAGTTAGGTTGAAACCAATCCAAGAGATACAATGGTGTATAGTTAAAAAACTAAAACACATTCCATGTAAGGGTTTGAGGTTTTTCCCATAGGTCTATGGTCAATTTATCATCTGATCGATAAATTAAACATTATGAAATTCTCATTATTATACAACCATTTTTATTTTGTGTTTATCAGGTTTTTTGGTTAATTTGATTATGCATTTTTTTCATGATTATATGAATTAATTAATTAACATTTATGAAAAATAGAACTAATATAAATTTGATTATGCGTAACCATTATTTAAGATATGGTTAATCACTTATGTAAATCTATTTAATATTAAAAATCGTGTAAAAATGATAAAATGAAAAATTTAGGAATAGTGTTAAGAACTTATAAATTTTATATACAGAGTTGGTATAACCTTCCACTACATAAGTTCAAATTGAACCATAAATCAATTTTTTGTCCGAGAAAAATTTTGGTGGTTTCAATTGTCGAGGAATTATTTCATATTTTTTGGGTCAAATTAACAAAAGTCGCATCAAAGGTTAATTTAAAAAGAATTTATTAGTTTAATTGACAGTCATGTGTTGAGGAAATCCAAAAAAAATTATTTCAGGATTGGGGAGTGCACTCAAGAGATTAATGATCTATGAGTTAATACAGTAAGAAAAATTATGGCCTCCATAAACTATTCAAATAACTTATCATGATGATGTATGGGTTATGAGAAGGGAAATATGGGTCCTTGAAACTATAATTTCTAAGCTGCATGTTATTATGAAACTAGTGGTAGAGGCTGTTGTGTTTTAATAAAATAGTAAGAGACTAAAATATTTTATATTTATTTTTTAATATTATAAAAAAGTATTTAATTTTAACTCTTCTAAATTGTAGAAATGAGAGTCCATGTTACTTTTACCATATTAATATGATCCATACCTGAGAAATAGAACATTCTCACTACACCTAATTTTTGTGAATGGAAAAGGTTCTTACACATTATTATATGTAATGAAAAAAATATGTGTTGGAAAACACTATTATCGAAGAACCTGGAAAAGAATCCAATGAGGAAAAAATCTCTCTCTATGAGAAACATATGGATGATTTCATATATTTCCAATGTTTCAAGATATCATCTATTTACAATGATATTATAAATTAACATGAGGATATGGATTCATATAGACTGATGTCTCACCTTCATGATATCTATAAAGAGAAGGAAAGAGAAGAGAGATATGAGATCTTGAATGCATTCTTCATGTGAAAACATAGAGAGTTGGAACCTGTTTGTCTCCATGTATTCAAGATTATTTCCAATATGTAGTGCTTATACATCTTGTGCATTAAATTTCTAGATGATCTATTCACATATCTCTTCCTTTCCTCACTACCTAAATCATTCTCTAATTTTTTATGTGAATTACAACATGAGAAATAGAAAGGAGACTCTTTAAAAACGTTTTACTCTCTTTATTAACATAATGAAATTATAATATATATTTATAAATATTCCCATTAAATATATACCTAGTGTGTTCTCACATTTTTTTTGGAGTTGTACATGTTTATTAAATCACCCTCATTAGTTTTCAATTAAAAAACCCAATTAGGGAGAAGATTATTATCCTTTACTCCATTTAATGTGACAATATTTTATGGTTTTTTAATTACCATGAATTATAATAACATATTAAATATTTAATGTGGAATTTTTATGGATTTAATGAAATCTTTATGCACTTACCTTCTTTTAAGATTCTTTTCTCTTTCCTTAAAAATCTCACTAAAGAGAAACAATGCCAATTTTACTTCTCCACTCCATTTTACTATTTTGCTTATATTGAATTACATTTTCATAACTTATACTTATTTAATAATTTATAAACATTTAAAAATTATTTTGAATGTTTATTTTTAGGATAATCCTTATTATATTTCATTTAGATATACCTTAAGATAATATCACATGACTCATTTCCTTTTCAAGGGTTTTTTTCGAATGGTTATGCCTGATGTATGAATTACTTATGTGGAACACATATTAACTGAGATATTATAAATTTAATTGGTGGTCCTAAAATTATATATCCTCCCAATGAGTTGGGTAATTTTTTCATATAATGAGATGTTGTGAATAGTTTATAGTCATTTACATAGAAAACTATGTTTTGTTTTCTTAGAAGTGATCCTTGAATTAAGATTATGATATAGTTTTTTATGTTGGTGCCACATTATTATGATGACATGAATTATGAGATCTTATTATTTACACTATTATACCACACTATTATATATATTATCCTCGCCTTTTATAAAATTATTTTATTCCTCTTGAGTCTAATTATACACTTTATGTTTATTCCCTTGTTGGGATTTATAGATCACTAATGTGGATATATTTTTACATAGTTTTGCCAAATCTTTTTACTTAATTTTTAATTATTTAATTAATTATTTAATCAATTTTTACTAAATAATTTTACTTTTTTATTTATATAATTAAATTTGTTAATTAATAAATTTTTATATTTAGTTATGTATTTTTAGTCTTTAAATAAATAATTTGAATCTTATTTTTCTTATCTGGTTTTATTATTTGTTTATTAGTTGTGTTAATTCTAATATTCTCACCTTTTAATAACTTGACTTTAATAATAAACAGTCATTTAATATATTTATTTGTGTTTTAATTAACTTACACTGTTTTTTTATTATTTTATCCTATAACATTGTTTCATTAAAATATATCGACTTCATTAATAAATATAAATAATTATCCTGCTATTTAATTATGTTAAGAATTTGAGTTTTAATTAAATGAAATAAAGTGTTTTTTTTAATTTAAGTATTCAAAAAGTTAATTAATTAATTGATTTAAAGTTTTAAAACACTAATTATTAAATCCTAAGTTTGTAGTTAAATTATTTATTCATTAACTTGTGTTTTTAGTCTACCGATGAGGTAGACAAGAGCATCAGTGACTTGTTGAGTCACCAATGCAATTCCTTTCTATTAATTATAGACCCTTTAATAATTTTTCATTTAAGTCTTTTATAAATTTAGTTTATCAATTATCTAGCTTATAATTTAAGTGTTGTTAAATAATAATTTTTATTTTAATTTTAAAGTTTTAGTTTAATAATAATCTCGTTTTTTAATTTATGTTGTTTAACGTACTTTTAATTTTAAATCATTGTATTTTTGATTTTATGGTTTTAACTAGTTAATTATTTTCAATTTATTTATTTAGTTAACTTAAGTTTTAAATTCAAGTTCAATTTATTCTTTTTTTAAGTCTTTAAAGGTCACCATTAGTTATTTACTTTTGTTCTATCGGTGGCCCTTTTATTTGACGAAATGGTGGGTTTTTACTTTTTTTTACTGGTGACCTATTTCAATTGGTAACCTTAATTTTATTTAAGGCTTCCGGTGACGTTTTATGTTTTTCTACCAGTAACCATTTTTTTATTATTTGTATCAATGAACCTTGTTCTATCGGTGACCCTTGGTTCTATCGGTAACTTTTAATGTATCTGTGACCTATTCTTTTAAGTATCAGTAAGCTTATATAACGGTGACTATTCAGTTTATCACGGACTTTTTAGCCCAACGGTGAACTTTGATGCAGTGTATCCATAGTCCTTGTATTTTTTATTTTGCATCGGTAACACTTCTTTCTACTGGTACCCTTATTTTGTTTCTGCATCGGTAGAACAAAAGAGTAGGTCAGGAAGCTACTAGTGTTTATGGCAGGAAGCTACCAAGATAAAGCTGCTTCTGGGATTTCCTCAGGCCTTCATGCTGTAGTTGTGTGCTGCTGTACCGAAGGCCGCGACCGGTGTATCTTGAGGAAGAGTTGAACCAGAGGCTGTTGTGTTCCGCTGTGTGCCGTTGTGTACTGTGTCGCTGCTGCTACAGGAATTTGAAGATGAGGTCGAGCCAATCTGTGCTGCTTCTTGGAGGAATCCGCACCTTGCACTGTGAGTAGAGAGGAAAAGTTGTGCCGTCATCCGAAGTAGAAGATAAAGAAGAAGGCTTCTCGCCGAAGCTTTCCAAACCCCCCTATTTGGGTCGTGGATAAATGGGGGAGGAAGGATTGAGTTAAATAATAATAATAATAATAAGGATAAAATAAAAATAGTATAAAATAAATAAATAATAATGATAAATTAAATTAAATAGATAACAAAATATAAAAACTAATCTAATAAAATATATAAAGAAAAAAAACAAAAATACTGAATAATAATTTATAAATTTAATTTGAATAAAATAATTTATTTTTTAAAATAATATTAAACTTTATATTTATTGTTAATATTAATAATGTTAACTAATTAAAATCAATAACTTAATAACATTGTAACATTAAAATTAATAATTAATATATAACTAATAAAACTTCTAACATTTAAATGTTAATAATGATTTATTAAAATCAATTATTTTTATATAACTTAATCAACCTAATAATAGTTAAGTATTAAATTATTTTTATAACTCAAATTTTATATTAATTATGTTAATAATAATATTTTTTCTATTAAATAATAAAAAACTAATTTTAAAATATAATTACTAGTAAATAATAATGCTAATAAAATATATTATTAAATAATATCTAATTTAAAAACATTTTTAAAACATTTTTAAGGCATTTAAATAAACATATATCTTTAATTGTGAACATTTATTTCTATCGTGTTTTGACAGTTTTTACTTTGTTTCATTGTTCTTTACTGTGCCAGTTCACACCAAAGACTAAAATATGTCAAGGTTCACTAAACTAACTCGTCCGGAATTAGTTACGTGATAAAAACTAGTGCGACGTGTTAGTCGTGAAGAAACTCATGTGTGTGGTGCACACATGAAGGACACTTATAGTTGGCAAAAACCGAGAGGTAACATGCAGTAGATGACGGAGGATACAAAAACAGAGTAGCAACCTAATTTGATGAGACAATCATTCAACACATTAAAGGATCCATTTCCGAGCAGAGGCAGTGCGGAGGGCGACTCTGGACCACTCCATAAAGTTGGAGGAGTTCAGGAGTAGGGCATCGTCTTGGGAGTTTATCTTTTATTTTAATTCTAGTATCAGTACTCTTTTTTTAGTATGTTTTTAGTTGATGTGTTGATATTAAAGATAAGGTTAGGCTAAATCATATAATTCAAGGATAAAATGAAGTTCCACTAGTTATCCTTTAATTCTCTTTTCACTTAATCATTTTGAGGATTTTAGTATTGATCGGCGAGATCAATTCCAAGTTCATCCAATTGCTTGTACCATCTGAACTAAATTTTCAAAATTTCATGATCAATTGGCAAGATTGATTGTGGATACACCTTTCAAAAGATAATAAATTCTAAATACTTCAAGAGTTACGGTGAGTTCTCCCTATTGTTATTTTAAAACTGTTCACAGTTGATTTATTTTGGAGTGGTGAACTCTAGAATAGATTGGCTTGTGTAATTTAACTTTTGGAGAGGGAGGTAATTCATACTCTTATGATGGCACTCTGCAATATCCTTTATGTGAATTGAAACACCTCTAAAACTAGTGGTACAAACATTTTTCCCTAGGAATTACATTCTCGTAGTTCATTTATCACCGCTCAATATTTTGGTTGTTCACAGTTTTCAATTTGTTTCTTGTTTCATTCTAGTCTAGATAAAAACATAAAAAATCGTGTTACTTTTCTGCTTTAAAAGAAAAAATAAAATATATATATATATATAAAGTGAAAAATAGAAAATTCACTCCGTTGCTGACAACAGTGGAGTTTTCAAAAGTTTTTAGAAGAATAGTGGCCAAAATTACATTCCTTTTGGGTTCGACCCTACTTGCCACATATACTGTAGTTAGTAGGTATATAAATTTTAAACATTGACCGACTTCAATGATGGTTTAGGTATAGTTTTTGGAATTTTTTTTGGGGATCAATATGAGTCAGATAAAATGCAAACTGATGTGAGAATGCAAAACCTGGAAACACAACTTGGCCAACATGCTAGGGACTTTTCATCTAGGAAAAAAGGTAGACTTCCAAGTACCACTAAACTTAATCCTAGATAGAATTATATGGCAGTATTCACTAGAACTGGGCTTAATACTCAAACTGTTGCTGAAAAAGACCATGAAAAAGCCCAAAATGAAAATCTGCTTCAATCTGGTAATAAAAATCGGCTTTGCACACATGCTGGAAATTCACAGAAAAGTAATGAAAATGATCAAAATTTGAATTTATCATCTGAAAATCATGCTGAAAACTCATCTAAAAATCAAAATAATAAAGGAAAATAAATAGTTGAGGATGCGGTGAGGGATATACCAAATGTCCTAAAAATGTTTTCCCTACCCATCCCTTTCCCTATGAACCTGAAACCACAATGTAATACCAAGGATGAACTTCTTCATTTCCTTGGTCTTATTACCAATTTTCAAGTGAACATTCCATTCATTCAAGCCATAATTCAAATTCCATCTTACTTTAAATCTCTAAAGAAAATTTTTTCTAATAAAAAGTCTTTAGAAGAATTCGCTAGTTACAGCCTCACTAAAGAGTGCAGTGTTGTACTCCAAAAGAAAATCCCACCCAAACTGAAACACCTAGGTAGTTTTATCATTCCTTGTACCTTGGGAAATTCTGACCAGCTTAATTGTTTGTGTGATTTAGGTGCTAGTATTAATCTGCTCCCATACTCACTGTTTTGACAGTTGAGGTTGGGTGACCTTCAACCCACCACAGTCATACTGCAGTTAGCCGATAGATCTTTCACTCATCCTATGGGTAGGATATATGACTTTCTAGTTGGGTATTAGAAGCTATTTCTACCTACAGACATTTTAGTCTTGGAAATGGAGTATGATCAAGAGGTGATCGTCATCTTGGGTAGGCCCTTCTTGGCCACATGTGGTGCTGTAATTGATGTGTCTAAGGTTCAATTAATCTTTAAAACTGGTGAACAAAAATAAGAGTTCAATGTGTTTAAAAATGTTAAAGGACTATTTTTTTTCTTCTGAAAACTGTTCAATGGTAGAGTCCTTAGAAATTGAGAACTCAATTGGAAACTCGGATGAATTTGAAAAGCAATCCTCTGTTGAAGAAAATAACATAGAAGCTGAAAATCCTGTTGAATCTGTTTTAGAAGTTGAAAATACTATTTGAATACTGAATTTGGGAAATTTTCTAGGACTGGACAACTGCCCGGTTTCGGCTTTAGAAGATTTCTCTATTTCTAAACATCGAAGCTTTCTGAATGAATTTGAGAGTGTTTCTATCAACACCAACCTTGTTGAACACTTAGATGATATTGAGGGAGAACTTATAAGACAATTCGATGATTCTACTCTGATTAATTTGTTAAATTCTTCTCTGGAAAATATGGACAGTATGCTACCTACTTTGGATGGAAGTACTGTTACTTCTAAAACTCATCATGAAATTGAAAATATTTCATAATTTCAAACTCTGTACAAGTGATATGTTAAAGATCTTGGGCCTCCTAGGTATAATATTCTTCCTTCTAGTGTATAACCACCCACTCTTGAACTGAAACCAATCTCTGCCCATCTTAAATATTCATTTTTTGGGTGAGAATTCCACTTTTCCTGTAATAATTTCTACTGAGCTTAATGAAAACCAAGAAAAAAGATTGTTGAATGTTTTGAAAAAGTTTAAATCTGCCATAGGCCGGACAATACCTGATATTAAGGGTATTAGTCCCTCATTTTTTTATGAATAAAATAACTATGGTTCTTAACCATAAGTCTAAGGTAGAGTGTCAAAGAAGCATAAACCCAAACATGAAAGATGTTTTGAGAGAGGAAGTGATTAAGTTACTGGACACTGGAATGATATATCCCATTTCTGATAGTGCTTGGGTCAACCATGTCCAGGTTTTCCCCAAGAAGGGAGGTTTCACTATAGTAAAAAATGAAAAAAATGAAGAAGTCCAAGTTAGGAAAGCCACAAAATGGAGAGTCTATATAGATTACAGGAAGCTTAATGCATCCACTAGGAAGGACCATTTTCCAATCCCCTTCTTGGATAAAATTATTTAGAGGCTTGCTGGGAATGAGTTTTTTTGTTTCCTGGATTGGTATTCTGGTTACAACCAGATTCCTTTTGATCCATAGGATTAGTAAAAGACCACTTTCATAAGCCCATTTGGGACATTTTCTTACTGGCGGATGCCCTTTGGGTTTTGTGGAACTCTACACACCTTTCAAAGGTGTATGATGGCTATTTTTTCGGATATTGTTGAGAGAATCATTGAGATTTTCATGGATGATTTCTCCATTTTGGGTAACACTTTTGACACTTGTCTAGGAAATCTTGAGTTAGTTCTAGAGTGATGCATTGAAAACAACCGTGTTCTTAATTGGGAGAAATGTCAATTCATGGTTACAGAAGCTATAGTTCTTGGTCATAAGGTTTTCAAAAGTGGTTTAGAAGTTGATATTGCTAAGATTGATGTTATTCAAACACTAAAACCTCCTATAAATGTCAAATGAGTTAGAAGTTTTCTAGGGCATGCCGGTTTCTACCAGAGATTCATAAAAGACTTTTTAAAAATAACTAAGCCTTTATTTTATTTTCTGGTTAAGGATGCACCATTAAATTTTGATGTAAACTGTTTGATACCATTCAATTTACTTAAAGAGAAACTCATTGCATCACCCATTATCACTGCACCTAATTGGAAACTACCTTTTGAACTTAGGTGTGACTCTAGTGATATGGTTGTAGGTGCTATCCTTGGACAGAGAAGAGATAGGAAGTTACATGTAGTGTATTATGCTAGTAGACTACTATATGTGGCCCAAAAGAATTACACCACTGCTGAAAAGGAATTGTTAGCTTTTTTCTTTCTCTAGAGAAGTTTAGATAGTACTTGTTAGGTTCAAAAGTCATTGTTTTCACTGATTATTTTTCTTTAAAGTACTTGTTTTCTAATAAGGAAACTAAACCTAGGCTGATTAGATGGATTCTATTCCTATAAGAGTTTGATTTAGAGATTAGGGATAAGTAGGGAGCTGAAAATTTAGTTACTGACCTCCTTTATAGGATTCCTCTTACTCAATATGAACACCCTAGGGAGATTAACTCTTCCTTTCTAGATGAAAAGTTGTTTACTGTGTCAATTAGGAAATCTGCTTTGTTTGCAGTTTTTGCCAACTTCCTAGTAGTATGTGTCTTTCCCAAAAGTCTTTCTAATAACCAAAGAAAAAAATTAATTTCTAAACTGATATGCTACCTTTGTGACTATCCTATGTTGTTTAGGGGATGTGTTGATGGTATTCTTATAAGGCGTGTGCCTGAAGAAGAGATGATGCTTGTCTTAGGGAGTTGTCACTCCTAATCGTGGGGAGGTCACCATGGTGGTGAATGAATTGCTCAGAAAGTCTTACAATCTGGTTTCTATTGGAATACCCTTTTCAAGGATGCTAGAAGCTTTGTGGTTGGTTGTGATAGGTGTCATAGGTTAGGCAATGTTGGTAGGAAACGGTAGTAACCCCAAAAAGGAATGATAGAAGTTGAAATTTTTGATGTCTGGGGTTTAGATTTCATTGGTCCACTTCCATCATCTCATGGGAATGAGTATATTCTTGTTGTTGTAGACTATGTTTCAAAATGGGTTGAGGTAGTGGCAATGACCAACAATCAAGCCAATTCTGTAATAAATTCTATAAAAAAGATATTTACATGATTTTGAGTTTCCAAAGATTTTATAACTGATAATAGAACACATTTTAAGAACTCTAAATTTAAAGATTTTGTGAAAAAATATGGTTGTGTTCATAAAACTGGTACTCCTTATCATCTACAGTCTGGTGGACAGGTTGAAATTTCAAATAGATAACTAAAACAATTACTTGAAAAAATTGTGTCAACCTCTAGGAAAGACTGGTCTCTTAAATTGGATGAAGCTTTATGGGCTTATAGAACTACCTTCAAGACCCCTATTGGTATGTCTTCTTACAGGCTGTTGTTTGGGAAATGCTACCATTTACTTGTGGAGTTGCAACATAAATCTTATTGGGTAGTTAAAGCTCTGAACATTGACTTTAATAGTGCTGGTGAGCGAAGATTACTTGAGCTGAGTGAATATAATGAAATTAGGAGAGGGAGTTATGATAATTTATGAATTTATAAAGATAGGACTAAAATATTTCATGATTATATCATACAAACTAAATATTTCAAACATGGATAGAAGGTTCTTCTCTTTTACTCTAGACTTAAATTTTTTCCAGGAAAACTGAAGTCCAAGTGGTCTGGAACCTTAACTTTAGTGAGAGTGCCAAAAAATGATGCTGTTGAAATTATAGGTGAATAAAATAAACCCATGTTAGTTAATCGGTAGAGGGTGAAGTTTTATTTTGAGGGATAACCGAAGGGTTTGGCTTCTTTCACAGTGCTTGAAAATTTATCTTGAATAAAGTATGACTCAATTATTTAAAACATAGCGCTGCATGGGAGACAACCCACGGTCTTTTTTGTCTTTACTTTGTTTCTTTTTAACCTTGAGTAAAGTGATGCTTCTGTGCTCTGTTTTGTGAAATTCCTATTACTGGTTTTTCTTGGTTTTGCTGTTCTGTCTTAAAGTTTTCAAGATGCTGCAACTTTGTCAAAATGGAGTGGAATTCCCAAGCCAAGGTTTAATGAAAAAAATTATTCAGGGAAGTTCCTTAACTCCTCTATTCATTTTTCTTCTCCTTGTTCACTTTAATTAAAATCACTTCTATGTCACATTTACAACTATAGGTGAGTCAGTGATTGTTACTTTTTAAACTTTTGTTTCTTCTATGGAAATCCTGCTACATATGTACTGAATATTCTGCTGCATGTCTTGATATTGAAATAGAAAAAATTCTATATATGTTTAATATTCTGCTCATTTTAGAATGAAATTATGATATATGTCACTGTGAAATAAAAAATATGCATGTACTTCACTGATGAAAATTGAATTTCATTATTATTAAAATCTCATCACTTTATAAGACTAAGTGTGGGGGGTACATGTAGAATGAGATATTTTTTTGAATATGCTTTAGGTTGTGGTGTTTTTTTAGCATTCATTTATCTGCTCTTTTGAACATATTATTGAACTCAATATTTTAAAATGCTTACACCCTTTTCACCATGCTCTTCCAAGTTTCATGCCATGTTTGCACTTTAAGGAAAATCCTTGCTGGTGTCTTAAATGATAAATGTATGTACTTGCTTGTGAACCTGCTATAAATTAAACTTTGTGGAAATCAATATTTTTAAACTTCAAGGATACCCTTTATACATGTCATAAATCTACTTAATTGAAAATCTATTTTGAACATTAATTGCTAAATTTTTCTTCACCACTTTAAAAGACAAATATGGGACAAAGATGAGTTTTAAGTGTGGGAGATGGGGTCAATTCGTGATTGTGATAAACTATGCAAAATTGAAATCCCATCAATTCCCACTACAACTTCAAAATTTTTGTTAAAAATTGGTTAAATTTTTTCAATTTTTTTTTCATAATTATAGGTTGTTCACTGTTTTTCAAATGAGTCTTGCGTATGGACAGTTTTTATTTGGTAGTTAAGTATTGCTTTGAGTCTGAAATTATTGAAGATGCATGATTTCTGAGTGGTCTTGCTTAGTGGTTTTATGGGAATGTGGTTTAGGGTCTATTTTTTAGAGTGATATGGGTAATTTGTATGTGGAATTATGATCATATTCCTTGGAACTAAAAGTTCGATCTTGATCTTAGAGGATTCACTTTTTTTCTTTTAATTATTTAAAGTAATTGCCTTAATCAGATAATGTATATAATTTTTGATGTAAATATTTTGGAACTCGAGTAGTCTGGGCATCTTAGATCCCACAGTGAATCTATGAGACCCTAGATGTTTGGGGCATTTCTGTTTACTATTATCCCTATGTACACCTTGAATAAGTGCATTACACAGTGCTTAGAACATGATACATGGCTTGGGGAAAATAAATAAAGTGTCTAGGGTCAAAAATTAGTTCATTAAGGAGAGGGGAATGATGAATGTTGGATGAAGAAGGGGTCAATTGATTTATATGACAGTCATTTAGGTTGTGTCATTGAGGTGATTCACAAAAAAATTATTTATTGTTGGAACCTAAGTGAAAAGTAGTACATAGTTCCTATGGTCAAGATCTTAGTTCCATTGATATTCTACATCTTGTTATTCTTGGACTTAGAACCTGATCTTGGATTGAAATGAGTCACTAAGCAATATCACATATGAGGCATGACATCTTCATTGCTTTTTGATTCATAGTTTTCAAAATTACCCTTTGAGTATTTGTTCTAGGGAAGATTCATATGCGAAATTCGTTTTTTTAAAGTCTACTGTTATGTTTTGTCCTTTGTTTTTGATTGCTGGACATGTTACTTTTTGACATGATTTATAAATACTACAATCTATTTTTCAAAGATGATAAAACATCAGATTGTTTGAGGACAAACAATTCTTAGGTGTATGAGAATTTGATGTGGCTCTATTTTTACATAGTTTTTTCACATATTTTACTTAATTTTTAATGATTTAATTAATTATTTAAGCACTTTTTTACTAAATAATTGTACTTTTTTATTTATATAAATAATTTTTTTAAATAATCAATTTTTATAATTAATTATGTATTTTTAGTCTTTAAATTAATAATTTTAATCTTACTTTTCTTATCTAATTTTATTATTTATTTATTAGTTGTGTTAATTCTAATATGCTCACCTTTTAATAACTCAACTTTAATAATAAACATTTATTTAATATCTTTATTTGTGTTTTAATTAACTTAGACTATTTTTTTAATATTTTATACTTTAATATTGTTTAATTAAAATATATCAACTTAATTAATTAATATGATTAATTATCCTGCTATTTAATTAAGTTAAGAATTTGTGTTTTAATTAAATGAAATAAATTGTTTTTTTAAACTTTAAGTATTCACTTAGTTAATTGATTGATTGATTTAATGTTTTAAAACACTAATTATTAAATTCTATGTATGTAGTTAAATTATTTATTCATTAACTTGTGTTTTTAGTCTACCGATGAGGTAGACAAGAGCATTGGTGACTTGTTGAGTCACTGATGCGATTCTTTTCTATTCATTATATAACCTTTCATAATTTTTCATTTAAGTATTTTATCAGTTTAGTTTATCAATTATCTAGTTTATAATTTAGGTGTTGTTAATTAATAATTTTTATTGTAACTTTAAAGTTTTTGTTTAATAATAATATGGTTTTTTAATTTATGTTATTTAACCTTCTTTTAATTTTCATAGATCTGGACAGTTAATAAAATGATAATTGTTCTCAACCTCTATGAATGATCTTCTATTTTTTATCTTCTTTGTATCGTGGATTGTGGGAGGCCCGCATAGCAGATCTGAGGAGCCGGATGAACTCACCGCTGCTCATTGCATTCCAGCTCGGGTCGCGCCGCCTGTAGCTGAACTACAGCTGCTGTGGATGGTAGGAAGCTACCGAGCTAAAGTCGCTGTTGGGAGATCCTCAAAACTTTACGCCATAGTTGTGCACCGTGGTACTGAAGGTCGCAACCGGTGTATCTTGAGGAGGATTTGAACGAGAGGCTGTTGCGCTGCGCTGCGCTGTGTTCCACTGTGTACTGTGCCACCACTGCTACAGGAATTGGAAGATGAGGTCGAGCCAATCTACGCTGCTTCTAGGAGGAATCTGCAACTTACGCCATAGGAAGAGAGGAGGAGTCGTTCCATCATCTCGAGTAGAAGAGCAAGTAGAAGGATTCTCAACAAAGCTTTCAAACCCTCCCCCTATTTGCATTGTGGATAAATGGGGGAGGAAGGATAGAGTTTAAAAAACAAAAATAATAAGGATAGAATAATAATAGTACAAAATAAATAGTTAATAATATTAATTATATTAAACATATAACAAAATATAAAAACTAATCTAATAAAATATATAAATAAAAAAACAAAAATACTTAATAATAATTTATAAACTTTCATATTAATTATGTCAATAATAATATTTTTTTAAATAATAAAAAGCTAATTTTAAAATATAATTACTAGTAAATAATAATTCTAATAAAATAACTTATTAAATAATATCTAATTTTATTTTTTTTAACAATTTTTATGACTTTTAGATAAACTAATATCTTTAATTGTGAACATTTATTTCTATCGTGTTTTAATATTTTTTACTTTGTTTAGTTGTTCTTTACTGTGCAGGTTAACACCAAAGCCTAAAATACGTCTAGGTTCACTCAACTAACTCATCGGGAGTTTGTTACGTGAGAAAAACTTGTGTGACATGTTAGTCGCGAAAAAACACACATGTGCAGTGCACACATGAAGGACACTTAATGTCAGAGGAAACTGTGCGGTGACATGCAATAGATGATGGAGGATACAAAAATAGAGCATCAACATAATTTGAGGAGACATTCATTCGACACATTGAAGGATCCAGTTCCGAGCGGAGGCAGTGCAGAGGGTGACTCTAGAACCACTCCCTAAAGCTGGAGGGGTTCAGGAGCAGAGCATGGTCTTGGGAGTTTATCTTTCATTTTATTTCTAGTATCAGTACTCTATATTAGTATGTTTTTAATTTTCATGTTGATATTTAAGATAATGTTAGGCTAAATCATATAGTTTGAGGATAAAATGAAGTTCCACTAGTTATCTTTTAATTCTCTATTCACTTAATCATTTTGATGATTTCTGTATTGATCAGGGAGATCAATTCCAAGTTCATCCAATTGCTTGTACCATCAGAACTAAATTTTCAAAATCTCATGATCAATTGGTGAGATTGATTGTGTATACACCTTTCAAAAGATAATAAATTCTAAAGACTTTCGGACTTACGGTGAGTTCTTCCTCTTGTTAATTTCAAACTATTCACGGTTGATTCATTTTGGAGTGGTGAATTCTAGAATAGATTGGCTTGTGTGATTTAACTCCTGGCGAGGGAGGATATTCATACTCTTATGATGGCACTCTGAAATATCCTTTAGGTGAAATGAAACACCTCTAAAACCAGTGGTACAAACATTTTTCCCCGGGCATTACATTCTGGTAGTTTCTTGATCACCGCTCAATATTTTGGTTGTTCACAGGTTTCAATTTGTTTTCATGTTTCATCCTAGTCTAGATCAAAAACATAAAAAATAGTGTTACTTTTCTTCTTTAATAGAAAAAATATATAAAAATATATAAAAATAGAAAAATAGAAAATTCACTCTGCTACTGACAACAGTGGAGTTTTCCAATGTTTTTAGAAGAATAGTGGCCAGAATTACCTTCTTTGTGGATTCGACCTTGCTTTCCACTCATACTATAGTTAGTAAGTATATAAATTTTAAACTTTGACCAACTTCAACGATGGTTTAGGTAAATCACTTTTTTTCTTCATGTATTCCCCAAGATATCCTATATTGAAGACTAATTTAAATGGGATTTATGATAAGTTATAAAATAAAAAAAAATATGACGTCGGTTATGTTTCAGATATTTTATTATATGTATTATCTCTTAAATACACTAGACTTTTAGATTTTAGGGTTGTAAATTTATGTTAAAAATAATGACATTGAATATATAAAACACTTGGGTATATATAATTTGTATCATAGAAATTTTTAGTTATTTTTGGGGATTATGATATAGAAACATTAGGGAAAACCTAAGAGATAAGTTTAATTATGGGAAAACATTTGAAAAATTTGGTAAAGTATTGAGTATGTGGATTCAATGGAATAAAATCTCTATCTGGGTTAAAAAAGTGGATACAGGCCGCCGAATAAGGTTTTGAACCCTACATAGTGAAGAGGGAGACTCGAGGGCTCTGGAGAAGCCTTCATATCGAAAAACGGACCATCGTAGTGCATCTGATGGTCCGCAGAAAACTCTTCCAGGCCGCCGATGTCGGCGGCGATGGAAACGGCATCCGGCGGCGTTGGTCGCATGCCTAATAGAAGAATGGCATGCCATAGTGGAGATGGCGGCAGTAGCCACTCGGTTACCCCATGGAGGAAGCCGCGACCCCCATTCGTGGCATGTGCTGGATCTTGAGACTTTGCCGTGGGTCTTTCCGAGTGCAATGGTCTGCTACGAGGACCGGTTAGCAGAAGTAGTGGAAATAGTGGGTGCCACCAAGTGGGTAATGGACGATGCTTTGAACACATTCAGGATTTAAGTGTTAGTCTAACTTTGAGCAGGCTAGACATGCGCTGGTAGGCAGTACCCAGCCAGCGGGTCGGACCAGACCCGCATCCCGACAAGCTGGTCCGGATTCGAGACCCAATAGGCTAGGCCCATTGGGTCACGTCAGACTCGGGTCGAATCGGATCGGTCTGACTGGGTCAGACCGGACCTGGACCCAACCTGCCCCCGTTTCACAAACATTTCCGTAACATTCAAATGAGTGTCTGTTTGATGAGTCGTCTACGGTGTCAGGACCCTTGCGACGAGGCAATATTTTTGAGATACTCTAAGTGAGTTTTTTAGAAATTTTTAGGATGGCCTATTTGATTTGAAGAGTAGGCAATCTCGATATGAGAAAACTTTGGGAAGAATCGTGGTGATTTTTATGATGAAAATTAGGGTGGTTACTCCAATAATGGCTCAAGGAGAGGGTAATCCTTATCCCTATACTTAGGTAGGGACGAGACTCCCCACATCATGGGTGTGGGTTTGTATGGGTAGCTTCCTCCAGTAGTGTTACTCCCTTGAGTAACTAGAGTGCCGGTTCCTGGAAATGTTTGTGAGGGTAGATTAAGTACTCTCTTGTGGAGTTAGGGAGCAGGTACTCTATCCATGATGTCTGTACTTCCTATAGGAATAGGGCTTGGTCACGCCACATCTGACGCACATAGATTTGGTACTCCCCTACTGAGTAGGATGTGGTTCCTCTATTATAGGAGTCGGTACTCCCTTGTCATAATAGGGCACGAGTCCTCCATAAATCTAACGTATATAGATTCGGTACTCCCCAACAAGGTAGGGTGCGGGTCCTCTATGATAGGATTCAGTACTCCCCTTTTGTTTCAGGGAACGGGTCCTCCACACATGGTCAAATAGAGTTGGTACTCCCTTACCTAGTAGGGTGCTAGTCCTCTATTATAGGAGTCGGTACTCCCCTATCATATCAGGGCGTAGGTCCTCTAGTCACTGAGTAGAAATCTTCTACCGGGTAGGGTGTGGGCCCTTGATTGGGGACTGAGCTTCCTCAGCTTCGGGCACAGTAGCAAGGAACATGCCTATCCACTTGATGAAAACGATTCCTAGATAGAAGCTAGTGCTCCCTTGATGGACTGAGGTGAGGGACACTCCTTATTAGAGTGAAAGAGGTTTCCTGAGTTGGTTAGAATCATGGACCCCTCTTACATCTGCAGTAGTGAGGATGGGCCTCTCCACATGTGTTTCCTTGGACCTGCATTGTGCGTAAGACGACGATGATTAAACCTCCGATATTGGGCACCAGAGCTAGACCTAGTAGAATTTTCTCGATGGATCACATTCTCTCGGGTTTACCATTTGGAATGGTAGGGTTGTTCCCAATAGAGTGTACCCCTCAGAAAAATACTATTTAGGATGGCTATGCACTTGGAGTGTGTTCTCCTGGGTTTGTGTGTTACCTCATGAATCTGCGATGAGAATCCTGATGATGGATTTGATGTTGGAACCTTATGAATTCTTAGTGACTGAAATGAGTATATATGGATGTTCATGGTACATTTTTTTTATATACTCGAGTAGAGATTACTCTTCATTACTTTGTGGGTTTTCTCTTTTACTTTACCTTTGTGGTTTTAGGGACCCCTACTGAGTATTGTTTACTCACACCTGCATGGGATTTTCCCATACATGTCATTTCTTATTCATATGATTGATGCTTTGACAGAGTCCAGGGATGACAAGGACCTGGTGGTGTTCAGTGAAATCAGACATATGATGTGTACTTATACAGCTTCAGGAAGCTACCCTTCACCAACCCTTTAGGTAGGCTTCTCGGATGACGAGCTTTCGGGACTTGGAGTTTTACTTTTGTTCTATTTTTCTTTTGGTGGGATTTTATACTGGTCTTGGTTTCCACCCTGTACTTTAATTTTCATTGTACTCTAGTTGTGTTTTATTTAGTTAATTTAATGCATGGTTTTCTTGGCATTTACATTCTCATAACTTTCGATGGGAGTAGTGTGCATGTGTAGAGGTACTTAGAAAAATTCCTCCCATTTTTTGTTATATGCTTACATGGCACTAGTCTCTAGTTCCTAGCCTATTAGAGGTGAGATTAGGGTAGTCATGGAATGAGCCCCAGGGGACGGGTCATGATTGAGTTTTATCAGAGGCGATTGGTTCTACCATAGGACCAAAATGTTGTGAGATTGGTTTGGGTTGCATAACGACAGTGTTGAGATGATTAGAGTTCAGCTTTCCGGCCAGGGACTCTAGTGTTGGTGCGGTGGCTGACGTATCCCTACACCAAGACACTGGACACATTTTTCTGACTCGGTACATGGAAACACTAGTTACGGGGAAATAAATGGTACATGCATCATGTAGGAATGTTTGTGCTTTCCAGGTCCTTCTTGAGTCATCTATCTAGATATAATATTTAACTATGGTTCATCTTGATATATTTCAGAATGACACCATGATGACATCTATATAGGATTCTACAATGTGATTGTAATGATGATCCACCCTGATTGGAGGATTCGGTGTAGGGAACTAAACCTGAGGCATTACCTCATGGTGGTTCACTAGTGAAGTAACCACACTATCAATCAATAGTTTCTACCTGCACTACCTGTGGAGGATGAACGCATGTTGAGTATTCTAGATGAGTTCCAGAGGTAGAGACCTCTTAGGTTTCGAGGAAAGATAGATTCTAAGGTAGCTAAGGATTGGATTGAGGAAGTTACACGATTCTTTCTCTAAGTGAGGACACCATCGTACCAGATGACAGTATTATCAATGAGCCTTCTATAGGGATCAGTGGGATGGTGGTGGAGCTTAGTGATCCAGACGCATGAGGAGGTGATCCTCACTTGGAAAGTGTTTGAGTGCCTCTTTAGGGAGGATTTATTTCCAGAGACTATAGGATATGTCTGTATATAGAATCTATTGCACCTACAACAGGGCAACATGTCAGTAAAAGAGTACTCAGTGAGATTCATGGATATTTATCACTACTCCACATATATGGTGTAGGTCCCTTTCTTTAGGGACCGAACCTTTGATCAGGGACTATGACAGGAGATCACAGCATCAGTGATACCTTTTATAATTCTGACATATGTTAGGGTGCTGGAGCGAGCCCTGGTGGTTGAGAGCTTCCTAGAGGAGGAGCAGATGACAGGCGACAAGATTGTGACGTATGAGGCATACCCATTCCCAAACACAGACACATGGTTCTGTGGTGCATGAGTTGCTCCAAGGATCTGATCAGTCGTTGGAGAGGCAGTGTTATGCTTGCAATGGTTAGGGATATCTCACAAGGGATTTTCCAACCCACTATGCTGCTGTAAGGTAGAAGACAGAAAAACCTCATGGGAAAATATAAATCTTGGAGAAAAGTGTTATGTAGGTCAGTGAATGAGGCAGTGGAGTTGGACGAGCAACAGGAGGTGGTCCACACCAAGCTCAGGGAGATGGAGGGTACGAGTGAGGAAAACTGCATGTGGTAATGGCATATGAACAAGAGGGTCCATGAGAGTTTCAAGGTACGATCAATGTCTTTTCATTTGGATGCCTTTTTAAATAGACACAGGTGCTAGTCACCCTCCTTTTTTCTACAAGTTCTGTTTGAGACATGGAGGCTTCGGTTAGACTGTGTGATTAAACCTCACACTTAGAGACTTCTCCTGGAAGATAACCATTGATCACACATTATCACTGATAGTGTGAACAAAATCTTGGAGGTGGGAGTTGCGGTTGGGATCTCTTAGTCGTGGCGTCGAGGCCTTACAATGTCATTCTGGGTATTGACTACTATTTTTCATTCCTGGATTGATTATATTATCCAAGGGATGCGATGTGTCTGTGATAGTGAATGAGGGTTTTACTTTACAATAAGAGGGAAACCCGGGAAACACCGGATAGACTCTTTTGAATAGTCATTCTTGGGATCATTTCATGTTGATAGAGTTAGACTCCATGATGTTTCATATAGTATGAAATGGTTGATTACCATCCATAATCAGTTGAGGTTCCTCTAGTGAGTACGACAGTGATCTTGTTTCGGCAATTTCTGTGGCCGCTGGAGGTTGTCGACAAAGGGACTAGTATGGCCTAGTGTTCTCCCATGGGTAGACCTATTCCGTTCATAAATACCCCTATGTGTTTAGAATCAACTAATAATACGTAATGATTGTGGAGACTAGTACAGTTCATCTAAAGGTGGAGGTTAATTGTGGGGTTCTTTCTGTATCTGCGTTATGTTAGAATGGAGGTGAGCTGCTAGACCCCATGACTGCAGATAGATAATAGTGTTGAGTGCTTCTTCCACTTGTCACAGTCGAAAGAACATGTCCCATTGTTGCCCAATTTTGACCAAGAAGAAGATGGACATGGGAGTGGTTGGTTTCGGTGGTTAATTGAGGTATGTTCTTGTAAACAACACAAGGTCCCTTGATGAACTCAGTTTTCTTCCATTGATTACAGGATTTTGCTTTTCGTGGATGGAAATCCTTAAGGTGGGGAGAATGTAATGGCCCAAATTCCATGGATTAAAAAAAAGGGATTATTTCAAGACCAGGTTCTGAGAAGACAAGTAATTTCGATTCCTAGTGTGTCCGGAATAGAATTTTGAACATTTTTAAGTTCATTTAAATAAATGTGTGAGATGGTTTTTCTATCTTTCTAACCGGTTCTTAGTTCAAAAATATGAGGGCGTCGTTGGACTCAGAATGGTTGGATTCGCCTACAATGGACCTAACTTCAACTGACACAAGTTGATAGCAAAAGTTAATTTTTGTATTTTTTAAAGAAAAAGTTAAATAAAATAAAATAAACATGTTTTTTTTTATTTTTATAATTTTTGATGCTTAACTATTTTCCAACCAATAGAAACTAAATACGCTATTTCATTAAATGAAACATCATAACGACTTTGTAACAGAACATAACTGAAACGTTGAATCACATTTCATTCTTTAATGATTGAGAAAACAATGCAGGATTGTTGGCATAATCCTGGTTCTGCTCTGAAACTCTGGTGGTTGACAATAACGAATGCCAACCCCCACTTTGAATGTATCGTCACCAACGACGATTAACCAATGGCCATAAGAAAATTATCATGGAAAGAAGAATGTAGAGACACCATTCATCACCAACGAATGATCCAAGTCGAGGTAGGGGTTGTTATTTGAATCTATCTTCCAGGTTTCTAGTTTTAAATGATGAATGCAGATCAAACCACGAATAGGTTGACCCACAGTTCGATTGTTCTTGCGGGAGGGTTCCTTTAGCGGGGTTTTATTGGGAGATATTATTGATGAATTTTTGGTTAACCCTTATAAAGGTAACAAACTCGATTTACATGTACATCGATCGAGGTCCGTTCAATCTTTATTGATTTGTGCATTTTCCTCCAACCGTTATTTGTTCGTCACAGGCAGCCCTTACTTGGACCATGACTCAATTCTTGGAGATCGAATGTTCATTGCACAATAAATCCTTAGCACAATGACCCAAAGTAATGGATTCAGATGGATGTGGAATGATGAAGGTGCGGTTACGGTAGTGGTGACCAGTACAAGGTAGTGATGGAAATATCGTTGCTCAAATGACTTTGCATCAGGATGGATCACAATAAAGTTTTGAACCCCAATCAGTGAATAGGGAAACCCAATGTCTTTGGAACACACTCTGGATCGAAAAACGGACCACCGAAGTACATTTGGTGGTCCACAAAAAACTCTTCTGAGCCACCAGGAGTGGCATGAGGCCGCGCCAGTGGATTGCTAGATGGAAGGGTGGTGCGCCATGGGGGAGTTGGCGATGACTGCCGCTTGGCCGCCGTGGGGAGGAAGCAACAACCCTCGGCCGTGGCATTTTTTAGACACTATAGCTTTACCGTGTGTCATACTGAAAGAACCAATCTGATACACAGACCGGTTGGTAGAAGTGGCAGCGCCAGCAAGCACTGTCTGGAGGATAACAGATGATGCTTTGACCACATCTGGGATTGAAGAGATAGACCATATTTGAGCGGGCCTAGCATGCACTGGCGGGCCACTCCCAGCTAGTGGGTCAGTCCAGGCCTAGCTGGTCTGGGCTAGCCCCATTGGGTCCGGTCGAACCTGGGTCGGGTCGGTCTGACTTGGTAAGACTAGACCTGGACCTAACCATCCCTCGTTTCATAAAAATGCATGTAACTTTTAAACGGAGTGTTTGTTTGATGAGACTTCTACAGTTTTGGGACCCATGAAATGAGAAGGTATTTTTGAGATAATATATGTGAGTTTTTTACATAGTTGGAGGATGACCTATTTGATTTGAATTATAGGCACTCCCAGTACGAGTATACTTTTATCATAATCAAGGCGATTATTACAATGAATGTATGGACAATTACTCCCTTGATAACTCAAGGTGCAGGTACTACTTATCCCTCTATATAGGTAGATTCAGGAATCCTCACATTATGGGTGTGGGTTCTTTTGGGTAGCATTCTTCAGGGGTGTTACTCCCCTGAAGTACTAGGGTGTAGGTTCCCAGAGATGTTCGTGAAGGTAGAGTAAGTACTCCCATGAGGGGTTAGGGATCGAGTCCTCTATCCGCAGAGTCAGAACTCCATATAGGACTAGGGCATGGGTAATCTACATCTGACACACATAGAGTCGGTACTGCCCTACCGAGTAGGGTGGGAGTAATCTATTATAGGATTCAACACTCCCTTGTCGTACCAGAGTGTGGGTCCTACATAAATCTAACGTACATAGAGTTGGTACTTCAATACTGGGTAGGGTGTGGGTCCTCTATGACAGGAGTCAGTACTGCCATACTATTTCCGGGTGCGGGTCCTCCACACCTGATAGAATAGAGTTGGTACTCCCCTACCAGGTAGGGCACTAGTCCTCTATTGTAGGAGTTAGTACTCCCCTATTGTACCAGGGAACGTGTCCTCCACACACAAACTGACAAAGTCGATACTCCCCTATCGTACAAGGGTGCAGGTCCTCTAGTCACTGAGTAGTACTCCCTTACTGGGTAGGGTGTGGGTCCTCAATTGAAGATGGAACTCCCTCGGCTGTCGGATACAGTAGCGAGGAGTGGGACCATCCACTTGATGAAAATGATGCCTAGATAGAAGCTAGTGCTCCCTTGATGGACTAAGGTGTGCGCTACTCCTTATCGGAGCGATAGAGGTTTCACAAGATAGTTTGGAGCATGGATTCATCTTATGTGTACAATGGTGAGGATGGGCCTCTCCACATGGGTTTCCTTGGTCTTGTGTTGGGCACAAGACGACGATGACTGAACCTACAGTGTTGGGCCCTAGAGCTAGACCTGGTAGAATGTTTTCCCAATGGAGCTTGTTCTCTTAGATGTACAATTTGGAATTGTAGGTTTATTCTCGATGTATTTTACCCCTCAGAAGAATTCCATCTGGTATGGATGAGCTTGTGGGGTGTGTTCTCCTAGTTTGGTGTGTTACCTCATGAATCTATGATGAGAATCCCGATGCTGGCTATGAGGTTGGAAGCCTATATATTCATAATGACTGAAATGAGTATATCTGGATGTTCATGGTATATGTATGGGAATACACCCAAGAAGAGATGATTGTGCATTACTTTGTGGGTTTCTCTAGTGATTTACCTTTGTTTTTTCAGGGTCCCCTACTGAGTATTGTTTTACTCACCCCTGCATGGACTTTACCCGCACGTATCATGTATTTTGTAGATTAATGACACTTTGATGAAGTCTAGGGAGGACCGAGACATGGTGATTTTTAGTGTGATTAGACAGATGAGGTGTACTTCTATAGCTTCAGGCAGCTACCCTTCACCTACCCTTCAGGTAGGCTTCCCGGTGGATGAGATTCAAGGACATAGAGATTTACTTTTGTTCTATTTTTCTTTTGGTGGGCTTGTATACTAGCCCAAGTTTTCACACTGTACTTTACTCTCTGTTGTACTCTAGTTGTGTTTTACTTAGTGGATTGCATGAATGGTTTCCTTGGATTTTAACTTATAGTACCTTTGGAAAGGATTTGTGTGCGTGTGTATAGGTACTTCGGAAAATGCCTCCCATTTGTGGGATATGCCTACTCGATGCTAGTTTCCATCCCCTGGCGTTTCGGAGGTGGGCTTGGGGTAGTCACAGCATGGGCCCCAGGGAACGGGTCATGAAATTTTATTTTTAAGGGTGTATATACAAATACATATATATGTATATATACATATATATGTCTATCCAACTATGTATAAATATTTTATTGACTATTAATTTATGGGTGTATATTTATTTTTTAAAAATTTAATTTATTTTGGAATATTGGGATACTAATTCTATGTACAATTCCAAAACTATTATTCCACTTATATATATGTATTTAATAAAGATTATTTTTTAATTTGATTTCATATCAATTCTGCTAATTGATATTCTCATTTATCAATGTTTTTCGCAAAATGAACTTATTCTGTGATGATGAGTATTTTAAAATCATTAACATATGTATATATATATGTGTGTGTGTGTGTGTATGTATGTATCCACATATATATATATACAAGGATGAAATTGATATTGTTATGTTTATAATTTTATCCACATGATTCTAAAAAAACATGTGTAGTATGTCATCGTTGTATATTAAAATTAATGACGTTTCATCTGCATACAATCCTGAAAATGTGTTATGCATGACATCGACATATGTTACATTCAAAATAAACTCATGTTTTCAAATTAAATTTTATTGTTTAGTTCTCAGATTATTAAGAACAGGAATCTCTTTAATAATTTAAATGTTTTATTTAGGTTTTTTATTTATAATTTTATGGGTGATATATAATTATTTATTGTGATTATCTATTTGTATTAATAGATAAGCTATTACATGAAAGGAAGTTTGAATACATGGGTAGCACATGCAAAGTCTTATGGCCTGAGTTTTTGGTTGTAACCAAAATCGCAAGTGATATGCATTAAAATTTCATGTATTTATGTATGTACATACTTATATATAAATATATGTGTGAATGTGTATTTTAATGAAGTGACATGAGTTCAAAATTAAAAACTCAAGTGAAAATATATATAAGTAAAGCAAGCTTTTTTTTGTCAGAAAATATGGGACTTAAATGTTGTAAATATGGAATAGAATTGAGGAGAGAACCCATCCTTTGCTAAGTGGGTAGGCCCAATACATCCTTCAATGTTTCAAGTGGCATAAGAATAGTGTTTTGTTTTCAGAAGCTTGCGTATTGTTTTTAGAAAAACACAGGAATATATTTAAATAAATTTTGGACGTATGTATTTTCTAAAGTGATATATTATTTTTAAAGCATATGTAATTTCAAATAATGTCATCAAAAAGATATTTTCGAAAGTATTTTCAAAATAAAAGTTTTGAAACAATTTATTAATTGTTTTAAAACCCCTTATATGGAATATTAACTATTCACCGCTTGTTTTAAATTATTTTTCTACAGGTTGAGTAGAGTTTTCATTGGTATTCACTTTGCTTACGGGTTTAGCGAACACAATTTCATTTGGTTATCTTAATTTTATTTTTGTACAGTTTTGATAAAAATTTATGGTTTTTCTACTCTCCATAACCTAGAATGGTAAAATATTCTGATATGAAATTCAAATGTTTTTTATTTATTATGTTTTATTTTTATAAAACAAATCCACATCATCTATAAGGGATAAATTCGATAGCTCATTCTTGGACCGTTACTAAAAAGTTAGATCATTAATGGCCATAAATATCACAATAGACAGTCACAACTACCCACTACTAAGGACGAGTTTGGGTCAGGGTCTCATGTCACACGTCTAAGGTCTCAGTATATGGAGTGTCAATTGGAAGCTATATAGGAAAACACTATTTAATTTGAAATTGACATCCCCATTTAATAGTAACCATTTAATTTAAGGATTTTAAATCCATTTATTTTCGTACTCTTGTCTATATATATATATATATATGACTGTGCAATTAGACTTGTCACCATTACCAATTTATAAAAGACATACTAATTATAAATTGAAATTGGAACATCATGTCACTATGACCTGGGCCTACCAATGGGTACCAGGATGTAACAGATCATATTAAATGATTCGAATAAATGAATCACCATTCTTAATTTATATAAGTACATTCTTCAAAAATTACCACTAGCATTTAGGTAATCAAATCAGCTATCATTTTATCCCATGGAACCGGTGGTCCATGAATAAAACATGGTTCAATTTGTTAATTAAGGTGTAATCATCAATATATACATGAAAAATAATATTCATATTAATGAATACACATTAATTAGTTTAATTATTCTATCCATACAAGAAATATTAGAACATTTCTAATAGATATCAATGAAACATACAATTTTCAGTAGGTAATGCACGTAGTAAGAAAACGTGGCATGGGAAAATGAGTGACATATAATTTCTAAAGTGAATATGATGATTCGTGAGATTTTACATTCATTCCATACTAGGACAAGGGTAAAATAAATATATAATAACAACAATAACAACAAAAACAACAAAAACTATCCAAAACATGTGTGTCACTCATTGGTGAAATTAGTATAACTATAACATGAATAATCCAATAACAACAATATCCCAACCCTGGAAATTTGGGTTTCCCATATACAAGGGTTAGCTACTCATAGGCACAAGATCATTATTGAATTCAGATATGTTCTTAGTCTCCTGTCTAATACCCAAATTGCAATACAAAAGGAAAAAAGGAAACACTCTGATGCCACTTTGTAACATTGTGACCCAGGAACCACTAAACGGTTCCCTAAGATGGTGGGCCACATATCCTCAAGAGAACTTCCCCATACACTATAGGTTTCAAAATCACAACACGGGTCTGTGGTGGAACAATGGGGAGACTATACCCTCTAATATCAAAGTGGCGTAGTGGTAACAAAAAATTAAAAAAATAGCAGAATCCTAATATAACTGACACCACAACAGAAACAAGTACAATAATAAATTGTGGAAGTTAACATCCATGAAACATTAATAAAAATCAAGAATAGGCTGATTCATATACAATGTTATGACATGTCATGATTATGTAAAAAATGTGGGATACATGGGATATAAAGTACATGCATATGTATCATATTATACAAAAGATCACATGAAAAAAAAAAGCAATATCCAATAGCATTGCAAGTATATGATCAGTCCTCCGCTACCATGATCCCATGCTAGAATCAAATCATATCAAGCATTCGTTACCATGTTCCTTCACTTATCACTACATTTATCCATAAGGTATGTATGGGTTCTAATTGACAGCCTGAACAGGGTTTGAGATAAACTCATTTGGCCACTATCAACTGTTTCTACGATAATATATTCACTATGTATAACATAGAAGTTTAAATGTATAAAATATAATGAAATGTTGAAATCCATAGACTAATCACCTCAGGTTCCTTGGTAATTCTTGGATAACACTACCTACTTCAACATTGTCTAAAATAACTATGATTTCAATTTAGAGAGTATATATATTGTTAAATAATTATATATAATATGTATATTAGTATGTAAACTATATATATAAGGTCATATATATGAATATACATAGATACTAGGTTCTAGAAGTACTTGGGGTGTCTCTTAGGAATCCAAGCATGGTCATGAGCTATAGACTCCAACAAGTGTTGTATCCTTGAATCTCCTTGGATTGCGAGACATCATGCTTGACACTTGATATAGTGGGGTGAGTCATCATCCCCAACGCCTGATGCAAGGGAACATTGAATGTTATTTCCATAGTCTAAGTAAATGATGTGAGACACTATGCACAACACCTAATGTAAGGTATTATGAAACACCATTATCAATAATAGCCTTAACCATTGTCCACTAACCAATATCCATCGTCTATTTATAAAAACCCTAAGGTATTGAATATTTTAGTATTTACATTAATTTTTTTCAACCAAACCATGGGTTTCATACGTTTTATAATTTGTTTTCTATTTGTAACATGTGAAGTGGTCTTTCCACTCACTTATATTTAATTAATTCAAAACATTTAATTTATAATTAAAAGGAAAATCTAATATAAATCCAACAAAAACCAACCTTAGGTTGGTAGATAATCACTCATCTTTTGTTAACCTTTGAATCAACCTTGAACCAAATAAAACATAATAATATATAAATTCCCTAAAAATAGGGAATATTATCATCCACTAATATAGAACTAAAGATAAAGAGATAATAAAGAACTAATAAAGATGATGGGAGAGATCACTGTTATAAATCAAATTTTTCAAGTGGAAACAAAAAAGATTCCAAATAGATTTTTTATCATTAGTTATATATTTGAAGAGGATGGGGTATCCCTGGCATGTGGTCCACTAGAAAATGAGGGAGGGAAAAAAGGGTTATCCCTTTTATATGGAAGAGGGAAAAATTATCTCCCCCTTTTCTAAAAGATGTAGGGTTTGGCCACATTTCTAGAAAAACTATGTGCCAATTGTTTGATGGCACTATCCCGAGACACATCTCGCATGAGATATCCTAAACAGTTGAGACAAAACATGATCCAACCATACAAGGTTACTGTCTATGTGTAAATAAGGATGCAAGATAGGAACACGGTTTGCAAAACCATGCACAACCCATTTGGGTTACCCATTCAACTTATTTGAGACAAGTCGCACGACCACATGGTCTGGCTCACATGGTTTTTCCTAACGATGCACCCCTCTCTAGACCTCTACAACACCCAAAATGGTTTGGATTAACTGTGTGGGATCAGTTTCACTATTTAGAAAAAAACATGTGCTGGGCCTTTTTCCTCCATAAATCATAGATATGGGATGTGAACAGGCCCCGTACTCTCTAGGAGGATTCAATATACCATAGTTAACATTTACTTGGATAAACCAATAAATTTAAACAAGATAAAGAATATTTGTTCCTTTGTAACAAGTAAAATCATTAAAAATACCCTTATATATATATGTTGTATTACTTCTTCTTTGCTTTATGAATGATTTTTTTTTAATTTTTGAAAAACAATTTTTGGTTAAGTGAGAACCAACCATTACAAATCACTTTGAATCTAAGTGAGGATATGTGAGAACTGACATACCATCACCAGGATCCATTGATGTGAAAAAACCCTATCCAGGACCATAGCTGCCCAAAAAACCCACAGAACCATGGGTGACCATTAATTTTTATCTAATTGAGAACCGAGTAAGCAATCATACCATCGAAAAAAGAACCAACAAACCACCCCCAAGAGACTCCAAGATCAGAAACTCCATCATCAGATCAAACTAAATGATCCCAAATGGCCAAAGAAACCTTAAAACTAGTCTATAGTGGGAGCTTGAATTAAGGGAAAGGCCAAAAGAGCGAGTTTTTTTTTATTATTCATTTTTTCAAAAAAATAATTTTGAAAATACATCTAGGTTAAAAAAAATTATTTTTTTACCCCCCAAAGGCGGCACTTGGTGTGCCGCCTTTGGGGGTTTTTCCGCCCAGGGCAAGGCGGCACATGGTGTGCCGCCTTTGCATAAATATTTTTTTAAAAAAAATTATTTTTATTTTTTGTTTTTTTTTGTTTTATGTGTGTATATATATATATATATAACAAAACATTTCAGCAGAATTTTTCTGCTATTTAATATCCAGCAGTTCTGCCATTACAGAAGTCTAGATTCTGACTGATACCCTCACCCAGGACTCCCTTTTATAAGAGGGTTTGCCCTGAAAACAATACTGCATTTCCGATCTGGGATTCTGGTTCTCCTTTTCCTGCACAGTACATTCTGCGTTTCCGATGTGTGATTCTGTTTCAAGTACACGACTTTGAAAGACTATAAAACATAAACTATAAGACCAATATAAATGAAACTTTAAACACTGATTAAACATATAAGAAATAGTTGAAAACAAAAATAATTTCATAAAAAATGTTGATACAGATTAATTTATAAGCTTTCAAAACCACCTACTTGAAACTTAAACATATTTCAAGTACGTGACTTTGAAATCTTATAAAATATAAACTATAACACCAATACAAATTAAACATTAAACATTGATTAAACATATAAGAAATAGTTGAAAACAAAAATAATTTCATTAAAAATGTTGACCAAAAAGAATTTATAAGCTTTCAAAACCATCAACTTGAAACTTAAAAATGTTTCAAGTTCCCGACTTTGAAAGACTAAAACATAAACTATAAGACCAATACAAATGAAACGTTAAACATTGATTAAACATATAAGAAATAGTTGAAAAAAAAAACTTCCTAAAAAATGTCTATAAAAATTAATTTATAATCTTTCAAAACCGTCTACTTGAAACTTAAAAATGTTTCAAGTACGCGAATTTGAAAGACTATAAAACATAAAATATAAGAACAATATAAATGAAACATTAAACATTGATTAAAACATTGCTACATATAGCTTTGAAAAAGAAACATTGCTACATATAGCTTTGAAAAATAAACAATGTTTGGTTAACATATGATGAAAATTCTTGGGAAAAATGCAACGTAAATCTGTAGGAATTAGATTTTTTATCAAAACATGGCAGTCATGATAATTGAATACTTTTAAATTCATATAATTCATTGACACAATGTTATTGATATTTGATGAATACCCCTCTAGAACCTTTACATCATTGAACAAGTTGAAAAACAAATATATCTCTCCTCCCTAGAATGAGTATAAGCAGCATGAGGAAGAAACATTGGATTTTCACCCTTCACAGGAGCCAACTCTTCTCGTATTCCCATGTCAACCATGTCTAACCATGCCTCAATTCCATCCTTTGTTTTTTCAGGGGAATTTAGCAATGTTCCTATAACACTGTAACATAAATTTTTTTGCACATGCATCACATCAAGAAAATGTCTGACATACAAAACAATTCCAGTGTGGTAATTCAAAAAAAAACTGGTCTCTTTTTTCAACCGATTTTTGTAAGGTTTTTCGAAAATGGTTTACCAAAAAGAGTGTTCAAATCTTTTACTTTCTCAAACAGCTGATCACCTGTTAGTGGAGACGGTGTTTCATGTTGTTATGAACATCCATTGAATGATGTTGTCCAAGATTGGTACTTATTCCGATGAGGTAGAAATCTACGATATCCTAGAAACACAGATTTAGATGAATGTTTCGACCTAATTGATTCTTTATTTTCTTCGCACATGGGACACCTTTGAGTTCTTTTAATGCTATAGCCCGACAAATTTCCATAAGAAGGGAAATAATTTATTGTCAAATACAACATCACTCTTAACATGAGGTATTCACTTTTATAAGCATCATACATCATAACACCTGAATCCCAAAATAACATCAAATCCACAATCAAAGGAGCCAGATAAACATCAATATCATTACCTGGTTATTTTGGTCCTGATATAACCATAGATAACATGATGAATTTCAGCTTCATGCATAACCAGGGTGGAAAGTTATAATTTACCAACATAACATACCATGTACTATGAGTGCTGGAGAGTCATCCAGATGATATAATTTCCCATCTTTATTTCTTTTAGCTTTATATGCCTAGCTTGGGAGCTCATTTTCTTCTGGGAGCATGTCATTCAAGAGAGCAAGTCGTTCCGTAAAACTGATATCACTCCATCCATTGCATACTTTCAATTTATACAATATCAGTATAGTTGACAATGCTGAATATTTAGTGCAACCAGCATACAATGGAGTCTTTTCACAACTCTTTAACTTCTCAAACAATTTTTGGAAATCACAGAGTTTATCTTCAATTTTTTTTGTCATTTCCTCAATACGATCGTCATCATCATTGACATCTATACTCAAATCCCCCATACAGTCTTCTTCATTATCCATATTTGTATTCATATCTGATGATACATAAAACGTAGTTTTATCCCAGCCAGTAACTATATTCTCTTTTTCTCCATGTTTATTCCAACATTTATAACTCCGATCTATTCCGTGACATATAAAATGTTCTTCCAACTCCTATGGAGTAAGTAGTCTAGAATAACAACAATGTAAACATGGATGGTAAAACTCACACGTCATCATCCTCTATGACTCATCATCCTCTATTGGGTCAACCCTTATATGGTCAACTAGCCCATCCTTTTATACCTCCCAAACCTAAAATACATATGGATGAAAACCAGTAGCCAACTCTATTTGTAAAGAAAGGATTATCATAATCTCTATAATATATAATTCAGAAAATATAATTACTTTAGATTCATTATAGTTTCCTCAAATCACCCTAATCCAAACAGAAGAATAATCAAGAATGATAAATCTATCACTCCTAGGTCTCTGCCCTACATTCAATATAATCATGCCTAATATTTTTGGTAAGCTCAAGTTACTTACTTTAAATCATAGGGGGGGTAATCACTTGTTTCATAGATGGTCTCCCATGTTATTCCATATGAAAATTTTAACAAATATTATTTACCTATAATCCCATTCTATCCCCATTAGTGTCTAATTCCAAACTCCATCTTAATTGTAATATCAAATGAGTATATATTAATAAATTACCCTACATCCACTTCCCCACTAATATGGTCATTCTCACAATCTAATGGAATATTTATTATACTTAAACCCCTTCTATATAATCCCATAACCATATATCCACACATACACATGTCACAAACACATAAAAAACCATATCCACATAACAACCACACATCACATCCAAATCACAGTATGATATCGTGAACATGAAGGACATAAAAATCATACTCTCCTCCTACAATGCACAACCCCCACTTTGTATCCACACCAAATACACATAATCATGTAAAAAAGAATATATATACACTAAAACCTAAAATCATTATAGGTCGTATATATACACCCACTGTGATCCATTACAACGCATATTAAGTGTGAAGGGGGAAAGGGAATAGGCAGTGGTTCTATATGTGTTCCCTCTATAACCTAGATATTGAGAAAAACACTCAGAACCAAAGTACCCATATGGATTTCAATCAGGTTTCTCGACTCAAGTGGTGGTGTGTAAGAAATAATAAGAAAATATAATAAGTATATAGTCACACATAAGTCTTTCCTAAGGGTTTACACCAAACTAACACTCCAAACACCCTCGTCAACCATTGCCTTGTTACTACCACCCTCTTATAACAAATTCCATTATAATGACACAAATAATCCCCAACAAATCACATAAGAATCCATATCAACATTACCAACTTCTTATTGCATTTAACATTATAATTTCTTGGATTTTTATTACCATATGCATTTCAATTGTTAACCATTTTAATGTAAACACAATCATTAAATCACTACCCACTATAATCCATTAATTAATCATTAATAAGATTTATTCTATCATTAACCATTTATTAAAAATATGGAACTACGGTTTTATCAGCGCTAAAAAATCACTCATAAACCCTTCCTGTATCAGCGCTAACATTTTAGCATTGATACATGCCTTCTTTATCAGCACTTTTTTTGCATTGATAACAGGGCTTTTTATGAGCGCTTTTTCAGTGATGATAAAGATTACCCTGCATCAGTGCTAAAATTTTAGCACTGATACATGGCTTCTTTATCATCAGTTTTTTCTTAGCGGTGATATAAAGTGGTGCTTCCCTTGCCCGTTTTTTGTAGTAGTGATAACTTTGTCAAATGCTTTCCATTTACATGACTAAGATGGTGATTCCACAACTGGGTGTTGTATGAGTCAGTTGAGATTGTTTCTTTATCGATTTTCAACACTTGGTTTTCATAATTTAATACATACAAACTGTTATTTAAATGTGTCATATCATAACATACATTGTTCTTATAAAAGAAACAACCCTTATTTCCAAACTTGAAAATAAATCCATCCATATCGAAACATGATACAGAAATTATGTTCTTGGTAACACTAGGTACATAATAACAGTTATGTAAAACCAGAAGCATTCCAGTTGGCAATGAGAGATGGTAATCGCCAATGGCCAACGCAGCCAGCCCCGCGCCATTGGCAGCTCGAAGATCCACCACTCCTCTGGAAATATTTCTAAATATACTTATTTACAACATTTGAATAAAAATTTGATCCCTAAATGCTATATTTCTTATATGTTTAATCAATGTTTAACGTTTCATTTGTATTGGTCATATAGTTTATGTTTTATAGTCTTTCAAAGTCGGGAACTTGAAACATTTTTAAGTTTCAAGTTGAGGGTTTTGAAAGCTTATAAATTATTTTTGGTCAACATTTTTAATGAAATTATTTTTGTTTTCAACTATTTCTTATATGTTTAATCAATGTTTAAAGTTTAATTTATATTGGTGTTATAATTTATCTTTTATAAGCTTTCAAAGTCACGTACTTGAAATATGTTTAGGTTTTAAGTAGGTGGTTTTGAAAGCTTATAAATTAATTTGTATCAACATTTTTTATGAAATTATTTTTGTTTTCAACTATTTCTTATAAGTTTAATCAGTGTTTAAAGTTTCATTTATATTGGTCTTATAATTTATGTTTTATAGTCGTTCAAAGTCGCGTACTTGAAACAGAATCACACATCAGAAACTCAGAATGTACTGCGCAGGAAAAGAAGAACCAGAATCCCACATCGGAAATGCAGTTTGATTTTCAGGGAAAACCCCCTTATAAAAGGGAGTTCTGAGTGAGGGTATCAGTCAGAATCCAGACTGCTGTAATGGCAGAACCGCTGGATATTAAATACCAGAAAAATTCTGCTGAAAAGTTTTGTTATATATATATATATATATAACAAAACAAAACAAAAAATAAAAATAATTTTTTTTTTAAAAAATATTTATGCAAAGGCGGCACCTGGTGTGCCGCCTTTGCGGGTTAGTTTTTGGGCAAAGGCGGCACACCAGGTGCCGCTTTTGGGAGGTAAAAAAATATTTTTTTTTACCCTGGTGGTATTTTAAAAAATATTTTTTGGAAAAAATGTAAAAAAAAAAAAAAACTCCCAAAAGAGCAGATGAGAGTCCGAAAATTGCCGAAGCAGACCCTGGAACACAAAAATAGAACCCCAAAGGGAAAATGTCCAGATAGGGGGAACATGTGAGGAAATTGCTCAGTCCCCGAGCATTCATGAGGTTTCCCTATACGACCACGTATTGAACAGGGTAGAAGATGATGAGCTTTCCATGTTCTAACCTAGAAGCAAACCGGAAGTGATCTGTATAAGAGAGGGCATCATCGGTGCCAAGAATTCCTGCATCTACCATCCTCATCTGCGTACTAACTCTAGAAAACCAAAAAAAATGCCCCTGCCTCATACGTACCCATAGAATCCAAACAACCGAAACCCAAAGATTTCCCCAATCGAAACCGCAAGTCAGGCCAAAAAAGGATTTCATCAATAGAGAACATGTCACGATGGAAGGCAGAACACGTCGCTCCATTTATTTTGACCACACTCGTCGAACCATTGAAGAGGGATGCTTGGAGACAGGGATCGAAGCCTTCACTGATCCAAGTGATGACAGATCCAAAGCATCTTAAAAAGGATCCATCGTCGTTGCGGATAGAGCCGCTCAGGGAGTCGTAGGGTCGACGTCGGCGACAGGATCTAGGGATAGCTGGGTCGCACAAGGGGAAGCCAGACATGATCCGAGCGGGATGAAGTCGCCTGCAGACGGGCAAGAGGTAGGGGAGAGACGCAAACCTTAGGAGGCGAAACCCTAGGTCGCCGCGGAGAGCTTCGCGCAACGCCCCTTACGGGCCCATCCCTCCTCTTCCTTGCTTTATTCGTTGTGTATATTTGATGGGTGACTTTTTTCATGAATGATTTTGATCACATGTTGTGTTTTTTATTTATGGATTGTATTTGGATTGTGTTGTGATTGAACTTCCATTTATTTATTTCTTTCAACTACCATTCCATGGAGTCGACAATGAGAGAACAAAAATACAATTGGTATACGTCCATTCCATAAAATTAGATCCACTGTTGATTACTTTTATGATTTTCGTTCATGAAATTCTAATTAAATTGAATACCTAAACAAGGGTTTGATTAAACTAGTGTTATTGTGTTAGTGTTGGACCAAGGAGTCACTCATACCATTGAATCCCATAGTGATCATCAATGAATATAAACCATTTGAGTGATTAGGATCCCAAAAAAAATCTGAAATTGGAGTGCACATTGAATCTCATTCCAACATTATAACCTTTCCTCCCATAATAATAATATAGGGTAGGTTGTGTGTTTTTTTAATTCTTCCACTACAAATTCTGTCTCCTACATAATTGGTCAAAGATATAGACCAAAGTATTAACCTTTTTCTCTATGGTATTGACCAATAATTATGTTATCATCATTATTAGTTGGTTTAGGGAACAATTTGAATTTATAATTAGGAATTTTTCATGATGGGAATGCCAATAACTAATACAATTATCTCATTCAACTCCAATTGGAAGAAATTGAGAAACCATAGAAGAAGCCTTAAAAATTAGGATTTAGTCAAAACACATCACAATTTCAATAAAACTAGAAACAATTGACAATGGATGTTGATCCTTATCTACAACAATTCCCTATGACATATTTTTAATAGAACTAGCCATAAATGAGAAAGATTTACCATTGGGAAGAGATGGGAATGAAAGAAGACTCTTGGGATAGATCCCAGGAAACACGCATAAGAATGAGGCTAATCCCTCAGTTACATAATTAATTAAAACTAAAAATACACTAGATCAAAGAATCATTGTGGGAACAGCATATGGATGTAAAAACAATGTCTTATCCAAATCAACATTATAGTTTACCCCTTTTAGTCTTGGTTAAAAAATATTGCCAATAACCAACATTGAAACATGGCTTCCCTTCCAAGGGTCTTGTTGTAATGTGACCCTTCTCTTCACAGTTCAACTGCCTACCCTAATCCACCATTATCAGTTTGACCATATGGTATGTATTGAAACCCACTATTAAACTAGAAAATAAATATAAAACATAATGTTTTTAATCTCATGCAACCACTCGACATTCCAAAATTCTTAGGGCTACGATGTGGACTTCTGTACGCTTTGAAGTTTTGTAATAAGTTTGGGAAAACATTCAAAAACTAGGATTTGGACCTACTATAAGACCCCCAAAGAGTCATACACCTGAAAAGAAACATGGATATGATAAAATTAGATACAAATCACCTCAAATAAATATTCAAGGCATTACATCCTCCTCATCATAGGGTTACTCATCCTCGAGCTATCTTCAATCATTCCATATTCTAAACATTAAAAAAACCTTGTGTCCCACTCACTACAATCCCATAAGACCATGATGATGTGAAACACTTACATTTACTCTTAATTACCATAACCAATGGGCATAAGGTACCCAATTCCACCCATGAGCACTCCCCCACCATAGGAGTCAACTACCTGATCTCACCAAACCTAAACTATCTAACACGTCGATGGTACCATACCTAATTAAATTCACAAAGTCTAAACATACGTCCTATCAATTTACAATCATCACATATTATACAACATTTATATGTCTTCCAAAACCTAGTCGACCAACTTACTCATAATTCACACCATTCACCATTATTCATTATGAACAACCTGAATCCCATTATCAGAACATAACTCTAACAATTAAAAGATATCCAGTCTATAAAATAGATCATCATGATCTTGTGTAATGGAACTAATCCCCAAGATTGTAATTCCCAACCTCTATGTGGAGTCACACCCTATGTTGGGAACTACACCCACTAATAATGATCTCATCCTCTTCCACGACCTACATGAATATGAGAACACAAGTTTCTACCTCCGAAAATAAATTATGGTCCTACCGCCTATTCCATAGTCTATCCAGGTACCAACCTATAACTGATTATGACATCTTCCAAATTCTTTTTAAATACATCATATATCTAAAATACTAACTATATCTGACCACACACATTACATTTTAAAGAGGACCCATCCTATGGTGGTATAATTGATGCCCTACTATGATTATTTTATAGGTTTCTTCATTTTAATACTACCTACTACTAGAAATCCTCCACAGGCATCATCGGGGACCATAGTATAGCTTGTCATACATTTATTTTTCAAATTACTCTCCAAAATCAATTCTTGGTTCATAAAATTTTAAAATGAAATTCTCTTTAATATTTTTCTAGTCACTTTGATGGTGAATCAAAGACCTTCCTAAAACCCCCACACCATGGGGACCACGTCTCCCACCAACATCGATAAAAAAAATAAACTTTTGTTTAAACCTAATGGAATAAATGATTACTGATACATCCCTATAAAATTAATTCCTTGTTATCTCCTTTTCACTTACAGTCTATACCTGTATGTTCTTAGTTTGTTTCACTGGTACCCTATGTATATGTCTCCAACCTCACCCTCCTCCTTATAGGCTTCACGATCTGATCAAATATCATATATGTTGACTCAATCCCATAAAAGGATACCACATTTCCACCTTATTTTTAACTAAGGTTGTATAATTTGATGGCAACTTTATGTTCAAATTTAGAACAGTTGTAATAACTCTCTAATCTATAAGATTAATACTCTAAATAACATGCACTAAAATTTCCCAAATATGACCATAAAACCACATCCCTAAATCCACTAGATATATTGGATGACCTGCCTACCTATGACTCATAATAATCTCTTACATCATGGTCCCCAACAAGTTCACACCTCAATGGTACCACATACTTTCCCTCCTAATTCTATAACTGATGTCGTTGATGTGGCATACCACTTAGAACCCAATACTATACTCAATAGATATTTAATCATTTAGATATTTCAAATAAGTTAATATATAAAAGTTACTAAATTAATGTTTCCCATACACATCATAAGATAAAACTAGGTTTTATATTATCTAGCCTCATGACCCCACTTACCCATTCTAAGGTCATGGATCATAGAAACCACCAACACATAGAATTTATATACCAAAAACACTGAGATCCACAAACGCTAGGTTAGTTGAGTATAATGAAACTATGAATCTAAATGGGAAAAAATCATATTGTTTAGTGTTAACACTATAAATGGGAAAAAATATACAAAGAACGCGAATAGAAATCACAATTAGGAACACAAATTTCATTTGAGTGATACATACCTATATTGATTCATGAGTACCACCTATTTCATCTCAAGACTAAGAGTCAAAAATGAAATAAAAAACATAAAATATGATATTTGTATAGATAAAACAAAAAAAATGCAGTCACAAAAATAAAACTACATTCCAAGTTCTATAGAAAATAAACTTCATCTTGAACTTATGTTGGCCACACACATAATATGACATGGATCCTAGGTCATTAAAAGTCACTAAACCTCTATCTACTATAACACAAATACAAAAAAAATTAAAGGTCACATTATATCTATAACACCCAAACATAATTAACCTAGAGATGGTGGTTTTATTAGTACATCAGTATAAGATACAAGATATTTCATCTCTAAGGATTATATCGTTTATTAGTTTTCCATGGCTAGATACATACATGATTCTCATATTACATTTTAAAATGCGGAATAAAACATAAAATTATAGTGAGAAATTTATTATTTATTATAGTATATCCTAGAAATAATTCATAGATCCCTTATTGTAATCCGTGAGAAAGAAACCCATAATAAAAATTGAGGTTATATTCCCAGTAAGGGAATTTATAAAACATAAGCTATCATAGAATAAAAAAAGCATGAAAAATTTGGAAGAGATAATGAATAATTAAATATTCTATATAATTAATATCATAAAAGGGTAATATATCCATGAATGAAATAATAACATAAATAATTTCATGGATAGAATTATTTCTTTCAGAGTGATATAATTTATAATGTTGAACATTATAGTCTTATTGTCAAGGCCTCAGGACAATACATTATATTTAAATAGTTAAGAGGTATGCCAAATACCCAAACTAGATTTTCTCATTAGACCTACTAATGCATATAGGGGAAATAATTGGCCACACCCATTACAAAATAAGTCAAATTCATTTAGTATATAAAATAATTAAATAAAAATATAATACATAATCTATATAAACATTCCTATTGAAAAAATAGTGTATGATATGCCCATATTTTTCCTAGTTAAAAAAATGAAAAACATGATCATCAGTGTAAAAAATGAGCGCCAATTATAGTAAGGTAAAATTATATTTTAATAAAACTATAATATAATTAAAAATTTAATAATTCATGGAACATAAAAAATTCAAATTTTATTGCATAAATATTGTTTTTTAAATTGGTCAAAATAAGCTTAGAGTGAGTTTTTTTTAAAATTTTCCCTTAGAAATAATATTTTTTGAATTATTATAAATGTAATAATTTAAAATTAATAATTTATATATAATTTTTTTATAATATTCATACAAAAAAATTTATTTATGATGAATTTTATAGAAAAAATCATATGATCATTTGGTGGTAAAAAGGATATATTTTTCAGGAAAATGTTTTTTTATAAAAAAACATAACACCTTTCCATTTTAATTAATTTAAATAATATTTAATGATGAATTATTTAATTTAAATTTATTGAGTATATAGATAAATATATGAATTTAATTCCATATAATTATTATTAATTTTCATACAGTTAATGTAAAACCTTCTTATGTTTGAAAAATGAATTTATTGAAAAATTATTTTTTGATGCCTTTTGAAAATTTATTTTAAAATTAAATCATGTCACTTATACGAATATATTTTGATAAAATGGATTCCATATTCAAAACAATTATAATTAATATTATTTAATAATTTCAAATTAATGTTTTTTCATAATTAATTGTAAAAACTATAAAAATCCATTACTACAGATAAGGTCACATCATGTTTACCTAGGGGTTAATATAAAAAGATGGGGGTTAAAATGAACAAAAACGTTATAAAAACAAATTGGATGGTTTTATTTTAAAACTAACATTATAATTTTTTTCTATGGGAAATTTTGGATCCATTTTAAAATAAAGTGACTTGACAAAATTTAATGCTTTGAACAAGTACAAGAGTGCCACTTAGCCTATTTATAAAAGGGCACATCCACACCTCATTTCTTCACACCTCTTGAGAATTTTTTTTTCAACCAAACCAAGGAAAAAAATTCCCAAATACAATTATCCATGTTTTATAGCTTCATTTCTTCCCAAAAGGTATACCCTAGGGTCTTTAAGAAGAGATCCAAATCCACTTTCTCTATGAGAAGGTAATTTCCTTAATGAAGTTATTTTTTACTTCTTCTTTGACCCCCTTAAATACTGTTCTCAAATTGAAATATAATAAAAATATTATATCCCATTTACTATGATTTTATTCTATTTATGGAATAATATTAATGAATATTCTTCTCTATTAAAAGGGAAACAAAACCCTCGCTCATGTGTACGGTGGACTACCTCCTCACAAACTGATATAATTTTTGTTCCATCACCGACTCGTATAGATAGTCACAATGAATGAAATAATTAATATATATGAAAAATATGACATCATATTGATATTTGAAAATTAATAAATCATTGAATTCATTACCCTTTTACCCATAATGGAAAGGATAACACCACTTACCTGTACATACAACCTACCATCTCCAAAAAAATATGTGATTCATTTTATAGGAAATAAATTCAACAATTATTAAAATAATATTTATAATTAATAGATATTATATCTATAACATTATTATTATTCTGTATATGATCAAAATATATCATATTCGCATGAACCAGAACATTAATGGTTAAACATAAATGTGAAAACAAAGAAGTTAACTCCCGAAACAATAGTAGTATATAAATACAATAAAATAACAGGTGATAATATGATTTAGTAGGATCATATATGATATTATAAATGTAAATATAGTTATGGTGTAAATTATAAACAAGTCTAATATAGTCATAGATTATGATAAAGTACATTGAACTAAGAATGTGCATGAGGTAAGTGATCTCATCTGAATTTCTATTGTGTTGAGACATATTATGAAACAACTTATATTTATATGGTGTATATGCTATTTGACACATTTAACATTAATAACCATTTATTCAAGATGATTAATTTTTAAATTAATTTTTATTCATTCACGGGTTTATAATTCAAATGTTACCAAATATGTAGGGACTAATTTTAAATTCTATTTTTTGGAAGACCCTAACTTTTTTATGGTTTCTTATATTCCAACATTCATAAAATACATATATTTTACTATTATCAAGATATTTATGTATTTTCCAATTTTTTTCCATTGTTTCATCTCTTTGGATCCTAAATCAAAAAAAGAAAATTAAAAAAAACTGAATTTTTTCTCTTTTAATCAGATATATTATTACTCCATGATCATATTTTTCAAAATTGTTTTACAAAAGTACTATTTATTACTTAAATTATTTATTAAATGAATTTTATGTGATCCCTAACATTAAATTTTTTTTGAAAGGAATATTTCAATTTTTCTAAAGGGGTTGTGTCAAACTTTAATTATAAAAAATTAACTGGAATTTATTTAATGTATAAAAAATTGATATAATTACCACTGCCATTAATATTTTATGATATTTAGCTCCATTTATATGTTTTTAATTGTTTTACAAAGAAAATTATTTAATGAATGTTTATTTTAATATTTCACTTATTATTTATTTATATTTCCGATGGACATGATTTTATTACAAAACTTATATTTCTGATGAATCGATGGCCATCTCTTATATTTTAATAATTGTTTAAATAATAAGTTTCACTTAAACCACTCCCTTTCTTAGGAAAGAAATATATTTAAATTTAAATTATAGATTAATATTCTTTTTTATCATTGGTATGATTATTTCCTAAACCATAAACCATTTATTCATATGGGAGTTTATTATGAAAATTACTTGATTGACTGGTGAAAATATTGAAATATTAATATTATTTACTCAATACAAATATTTATTGATAAATCATATAGTTTATGTATTGAATTTATCTTTTAATATATGAGGAATTATTAGGACATGTTGTAATGGGTGGGGCATGGATATAAATATCCCTTCAATGCATCGACAAGTCTCATGTTACAAATCAGTTGGAAAAAATAAATATTTTTTGGTGTATATATTTCATGATGTTAGAGATCATGATGTTAAATATAATTAATTTCCTTCATTGAGAATTCAAATATTATTATTAATGAGATTATTACATTGATATTATACATGGATTCATTTCAAGATAATGTTATTTATTAAATGGAATGAATTTTCAGATATTAACTATTCCATATTGATTATTCCTTATTTACTCAAGATATATTTTGATTTATTTAACCCTTATAGAGAATTTGAGCTCTCCCTTATTTTTTCCCTTTCCACATTGTTTGAAGACGAAATCATTTAATTAATTACAAGGATATTATTCATTTTCTTTTTTTATGTTTTAAATTTTATTCCATATATAAGATGGGTATCATGTAAGTATATGGATATCCAAGACTAATAAACTTATCAACCATCCTTAATCAGGTCCCTTGTATCTACGATAATTTCATAAAGTAGGCAACAACTTTGGGTTACATGAGTTGGGGCTATTATAGCTTGTATCAGAGGTAGCTTAGTAGAATCATTGGGAACTAGGTTTAGGAAAATGCAGATCAGGTAATAAGACCCTATGATGTACTTTGAGGAAATGATAAGGGATAGAATAATGTTCAAAAATTTGTTAAGGTAGATATTATATTGTTTTCAAAAAATAAATCACTATATGGATACTATTAGTGGATTTTCTTTTGGAATAGATAAATCTAGGAGTTATAACCCCGAAAATAGTTTCTCATGTATATCTCGACCATTATTTTGGTGCACAGTCAGTGTTCCCTTACTCTGAACCTTGTTTTACAATCCGGGAGGATATGGTTTTTTAATTCATATTTTGATTAGAAAACATTATGATTTTTTTAAAATATTAGTATTATTTATATATATTCTAAAAGAAACAATATTTTTGATTCTGAGATTAAAAATGCATAAATTTTAAATTTATGTTAACTATTGTATCATAGTTAGAATTATAGATTTTGATTTAAAATTAATAATTATATGGTCAAATCTACTATATTAAATCGTTTATAAATAATTACTAGTAGAAAGTTTGATATCAATACTCGTAGTCAACGTATAAATTTCCATGTTAAGAAAACTAAGATAACTAGTGTTGTTGTTGAGCAGATCATGGCGACATTAGAGAATATGACCCTAGTTATGAGTAATAACCATACCCATATGGATAATAATGATATTAAATGACATGATACACCTATATTAGGTCATTTAATCTATCAATGAATCCAAATTTTAGTGGAAATATTAATAGAATAGTTGATGAGTCATGGCTTAAGTCCCTCGAAAATATATTCATGGACTTGAGATGTAAAGAAAGGGAAAATTTTGTACTAGAAATATATTGTCTCAAATGAAATGTAGATAAATATTGGACATCGATCTAGATTACTAAGAATGACAGTGAAATAAAACACATGGAATGGATAAATTTTAAAGAGACATTATTTTATGAATATTTCCCTCATTTGAAAAGAATGGAAATGAAGAGAAATTTCCGTATCATAAAGAAAAATAAAGATAAAAGGTTTTAAAATTATGAGGATATCATTAAGATAATATCCATATATTCTTCAGATTACATATTTTATTTATAAAAAAATATTCACCATTTCTTTAAAGGTCATAAGAAAATTTTAAAAAGTGAACTGGTTTCTAATTTTTTTTATTATATGATGAAATAGTGTTATTTCCCATAAAAAAGAGAAGTAATATAAATGTACTTAATATTTAGGGGAAATAAATAGAGTAAGAGGTCTTATGAACACTAATTAAAATGTAGAATATCAAAAAAGAAGAATAAAATTATGAATATTCAATCATTTTATAATTTTTTGAAGAAAAACCAAGGAAAATTATTTATGGGATGGGATGGGAGAATTATGAGATTATGTGAGCAATACAGATGAGGTTGAAGTTCCAAAATATGTGGTGTCAGGTACTTTAATCTGGTTTTAATATTTATCCAACGATTTATTTGATTCTATATCTTCTTAATATTTCATATATTATTTTTTCTAAAAAAAATTAAATTTCACTTTACCTAAGAAGGGATTTGTCAATCAAAAATCCTAGGGTAAATCTCAATATAATAATATTGATTTAAGTAGTTACAATTATGAAACATATTCAAGACCTATTTTTAGAATTTATTATTATACCTTTTGTTACCTTTGATATAATCCTTTTTATGGATTGGATTTCCAAATATGATGCAAAAATTTATTGAAAAGAGAAGGAAATTATGATTGGTCACCTATAAGGAACCCTTTTTCATCAAATAATCATATCAAACTAGATTTCTCTCCTTAGTGGTGATCTGAAGGGGGAAGGATTTTGTGGGTCCTGACTGGTGCCTTCTGCCTCCTCTCCCTCTTTTTTCTTTTCCACCTCCATTCCTTCCCTTCCATTCCGACTCACCTTGATTCAGGGCTCTCTCTTTCTCAGGTTCTGATATCTATTCAGTGCTCTATGTATAGAAACTTTTATTTCTTTCAAGGTGGGGCTATTCGTCTTAGTAGATTTTATACAGGGCTGTTTTGATTGTACCATCGGGAGTATTATCTCTTACAGACCCAAGACGTTCAAATCTATTCTAACCACTCATTATTATTTAAATATCTATGTAAGATCTAGAGCCAGGGTGATAAATTTGGTTTGGGATTTGTGGTCCATCGATTAGTAGGTTTTCTAGGTTCTATCACATCATTTTTTTTCTCTTTTTCACCTTCTGGTTCTAGGTTTGTAGATGCCTAGATATCTTGAATATTAATGTCCCTGCTCTGGTCTCATGTTCCTCTCCTATTGTCCCAATCGGATCTAGAGCATAAGTACTAAAGAGATTTAAGTACATTTCATTTAGTGGCTGATGGCATTCTTTTCGTGACCAAAGTTGGTTCTCACTTTAAAGATGACCTAGTTTACTTCATCTTTGACTTTGGTAACATTCAAAGCTTGAAATGACATCGATAGTGGTGATTTTTTTTGGTTAGTGCTCTCCCCTAAAACTAGTGGTAATTTTTTTTTTCTATTTATTTCGGTGTGAATTCATTCTCAATTCGTTATAGTGAATTTTTATTTTTTTACCTCTGGTTTTTGGTATTCTATATTTTTTTATAATGTATGCCTTCGTTTTTTTTCAATATGGTATGTATCGATGGTGTTTTCTATATGATATGATGCGATATATCTATAATTGGTTTAATATTGTAGTGTAATATGACTAGTGGTATAATGTATTGGTATTTTACAGTTGTGAGGATGAACTCCGGTAGTTGGTCATCGAATGGTTGGGTGATAGTTCGACAATGATGATGACCGTGATAGGATGACTACATCAATATTGTGTCTCATAATGATGGTCGACACAGTGACATGCCTTTTGATTATATGGTTACTCATGGATCAAGGACTCATAATTTTTAGGTTTTTGAAATTTTAACTTCATTTAGCTTCTTGAATCTGTATCCCAGAAATGATTTGGTTACCGCTCAACCAAAAAGTTGTTTTTTGAAATTCAAAAAAGAGACTTTTTAGTCATTTATAAGGAAATTAAGATTAGAGATGAAGATATGGGATTTCACATCTTAATAAGGAAGAAATAATCATAAGATTAATTTCAGGATTTTACCATAGTATCTCTTATGAGTAAAATTATTTGAGAAGAAGAGAAAACACATCTTATGGAATGAGATGTTAATCATCAAGTTAAAGATACAACTATTATACAAGAATACAACGATGTAATTCTAGAGGAATTAAATGGACATACACCAAAGCATGAATTCATGTTTTCTATTAATTTAATCCCTAATAAAAGATATATATCAAATACTACCTATTGGATGGACACTGTGGAATTAATGGAGTTGAAGAAACAACTAGATGAATTTTTTATAAGGGATTTATATGAACCAGTGTTTAACCATGGGGAGACCCTATTATTTTCATCAATAAGATATATATATATATATATATATATATATGTTTAGGTGTATTTAATATAGGGTTATCAATTATATTAAGATAAATAATACATATACTCTATCGAATTTTCATTATTTATTTGATTAACTTCATAAAGAACAATATTTTTTGAAGATTGTCTTTCATTCTGGCTATTATAAATTTTGATTTAAGAAGGATGATATAATAAAGGCATCATTTCGAACAATGTAATGACATTATGTGTTTAGTGTAATCCCATTTGGATTGAATAATTCACCCTTTGAATTTATGGATCAAAGTAATATAGTATTCAAGGAATAACTTGATGATTTTTATGGTATTTATTGAATATATATTGGTGTTTTACCTCTAATGATCTTTTGTTTACAAATTAATTAATTAAATAAATCCTCAATTATTTATGCTTTAAATAAAATTAATAGATAATATATCTAGATATATCAATTCAAATCCATATAATTATTATTACTTGTCATATAGTTAATGTAAGATCATCTTTTTCATGAAAAATTCATTTCTCAAAAAACCATTTTTCGACATGTTTTTCAGGATTGTTTTTAAATTAAATTACACCACTTATATGAATCAAATTTTATGAAATTTTATGAATATTTTGAATTATAATAATTAAAATTAGGTAGTAATTTCATCCTATTATTTTGTATAATGAATATAAAAAATAGTAAAAATTAATTTCTGAGGTTAAGGTCAAAACAAGTTTACCCGAGTTTAATCTACAATGAAAATGGGATAAAATGACAAAAAAAAAATGCTAAAACGCCATTAGTTGGTTTTATTTTGGCATTAAAATTATCAAATTATAATATTGGATACTTTATGAACATTTTTACATGAATGTAACTTGACATTGTTTTAGAACTTTTTAAAATTTCATGAGTGAAACTCACCTCAATTATAAAAGGGTACCTCATCGCCTCACATATTCAAACCTATTGAGAAATTTACATAAAAAACCCAACCAAAATATCTCCTCAAAATAATTATACATGTTCTAGACCTAAGTTTTTCCCAATAAGAAATCCCAATAGTCATTATGAAAATATATAAAGGAGGTTTCTCTAAGAAAAGGAAATCTGTTTAAAGAAATTATTTCGTGTTTACTTCTTATTTTAACACCGTCAATTTTTACTTAAAAATTTCACTATAATTAACACCTATATATTTAATATACTTATATGTTAATATGTTAATGATATAATATTTATCCATATCCTTCTCTATCAAATGATAAACTAAACTATAGCTCGCATGAACGGTGACTACCACATCATGGACCGATGTAATTTGTTTTCCATGACTGACTAACATAGATAGTCATAATAACAAAAATAATGAATATATAAGATAATAATGATCTAATAGTTATTTTATAAAATTAATATATGATCCACTTCCTTACCATTTCACCCATTAATGAAATGATAATATTATTCATGCGTATGTACAACCTACCATCTCCACGAAGGGAGGTGATCAATTTTCCATGCCAAAGATTCAATAATGATTCTTAAAATATTTATGATGAATAAATATGATATTTTTAACATTAATAAAATTATTGGTATGGTGAAACTAAATCCTATATATATGAAAAAACATTTTCAAGAAAACATCCATGAGAATATGAAGTAGTCAACACCCAAAATAATGGTAATAAAGAATTATTTTCAATGAATGGGTGATAAGAAGTTATAAGAGGATAATATATAATATCATAAATATGAATATGGATATAATAAAAACTATTAACATTTTTAATATAATTATATAGTAGGTTAATGGATATTCAACTAAGAAGAAGCATGAGGTAAGGGATTTCATCTCAATTTCAATTCCATTTAGCCATATCATGATCTTGTGTACATTTATGTGATAAATATGCTTCTTCCTTTGATATATTTATAATGATTAAATATTTATCTGTGATGATTAATTTTTTAATAAAATATTATTATTTCATGGGGATACAATTTAAAATTAACTAAATAGGTGAGGATTTATTTTAAAATCACATTTTTGTTGGGATTTATTTATAATTCATTGAAAGAATATTACATTCCATCATTCATTAAATAAATATATTTTATTATTATATAAATAATTAAAGAGTTATGAGATTTTATTCCAAATTTTCATTAGTTTGGAAAATTAATCTAGGAAATAAATTTTTAAAAGTAAAAAAATTATTTCACTTTTAATCATATATATTTTTCTTTCATGTCCATATTTTTAAAAATTATTTAATAAAAAAATTTTTATTATTAAAATAATATATTAGGGATAGTTTATGACATAATTAACTTTTCAAATTTATTGGGGTGAATATTTCATGTTTTTTCTAAAAGGCCCATTTTAAAATTTCTTTACAAAAATTCAAAATAAATTTTATTAATCATTATGATATTAAATGAATTATCTAACACTGTAATGATTTTATGATATTTAGATACTTGTACATGTTATAAATCTCATTACAAAGAAAACTCAATTATTAAATATTATTTTATATTTAAATTTATTTTTCATTATCTTTCTTAATGACATGATTTTATTAGAAAACCTATAATTCTGATTAATCGATAGTCATATCTTATCTCTTAGTAATTTTGTGAAGATTAACTTTCTCTTGAAGAACTCACTTTCTTGTGATCATTAGAAATTATATTTCAATTAAATGTCCTTACTTTTTTCCTCAAGTATATTAATATTTCTTAAACAATATAAATTTTTTACATAAAGTGTTTTATTATGAAAGTTATTTGTTTGTATGTAAAAATCATAATAAATACATATTATTTAAAAAATAGATATATTTATTAACAAATAATATTGTTTATGAATTGAATTAATTATTCAATATATGCGGAATTCTTTAGATATGAAGTGATGGGTGGGTCATAGTTATAAATAACCCCTCAATGCATTGACTGGTCTCATGATACATATTATTTTTCCAAATTAAATATGTTTTTTCTATTTAACTACACATGGACAATACTGTCTTGAAACACACTGTTGTAAATATTATTATCAGGATATTTGAGATCATGATATCCAATATTAAGCATTTATTTAATTAAGAGTTCAATTATTTTTATCTATGAGATTATTTAATTGATATGATCCATGGATGATTTTTTTTCTCCCTTTATTGATGAAGGTAATGTTTTTTAGTTATTTACCATTTTATATTGATTTTCCCTTATTTTATCATGATAGATTCTAGTATATGTAACACTTAATGAACATTTGATCTCTCATTTTTTTAATTTCCCTATGACTTGAAGTTGAAATCTTTTAATGAGTATGAAGGATTTTAAGAATTTACTTTTGTTTTGTTTTATATTTTATTTATAATGTAAAATGGATATCATGTATGTATTTGGATCTCCAATACCACTAAACTAATCGATCCTTTTGGATTAGATCACTTGTTTCTATGCCAATATAATAATATAGACATTGGTTTTGGGCTAAAAGAGTTAAGGTTGTTACAATAAGCCTTCTATAAAAATATGGTGCATGATATCATTTGTTTATATCTATATTAAAAAATAAAATTCATCAAATGATGTTGACATAATTTAAAATACCTTTAAAAGAATATTTTAACATTTCTGTGGAAACATGATATAAATAACATTTTATTTTGATAACATTTTGAATAAAAATTTTCATAATACTTTGAAAATAACATTCCTTGAAAATAATCAAGGAATGTTCTAAATTAATCCTCAATTTTTGGAATATTTATGATTGAAAAAAGTCCATTTAATTGATAAACATTATAAAAATATTAATGTCACAATTTTGGAAAAATGTTATAAGTACCTCATTTAGAAACTAAACAGAATATTACTTTTAATCATTCATAAGGAGGTAAAATTTAGTTCAAAATAAATTTAAACAATCATTCGAAAATATTAAAAACATTCTTTATAAAATTATAGTGAATATGGATATAGAAGAGAAATATTATCTACCTAAATGATAAATAAGGTTGATTTTACTTAAAAACTAATTTCTACATTTATTACTATACTAAAGAGATAAAAATGAAGAAAACATGTAAATTAAATATATAAATAGTGTAGAATAGAATATATCTAATATGAATATGAAATATCTAACAGTCTCTTTCAATATATATTAAAAAAAAACAATCAATAATAAAAATATAATTATAGAATAATCCATTACCTCAATCTTCCACTTGGTCGAATACATTATATACTCCTAAAAAATGAGTTTTAATTTATTAAATACTTTATTAATAAAATTTTTCATATATACTTTTTTTTATGTTTCTTTTATAATCATTTATCTTACAATCAAGGAATAAAGCTTTTTGAAATTGTCCACTTAAGGTTTGTTAAGTAAATTTATCCAAAATTACATTAGAATATTGAAGATGGTTAAATGTTTTATAAAATTTTTAAATCATTTATATATTGAAAAAAATATCCTAAATATATATTTTTTCATTATATTTAATTTTAGAATTATCTATAAATGGTGGTACTAGAAATAAAATCTCATCAAATTGTAGAGGAGGTGGTCCAGACATATACATGAGCAACATTATAATTCTCTATATATTATGTTTACAGAAACATAATTATATTATATATACCAAATACATTAATTAATTAAAAATTTATAATCATCCAAATAAAGTGATGATGAAAAAATAATTGCACTGTTATGTGGAGATGATAGGTTATACATACGTACAAGCGATTTTTTTCCACATGATAGAAAGGAGATAGAAAATGGATGTACCATTGTCATAAAAACATCTAAGTATGGTGAATATAATATTTTAATTATTTTAATATGGTTATTGAATATTTATAGGATGTTTATGAGGAAAGGAGATTGGAAAAAATCACAGTGAGTAGTTATAACTCTTCTTTTGGTAATCTCTATCAGATTATGGCTTAAGACTCATTAAGTGGTATTTTGGTTATAAATGGACCTCTATGAAATTGATAGGTATGTTGGTAAGATAATTTTACCTAAATATTTAAATCTAAATGGCTCTATTATTTAGGATTATAGAGAAGAGGGGGTTCCCTTTTATAAGTGAGGTCATTGGAAAACATGTGAATACTTAAAACTTTATTATATAATATAAGTATTAATCAAGTCAGATGGAATGAAATTAAAATATATTAAAATATTATATGGTTAATTTCAAAATAAAACCATACAAATATTTTTAATCACGTGTTTTATTTTATCTTTCATCATATCAATTTATATTTAACCCTTTAAACTCATTTACCCTTAAGTGAGGTGATATATATTAACCATGGTTACTTTTCATAATGAAAAAAAATATTAAGTTAACCATACTAACTAATATTTATTATTATTATTTTTAAAAATTATTCCATTTAAAATATTCAATTTATATATGAGTTTAAAATGAATTTTAATATATGTTAACAAAAAACAATGATAACCATTTTTAGAAACATTCTTGTTTTATGTAAAAAAATAATTTTATAACAAAATAAAGTATAGTGTTGATTAAATGGAATTAATTGTATTATATTTAAGAAAAGATTACTTATATTTTATTTATAATGACACTAAAACTAAAATTAACCTTATGAATACTTGATTAATATAGAAAAACTAAAAGTAGTTTTTATTTGAATAAAAACATTACTTTGATTAACAAAAATAGAAAAAAATGTATTTTTTAATTCAAATTATTATTTTATATTAATAATATTAATTAATTCATATATATATATATATTTATAAAAAATGCTTCTATAAATTTTCAATTTATTCTTATATCATTATAATTTCATAAATGTGATAGTATTTTCAAAATGTTATTTTTAAATAGTCACCCAAAATAAACTATTCCTAAATAATCTCAAAAATTTACCGAAAGATAAATTAGACAAATAGAATTGAAAAATTAAATTAATTTCATTAATTTCATTAATTTAATTTTATAAACTTTTTTAGTTTTGGTTTTAATCAAATTAATTAATAATATAATGTGCACTATGATATAGTTTCATCATAATGAAAAGTTTACTTACTATAATTAAAACACGAGAGTTACATTATTTGACTCAACAAATATATCATCATAAAAGTTTCAATAATATCACCTCATAAATATATGTGGTTAGTTTTTCATCAGAAAAACATCAGGTTCTCACATCACCTCTTCTATATTATTATTTCTTTAATATACCTTTAGCAACCAAGTCATTTGATTTATCAATAGTTGTTCTATGGTGTCAAGAATCTGGATATGAATTTTATAGTAAGATAAATAATGTTATACTTATATTTCATTAGAGGAAAGTACATGCATTGGTTTTGACATGTAATTCTTTAATAATGAGATATGTAACACATCATGATCTTTAGACTATCTAGGTGGCATTTCCCAATAGTATTCCAAAGTTCGAATTCATTCTAGAATTTCAAAAGGCCCAATAAACCAAGGAATCAGTTTTATACACTAGAAAATACTTATAAGACCATTAAATGGATATAAATTTATGAAAATATGATCACCCACATGAAATTATAAATACTTCATTTGGTTATCGCATAGTGTTTTTATCTACTTTGAGCGGAGTTTATATGATTTTGATTATTCTTCACTTCATACATTGTCTCTTCTATGGGACCTAGTCTTATAATATTTCTTTCACTAACTACATCCCAACCACATGAAGTATGATACCTATTTCTATTGAATGATGCATATGGTTCAATTTAAATACATAAATGAAAACTATCAATATATGAAAATTCCACCAAGGGTAAATACCAATCCTATATAACTTCAACGTCAATTGATAAAAACCTAAATATCTCACCTATGGTTTTAATTTGCATCTCATACATCCAATAATTATGAGTATGATAGGTGGTTCTCAAATGTCACTCAGTGTTGAAGCCATCTGATGACTGTCCTATAACATCAATGTAGAATAGGTATCATGACTATGTTGGACTACAATTTTTATCAAATATATCCCACATATTTTACATTTTCATGTTCTCAAAACACCCTTAATAATTTAAAAATTATTTATTCTTAATTATTTTATCATGTTTTATCATTATTTAATCTCATTCTTTTGAAATCTTCCAGTTCTGTAAATTTGCTAATAAATTTCTTAAGTATAGAAAATAGGATTTGTGAGGAATTTGGATATATGGAGAAATTTTTACATCAATAATTTAGCTATGGAAATCAACTATATGATGAAAATGCTTATGTGAATTGGCTTCATTGAGAAAATGGATATGTGTAAATCACCTATGTCAATAAATCGCCTACATGACAAATCAGATGTGTATATCAAACAACTACATTGATTAGTTATATATAATTTTTTTTTTGTGATTTGGATAGAAATTTAAATAGGATATATGGTTTTAAATAGCTAAGTAATTAATTTTCTTATTTATATTTGGTTATGTGTTCAAGAGGGATACATGAGGTAAGTTGGATATGCGAAGAATGCCTCCACAATTTGGCAATGTGGAGAAACATGCTATGTAAAGAATGCATACATGGATAAATTTTACATTGTGAATTAAAATCTATTGAATTTAGCTATGTGGTGATCCAAGATTAGATGCAATATTCTACAACCTCTTATTTATTATCATCAGTGTACATTTAATAGAAATTAATGATGTTACGAATTCATTAATGGTTATATCACCTCATTTTGGTAACATCATTTAAAAAAAGTTTCATGTATTGAGAAATGAAGACAGTGTAAAGATAAATTAATGATCCATAATATTTATGAAGTATTTCCCAGAATTGTATGTGTAAAATCTATGATAATAAGACTGGATTTTATTGATCATATGCTATGAGATTAAAAGAAATTTTTTCCATGCATATTCCATTCTATTTGTAGTGAATAAGAGAATATATATGATGATATGTTCTTTCAAATATTCTTTAAACTCCCCCAATATGATCTTTGTGTTCTCATCTCTTTTACTTGAAATGAAGAAGATACATCAAGATTTACAGCTGAGATATTTACATAAACTTTTCATTTTAAAATGACTCTCCCTATGATGCTTTATATTATAATCATCTTTCTTGGATATTTATTCTTTCATTTGATTTGTATCTGAAAACTATGAACCTCACATATAAAGAAAATATTTATTTTCTCTCTCCTTATGAAGGTTTCTAGTAAATTAACCTTGAAATATGGTGTTTGTATGTCCTTTTCAGTGATAATTTGAAAGAAATTGTAATTATAGAAAGTGTCTATTTCTTTCACCTATTCATGAAGTACAAGGGAAGAGGACTTGAAGCCTCCGATAAAGGGGTTGGTATATTGAAAATTAGCATGTCCTAGGAGTAGAGTATTGGTTAAGTGGACTAGAGAATTTTTTTCAGCAAACCACTATAAATCTCTGGTGTCCAATCTCTTTTGATTTTATTTTCTTTCCATTATGTGCATGTGTTAAGAAAATAACATAAGTAATAATACATGTTAAGAGGGTTTTTTATAGGAAAATTAAATTTCAAGAACACAATTCACCCCTCTTAGAGTCTTAGTACATTCTATCTTTGAGAAAAAATTATTATTAGAGGTTACAAATTTTGAGTTCGTAGCTTTCAAACGATGA